>OZ010796.1:457743302-458364016 GCA_963932465.1 Maratus speciosus | reverse complement strand
CACAGACACCAAATTCAAATATTTATATTCAAGTGCTAAAATCGTTTATGAGAAGAAAATGTCATTAATTAAAAACTGCAAAAATGATTCAATCTTGCTTAATAAAGATTTACATCTGGCAATAACTTCATCAGTTAAAATAAATAAATAAAAGTCTGTTCACAGCTCTTATCAGATCAGCAATAACTGCAGATCCCATAAAATTGCACCCAATATTGCACAGCAATTGTTTATTTTCCAGATGACTCAACTGAATATCTGTCCAGATAGACACTGATGAAATATTAGTTCCTTCTCAATGGTCATTTTTTCATATGCTATTGTTCAAAACAGTAGAAAGATGCATCAGCACAAGAATAAATGTATTGAGGGCATGGCTACTAGAATTTGATGGTAGTTAGGCAGGCCTTGCAGTGCTTCCTAATGAAAATTTTAAAATCCCAACATTTTTTTTCTTAGGACACTATAAAAATTAAGAAATACTTTTTAAATAAGGATTGAAACTAGAGACATGAAGAGGAGCAGTTTAAAATGAACTTCTCATCCCCCCCCCCCCCCCCAACATTTTCATATTATTGAATTAAATAATGATGGATATCCGGCACATCCGGCTGATTTTTCAATATCCAAAATACCGTCGGATATCCGAATCACAATCACCGGATATCCGGCAGAATGCAGCAAAGCAGATATATGGGGATAAAAGAAAACGTTAGACTCCAAACAATGCCAAACAACTTTTGTTTATAATGCAAAATATGAAATATAGTAAGTTCTTCATGAGTAAAAGGTAATTCTCAAAAGTTTAACAAATTGCCAGCTTTTTTAACATTGATATTTGAAAAATTTGATACCTTTACTTTCAGATTGTAAAACAAAATTTGAAGTTGTTCATTAAAGTATGACTTTATTAATTTTCTTTCTTTCTTTTAAGTTTAAAAATTAAACAGGCCTATTTTTACTTTCTCTTCAATAGAAGAAAGTATTGTAATCAAATTTTTTTTTTAGTTTCAGTTTTCGACGGATTTACACGTTTTAGGGGTCAGAGATCCCAAAAACATGTTTATACAAAATGTCTATCTGCCCGTGTGTTGCCATCGTACCATCAAAAAGTGTAAGAATTTATGCAAAGAATCAAACCAAATTTTTTGCGAATGTTTTTGGCTATGGGCAGCAGGCCTTTCTTCAATATGGAAACATTCCACTGGAAGGGGGTGCTGTAATTGCAATTTTTGTGCCATTTTCATTATTGTACCATTGAAAAGTGTATGAAGTTATGCATAGAATTGAACCAAATTTTTTGTGTATGTTTTTGGCTGTGGCCAGCAGGTCCTTATTCAGTATGGAAATATTCTGCCAGAAGGGGGCACTGTAATAGCAGTTTTTGTACTACTTTCATTCTTGTACCATCGAAAAATGTTAACTCTCAAGTTAACTCGAAGATCACCGCAACAGAGCGTCCAAGCAGCTGGGATAACAAAGTCTCCGGACGTCAACAGTACAGAGCGCGCAGGTGCCGGGAAGGATTCATCGCTTCAGGAAGTCCATGCAGAAAAATCCTGATGAAGATTGGAAGCACGTACGTCTCCCTTACGTTTTTTTTTTTTTTTTTTTTTTTTTTTAGGAGAAAAAAAAACTGGTCAGGCGACCAAAGTTTGTGAAATCGATTTCATTACATACAGAGATGGCCGTTTTGTTGACAACGTATAGAGATTTAGAACACCAGGACTTACTAAAAAAAAACTCCAATTTGGTAAACGAAGACTTTGTTTATTTCATGATGAAAGCAGAAGGGAGAGGTACAAGGGAGAAGAGATAGGAGCCTCTTTTTAAAATGACATCACGAAGCTAGAGACAGAGCAGCAGTGTCGTGAATATACAGTTACAACTTTCTTGCTTGGCGGACTACAATATCGCCAATCTACAAATATTTTGCGCCATGCACAAGAGGTGGAGAAAAACATTAGCTGGTATGGATTCACCAAATGCATACGGTAGGCTTCTACCATATATTAATTGTGTAGGGGCGCCAGATTGTGGGCTGCTAACATTCCTGAATCATGATAGGTGCAGTCTAAACTGTACATTGATACAGCTGCGGTTAAGTGAAAAAAAATAATAAAAAAATGTTTCTGGATAACGACATAGTAACAGACCAAATTTGTTAGGCGAAAAGGCATGAGAATGTATTTTTCTAGACCAGATGTTAGATCAAAGTTAAACCCTGTGCCTTACCACAAAAATGCAGAATTGACATACATATGAACAAAAGGGTGTGAATGTTAAAGCGTATTGTGAAGATAATACTAATGAATAGATTGCATGTTAAGTGATTTTAAATGATGAGTTATATTCATGCCCAAATAAGGAAATGCCCGAAGCTAAAATGCTTTTATTTTTAACAGACAGCAGTAACGTTTTTCTACAAGGTTAACTCGTATGTGTGAGAAACTCAAAGTAAAAAATGAAGATTGAATCACTGATTTTATTTTATTAAAGAGATGAGTAACTAGAATAATTTAATTTAAATGTGAAGGGCTCTTAATACAATCGCTTTAGTTTTTAAATGTTGAATTTAATTTAGGGGCTGCACTGTTTGACTATAGTGCACTAAAATAAATAAGTTATTAAACAGAATTTAATTGAAACTGCTTGGGGGGGGGGGGGGAATGGAACACAAACATATATAACGAGATAGTCGTTATACCACAGCCCCCCCCCCAAAAAAAAATAAATAAAAAAAAATTGCGGATTTACACGAAAATTAAAAAAATATATTTTTGGAAGAATCACACAATTTTACACGTTATCTCAAAGAAAATGCCCCCCACCTGCCCTCAAGAAACTCTAGAAATGGCTCTAAACCTTCTGAGATAAAGAATTTGTGATATAACTTTTTTCAGATGCATGATTCACTCATATTTAACATCCATTAAGAGGATTTTATGTTAAGAAGTTTGTTTTCTTTTCCATTTTTTTTTTCCTGGGCTTTTTTTTAATGTCTGATTTTTCGGACTGATGGCCAATTTTTTTTTAATTTTCGGAAAATTCGGAATAGAATCACCTCTGTATTATCTATTGTGTACTATATTTTAATTTATTGTGTTTTAATATGTATACTTAATTTCAGCAAAAGTGTTATGTTTTAGTATATCATTCCTTTTTTATTATTTAATTTGGCGATCGGATCGTCGTTGGTTTGCACTAGGGAAAAAATTGCATTTTGTATGTTATAATATTGTCATAAAAAATATTTTTTTACAGACCTCCAAAATCCGGAATCGTCACGGTCCCACCGATTCTGGATTTTCGAGGTTCAACTGTATATTATTCTCATAAAAGATTTCAGTGCTTCAATAAAGATATTTTTGCTTGTTCATGAAATTAGTAGATGCAATATTTAGATACTTTCTTTTCTTTTTTTTAAAGAACTTCAATAAATTAGGCAGGGCACTTCCCCAACAAGAGAAAAAAAAATTACAACTATCACATAATATTGTGATGTTAAATATACGATAGTAGCAGCTGGCAATAATAATGAAGTAATCAAAATTCTTGGTTATTCAAATAAAATATATGGATATATGTTATTAGTGTTGACTCTAGACCAGTGGTTCCCAAACTTTTTTTGGCTGCGCTCAACCTAAGCATCTTAAAATCGTGATGCCCAGCCTCCTCTCCTCTAACATATAACTTTTATTACATAAAAAATTATTCACATGGAAGAAGCCGAAAAGAGATAAGTATGATAAAGCCTTTCACATTCAGAAGGATAAAGGATAAAATTTTTGTTATAAGTATGTTTTTAAATAACTCTCTGAACTTCAATGAGAAGAAAAATTTTGTTGTTCTTTGCCAACTTACCTCAGACACAAAAGTGTAATATAGTCTGCATTTTTATCTTCATGAAATTTCTTGAAGAGACTCTCACATTTAGCATTACATGTGATAAAATTGATACTATTTATAATTGATTTTTGTACTTTATTAAGAACATGAAGTTTTTTAAACACTGAGACAGTATGAATAGCATAATTCACAAGTAGCATTTCGAGATTTGCAACTTTGTCAATTTTAAGTAGCCGTTTTTCTTCCCCCTCATAACATACTTATCTGGTAGCAGGCTTTCTTTTCCCATTATCGTTAGTTTGCAACCATGTGTTATTCTATTTTAAATTTCAAAATGCATTATGTCGTGTTGTATGTTTATATATTGTGTATGTGGTCTGCACAAGAACCATAAGATGTTTACTTTTACCAATTTCCTTCTGTGATGCTCATTTGGGGACTTATTAATTTTATAAAAGGTAGTACATCGTTAAGATATTTCAAACATTTTTAGGTTAAATGTGTTCAAAATAGTCAATTTTAGATATACCCTTATGTAATTTTACAGGTAAAAGTTCATTCACGTGCACATAGCACTGTGAATAGAAATACCAGTTTCAATGAATAGTAAACAAAAGAGGTGTGTAACACTAAAATAATATTAAAACCAGAAAAATTCTAAAAATTCTAAAATATATGTAAATATCCCCCAAAAAAATTTCATACAATTATTCCGGTAACAGTTTTATTTAGATCTTTTATGTGGAAACTTTTGGAAATTTTATTTTTATTTGTGTATTTTAAAATTTTCATGTATTATTTCTATTTTAAGTCTACAACATCACTTTTATTAAAAAATGACAAAAACCAGAGGGAATGGGTTAAGAAGAAAGCTGAAATTACACCCATCAAAAGTCAAATTGCCTCCCTGGTGGCGCATACACTTTATATTGGGAACCACTGCTCTAGGCCAATTTGGCAGGGTGCAGCACGTGGCTGCCCTTTCTAACTAGATTATGTGCCTAGCGTCCCTTTTTAACTAGTTTATGCAGTTGGTGGGCGAACATTTTTAAGTAATGCACGTGCTCAGCAGCCCTTTTTTAAATTCTTTTATGCACTCTGTGCCTCTTGCTGCCATTTTAGATGTGCCCTTTCGATTCATTTCTTTTCGTAGTAACAGGGGGAAAAAACACACAAAATATGTCCATTAATAGCAGGAAATATGTTAATTTCATTACCTGGTCATGAGGAAGTATCGCAGAATTTGTCAAACAGCCGTGTGAAAACAAAAGAAAAATTCACCAGATCAGTTACAAAAAAAAAATAAAAAAAAAAATAACAAAATTCTGTAGTCTGGCATGAGAAAATAATCGCTTTATTTCATCATTCAAACGCATGAAAAAAAACCTTGCAAGTTTCACCAGTAAGTCGTGTGTGTGTGGGGGGGGGGGGGGGGAATCCAGTAATTCACCAACTGTTTATGGGAAAAATTAATTAAATTCGTTGATCGGCTGTGGGTAAAATCTGCGAAATTCTGCCATTGACTTTATGGGGGGGAAAAAAACACGAGTTTTGCATATCAGTCGCCAAAAAAAGAAAAAATCAATTTCAACAATCTGTAGAAATAAAATATCGCAAAATTCGTCAATCAGTTGCGGGAAAAAAATTGCAAAAATTGGGGGTCAAAAAATTATGCAGTTGGTTGCTTTAAAATATTGCAAAATTCATCCATTGGTTGTGGGAAAAAATCATGGAATTCGGCAGTCAATCATGAGAGAAAATGATGAAATTTTTCAGTCAGTTGCAGAAAACAATGCGAAACTTATTGATTGATTGAGGAGAAAAAAAATTGCGAAATTCATCAGCCGAATAACAAAATTCAATCAGTCGCGGGGAAACATCACAAAATTACACTGAAAAAAAAAAAAAAGATTCTAAACATGCCAATTCAAAATATTTTTTGTGACATGAGTGCCTTTTTTGAGAATTAGGGTGCCCTTTTTTAAAAATTCCCACGGCAGCCCTTTTTTTCTAGAGTTAACACTAATAAATATACAAATAGAGAAAATATTAATAACAGCTAGTAATATATACACTGAATATACAAATAAAAAATACAACATACAATATTCAAATATAGCATAACAAACAAAATGCAAAAGTACACTTATAAACAAATTTAAATATCCATATTATTTCTCAGATGGTCACTAAATACTTAAATTGCCATCATTTGTATACTGATATAACAATACAATCTGAATTTGTGTAAATGAGTTTTCGAAATCTTAGTATATGAGCTAGCTTCATATTTTTCTAAAGTTCCATAAATTTATTACAATTTTAAGTTTTTCAATATATATATAATGAATTTCTGGAATTCTGTTATGCTTTCACTAGGAAAACTATTAGCTTATGTATTTATAGACATGCATAAAATTTGCATTTGATATCTTTCAACATAATGAAACAATATTTGCTATGAGAAGTCTGAATAAGAATCATGTATATGTCCTAAGCTGATTGAGAAATTCAGCTCTTTGCAAACAGTCTAAGCACCTTTTCCCCCATTCAGCCTCGTATTTTTCAGGCTTATTGCAAAAAGCCTATGCAGTTTTAGGCTGAGTAGAAAATGACCACGTGTTTGTCCAAACAGTTTCATCAATGCTTATTGCAATAAGCAAAATTTTTAATATAAAAAAACAAGCTCATGAACTTATTTATAAAAAATGTATAAAGGATTATCTTATTGAAATATTTGATTAATGTGCCTGTGTGTCTAAGGTTACTGAATACTTCACTTTTATTTTAAATGTACACTTTTTCTAAATGTAATGTGCAGAAGTATCAATAAAATCTGGAGAGGAGGCAAATTTTTAATCTCTTCCCAGCATTATGTAAAGAAGATGGGTTGCTTACTGAAAATAATTATAATAAATATGTATGAAAAGTTCTGTATTAAGAAATCTGCAGATGAAGCAGTTTTCTAAAGTTTCCCCTGCTGCCTCACCAAGAGGATTTGAGTTATATAAAGAAAATTATTAGAAAAATTATATAAGAAAATTGCTGCATTAGTAAAATCTGCAGATGAGTTTCTAAACGAACATGATTACAAAAGAAAAGAAATCTGCTTTATTGGCAAGCTTGATTTATGCACCTAATTGTAAATTAAGATTAATAAACAGTTAAGTAAATCTCTCCTCCCCCCGTAAAGATGAAAAAAAAATTGCATAGGAAACAGATTATTTTTTTAATCTGATTTTTGAAAAGCTAACTAATCTGCAGATTTAATTTGCAGAGAAATTTTCTTATGCAGTAGACTCCCTCAAATCTAAACTGCTTGGGACCAGAGGTTGTGCAGATTTTAGAATTTTATGGATTTCTGGTCATTGATTTGTTTAAATTTTTTAAACGTAATTTGAATGTAATAAAGCAATCAAAATTATAATGAATATTTACAATATAGTAGAATATTAAAATAATTAAGTAAAGTAATAAACTAAAATAAAAATTAAGATGATTTTAAAAATGGTTAAATTATTATAAGTAAATGTCAAATAAATAATTAATAATTTATAATTAAATATGCACCATTAAGATACATTTTTCATGAATTTTTCAATGCAACTTGCTCATAAAAGTACTCTACTAATTCACATCAAAATCATAAAAAAAGGAAGTTTTATTTCAGGTTTAGTCAGACTTAATAACCAAAAAATCTTAATTAATATATAAATATATTTTAGTAAAAAGATTGTGATAACCAAAGATATCAGCATTATCTTGAATTTTTTCAGAAATAAATTTATACTTCCTTCATGAAAAAGCATGGATTCAGTCATATTAGTGAGAATTGCATTTAAAATACATACAGAATTATATAAAAATATAAAAGTCTAATTTTGACCCTACATCTGAACTGAAAGTTTCATTGTTTACATCTGTGATTATGTGTGGATTTTAAGCATTTTCAGATTTTAGGGTTGTGGATTTGAGGGCGTCTACTGTATATATATATATATTTTTTTAAGTATTTTCATTCAGCAACCCATATTCTCTATATAATAATAGGGTGTATTAAAAATCTCCATTACCTGCAGATTTCATTGATAAAGCACTTTTGTTATAATAATTTTGTTTGTAATACTTTCATTCAGCTATATTCATTCATATTTTCATCTTTGCTATGTAATGCTGGGAAAACATTAAAAATAGGCCTCATCTGCTGATTTCATTTATACATAAATTTTCCTATGTAGTATATGTTTTTTTAATTATTTTCATTCAGCAACCCACCTTCTCTACATAATGCTAGGAAAAATTAAAGTAGGCCTCTTCTTTCCGATTTCATTTAGTATACAGAAATTATTATTTTTATAATTATTTTCATTCAGCTACACATCATCTCTACATAATGCTGGGAAGACATTAAAAATTGGCCTCATCTGTGGATTTTATTGGTACTTCTGTACGGGGTGTTTGTGAAGAATATACTCTTAAAATAAAAATAGAGTATTTACTAACCTTATACATTTAGGTGCGTTAACCAAATCTGTCAATAAGACAATTTCTTATAATTTTTTTATAAGCATTATAAGTTTCTACTCTTATTTTTTAATGCTCAAATTATGCATAAACATTCACTACCTTGGATGTATACCAATAAGTTTGGATAAAACTAGGCTGCTTGGAAAAACAAATAGTCATTTCTAATTATCCTAAAACTCAATAAGATCATTGCAAAGAATCTGAATAAAATCAGGCTGATTGAGAAACAAACTGTCATTTCACAATTAGCCTAAAACTGCATATGTTCTTTGCAATAATCCTGAAAAATACCAGGTTGATTGGAAAAAAGCAGATGATGCTCCAATTAGCCTGCCCCTTTGCAAAAGAATCAGATTTCTCAGTTAGCCAACAACATATACAGGGTGATTAATAAATATCGAAACAATAGGCTATCTTCTTAAATATTGCCCCTAGGCACATATTTCCAATTGAAAAGTTTCATAAAAAAAGGTGCAAAATTTGATTAGATAAGTTTCAACTCCATGGGGGGTCTATATGAGAAAATACAAAAATTAAATTTTTATACAGGCCCCATAGAGTAAAATTCCCAATTAGGAAATTTTTCCTTATCTATTCCTGAATTAAACACAAAAAAATTCATCTCGATATCTTTAAAATTCGCAGAGATATCAAATCCAAAATTCGTGACTTACACCATTTATCCATGCCTCTGAGCGACGAGTTTTTGACTCATTTTGAATGCAAGATAGGGATCAGCCACAAATTGTACATTATTAAAAGTCGATATAAGACAGTGCCTCTCCTTTGGACATAAAATTGGCAACGTATAGATTTTACGTTAAACTTGTTTTCAAAGTATGCTGGTGGTCTGCACTAGAGGTCAGCACGGGTTGAAATATCTAGGTCCGGTCCCGAACCGACCCATAGGAAAAAAGTTCGGCCCTGCCTGGAAAAAAGTTCAAATCGTAGCCTGGCCCGACCTGACTGAATTTCTACATAGTTTTTTACATCGATATGGTTAAATGTTGTTTCGCATGGAGGAGTTCTGAACAAAAATAATTATTATATCTTTTCTTTTTTCATGTTTATAATTATTATTTTTAAAGAAGTGCCAAAAGCTGTGATTATTTGTTTTATCAATGAATCTCTATTTATATGTAAATGATTCACTTCTCCTTTAATAACGTTAATCCATATTTCATGTGTTAGAGACAATGAAAAATGCTATAAAGTAAAATCTTTTAAGATGGAATCACATAGGAAAGAAAAAAAAAGCGTTATAGACAAGTTCCCTTCTTAGGAGTTGTAAATGTAGTCTATTTTTTCTGAGGTATTATTATATTCATTTTCCATGGATCAACAGATTTTTCCGTTTAAGAAAGGATTCTGTCATAGGCAGATTTTTTTCACTAGTTTTACTGTATTTTAATTTTTTTGCCTTAAAATCTACTATCCTTTAAAAATATGAATTTTAAAATTTTATTGTAAAATAATGGCCATTTAAAAATATATGCATTTGTTGTAAAGGTTTTTGGGCTGAGGCAAATTTTAGTTATTTTTCCACGGGTTAGGTCAGTCAGAGATAATGATTTTAATATGGGTTGTCTGGAGACCGGGACTGAAAATTTCGCCCAGGGGAGACCTAGGAATAAGGAAGCAAGTCCCGGTTCGGTTAACCAGTGGCCGAGAGGTTCTGCTCTCATGGTGGGTTTGAACCCAATCGTGTCCTTCGGCCCAATCGTTCGGAGTTTTCAGTGGTTTTCTTCGAACCTTGGATATCCTTGCGTAAATATGGGTTAGGTTCCCTTAGAAAGACCTCCACAGAAGGTACCCCCCCCGTTTCGGGCCCACATCCCTCGTATAGATAATTGGCCGTCATAAATCACACCAACACCCACTTTGGTGTGAAAAAATACGATCGGCCCGGCCTGGCCGAGTCTTCAGAAAAAAGTCGCCAATCCCGGGTCTGGCACGGCCCCAGTATACAAACATTTTTATCTGCCTCGCTGGGGCGATAAAAAGCCTGAATTTGTAAGGGCTAAAATTATGAAAAACTCTTAATCGGCATGTTTGAAAAAGCATTGTTTCAAATTCTACATTAAACATTTATTTATGGATATTTAAGTTGTACAAAAAGGTGGTGGAAATGGCAAAAGTTAAACTGAATCGGAAGTTTAAGCTACGGAAAGAAGTGACTTTTTCACGTGCAATTTTTAAAAATGTACTTAAATATTTTATTAGGAGCCAATCAATGTTCAAAACTTTAAATGCGTTTTTCTGCATGATGCTTTTATAATTGTAAATTAAAAAGGTGCAAGCTTGGAACATGTCTTTTCTGATTATTTTACATTAATTTTGTTGCAGTAAATTGAAAAAAAGATTACTTTTAGAAATATAATTTTTTTAAAAATAAGTTACATATTTTTTTAATCAAATATTTTTAATATTTTTAAAATTAAAATTAAAAAAATTCCTGAAACAAAACTAAAATTATACTTTCCTCTTTAATTAAATGAAAAAAATTTGAAATCCGATGAATAATGTTTCGAGTTATAAAGATTTTAAATTAAATCCGCTTAAAAAAATATTAAACATTTAAATTTTTAAAAAATTCATGCGAAATTTTAGGATGTGATTTTATTTGCAAATTATACGGTTTACCATCACAAAAAAAAGAAAAAAAAATAATCAAAATTCTAGCTCAATAAATATATTTTTTACATGTTTTCTAGAACTCTTAAACTAACATTGTTTCTTCGATTGTACGCATTTCAATTTGTGTCTAATCCCTTAAAACCTGGTGAATTATTTAAACGGCTATATCTCAGCGAGTTTTTCAGATATGAAGATGCAATTTTTTGTGCTTAATTCAGGAATGGATAAGGAAAGTTTTCTTGATTGGAATTTTTACACTACGGGGGTCGTATAAAAATTTAATTTTCGAATTTTTTCAAATAGACCCCCTATGGAGCTGCAACTTATGTCATTAAATTTTGCACCTTTTTTTATGAAACTTTGCAATTGGAAGTATGGGTCTAGGGGCAATATTTAAGGAAATAGCTTACTGTTTCGATATTTATGAATCACCCTGTATACAAAGTAATGTTAGTAAAATTATTCTTTTAAATTGTATTGTATATATCTGTTCAATTAATGCTTATTGTAGTATAAAAATAAAGGTTGCTTTAATAAAAGGAAATTGTGTGAAAAAATAATGAAAAGAATATCTGCACAGGTGAGGTATGAAAAAAAATTATATATAAGTGACCAACATAAAAAGAAATTATCTCACCTAAATCTTGCCGGACATGACAAGTATTATGGGATAACCTTGTGCCCTTGCACTAGATTAGGAAGGAGTGTAAAGAGTTCATATTAATACTGCCTGTGATACCAACATAGGCTCGATGCCTCAACAAAAACCGAATACTGGAATTTTGAAGGTGACCACATTAAACAGCAGGTGAAGGCAGATATGTGGGAATCGAACAAAATTTCCTGCAGACAGTTTTAGGAAGGTGGTGCACCTTCCCTGTTCCCTGCCTTTTGGTTTAAAAAATAAGCACTCTTCTTGCCCCTTATCTGAAAGATAGCACCCTTCTTTCCCCTCAGTCAAAAAGTGGCACCATGACTGCCATTTGTACTTTAAAAATTGCTCGCATATTAAAAATTGACTGATTGTCGTGACTTGAAAAGACTGACTTCAATTTTAAACATTAAAAGTTGTTTTAGAAATTGAAAGAGTGCCTTTAAAAACCAAAAAATCTGTTAAAGAATCTAAAAAGTTCCTTTATGAATCTACAGTACCTTCTCCCCACCAGCAGCATCTTGCCCTTTTTAAACCTATGGGAAAATCTGAATTGGATAAACCACTTTTGTGTTCTCTCCCAATACAGTGAATGAAGTGTTGCCCTTAATTTTGAAAAAGAAATATATTGTTTTACTATATTTCATCTGATATGTCTAAATAAAAAAGTCAAATCCAATAGTATTGAGAGACCTAAATGTTTACATAATCAGCTGTAAAAGTCATGATCAAGAGATATAGTTTTTTTATAAAAAAAAATATGCTAAATGCAGGGAAATTGTTTACAACTGATTTTCATCTTGATAGCCTCTACAAATGATAACTTCAAAAGAAACTGTTACTAAGTATTTTGTATATTTTCAGCTCTTCAGTTCTTAGCACATTGGGATAATCATCAACCTTGCCTCCACTTAAAGCAATCTCATAAAATTTATCACTAACAAACTGATCATGACAGAAAAAGAAGAAAATGATAAAGGGTGAAAAAGCTGATCACTACAAATTATGTTTAAAACAAGTTCCCAAAAGAAAAAAAGCTTTCATTGATTTATAAATAAACATTACCCAGATGAAGTCTCTGCTTTAAATTTAGATATACATGATGATTTGTTCCTTTGTAATAAGTTCATCTTTGTAAGAGGAATTTTAGATGGTATATACAGCTCAGAATCCTCATGAACTGTTGGTAGTAGTTCAACAGGCTCAGGTGTAACTACTCTGTCTTTATCTGGAGAAAGTTCATTTTGCCATTCACCTAAATGTTGAATGTACAAGTCTGATTTTAAAAAGTTAGGATAAGTAGTTTTCATTATATAAGCTTCGACTTCTTGTAAGGCTCTATCAAAAATTGCATTATCTACATCTGAATTATTTGCAAGCTTTTGTTTAATTTCATCTTTTGTTTCATCACTAATTGCTGATATCCTTTTCACTTTCTTTGAAAAGACTACTTTAATTGATTTAACTAAACGTTCCCGGTCATTGCGACAATCCTTTTTTACACCCCTACAAGCAAACCAACATGACAAACAACTATCTTGGCCTTCTTGCTCAAGAAATTTTTTGAACAGAGAAACACCTTGAGGGTCTTCTAGCAAACACTGTAAGCTCTGTGCCCATTTTAAAACGGTGGGTGGGCTAGGATTTGGAGAATTTTCTGTACAATCCCTTGTTTCCTTTACATTGTCTGTACATGATGCAACTGACTGATCACTCAGTTCAGAAGAAGCCATCTTAGAATTACAATCAGTATCCCAGTTTTTATACTGTTCGGGGCACTGGTGTGATGTGTCATGGAATTTCTTTACCTCTTCTCCAATAGCAGGAGGCCTAGGAGAAGTAGACCGTTTCAGTACTGGAGAAGAGGTATCAGTAGCACCACTCATTTTTAATCACTTTATAACTTGATTTAACAACATATTTTCAACTCACAGCAGTCTCTGAATCTGAAATCAAGAAAAAAAATAAAATAAATCAAATGCAATGATAGCAAAGTTAAACTAAAAATAAAGTTGCAAGAAATTACTTTGGCAAACTCTTTAAATTATTTTAGATAAAAATAACAAGACAAAAAAGTCTAGTAACATCTAGTTGAATAACAAGAAAAATGTTTCTCTCTGAAATTATGTATTCAATTTTATTTATCAATGAGTAAGAACACAAATCCATGGAATCCTGCATTGCGGAAAACTGTTTCATTCAATCAATGCACCTGCCAGGGAACTCTTTAAAGGTGTTGAATTCAGTGAAAAAAAATGTAGAACAAGTCTCTTTGAAAATTAAAATTAGGTTTCAGACAGAATGCAAAATTCTAAAATAGAATGAATTTTAATATGGGAAACTTAAGATATGAGACATATAGAAACAATTGAAATTTGAGCTAGGGAAAGAAAAGAAAAGTATTTTAAGGTGGGCGTAAGTAATAGACCAGATGGTGGCACCACAGACAATCACCTCATCGAGTTGGAGGCAGAAATTCCAGAATTAGTTAAAACTCGATTCGCATATTAAAACACATTTGGTCTGCCAAGTCATATCTTGGTGGAAAACAATTAAAAACCTGATTTTAGTGGTTGACTCGCAGGTTTATCATGATGTTTTCCTGCTCTCAGTCCTCCATGTTTTCATACCTTTGAGTGCAGGAAAACACAATGATAAACCTATGAATAAACCACTTAAATCGGGTCTCAAGGTGGTTTCCACTAAGATATGACTTGGAAGACCAGTTGCATTTTAATAATGCTAATCGAGTTCTGTATAATCCTGGAATTTCAACTTCAACTATATACAGTCAACTCTCATTAATTCGAACTCGTCGGGACCAAAAGAAATGTTCGAATTATGAAAAGTATGAGAGGAAAGCATATTTAAAGGGTATTATTACAAAGGAATTAATGTTATAGTATTTTTTTTATTTATTTCGGCTGTTATCATTGGAATATGACTTAATTATAAATTAAAAGATATAAATACATTAACTAATTAATAATATTAAAAGAATATAAATAAAACATAAAAATTTGTAATACGAGGGTGGTTCAATAATTATTGTCCTGAATATGCATAAAATATTTGCACTGCGATGGTTGATGTGGAATATTTAAGCCTAATGTCTTAGATGCCTATATGTTCAATTTCAGAACTGTAGCTGTCATATATGTCATCATATGTAATATATATATATATATATATGTATATAATATATATATATATTATTATATATATTTATATATTAATATATATATATATATATATATATATATATATATATATATATACATATTTTCTATATATATATATATATATATATAATATATATATATATATATATATATATATATATATATATATATATATACATATTTTATATATTATATATATATATTAATATAATATATATATATATATATATATATATATACATATTTTATATATTATATATATATATTAATATATATATATATATATATTAATATATATATATATATATATATATATATTATATTAGGGTGTCCCAGGATACAAGGAAAAAATTTTTTTTGCAAAACCAAATACGCATACCCTCTATTTTTTTTCTATTTCACCTGAGAAACATAAATAAAAAATATTATTGCAATCAGATAACGGTAACCCGTGCCAACTTTCGGTCAAACTTGAACATGAAATCTTGTATTGGGAATACTATGGAAAGATTGTAAAATATATGTTTCTTTGGTTCATAAAACATTATTTTATTCAAAGAAGATATTTATTAACATATTATAGTAAAAAAAACATTACTGAACTTATTTTCATTTCAATGCTTTCTTTTTACAGTCGGGATAGACCTTTGTGTGTTCTTGTACGCAACATAACGAAAATATATATATTTATATATATATATATATATATAAAATACATATTATATATATATTATATATTAATATATATATATATATAAAATATATATATATATATATATAATACATATTATATATATATTATATATTAATATATATATATATATATATATATATAATATATATATATATATTATATATATATATATATTATATATATATATATAATACATATATATATAATATATAAATCCTCTTTAGAACTTTATCAATTTCATCATATATTTGTGATTTCAAATTTATGATATATATAATATATATATATATATATATATAATAAATATATTATATATAAAATAATTCTTGTTATTATTTGCTTTGCTCTTTCAAAGTTAAGGATATAAATTCCGTAGGAAATATAGCAATAAAGTTTCGAAATTTTATGAATTATAAGGAGGATTATGCAATACTAAACTATAAGGGAAATTTTCAGAACTCTAATTCAGAAGGAAGATAAAAAATAGTCTAAAAAAAAAGCCATATTTTTATGTTAAACTAAAATTTTAATATTGCATTACTTTATAATTCAAATTTTTTTTTTTTTTTAGTACAACAGATAAATTAGATAATGATATAAATGAAATGCAGAACATGCTATTTTGAATATTACAGACATTTAGATAAAATTATTTAAAAAAATAATAACATTATTATTATTGAAATGCAAATTTTTCCTGAAAGGAAAAACAGTAAATTTCTCTTATTTCATGCTTATACATTGCTCCTTTTCATTATGTCTCTAGAAAATCTGTTTTTTTTTTTTTTTTTTTTTTTTGTAACAACACATTTTAAGCAACGTATATATGCATGTCAATTACAAAAAGTGAGTTAATTCTCTTTACAAATTGCAATATAGCAGATAAAATGTTTCTGTGAGACACGCTTTCCTTTCTCAATTTTATTAAATTGAATCAGTTATATGAAGTTTATTTATTTTTTATTTATTAGAATCCAGCTTGCATGATGTAAAGAGAGATTTTGAATCAAGGCTAAAAAACAGTGGCATACAACAAAAAAATTCACTTATCATGAATTTAAATTAAAAAAAAAGAAACACTGCAAAAATTTTAATTAAAAAATTTATTCATTTTCGGACTTATAACACAAAAAATTATATTTCCTCAACTTATTTCTATAATTTATCATTATATTTTATTTGATTTTTTTTCCAAAATGTACATAGGAAACAGAATTTGACCTATCTTATCTGAAATTCAAGACTCTTTCCCAACTTTTGTAGTGTAGTCCTTTCTAAATCCATTAAATTTCCTCTTAAGAGATCATAAACAAAGGTGATGCAAGAAAAACAAAAAGGAGAAAATCAATCTGTTAAAACACAGATAAAAACAAAAAAAAATCCATTTAATTTAAAAAAGGTCACAGAGAAATCAGAACACCATAATTATTTCAGATTATTATTGCATAAGGAAAGGACACACCTCTCTCAGTCAAAAATGAAATTTAATGAATTAAAAATAAAAATATTAGACACATCCTTACAAATATACGGACCTTGGACCAAGATATTACATTATGTACACTATACATTGATTCCATCATTTTTAACCCCTTTGTTCTCATGCATTGACTAGTGGATGCATGCTATATAAAGCACTACAACCCATGTATACTCTAGTGGATATATGATCTATAATTATCTGGGAAAATTTTGGGATTGAAGCATCTGCTGAGGTAACTTTATCATGGAGTGAGGATATTAATGAACCTAGAAAATCTCTCAAGATACAAAGAACTACTAAGGTACTGTTCTCACATTTCATTTCATCTTTTCTCAGATTTTTGTTAAGATTTTACACTTATAACCTATATACTGCTGAATCAAATTTAAATTATTATCATTATTTTCATTTTAATCATTATTATTATTTTCATATTTAAGTAGTTTTAAATTTCACATAAAACTCACATCTGCAACATGTACCTAATTAATATATATATCTATTTTAAATATAAGAAAATGGTGCTTTAGAAAATATACACTCTGTATTAAGATAAAAATTGCTTAAAATATATATATATACAATTTAAAAGTTTAGGCTTTAGACTTATTTACTTTTAAGTACAACGTTAATTTATATGTATAGGTAACCACAACAAAAGATTGTGCAATATCAGGGATATGTTTAGGAAAAATTTAAGTCCTTTAAAGGACCCTTCACAAAATAATTTACCTTAAAACAAGACCCTTCACAAAATTTTTTATCCCCAAACAGGACCCTTCACAAAACATTTTATCACAAAACAGGACCCTTCACAAAATTATTTGTCTCTAAAATAGACCTTTCACAGAATTTTTTCACCTTCAAATTGAATTTTTCACAAATTTAGTCATTTAAAAATAAAATCTGGCCTGTAAGTAGGCAGTTGAACTCACCAAAGAGCATATTACTTAGCTTTTTATATATGAAGGAGAGAACATGAAGACATCGATAATATAAAATTCACAAAATTATGACTACCATTTTCATAAAAATAAGAAGAACTTCCCAATTTCACAAAAACAGGACCCTGTGAGAAAAGTCTGGACAGACCTCTGAATATTAAACACTCAAAAGAACCTGTTTATACTTTGAGAAAGAATTCTTAGAATAATTACACATTATTTTAAAAAATACGTAAAGTATTTAAATAAAGTTTAAGGAAATTAAAATTGTTATTTTCACTATACTGGTAAAACAAAAATAACAATTTCGTTGATCATTATTTTCAGAATACTATCTGAATTAAAAAGGCAATGTACATAGCCTAATGCCATTTATAAAGAAAGGGTATGTACCCCAGGATGCAATTTAGTTGCATGGACCACCCAAGTTTAATAATAAAAGGAAGCTATTCTTGATTTTGAATATGCTGATCTGTAACAATAGAAGATAGTAGGAAAAACTAAAAAAGTTACAAGGAAAATAAATGAGGCTTGCTTCCAAATTTTATTTGTGGAATGAAAGTATTATTAATAAGTGGATTGAAATAATTAACTGTATAAAAATTACCAACAAGCGTAACAGTCAATAGGGTTTTTAAAGGGACAACAAAATAGCCATCATCAATTACTCTTCAAATGAGTTTGAAAGCAAAGCATTTACATTAACTAAATAAATCAACCTAAGTTCCCCCACCCCACCCAATTATTATGACAGAGGAGGTAGTAAACATCCCTTGGGAATATATTCATTAAGAGACTACTTCAGTCAAGTGAAAAGACCGGTTCACTAATGCTAATCCTATGGAAGAAATTTATAAAGATATCTCGGTTGCATTTCAATATTTTAAATGATTTTTTTTTTTTTTTTTTTTTCTTTTTTTGCATTGGATAGCTGAGATTGGTTTGTATGCAGGCCGTTTTTTACGTTTTCAATTTCAGATTTTTTTTTATGGGAATGCTTTCAGTTTCGAAACCGGTTCCGAAAATGAAAGTACCCTCATTAAAAATATCTGTAAACAAAATCTAAAAAGTAAAAAATGGCCTTTGTACAGACTGATCTCAGCTATCCAATGCAAAAAAAAATCATTTAAAAATATTGAAATGCAACTGAGATATCTTTATAAATTTCTTCCATAGGATTAGCATTAGCGAACGGGTCTTTTCACTTGACTGAAGTAGCCTCTTAACAATGAATCGAGATATATATATTTTTTTTTCTACTTTTTACCAGTATGGGCATATAATATGTTTAAAATATATATATATAGGGGAGAGGAGGGCACATGTGAACAGTGCATATTTCACTCAGTTAATTTGAAATAAAAAAATTACCAATAAATGGTAATACTGGTACCATCTTTTGAGTGAATTTTCAGAACAGTAAGTCATTTTGATTTCTGGTAGTTGTAATTTGTTTGTTTTAGAAGGTGTGAAGTAAAAAAGTCTTCGAAGTTATTGAAGTAAAAATTCATTCAAGACATTTTTTATAGTAGAATATAAGCATTGCATTCTATAGTGGCATTAATTAGGTAAGCCTACAAAAAGTTTTGTTTCCTTATTTCAATTAAAAATATCTTTTTTTATAAGTTAGGCTGAAGTTGGTAGATGGGGCACTTGTGAACAGAACAC
Source organism: Maratus speciosus (assembly GCA_963932465.1). Lineage (NCBI taxonomy): Eukaryota > Metazoa > Arthropoda > Arachnida > Araneae > Salticidae > Maratus > Maratus speciosus. Next base: position 458,344,380 of record OZ010796.1, on the reverse strand, counting down.
ATGGGCGCAGATATAACAGTTCACAAGAGTACTTTTTAAGTCAGTGAGTGCATTTTTTTTTTTTTAGTTTAAAATTTAATTTAGTTTATAAATTCAATGTTTTTAGTATTGCTTCACAGTTTTAATTTACTGGAAGTTAGATAACAATTAAAAGTGACTCAAAAGAAGTAGGTATATTAGCGTACAATTTTATGAATAATTTCTTATATGTATTTTGAAACATTTATTGATTTATTCACACAACTAGAAAGAGGGCATCTAATTAGTTTTATCACAGTTTTTATTCACAAAAAAATATTTTTGTCTTATTTATGCATGTGTTCACATGTGCCCCAGGTATGTTCACAACTACACCTCCACCGGGGCACATGTGAACAAATTTAAACAAATTTTAGAATGATGATATAAGTTAGAAATTCTTGATAAATGCATCCAAAAGTTTCACCAAAAGAACAAACAAATTATAAATATTCATATAAATCAATTTTTGGTTCAATAGCTCATAACAATTTTGAGAAATAGTCAAAAATGTAAAAATTGCTCACATGTGCCCCCCTCTCCCCTATATATATAAAATCGAAAACACTATTATGGAAGGTGTGATTGGATTGCTGAAAAAAATTATAAAAACATACACAAAAATTTATTAAAAAAATGTATGTGTATGTATGTTTTACATACATTATACAATCTTATAAAAAAAATAAATCAAAAATCAAAATACCATTATGGAGGGTTGAGGTAGGGAATGCTAAAAGAAAGTTTTAAAACCTTATATGTATTTATGTGTGTGAGCAGGTGTATGTGTATGCATATTTGCTTATATATTGTATGGATATATATTTAAAAAAAATCATCATGCATTCAAAAATCATCATGTATCCTGCATTTCACATCATAAATTTTTCATTAATATTTCACATATTGGCAAGGCTATATTTTACTATCTGAAAATAATCCTCATTGTTTTTTAAATGTTATTTATATACTCATTTTTTTATTTTATAATATTTGTTTCAAAATGGTTAATTTAATCAATGCCCTTTTATTTATTTTCTTTATATTTACTCATTGAGTTTGTTCTTATTTTTTCATTCTACTTTAAATAAATGCTAATATGGGTCATTTCTTGATTTCTTCAACTGATTTCACTTTTTTATGGGTATAGATGGCAGCACCAAACATTTTTGTTAAAAATCTAGTTACAATATAGTTTTCCTTTTTCCCACCAGATGGCAGCAATGTTTTGGTTTTCAGTAACTTATTGCTGGCCACATAATTTAATAGTCTGAAATCTGATTGCATCCTCTCATGTTAGAATATCGTGGGTCGGCTTTCTTAAGTCTTGTATTCTTGTCTATTAATTGGGGTGTTGTGCTCTAGTCATTTTTCAATTTTTAATATCTTGTGTGAGGGTTATTTTTCTTTAGATCTCTTGGTTTTTATCATTTATTCTGTTTTATGATGCACTATTAGGAGCTAAATTTTGTCACTGTAGGCTTAATGCCGACAAAATTGGATGAAATAACACATTTTCACTATGAATTAAACCTGCAAGCTCCTCTGATGATTCTGTGGGTTATTCATAGTTTCTTATTTTACATACTGGTCTCCTATGTTCATATCTTGATCATCTTTAGAATTTTACCATTTGTTCACATATTTGTGATTTCATCTTTATTATATATATATATATATATATATATAAAGTTAAAATGAAAGGAAGCACACAGTCAACCTAACAGTAGTAACAACAGAAAAATAATAACCATTTTTCTTTTTTTAAAGAGAAAGAAAGAAACCAATTAGGGCATAACAAATTGTAAAGAAAGCTAATACAGTAGAAGATCTTTACAACGCAAACCTAAAAACACAAGGTTGTGCGTTATATAGAATTTTGCGTTATATGGATCACATCATTAAATTTATCTTGTAAATGTGGCCAAGTATGTCTGAAACATATCAAAATACATTAGAATATCTTTATACTGCATTCCTTGTTACCAAGAGTTATCCAAATTATAAATTTTTGCATAATATAGATCAGACATTGTTAAATTTACTTTATAAACATGAACCAAACATAACTGACCAAACCATCCCTTATATTAGACATTTTCAAAAATGTTGATTGTAATAATAGCATTTTTCTCATTAAAAAGGTCTTAAATTAGAAGATAAAGTTGAACTAATGTATCAAATTTAGTCCTCTAGAGAGTAGCAATATTTTTACAATGTGAAAATGCAGGTGCTTTTTAACTGCAAAATTCATTGTTTACATCTGAGAAGTTGTGCGTTATATGCAGAATTGCGTTATATAGAGTTGCGTTATAAAGATCTTCCACTGTACAAAAAAAAAATATTCCTATTCACATTTTTATCGCTATTTATAAATATCACATATTAAAATGCTAAAACAGCACCATACAAGATAACACCATGAAAGAGCTACTCAGTGAAATTTGAAAAAGTCTTAAATAACAGATTAAAAATCTTAGATTATGTCAACTTCTCTGTTTTTCCCATTTCCTTTATTCTATTGTGATGTGCGCTTTACTGCGAAACTGAGCTTTGCACAATTTTTATACAGTACCGAACCATCTATTATTTATCCAAAAACCAGAAAACCAGTTACAAAGAATGAGATCGCAATTTTTCCGAAGCCGGTCAACAAAGTTCGTGATTTTTCCTCGCGTGATCGACAAAATTTGCTATTTTTCCGCACCCGATCGACGAAATTTGTGATTTTTCAGCGCCTGACCGACAAAATTCGCGATTTTTGAGCCCCTGATCGACGAAATTTGCTATTTTTCTGCACCTGATCGACGAAATTTGCTATCTTTCCGCACTTGATCGACGAAATTTGCTATCTTTCCGCACTTGATCGACGAAATTTGTTATCTTTCCGCGCTCGATCGACGAAATTCGCGATTTTTTTGCCCCTGATCAACGAAATTCGTGACTTTCCGCGTCCAATCAACTAAATTCGCGATTCTTAACCAGGGTTCATACAGAGTTGGGAAGGAAAAATCCAAGGAGTACCGACAAAATCCAAGGAGTCCAAAAAATTTTAAGGACATGCCACTTTTTGTTGTTGTTGTTGTTTTTATGTGCTGCATTGTTATGTGGTATGCGCACTCCAATTTTTAATGCCCAATTTGGAGAGAAAAATATTTCAAAAACAAATTTTACTCTACTAGAATCCAATTGTTAGTGCTGAAATTGCACAGTATTCATATTATATTGCTTACTGATTTTGTAAGTTTAAATACAAAATAGACAATCAACTTTTTTATGCAGTGACCAATGGTCGTATAAATAGAGATTAGTCAAACCCCAAACACTTATTATCTATATTAAATACATGATACATCTTAAAGAAAATTTTAAAAGGTAAAAAAAAAAAAGAATGCTAAACGCAACATACAAGAAAAAATATAACAAGTTTTGAATTTATTCTTTTAGAACAGCGGTAATAGCTTTCTTTGAAACTTTGACGAAATTCGCATTTTTTTCGCGATCTTCTGATGAAATTCGCGTTTTTTTCCGCGATGTTCTGGGGAAATTTGCGTTTTTTCGCTATCTTCTGAGAAAATTCACGTTTTTTTACGATCTTTTAATGGAATTCGCGTTTTATTTCCATCATTTGACGAAATTCGCGATCTTTTAATGGAATTTGGGTTCTATTTCTATGATTTGACCTTTTTTTCGCGATCCATTGACGCAATTTGCGTGTTTTTCACGGTCCTTTGGCGAAATTCGCGTGGTTTTCGCAACCCTTTGAGGACATTTGTGCGTTTTTCGCGATCTTTTGAGGAAATTCGCGTGTTTTTGCGATTTATTGAGAGAATTCGCGTGTTTTTCGCGATCTTCTGGGGGGAAATTTGCGTTTTTTCGCGATCTTTTAATGGAATTCAAGTTTTATATTGATCTAACGGACTTTTTTTTTCGCGATCTTTTGATGGAAACCGCGTGTTTTTCGCGATCCTTTGACGAAATTTGCGTGTTTTCCACGATCCTTTGAGGAAATTCGCGCGTTTTTTGCGATCTTTTAACGAAATTCGCGTTTTTTTTCGTGATACTTTGAGTAAATTCGCATTTTTTCGCTATCTTTTAAGAAATTCGAGTCTTTTTCGCGATCTTTTGAAGAAATTCGAGTTTTTCCACGATCCTTTCAAGTTTTTCGCGATCTGATGGAGAAATTCGCGTTTTTTCACGATCCTTTGACAAAATTTAAGAATTTTTTCTGCGATCGATTGACGAAATTTGAAGGTATTTTTTTAAACATATTTGCGTTAAGCGCGATTTTTCCGAGATTCTTGGCTAAACGCCAAACATCGATAACATTTAAAATAAAGGTCGGTTAACAGTGTCGATAAACGGACGACTTTACGTACATAATAATTGAAAACGGTTCTAGTGGGAGCCCTGCTATTGAGATTATCCTAACCAATCAATGCTGTGCTTCAGATGAGTGACGTGCATAAAGGATTTACCGTGCGTTTTACAATCGCGATTTTTTTTCCTCGGCAGCAATATCACTTGTGTCCGATGCAATATAATTTAAGGAGTTTCTAAGGAGTGGCTTGCTTATCTAAGTAGTTGTAAGTACTACTTGGGAATGTTTTCATTTCTAAGGAGTTTCCAAGGAGTCTAAGGAGTCTGAGCGAACCCTGCTTAACGGACTGATGAAATTTGCAATTGTTTCCCACGGCAAATTGACGAAATTCGTGATTTTTCTAGCGATAAATTGACAAAACTCGGGATTTTTCCGCAGCCTATCAACAAAACTTTCAATTTTTCCGCACCTTATCGACAAAATTAGCAATTTTTTCGAAGCCGGTCGACAAAATTCTCGATTTTTCCGCACCTGATGGACGAAATTTGCGATTTTTTCGTACCGACAAACGAAAATCGCGAGTTTTCGGAGCCCGATCGACAAAACTCGCGATTTTTCAGTGTCCGATCGACGAAATTTGCAATTTTTCCGCCCCTGACCGACAAAATTCGTGATTTTTCTGAGTCCAATCTACGAAATACGCGATTCACAACAGATTCTGATGAACTTTGCCATATTTCCCGCGACAAATTGACGAAATTCGCGATTTTTTTTCTAGATAAACAGACGAAACTCGCGCTTTTTCCCCGGCCGATCAACGAAATTTCCAAATTTTCCGCGCATTATAGAGAAAATTTGCGATTTCTCCGTGCCTGATCAACGAAATTTGCGATTTTTTCGAGCATGATTGACAAAATTCGCGGTTTTATCGTGCCCAATCAACAAAATTCACGATTTTTTGGAGCCCGATCAACAACACTCGTGATTTTTCCGTGCCGATGAGAAAATTTGCGGGGTTTCCGCGCTTGATCGACAAAATTCGCGATTTTTTCGTGCTCGACTAACAAAATTCACGATTTTTCCGAGCTCGGTCGACAAAACTCGCGAATTTTCTGTGCCCAATCGGCAAAATTTGCAATTTTTTCCACCCCTCATCGATAATATTCGCGATTTTTCCGCTCCTGGTCGACAAAATTCACGATTTTTCAACACCCGATCAACTTAATTCACGATTCTTAACTGACTGTCGAATTTTTCAATTTTTCCTGCTGCAAATTGACAAAATTCACGATTTTTTCCTGCGACCTATGCTCAAAAATTGAAATTTTTTCCAGTTATAAATTGACGAAATTCGCGGGCCACAGGTATAGGTCAAAATTGGGGAATTTCATTAGCGGCCACTGGCAGGTAGGACTAATTTTTAAAGTGGCCACTTTCTTTAAACTCACAGGCTATCAAAGCCTGAGAGCTAATGTGCCCGCCCGTTCTGTATGTATGTATGTATGTATGTACGTACGTACGTACGTATGTACGTAACGCGATAACTCTTGATAGAAACATCCGATTTGCTTCAAAATTTTTTCCTAGGTTCATTGTGATAAGGCGCTTCCCTGATTAGTTTTGGGAGTTCATTGGTTAAGGATAAAGGGGGAAAAACGGGGTTAGTCACCCCCCTTAATACAGAAAAATGGGTTTTTCATGCAGAATCATTCGATTTGCTCCGAATTTGGTATACCGGTTTATTATGTTAAGGAACATCCATGATTAGTTTTGGGGGTTCATTGGTTAAGGATAAAGGGGGAAAAACGGGGTTAGTCCACCCCCCCCCTTAATTCAGAAAAATGGGTTTTTCATGCAGAATCATTCGATTTGCTCCGAATTTGGTATACCGGTTTATAATGTTAAGGAACATCCCTGATTAATTTTGGGCGTTCATTGGTTAAGGATAAAGGGGGAAAAACGGGGTTAGTCCACTCCCCCTTAATTCAGATAAATGGGTCTTTCATGCAGAATGATTCGATTTGCTCCGAATTTGGTATACAGGTTTATTATGTTAAGGAACTTCCCTGATTCGTTTTGGCGATTCATTGGTTAAGGATAAAGGGGGGCTAGTCCACCCCCTTAATTTAGATAATTTTTTTTTTTTTGCAAGATTATTCGATTTGCTCCAAATTTGGTATACCGGTTTATTATGATAAGGAGCTTCCCTGATTAGATTTGGAGGTTCACTTGTTAAGTATAAAGGGGGTAAAGGGGGGTTAGTCCACCCCCTTAATTCAGATAAATGGGTATTTCATGCAGAATTATTCGATTTGCTCCGAATTTGGTATACCGGTTTATTATGTTAAGGAACTTCCCTGATTAGTTTTGGGAGTTCATTGGTTAAGGGTAAAGGGGGAAAAACGGGGTTAGTCCACCCCCCTTAATTCAGATAAATGGGTTTTTCATGCAGAATCATTCGATTTGCTCAGAATTTGGTATACCGGTTTATTACGTTAAGGAACTTCCATGATTAGTTTTGGGGGTTCATTGGTTAAGGATAAAGGGGGAAAAGGGGCATTAGTTCACCCCTTTTAATTCAGATAAATGGGTTTTTCATGCAGAATGGTTCGATTTGCTCCGAATTTGGTATACCGGTTTATTATGTTAAGGAACTTCCCAGATTAGTTTTGGGGGTTCATTGGTTAAGAATAAAGGGGGAAAAGGGAGGGCTAGTCCACCCCTTAATTCAGATAAATGGGTTTTCCATTCAGAATGATTCGATTTGATCCGAATTTGGTATACCGGTTTATTATGTTAAGGAACTTCCCTGATTAGTTTTGGGGGTTCATTGGTTAAGGATAAAGGGGGAAAAGGGAGGTTAGACCGCCGCTCTTAATTTTGATAAATGGGTTTTTCATGCAGAATGATTCGATTTGCTCCGAAGTTGGTATACCGGTTTATTATGATAAGGAACTTCCCTGATTAGTTTTGGGGGTTCATTGGTTAAGGATAAAGGGGGGAAAACGGGTTCGTTCACCCCTTTTAATTCAGAGAAATGGGTTTTTCATGCAGAATGATTCGATTTGCTCCGAATTTGTTATACCGGTTTATTATGTTAAGGAACTTCCCTGATTAGTTTTGGGGGTTCATTAGTTAAGAATAAAGGAGGAAAAAGGGGGCTAATCCACCCCTTTTAATTCAGATAAATGGGTATTTCATGCAGAATTATTCTATTTGCACCGAATTTGGTATACTGGTTTATTATGTTAAGGAACTTCCCTGATTAGTTTTGGGGGTTCATTAGTTAAGAATAAAGGGGGGAAAGGGGGCTAGTCCACCCCTTTTAATTCAGATAAATGGGTTTTTCATGCAGAATGATTCGATTTGCTGCGAAGTTGGTATACCGGTTTATTATGTTAAGGAAATTCCTTGATTAGTTTTGGGGGTTTATTGGTTAAAGATAAAGGGGGAAGGGGGGGCTAGGCCACCCCCCTTAATTTATATAAACGGGTTTTTCATGCAGAATTATTCGCTTTGCTCCAAATTTGGTATACCGGTACATTATGTTAAGGAGCTTCCCTGATTCGTTTTAGCGATTCATTGGTTAAAGATAAAGGGGGCTAGTCCACCCCCTTAATTTAGATAATTTTTTTTTGCAGGATTATTCGATTTGCTCCAAATTTGGTATACCGGTTTATTATGATAAGGGGCTTCCCTGATGAGATTTGGAGGTTCACTGGTTAAGTATAAAGGGGGAAACGGGGGCTAATTCCCCTTCACTTATTTTTTTGAGGGGCATTATTCTTTAAAATAAGTGTATAATATACAATTAGTGTGAATAGTCTGTGAGCTCAATGCCATCAGTTTAGCTGGGCACTTTTCTTTTTTATTTCATCTACTGGCCCTGTGGCCGGTGGCTAGTGCTAATTTTGACCTTTAGCCACAGGTTGTGCGTCCCTACTATGTACTAATCTGTCAGTTAATGATCGAGTATCGATTTGGTTCAGGTATAATCGGATTTAAGGGTGAAAAAATTACTTTGAAAAAAACACTCAGGATTTCGATGTGAAAAAAAAAATAATAATAATCATGCGTAAAACAGCGATTTTTACAACTAAATATCAATACTTTAGCACATAAATTACACACAGTCGTTGGAAACATATTTATAATTCAGAAATTTGGTTCAGAAAATATAACATATTGGAGGGAAATAATGAGTTTCAATTTCGAAATTTTTGCCATACACTCGCATGAGAAAAAAAAAAGAAAAGAAAAAAAAATAACAGAAAAAAAACACTGCTTTTTACAATTCAATATCAATATCTTAGCATGAAAATTATACACAGGACATTTGGATAACAAGAAATGTATTTTTTTTTAACGTTGAACCCCCCCCCCCCCCTTTTCCCATTGTAGTTATTTCGACTCCTTTTACTGCTAAATATGTTTTTGTTTTTATTATTATTATTATTATTATTATCCATTTTCCACACAGTCAGCAGACGCGAATTTTATATAACATATCTATATCTTTAAGCATTGTGGACTATTTTTTCAAAAAAGTAACGAAAGGTGAAATTCTGTAACTCAAATTCGAACCAAACATTTATTAAGAATAACTTCTTTAAGAAAAGAATAACTTTTTCTGCTAAAATTTTCAATCTTTTTTCCCGAAATTTTTACACGGGCTGCAAAAACGTTATATTTATAACCGAAAAAAAATTCAAAGAGTTCGGACAAAAAGAACTATTTATTCATTTTTTTAATTATGAAACGACCAAACGTGAAAGAAACAAGATAATGTCTTCTAACGAGCGTTTTTAAAAATAAATATATTTTTTTCGTGATTTTTTCCTTTAAAAATATAAATTCAGACAAAATGGAGTTAATAATACAAAGGTTCATTTAAGGTTATTTTCACGGACCCGGGCAACGCCGGGCGGGTCAGGTATTATGTATTTTTCTTTTCTTTCTTTCTCTTATGACTTGTAGGGTAATGCTAGCTAGAAATATCTGAATTTTTTGTAGAAGTTTTATGGAAAATTTTCGCGCGGGTCGGGCGTGATTTTATTTTTTTTTTTTCTTTTTCGTGCCAGCACTTTGAAAAAATAATCTGGATCAAAAACTTAACTATTACATCGCGCCCGAACTTGAAAATATATCTCCCATTTAGCATAAAAGATATCATCCCTTCTCTCTTCAGCAACACCTCTGCCAGATATAAAAATTTGCTGCTCCGCTATGATGGAAGGAAAAAGAAAAAAAAAATGAAGTTAGCCATGTAGCGTGTGAGCGTATTACTTAGAAATCGTGGGTCATAATAATGAGATTTCCTGGGGTAGGCGAGAGTTGGGGGCCTACCCGAAATCAATTGCAGAACTCGAACCCCCTTATTAAGGGATAATTTACACGGCTGCATTCCGCTTCGCGAGTTGCACCGCCTCGGGAAACGACACCTTTTCATTTCTTTACCCGAGCCCGCAGCACGGCCTTTTTCTTCTTTCTCACCTCTGTGCATTCGTACCAGTTTTTTATTGTAATTTATTCATTCATTTTAGCCAACTCTCACACTGTATGCGGTGAAATACTAATTCGAAAACGACAATCTCAAGATTACAAAAGGTAAGTACGGTTGATAAAGCCACAGATGTTCGAACGCATTATCATTTTGGATTCACCATAAAGTCAGAAAATCAAGATCTGCAATCTTCTGTTTAACATAGTAGCACAACGGAGCTCTATTGCAAGATTGGGGAATTATTTTATTCAGGGTATCTGCCACTTTCACCGGCTAATAATATTTGCTTTATTTAATCATGGAATGTCTCATTAAATAAAGCGAATATCACTATTCTGAAGTAGTAATGAATATTTTGAATTAAAAAAAATTCCCTAATCTGGCATCACTGATTCGAAGTAAACCGCCGCTGTAAGAAAAAAAAGAGACCAACTCTAAAATAACAGACCAGCATCTTATCGCGTTCAAAAAGAATGAACATCATTGAATTGCCGGATATTAAACATTGTTATACCAATTCTAACAGACATGCGCACTCTCACACACGATAAAAGTGAAAAATATATATTTTTAAATAATGCTACTGTTTTAAATATTTTGAATTTACAAAAAATACCTTTCAAAAAGTGCACAATAAATTAAATTTTGAATTTAAGTTAATTTTAAAAATATGATTATATGCTCGAGATGCATGTTTATCTCAGTATCAATACTCGAAACTCGACTGAGGAGGTAAATGGGCGAGTACTCGGTACTAGGCTACTCTGGCAAAGTGCTACTCGGTACACCACTGAACCTTTTTAAAATTTGTCTAAATAAGGGCTGAATATAACGCAAATTTCAAATTCATAAATTTCACAAATATAAAAAAAATGTTCCCAATTTCAATCAAAAGCACGATCTCAGTAACAAATGTATGAACTGCGCAAAAGGTACGTTGATACCATATCTTCCCTTTTCTTTACTCATATGGGTAAAAACTGGCAAGTTTTAACTAAGTTTGTGTTTGAAAACAGTCTTTAAAGAAATATACTATTTTCAGACAACCGATTAATTCACAAGTTTTTCCGATGAAGTGAATCATTATTATTATTACCACATCAGGTTCTGCATTTCTATTATCAGGGCGGGAGGGGGGAAGTTGCTTTTGTTACTATTAGAAAATAGGCTTTCGTGAAATTAAAATTATTGGGAAAATCTTGAAGGTGAAAAATAAGCTTTCGTAAAAGAAAAAAAATATATTGATTTTTGCAGAAAAGAAATAGAGGTTAAATAATTGATGACTAGCATCGGTTTCTTTTTATTGGCTTTGAACTCTTGAAAACAAAAGTCGCAAAGATTTGTCTGTCCCCACGCCTTGAATGCAGTTCATACAGTTTGGGTTCAACACTTTCAGAGCAGCTGAGGAACAATCATTAGTTTATTTCAAGCATTAATTTTTTTTTTAAATAATTTTTTCCCAGTCTCCAGAGCTTCATAAATAATCTTAAAAAGGGGAAAAAGAAAGGAATATAAGGGGCGAGACATATTCATATTATAAATGCGAAAGTGTGTGTAAATGTTTGAATGAAGTCAACGTCAAAATGGATGAATTAATGCCTTTGTATCTTTGCATATAGATTCCCAGAAATGAACACAGGCTGTATTTTATTTATTTTATTCAAATATTTTTCTTAATAATTTAAAATTTCATTATTTTTCATAAAGAATCAATTAACAATTTCCTATGAAATTTAACCATCTTTCTTTTTTCGTTGCCAAAAAATAAAAACCCGGAATAATAATTTCCCCTCAATAATTAATTTTTATTTGAAAGATTTTCACATGAAAAAGAAAACCGAAATAAAAAAAATTAAGAATTAAATATATATATATATGAATGTGACGTCATATTGGAAATAACACTGAAATTTTTAAGTAGTTTTGAGTAAATACGGAAAGGAGGCAAATGTGACATCATATATGGAAAATAAAACGGATATGCTTTGATGTTGATATAAAATGGGATCGAGTTATGGTATCAATTCTTATTATTTAAAGAAAATTATTATCAATACTTGACAATTTATCGTGCGCGCAACGGTTAACATAAAGATTTAATTTTTAATTTAAAACTGAAATAAGTTAAAAAAGAAAATGTCAATAATATACACCGCAAAATTATCCGTCGTAAATGACGTCATGATTAGCGAAAAATAAGTTTTTTCAATTCTTAAAAAGTAAAAATTTAACTCGACTGCCGGAAAAAAAACGATTTTTGACGACTGTTAATTCTTAAAGCCATTCAGTTGAGAAAATATGAATAAAAATTACTTTATTTTTTAACAGGGAATTGCATTTTCGGTCATAAAACCTAAAGATTTAATATGATTGTATCAAAGTAATATAATTTTTCCAATGCCAGTCTCGAAAATAAGGATCGGGAGCTCGAAGTATATTGGGGACATGTTTGTAAATCGTGGTTTGGCTACCGAATTTTAATTCCACATTTCTTTTAGCTTTAAAAGAGTAAAAATATGCTGTCACTTTTAAAAATAGTTTTTTCTTTTATAATAGGTTTGTGTAAAGTCTTACAGGATGCAGTACATACACATACAAATGTCACAAAAAAATACCACCTAAAATAGTTTTGTAGTAGAATTCTCACAGCATTGTTTTTCATTTTACGAAGAGAGTTTCGTCAACTGTCTCGATTTTTCTAGCCCCCCCCCCCCTTTTTTCATTGGTTGCAGTTTCCTTTTCGCGATTGCTTATATTATCTGGCACAAAATTTCCTTTTTTTTTTCTTTTTATTGACTGAGTTGTGGCAGGGGCCCCTACAAATAACAAGTACAGTACTGTCTCCTATAAAATGTGATAAAGAGTGGGTTAATTATATGTTTTAAATTATCGTGAGTGAAATGTTTTAATTAATGCATTTATCTTTTTTTTCTAACGGGGACGACGTCACGGGTAACAGCTAGTGATGAAGGGATTCCGTTAATAAAATTAAAAATTAAGACACGAGCTGTCCAACATTAAATGGCGTATATCAGACTAGAATTCGAAAATAGTTATAGTACTATAGTGATTTATGAACTAAATCTCCCATATATTGCCAGTATTCCTACTTTTCTTCTGCCAAACAACAAAAATACATCTTCCCAACAAAACATGTCATCTATATTAAAATTGTTTCATTATCTAGCTATTAAACATAACAGCGCCTCAATTAAAACAAACCACACTTTTCTTTTTCCTTTTTAATGCCGCCGGCAAGTAAAGTGAGTTATTTGATGGCCAACAGACACCCAGCAGTCTTGCAAGTGTTCTCACGTGTTCACCCCCCCACCCCCCCTCTCATCCTTCCAAGATCGAAGAAGTCACGCTTCGGTTATTTCATCGGCGCACATCAAAGAGGCCGCATAATCTCGCTTCCGAGATGCCTCAGGCAAATGTTACAGCATGGGCGACACCACAAGAAAATAATCTGCATTATTAAATCGGCCGAAAATGCTTAGGTTTAGATATGTTAGTTACGTACTAATAAGACGACGACAGGGATGTATTCGATTTAAAGAAGAAGATGCAAGTGTTTTTCCATATACAAAAATAAATGCAAATTTTCCACGGAATGCATTATAACTGCTGTGACAAAAATTGTCGCATAACTACTGTGAGGCAGTCTCTAAGACCGCATAATCGAAGAATGAATAAAGGGCTTCTTTAACACATAGGATGCCGTTTCTGTACTAAACTTTATGTATAAGAAAATTATAATTAAAATTCACTATTCAGAAATTTCCAGCGATAGTCCTAGAACTCAAAATGAAACGAAGTTGTAGTTAAACTGTGAAAATTGATAAAAACAACGGTCTGCGAGACCGCTAACAGCAGTTAAGGGTTAATTTCTAATTATTTTAAGTCTAGTTTGGGTTTCCTCCAGAGAGAGAGAGAGCGAGAAAATTAACTGTAAAAAATCGGACGAAATGAAACAAAGTGGATTTTTTTTTTTTTTTTGAAAAAACTAGCGAAAAAAAATAAGGATATGCCTAAAATTAAAATGTAATAACTATACTCAAAATAAAATGCCCAAAATTATAACACTATACCCAAAGTAAAAAGGATACGCCAAAAATTTAAATATAATTACTTTTATATATGAAATATTTAAAAGTAAAGAAAGATTTTGTGAAATAGTAGAGCTCTGGATAGCCCGCCCCGTAGTGAGTGCGAAGTGTGCACTGCACACAGCAGGCACCTGAGCCAAAAAGCGCTTCGATAATCTTTCATACGGTTGAGCACTTCGTTGCCTGGCATAAAAATTTAGAATGTTAGCAAAATGCCAAAATTTTATACTTTTATAAATGCAGTTTTATTAAGTACTTTCTACTGAGATAATACAATGGTTATTTGCGAAACCGAAATTAAAATATAATTGAAAATAGAATTACCTTCCTTAAGGCCATGCAGTCCATGCAGGCGAAGACACTCGCGAGCTAATACTAAACTTATGTGGGGAGCAGTGTTGCCAGTGGGCTACTTTTTTTTAATTCACATTTCTTGATTGGCACCACTTTTTTGAAACGGTAAAATTCACTTTGTTTTCTCCTTAATTAATATGTAATTAAATAAGGCACATTTTACCATTTCAAAAAAGTGGTGCCAATCAAGAATCTGATTTTTAAAAAAGTAGCCCATCTGGCAACACTGGTGGGGAGGTTATTTTCTAATATCTCGTTTGCATTTCGACATTTTTTTTTCTTTTTTTTTTTTTTTCATTGGATGGTTGAAGTCTATTTTTACATCGCTCTTTTTTTACTTTTTCGATTTTGGTTGAAGATATTTTTTAGAATGAAACTTTCATTTTCGGAACCGGTTTCGAAAGTGAAAGTAACTTTATAAAAAAGTATCTACAACCAAAATCGAAAAAGTAAAAAAAAAAAAAATGAGCTATCAAGAGATGGATTTCAGTTATCCAATGCAAAAGAAAAGGAAAAATATTTAAAAATGTCGAAATGCAAATGAGATATTAGAAAATAACCTCCCCATAGGTTTAGCTTTAGCTCGCGAGTGTCTTCGCCTGCAGGGACAGGAGCCTTAACACACAGAGGCGATTCGGAATTCGATTTATAAATATGAACATGAAGTGCTTTGCCAATGTGTTCTGACCCACTTCGAATCCCTATTTATGAATAAGCGTAGCGGTAGTGGAGGAATGGATATTTGTCGTGGGTCAGATTCTACTTTAAACGGGGGTGCCAATCTGTTTGGAACCGGTGCGTAAAAAATGACCATACAGGCCCGTAGCTAGACTATATTTCCAGGTAGGGCAAACGTTTTTCCAGGGAGGGCAGATTATTTCTTCATTTTTTCCCGGTCTCTTATTTGTAGTTCTTCAAAAATATGCACTGCAATTTTAAGGTAAATGTTTCTCATTTAAAACATACGATTTTTCTAAACTCAGTAAGATTTTTTTTTTTATTTCTTCCAAGGGCACAATACAAATGTGTCAGATTTTTTTTTTAATTAACAGTTTTCCCGCGCTTTTGAAGTCCATGTTCCAAATTTTTAAATCTTCATTGCTTTTTTACACTCCTTATTACATTCATTCTCCATTTTACACTAAGCAAAAAAAAAAAAATATATATATATATATATATATATATATAAAATGTTATAATAAAAATATCAAAAAATGTTTGTTTGTTTTACAGGTATAGATTGTCGAGAACTTAAAAAAAATCATGCAATCAGTTAATTTATTTAAACGTAAAACCTCTAAAAAATAGCATTTCCAAATAACTGAATTTAAAATTTTTGAACATTATTATTCATAGGTTAATATTCTACTTTAAATACTTATCAAACATTTACCAAGCACCTCGAAAAGAACGCTGTTTTTTTCCTTATGAATTTCCTTATTTGAATTTGTTTATTTGCCTTGTTACTTTTATGCAAATCGAGATTGAGAATTTCTGTTTTACTTTTATTAGTTAATGATAATGAATTTTTATCATTACTATTTACACATACATGATTTAGGAGCGGGACTCACTGTTTCCTGTTCTAGTTCACGATTCTCATATATAAATGAACGGATATCAATATTTTCAAATACATCTTGTAGCCACAGATAAAGTAATCAGTTCGCGCGCACACACTTTTCCAAAATATATAGCTTTTAAATCGAGAACCCTTTTTTTCACTCTATCACCGAAGGCTGAATAGCATCTAAAATCCGCAACAGTTGGCCCCCACCTAGCTACGGGCCTGTGGCCATAGCACTCCAAACAAACCAACCCAACCAACTCAAACAATCTGGTAACAATTCCTCTAGCTTTACTTTTAATTTTCTAAAGCTGAAAGAATTATATTTAAATTACAAATACAGTCGGACCTCGTTATCCCGACACCCGATTTTCACGTCACTCCGCTTATCACGTCAGTTTTTCAAAGTCCCGATTTCCTGTATATGACTTTAATGTAAATACACTCCGGATTTTACGTAGTTGAATCATTTTCAACTCCGGATATCCCGACGGTTTAGAAAAATTGACCATTTTTCATAATCCATCTTATAAGCATGGAAATTAAGCGATAAGAAATGTCTTAGCCAAACTTTTCACAGAAGTATCTAAAATACCCATTGAGATAAATGAGAAATTTTACTTCAGTCATTTATCTGAATAAATAAACCCACATACTATCAATGAACCACTTAAGCTACAGATAGACATATCAGTCTACTTGCGATTTTTTTGTTCTGGTCAGGCGCTTTCTTGTGGTTACACGGCGTTTTTTAACCGGCTAAAACCGAAGCATTGCATTGAAACGATCATAAATTATCTAACATCCATTTCTGAAACGACAAATATTGGTTACAATTCATTGTATAATATTGAAAAAAGAATTGTAAGAAGCACATCTAGGGGAAAGCAAACCTTAATTTATCAATATTTTATGTAACAATAAAAAAACAAGTCATCATAAATCTTTTTTTTATTCTTTACAATTTTGTTTTTGTGTTTATTTTGTTTAGTAACAATGCTTTATTGCTTAAAACTGCAAGTACAGTTATGAATTTAAAATTATCTTAAATTAATTAAAAACACAGCTTTTTGTAAACATATTTTTCTCCAACTCCAGTTACCGCGACACTCTGCTTATGACGACACTTTTTTCTGGTCATTAGAGCGTCGGGATAACGAGGTTCGGCTGTAGTTTGAAATTGCTTGCAATCCAACAGGAACAGGAGAAGGCGGATATCTGACCCATGACCCTAAGCTAGAAGTCTGCACGGGCCCGGCCCATCCTGCATAAAAATCAGTGAAAATAGGTCCGGCCGCGCGCGTGCGAAAATCAATTAAATCAGACCCGGTCCGGCTTGACTCAATTTCTACAAAAAAAAAAAAATGCCGATTTTTCTTAATATACATTTACGCTTCTTTTTAAAGAAAACTGTATATTTTATGGGATAATTTTGCGGAATAGTCAAGTGCGAGTATTACTCGCGCTCAGAGGGTTCCGTACAATAAATATATGAATTTTTAACTGTATTATTAAAAAAAATCGTTGTTAAAAAAGAATAAGAGTTCGTAAAAAAACTATACAATATAGAGGTGGGTGTCAATGTTATGCCTTTACAGTTAAAAATGAGTTCATTATCGCTATTAATATTTTTACAAAACATATTGCCTGCCCGACACATACTGGGAACGAAACAGGATTCTGTCATAAACTATTTGTTTTTACTTATTTTATTAAACAAAGTACAATAAAACCTGTAAAAACAAAATCAATAGAGACCAGAAAATATTCCACATTAGACAGGTTTCAGCCTTAGCAGATAGATTAGTATGGTATTCCTTTTGGCGAAATCATAAAAAAGTCCGTTATAGACAGATTTTGTTTACAAAGGTTTTACTGTATTATGTTTCATTCAATACATACTACCGAATACCACAATGATGAGCTCATAGTGGTTTCGTGGGACTGGTCTTTTGAATTCCTGTAAATTGGGACACATGGCAACAATACTTCAAAATTGACTCATGCAACATCAATGTTTTATTGCAGGTTACAATATCCTACTGCCAATCAATTTTATACCATTTTGTACTATCAGGATCGGCCTTCTCTTTAAAATAGTGTTGCCAGGGCTCCAAATGCTCTGGACACCACTAATTTCTTACAGATTATTTCGCCATCTTTGATCGAAGATAATTCTGCCATTAGATAAGGCGTGGAAAATTACTTTAAAATACTGGTGTCCAGAGCATTTGGGGCCCTATATACGCGGGACACCTGGCAACACTACTTTAAAAGAACGCTTAAGTGAGAAAGTTTTGTAGACCTTCAATTACTTTCAAAGGCTTAAAAATGTTTTTAAAAGTAAGGGGGGGAGAAAAAAAGAGGTATTTGATTTTGTTGGTTCTCCATAAGCCTGGAGCACAGCACTTGCCACACTCCTTTTACTTTTGTAAGGAAAATTATAAATTTGATGACATATTTTATTATTGAATTTATTAGCTGTACAGAGTACTCTATATATACTCGGTTACCAATACCGAGTAATTGTAAGAATTTCATTTTTAAGCATATTTGAAGATAAAGATATTTATAACTGATCTATAAAAAGTTATTTGAAAATATGAATGTATAATATGTGCAATAGTTCAGAAAAACTATTTACTCAGTACATAAAAATATATCTACAAAATATAGAAAATAAAAGGTACAGAAAAACCTCACGTAAAATTAATGCCGATAAAAAATAATTTAGTTTTATATTTATACAAATAAAAACAAGTCATTTTAAAATCTGTTGGAAAAGACTGATTTTGGATAAAGAAATAATTTGTAGAAACAGAAAATACATTATATGCAATAAAAGTAAATTTAATAATTAAATTTGTAATATTGCATAGGGTGCAAAAACATCAATCGTTCTACATTCAGTAGATAGGACATTTCTTTTATTGTAAATTTAATGCCTTAGAAAAAATGTGTTTGCTGCAAGCACTGCTAAAACAAACACACCTTTGTATGCAGTACATATAAAAAAAAAAAAATTAAAAGAAACTGCAAAGCCAATCCATTTTTTTTAAACCCTTCGTGACGAGCATCTTTTACAGAATTTTTAATCTTTTATTACCGATTTTTCAAAACAGAAATCTTTGCTTAATTGAATCGGGAAAATGTCCTGATTAAATAAGGCAAAATTTGCAACAAAAAATAACTGGTGGGAACAATCAAGCTATCTGAACACCTTGTATATGGCCTATGGCACGTATATGTGACGCTCGTCCCCAAGAAGTTAATAAACAGAAAATAAGGTACAGTTAGAAAATACAAAACGTTTTGCATTATTCAAGGAATCGTCACAGCAAGTAAGCAATAACCATTTTTGATAGACAGACTTCAGGTACCAGAATGAGTAATGATAGGCTTTAATTACTAAGGCTAAGAATTAGCTTTAATTACATATTGGTTACATTTTATGGAGAAATTCTTTATGTTACTATTTTTAAATTTTTGAATTTACAAAGATTGTCGTTGAAAGGTGTAGAATAAATTAATTATCGAACTGAAGTTAATTTTTAAAATATGATTACACACTCAAGATGCATGTTTATGTGTGTACACACATACATTGGGGTGTTACCCCTAAACTGACTTCATGTTACACACAAGTACTCGGTACTTGACTAAAGTACTACTTGGTACAGCACTTGTATTTATTATGTATTAGTTTTCTAAATAAAATGGATATAAATCTATAATACTTTTTTTAAAATTATTTGTAATATAGTAGCGCTCAAAAGTATTTTGACAACCTTATATTCTCTCTTATTTTATTTAATATAAAAATGTAAAAGAAAATATATTCCCTATAATCGAGAACACTATGACTGCACTTATTTAAATGTATCAAGTTTCAACTTGTTTGTTTACATTCAGCGCCACCGAAGAAATATGACTCCTCCTTAGCTCAAAAGTATTTTGACAATTAGTTTGCATTTAATTGTTGAAGGTGTCAGTGGCGCTATAGCTTCGATTAGTGTTTATATTGACTTATTGTGATTAATTTTAAGGATCGGGAATGCCGAAATGTAAAAAATATTGAAGTGATTCTAGAAAAGCCGCTGTAAATGCACTTAAGAAAGGTAGACTGCAAGCAGAATTAGCTCGTTCTTTTAACGTGTCTCGGCAACTTGTTATTACATGGAATAAAATTTTTAATAAACAGAAATACATCAAAAATAAGCCTCAAAGTGGCCATAAAAAAAAAAAAAACAACTTACAATGTTGACTGTATTATAAAAATGATATCTACAAGTGATTGTCGTAAGTCTGCTGTAATAATAAAAAATGAATTGAAAGAAAATTACGGCATAGACATACACATTTCATCTATCAAACGACACCTAAACCTCTATGGTTTACATGGCAGAAGACCAGCAAAAACACGTTTCTAATCTACTAAGAATAGGAAGGCTAGAGTTGCATTTGTAAAATGGCATAATCCTTTCAGGGTCAAAGCAATGCTATTGCTGAGGTGTTGAAATTAATGACTGACACCAGAATTTTGGTTAAAAAAAATTTGGTTTATTATGTGTGCGAAATATAGCTTTTTTTCTTATTTAGAAATAAATTTGTTTTCAAATTCCGGTGTCAATCATTAATTTCAACACTTTCGAAATGGAATTGATTTGCACCTGAAAGGGTTATGCCGTTTTACAAATGCAACTCTAGCCTTCCTATTCTTAGTAGATAACAAACGTGTTTTTGCTAGTCTTCTACCATGTAAACCATAGAGGTTTAGGCGTCGTTTGACTGATGAAATGTGTATGTCTATGCCGTAATTTTCTTTCAATTCATTTTTTATTATTACAGCGGACTTATGACAATCACTTGTAGATATCATTTTTATAATATAGTCAATATTTCAAGTTGTTTTTTTCGGATGGCCACTTTGAGGCTTATTTTCGATGTATTTTTGTTTATTAAAAACTTTATTCCATGTAATAACAAGTTGCCGAGACACGTTAAAAGAACGAGCTAGTTCTGCTTGCAGTCCCCCTTTCCAAAGGGCATTTACAGCGGCTTTTCCAGAATCACTTCAATATTTTTTTACTTTTTGGCATTCCTGATCATTAAAAATAATCACAATAAGTCAATAAAATCACTAATAGAAGCTACAGCGCCACTGACACCTTCAACAATTAAATGCAAACTAATTGTCAAAATACTTTTGAGCTAAGGTGGAGTCATATTTCTTCGGTGGCGCCGAATGTAAACAAACAAGTTGAAACTTGATACATTTAAATAACTGCAGTCACAGTGTTCTCAATTATAGGGAATATATTTTATTTTACATTTTTATATTAAATAAAATAAGAGAGAATATAAGGTTGTCAAAATACTTTTGAGCACTACTGTATAAGTTAAAAATTTCATCCCTCAGTAGGAAAGGAGATACGCGGAATTAACCTATTTAATTGAAGCAAGTAAAGAAGATTATGCATAATAATTTTTTAATGGATATTAAAGTTTGGATAAAATTTCTCTAAATGCATGAAAAACTTCAGTAAAGTGTGTGACCTTGGTAAAAGACCGATTAATTTAGCATACATATTTAAATTGTTAAGGGTCATTCCATGGTAACTTACATTACATGTAGCAGAATTTACTGCAGTAATTTTAGTAATATAACACCAAAATATATTAAAAATGCAAAGTTGACATGATTTATTAATTAATCCTGTCCCAAAGCTTAATTTGGATGAAAATTACCTAAATTTAGAGCTACTTTTTTAACACTGATAATTATATTTATTATGGTAACTTACGTTCTTTTTTCAGTAATGTAATAGTTACCATACTAAATATAATTGACAGAGTTCAAGAAATAGTACTAAATCTTTATATTTTTCAATCAAATTGAGCTTTGGATAGGTTTTATTGACACTAGAATGCCCGGAAATTTTACTCAAGTTTCAAAAAAATATTTGACACCAGAATTTTTATTTAAAATTATTTGACTGATTTATTTAACATAAGTCTGCGTGGTTTAAATTTAACTTATTTTATGGAAGAATTTATGGTTCCAGTTGACATTTAATCGTATAGTCGGAGTTGGATCGACTCCTTCCGGGCATTCTAGTGTTAACAAATCATATCAACTCTACATTTTGAATATTTTTTGGTGTTATATTACTAAAATTACTGAAGTAAATTGTTCTAAATATAACGTAAGTTACCATGGAATGACTCTTAATTGTCTTAAGTAAATTTACTTAATGTTATCTATTACAAAATTGGATTTACTGTATCTCAAATACAAGTTGTAACGTTTGTAGTAAAATAATAAAGAAAAATTTTCTCTAATTTTTCTGTTTTAGAAGAAACTTTTCAACCCTGTATCAAAACACAAATTGGTAAAAACTTGTTCGACTTAAAATTATTTTAGAAGAAAAGATGGGAAATGAAAGAAAAAGAAATAAAATTCATTAAAATAATCGGAGGGGGCAGGAGGATGTAACAAATGCCAATTTAAAACAAATAACTATGCATAGAGATTTCTTTCTTTTGTATTTTTTTTTTTTTTTTTTTTTTTTTTACGATATAAATTTATTGTGTAATATTTGTATATCTCTTTCTACCATTTTAAAATATAGAACAATCAAGTTTTACAAAAAATAAACGTTATTCCAGGAACCTAGGATTAATCCTTTTTTCTTCTTTCATGTTTGTTAGTACAGTTTTAAACAATGCAGGATGCTGGAAAGCCATATACCAATTTATTCAAAATCATTTGATGCGGTTTTGTTGACAGTACCAAGTGGGGGAAGAAAGCATACCCCTCCCTGCCAAGTGGGAGAAGAAAGCATACCCCTCCCTGACCAAACTGGTATGGAAGATCATCTCCCGATTTCTTTTGTTAATTCTTTTGAAAATGCGCTGAGGTTCGTTTATTTGCTTTACGTGACAAAAAGTCATAAACCTTTCAACTGGCAAACGTTCTGTGGTCATCAACAAAAGAAAGAGGCGAAGATGAACCTGTCAACAATGTCCAATGGTAACCTCTGACAACTAGACATCCTACGAAAGTCATAAAATATAAAAGAGAGCGCCTGACCACATAAAAAGTCCCAACGTCAAGAAAACTAGTCTGTCTGGATTTTGCCTCATTCTTTTATTGAGACTCCCCTTTCTTTTGTTGGTGACCACAGAACGCATGGAAAAGAATATATATTTCAATACATGTCTTAACAGACCAGGCTTTGTAAAAACAACTGAATTTAAAAATGGAGCTGTAAAATATGATTTCAAGCTGTCTGGTGGCCATGAAAGCATTACTTTACCAACAGAAAAGCATAGAGGACAGAAGTTCCAATCAATACTAAAAAATTTGATGACATAAAGAAGGTGCTGAAACACATTCCTAGTGACAAGGGCGGATCTAGAGAATCTTCAAGATATAGCATAAAATTAGCACTTAGTAACACTTAGCACACGAGTAAGACTTAAAACATGGCGATTAACTTTATTGTCCTCACTCACCAAACTTAATAGGCACCACTCGCCAAATGCGATGTTTGGAAGATGTATCGATGCTAGCGAGGAAAGGGGTGAAATTTGTTCGGAATTTACGGTGTCCAGGTCGGCGATTCTCCCGAACGTAAGAAAAGAAAGTAGGTGGGGTGATTTGGTTCTGAAAATATTTTTAAAAATCGGTTATCAGTCCAAAAATTTGGACATAAGAAATATCGCTAATTTCGACATGGCCGCCAAAAAAAATCAAATTTGTCAATCGTTCGCAGAAAAATCACCAATTTCATCAAAGAATCATGGGGGAAAACAGGAATTTCATTGAAGTATCGCAAAAAAAAGCGAATTTTGTCCAAGGATCACGTAAAAAAAACCACGAATTTCATCAAAGAATCACAGAAAAAGGCAAATTTCATCAAAGGATCACAAAAAAGCATATTTCGTCAAAAAAATCGTGAAGAAAATGCAAATTTCTTCAAAAAATGACGAAAAACATCAAAAGATCGCAAAAAAAATGCAGATTTTGTCAGAGTAAAAAATGTAAAAAATAATATTTACTGCTTTCACAATATTGAAAAAAAAAATCAAACTCTACTCAATTCAGGATAACTTTTCAGAACATTAATTATTTTTGCAACACACTTTGGATAGAAAATATAGGTACATAAAATAGTTTACGGACAACTTTCGATAATTTTAAACATTCGAGATTTTGACGAAGTATACCAAGAAAAAGAAAAATAACAACAAATTACAAATTCCATTATATTTAGAAAAATATAAAATCAAATATTTGATTTCTTTACAAGGCCATAATATAAAAATATATAACAAAATTTTAAAGATTTAAGATAGATGAACATAATACGGTGATCAAATTAATTACTATATGATAACTAACACTTTGAAATCAGACAATTTAATAAAATGCATAATGAAATCTGATTTAAAAACAGTTTGTCTGAAAATTCTACGGCTTTTAAATCTGATTTTATTGTATATTTTATAAAACTGTCTGATTTTAAAGTGCTAGTTTTCATTAAAAAAAAAAAAGATGGATATTTACATGTTTCACAATATTAAGAGAATAAGCAAGCATTTTCCTCCAATATTCGGCAAGCAACTAATACAGAAATAATTGTCTCAGAACACTGATTATTTTTACATGATTTTTAATAATTTGTCAATAAAGATACATGTATATTGCAAACAATTTTCAATAAATTAAACCATTGTAGGTTCTATCCTGAAATATACAAGGAAATAGAAAAATAACTGTATTACAGATTTCATTCTGTTTAAAAATTAAAAAAAGAAGGCAAATTATAAAATGAAGTATTCGAATTCTGGACAGTCATGGTATCATACTGAAATAATATTTTTAGAAGATAGATTATATTTACATGATTCTCACTTATTTAAAAAATATTTATATTTGTACATTGCAAACCAATTTTTAATAATTTTAGGTGCTGCCCTCATTTTTTTTTTAAATTATGGGCAAGAATTTTGCCCATATTAAGGAGCATATATTTATTTTGCTCATTTATATCACATTCCCTGAAAGGGTTTTTTATTATTTTCAGATACGTCAATAGTTTTAGGGATTCCATTTGAATTTAAAATTGGTGCAATCTGCTCAATAAAGTCTTAAATTTTTGAAATCAGATTGATGAATTGTGGTTTGGGATAAGAAAATGCAGAAATTTGTATATAACTTTCAACCGTTTATTCCTTAAGTCCAATTTTGAAGGAATTTCGGAACAACTTGCGAATACGCCCGGAGTCCGCCATCTTGTTTCTTTGTTGGTCATTTATAACCACTTTATGCTTATATTAACAACATAAACAACAACAGACATAAACAACAACAAACATAAACAACAACAAAAATAAATAAATAAATCCAAATAAAGAAATTTAAAATCGGCGATGATCAACAAAGAAACAAGATGGCGGACTCCGGGCATATTTGCAAGTTGTTCCGGAATTTCATTAAAAGAAACTCCGGGATTTTTTCCCCCCTTAATGAATTGCATGTGTAGTATGGAACACAGCAATGAGCCATTTTCGACTAAAAACTGAAATTGCAATATTATTTAAGTTAAAACTTTAAAAAACATCAGAGTGCAATGTAAAGATAGGGAAATTCTCCATTAGAAACAGTGGGTTAAAAGCACCACCTATATTTCTCTGGAGGGATAATCTGATTCCCTGAGAACAAAGGGTTTTTTACTTTTTGATACGGCCGCATAGGGTATATTAAGTTTGGCCATGCTCTATCCAATACTTCAGTTTCTTTTTAAATCCTTCCACTTTATCAGTAGAATCAAAAACAGTTTCTGCTTTTCCTTGAAATGAGATACATAAATCATTAACTTTTGTAAAAATATCTGCCAAATAAGCCAATTTCATTAGCCGATGAACATCACACAACTTCTCTCTCAAAACAAAATCAGTCACTCATGAATATTCTGAATTCATTCCTGAGTTCAAAGAGGCACATTAAACTTTTATTACATGAGACAAGGCCGTAGCCAATAGGGGGATTGCCAGGATTTGATCCCCTCCGAAATTTCTATTAAGGTGACCATAAATATGCCATTAACTATTGATCAAGATTCAACTATAGACAGACTATATTCAAAAATCAAAATTCTGAGCTAGCATATCTTATTGTTTAATTCTGTTAGTACGTTGAAGAAATAAATGCATTTTTAATGAAATCCTTAAAATTCATTCTTTTTTTTTATTATTATTCTTTAAAAGTAGAAGGTCAAAATAAAATGTCTACAACAGCTTGATACTAATCGTCGAACTAGATTTGGAACAAACTTTTTAAGAATGTAATATAAGTCATTTAAAATATTTAATAAAAAAGAAGCTGTTTCTAAAAAAGTGTTTTGAAGTATGCTCTGGCAAAACATTTTTGGCAATAACACATTTGAAAACATACATACAAAATTTCAAATATTGATGGTGTCCCTCTTTGCTTTCACAAGACACAAGAAGGGTTAAACACAAAAGTAACACTATAAGAGAGCGAGGTGAAAAGAGTTGATTAAATAGAACTAGTATATATACCATTTGTAAAATATAATAAGAACTGAGCCACTATTTTCATGAGTATTGATACTGTACATAAATAAATCCATACTTTGAACTGCAAATCTTGAATGTATCTAAAGTTCAATCTTTATTACTAAGGTAAGTTTTATGCATTTGCATAAAACTTCAAGGAGACAAAAATTCCAGTGAAGACTTGGTTTATTCTGATAAGTTAATTTAACTACAAACAGAAACATGATTTTTGCTCCAGAAATAAATTATAGTATACATTTGTAGAATAGAGTAACCTGAACTCCTTTATACCACTGGAAGCCATTTTGCAATATGCAGTAAGTAAGTATCTTTTAAAATATGACAATTCCACTGTTCATAATAAAAAACAAACGACTCCTGGCTGAAAAACAATTGACTTAGCAGTTATGATTTTAAACTTAAATTGACATTCACTTTTCAAATTAAACTATTACTATCAATACCTTCTAGTACATATTTATTCAAAAACATCAAGAATGAGCATCTATTCTGCTCTAAAATGAGCTCATCCAACTTTGTGAGATCGTAATCAGCTCTCATCTAGTAACAGCACACACAAAAATGAAATCACTGTCCCTTTGAATAGGAACGAAAACTTGTCAGCCAATCACAAACGACTATGCAATTTGCATGCGTCCAAAGATAATTAACATTTATTTTTTATTTAAATAAGATTTATTAAATATTATGACAAATTTTAGAAAAAATACTATAAATATAATAATGACTTTTTTTTTAAATGTTTTTACGCATTAATTAAATTGAAATAACACTTTTAACTTGAATAGATCTGAATATAAGAGAATGCGATATTGCAAATGAAAATGCCGAATATGGTCCATGACAGAGACATGACACGAAACTACTAAATAGAGTCATTGAAAAAGTAAACAAATGCTGCTACATAGAGAAAATGAAGTATGATAAGGGAGTTCAGATTAAACTTACAAACTTATTAATAAAATTAAATTAAAAGCATGGGAAAAACACTGTATCCCACAATTCTGGGCCCCACATCCCCCTCAGAAAAAAATTTCTGGTTACAGTCCTGATGGGAGAGCCACCTTATTTCTGTGTGAAGAAGAAAAGACGTATGCAGACTTCCCATATCATCCATCACATAAGATTTTGAACAACCTGGTAGTCTTAGGTCGTGATTTAAAAAAAATTATTATTTTAAGTTTCATCCAGCACTTTTTATAAAAGGTGGCTTTTCTTCATTGCAAGAGCATGTCGGTGAAGTACACAGTGGTTACTGCTGCACCCCTTGGCTTCTTCTTTTATTTTTTGTGATTGCACCAGACATCTTACCAGTGACAGTTTTCACTCCATCTGTGCACATATCAACAGTCATCCCATAGGATGCTATTCTCCACAAAAAAAAATTCTAATGATTTAAATATTTCAAGTGCACTTGCAGTAGTCGGTAATGGCTTGAAGAAGTAAATCCTTTTGAAAAGAGTTCAAATATGGATAACGCACAGATACCATTAATATTGCCAAACTAGCAACATCAGTTGCTTCATCCATTTGAAGCGAAAATTTAATGGATTTTAAATGAGAAATTAAAGTAGCTTTCACATTCTCTGCTAAGCCTCCCGATTCGTCGTGAGATTGTGTCATTTGACAAAAGAATTGTGTCTATCACTTTTGAAGCCTTTTTCTCAAACATACATTTAATAATGTCTTTTATACAAGGCTTGATAAGGTTTTCAGCAACAGTATAGGCTTTGCCAGCTTGAGCAATTTGGTAACTAAGTAAGATGCCATCAAAGCCTTTTTGTTGACAGTTTTTTAATGATATGATACACATTTCTGGACTTTCCTGAGTTCTTTATATAAGGCGTGTTCAAATGAAAGTGATTCAAAGTGTCACATGCGAACAGTTTTCAATGTATTTTTGTAAAACAAATGTGATAGTGAAGGTGTATGTACCATGCGTGTAAGCAGATTTGTGATAACTTCATTCGTAAGGACATGGCATTCAGTTAAAAATGGCTGGTGTGGATGCAACTGCGTCCAAAACGGATCAGCGAGCTATAATTAAGTTTTTAACACTGGAAGGGTTAAGTAGGTGAATATTCATCACAGAATGCTGGCTGTGTAAGGTGACACGTGTGTGTCAAAGCTCACGGTGACGAGGTCACAACTTTGTGCACCTGACAGGGCTGCGGCAAATCCATTGTCTCCTGTCTACTGTCGCTGAACATTCTCACCCATCTCGAACACCCCTAGTACTTCTTTCTGAAAATATCAGTTGGTTTATCCTTGCATTCTGGATTGACTCCCCTCAAAATGACAATGCATTTTTGCAGGAAACATTGAACTGTTCGGCAAGACTTTACCACAAATTATGCATTGAGGTTTATTATCAGTGGTCTCAGCAAACCCAATATCCAAATAAGAATCATAATACTTTCGTTTTAAAGTTTTTTTAAATTGTAGAACTTGCATCCAAAGAAGTAGAGCTATGCAACTTGTTCGATAGTTCAAGAAATTCTGTTGCATCTGCAGTCAATGATTTATCCGAAAAACCAGCTTGGTACAGCAGCAGTAACACCACTATCTTCTTCCGCACTGCAATTAGAAAGTAATATGAACATTTAGCAGTATATAACAACAGCATAAATTCACTAAAAAGTTTAAATAATATATTGCATCTAAAAAGATTCATTGAGGCAAAGTAAATTTTTACTTTTTTAAGCTTACTTAATTTAAAGATTTAATTCTTGTTTTGTCCTGCTTTAAAAAACATTTAAAAAAATCTATTTTTTAAAAATACTTAATGTGACTTTGAACCCCTTGAGGGGTGGTGGGATATACTATATCCTACCTAATTTTAATCTAGATTTGCACCGGAAACTTTTAATTAAATTTTACTTAACTTTGGTGGGAAAAAGGTGAAAAATTGCTTTTTCTTATTTTGAAATACATTTTTTTGAAAATTCCAGTGTGAATTCAACATTACAGAAACATAATTACTTGCCCCAGAAAGGGTTAAAATTTACAATTCGATATCTTGAAACTAGAAAAAAAAATTTTTAATTGAATAAATGAAAATTTCAACAATTTTGGGATCTTTAAAGACAAAAAGAGGTAAAAAAAAAGAGACAAAGTCACAAGGATGATGGTGTACCTAAATACAACTTAAGAACTATCTTCTTCCACACTGCAATTAGAAATGTAGTATGAACATTAGCTGTAAATAACAACAGCATGAATTCAAAAAAAAGTTTTAATAAGATATTGCATCTAAAAAGATTCATTGGGGCAAAATAAATTTTTATTTTTTTAAGATTACTTAATTTAAAGATGTGATTCTTTTTCTTTATTATAAAAAAATGAAAAGCTAATAAAACTTAAGTGCAAATAAATAATAAAAATTTTGTTTATTTCTCTATTTTTTTCAATTATGAAATGTTTGCTTTAGTTGACAGCCATGACTTTATATTTTTTTTATTTAATATGATTCATTTAAAAAAATAAATAAATAAAAGAACTAAACATTTTAATATTTGGGGTGGTGTGTCCCCCCAAACATCGAATACAACCAAAACCAGTACATACCTCTTAGATGTTGATGCTTCCACATCTATTCCACTTGGCTTGGCAGAAGTTTTAATGTTTTTTAAGGACCCAGTCTCCAGCCAGCAATCCATTGAAAGAAAATCGACATTATTCTCCGTATCACTAATTTAGTATTTGAAGAAACCTCCGCAAAACAGATATTTTAACATCAAAACGAAAAATCTGAGAAGCTACAGAAAATCGATTTTTAAAAATAATAAATTACATATAATAAATTTTATAATTTGTCGATTCTTAACTGAATGTTGACTAAGATGCAACTGATTTGAGAAGTGAGTAAACAACCAATTTTATATGCAATAAAAAACTTTCCAATAACTGGAAAGGTGTCGAAGCTTCTGTTTCTGCAAACATGGAAACAGTGAGTCCAGCTTCAGTCTAGCTCCATGCTGTATGATTTCAATTTCTTTTGTCATACAAATCCAGAGCCAGACCGACTCGAACATGACATGAACTGTGCTTCAGGAAAAATCAGGTTACCCATCTTACCTGATGAAAGACTAGTTTTTTTGCATTATTTTTTTTAAGGACAGGGTTGGCCTGCAGTGATTCAATTTCTAAGGGTTGTTCCATACTTAGTTGTTGGAACACTGCTGTGTGTATACCATATATGTGCACATAAAATTTGTAATATTGAATGAAACTTTATTGGGAGGTTGCTGGATGGAACAAGAGTACAAAGCTGACATTTTCCTTTCAGAATTCGCTCGTCTTCAAAGTTTGGGTGATCAATAAGGTGTAGCAAAAGTAACCTTTGATAAAGAGCTATTTTTTCACATCATTTCTCAATAATATTCTTTGACAAGCTGCGAAATTTATGCTTCAAATAAAAAGTTTGGTCTCCTATAATTCATCTCTAATTTAACTAACAGTGATTGCTAGAGATCCGCAAGGTTTGGGTTATTTTAAATCCAAAAATTATATATCAAGTCAACCCGGGTGGATCAGCTAGTATAGCTAATATCTTAGAATCTGCAATCACATTATCATATATATTTTTAAGTATATAAGATTTCCCAAAGAGCCAAGAAATCTAATTTTTAAAAACTACTACATCAAACACGTCTACATACACTACTCTAGAACTGTTTAATTGTTTAAATTTTTTTGGAATAAAAAGTGCATTTCTTCAAGAGGACACTGACCTCCGTCTCTAAGTTTACATTTGTAATTTCCAAAATTTGTGTTGTTTCAGAATTTGAATACATGTATGAATGCATTTAACACTGTAATTTTATTAATCATAAGAATCTGGTATTGCAGATTTTATTTTATCCTTAGTGTTGACTCTAGGCCAATTTGGCAGGGCGCAGCATCCGTCTGCCCTTTTTAACTACTTTATGTGTCCGACGGCCTTTTTTAATTATTTTACTTGCCCGGTGACTCTTACTGCCATTTGGGATATACTTTTTTTTTTTTTTTTTTTCTCCAGGTCATGATAAAAAAAAAATCACGAAATATGTCCATTGATCATGGAAAATACATCATAAATTTTGTCATTCAGTTGCAGGGAAATATCACGAAATATGTCAATCAACGTGTGAAAAAAAATCGATAATTTGCCAATCTGTTAAGGAAAAGAATTGTGAAATTCTTCAGACGATTTGGAAAAAAAATTGCGAAATTCATCAAACATCGCATGGAAAATACTCGCAAGTTTCAGCAGTAAGTCGTGGGGAAAATCTGGAAATTCACCAGTTGTTCATGGGAAAAAATTGTGAAATTTGTCAATCGGTCGCAGGAAAAATCCATGAAATTCGTCCATTGATCACGTATGAAAAAAAAAAACCCTGCAAGTTTCGTAAATCAGTCTCTCAAGAAAAAAGCGCAAAATTCGCCAACTGACAGAAACAAAATATCACAAAATTTGTCAATCAGTAGCGAAAATCATCATCCAGTTGTCAGAAAAAAAAAAAAAAAAATGCAAATTGCTTCAATCAATCATTGGAAAAAAACACAAAATTCTTCAGTCAGTCAGTTTAAAATATAAGGAAATTTGTTAATCGGTCGCTGGAAAAAAATCACGAAATTCTTCAGTTGGTTGCGAAAAAAATGCAAAATTCTTCAATCAGTTATGGGAAAAAACACAAGATTTTTGCCAATCGGTCCCAGGAAAGAAATTTCAGTAAGATGCAAAATTCAGCAATTGATACAAGGAAAAAATCACAAAAGTCATTGACCGGTTACAGGAAAAAATAGTAAAGTTTGTCAGTCAATCATGAGGAAAAATTGCAAAATTCATCGTAGGGAAAAAAATGCTGCGATTTTTGCCATTCAGTTGCAAGAAAAAACTGCAAAATTCGGCAATTATTAGAAGGAAAATATGAGATTCGTTAGCCAATTGTGAGAAAAAAAATTGCGACATTTGTTAGCCGATCAAGTAATCATGAAATTAAATCGATCCAGAAAGTATCGCAAAATTCTAATGATAAAAGGGGACTCAAAAAAAATTACCTGATTTGTTTAAACAGGATACGAGAGTACCTTTTTTGAGATTAGTGTGTCCCTTTTTAAAAATTCTTGCATGGCAGCCCTTTTTTTCTAGAGTCAACACTAATCCTATTAACAATGCTTACTTATCTTTCAACCACAAAATATCTGCACCTTTTTCAGAGATTCGTTAAAATCTCATGTTCATAGAAATTAATGCAAATGTAATCTTGTGTTACAAAACATATAATTCACAAATTCAAGCTTTAACAATGTTTGAAGATAAAAAAGTTGGTAATCTCTCTAATAAATATTTAAAAAGGGAGTTCTTATCATCTTAATAAATTCTAACCTTTTTCGATAGAAAAATCATACCAAAATTACCGAAAACTAAGCATTTTGTTAATCTAAATATTGCAATTTCAGTTTGAATAGCACAATTTTTTTATTAATTTCCTTTTCTGATATAATATATACAGATGCTAGACAACTGTTATATGAAAAAAGAAAAAAATGCATGATTTCAAATCAAATTTGTATTATTATTTTTTTAACATATGCATAAAATTCTGCTAGAGTTATGCAGACAATTATAAATCTCTGAGAAATGTATTTTGACAAAATTTCAAAGTGACTTGATTTATTTAAGACTTCCATAGCAAAAATTCACAATCCATAGAGTAGCATTTAAATTATTCAAATGCGTCATTTTCTTTCTAGAGACTGATAAATAATCTGCACTCCCATAATATAAAGCATTATGAGAAGAAAGAAAATGCTTACATATTTTTCAAATGAAACAACCAAATTAAATCAAACACTATACAGCTAATTCCGAATATATCAGCAACGTATCATCAACAGAACTGCAACCATTGAAAATGAAAAATCATAGCACACAAAATTAAAATTAATCTAGAGGTTGGTTGGTTGGTTTTTCATGTTTTGCAGCCATTTTTTGACATTCATAAAAGGAATAAGGTTAGTCTTTCAACTCAATACAGTAATTTTTTCCTCTGAAAATTTTTATACGATTTTTAGAGTTTCTTCTCGTTTCGCAGTTTTTTTTTTTTTTACATTTGTAAAAGGAGCCTGGTTCTAACATTTTAGCCCAGTGCAGTAGGGTTGATTTTTGATGGCCAATTATCAACTCGAGGGATATAGGTCCAGGGGGTGGACCCTTCATGGGGGTCTTTCTAAGGGAACCCAACCCGTATTTACGCATGGAAATCCATGGTTCGAAGAAAACCACAAAAACTCCGAACGATTAGGTCGACAGGCATGATTGGGTTCGAACCCAGCACCTCCCGTCTGCCAGCTTCGAGAGCAGAACCTCTCGGCGACTGGTGGGTTTCGCCCAGTGCAGTAAATTTTGATAAAATTTGCAATTTTTTTCCAGCGATCATTTCAGGATATTCATAATTTTTTCCCTACAATCATAATTCACATTTTTCTATCATGATTCTTTGTTGAAATCTGCACTTTTTACCATGAACTTTTGATCAAATTCGCATTTTTTACTGCGATCCTTTGACGAATTTTGTGTTTTTTACACGATTCTTTGATGAAATTAGTGTTTTATTTCTGCGATCTTTCGGTGAAATTTGTGTTTTCTTAGTGACCTTTTGATGAAATTTGTGTTTTCTTAGTGATCTTTTGATGAAATTTGCATTTTCTTACTGATCTTTCAATGAAATTTGCATTTTCTTACTGATCTTTTGACGAAATTCACATTTTCTTTCTGCGATATTTTGACAAAATTCACATTTTTCCTTGGATCCTTTGACAAAATTTATTTTCTTCTGCGACCAATTGACAAAATTGATTTTTTTTACATGGTCATTTGTCGAAATTTGCGATAGTTTATCGTAACCGATGGGCAAAATTTTCTATATCATTTTGCGACCAATTAACAAAATTCACTACTCATTTCCATGACCTTTTGACAAAATTTGCCATATTTTTCCCTCGATAGTTTATCGAAATTCTTGATTTTTTGCGCAATCGTTTGACAAAATTTACAATTTCTTTCTGAACTCTTAATGAAATTAGCGATTTTATTCAGCAACCTATTGAAGATAATCACGATTTGTTTCTGAGATCTTTAACGAAATACCCAATATTTTTACACAATCGTTTGAAAAAATCCTTAATTTTTTCCGCGATCGATTCATGAATTAATATGGGCAAATTCCATAAAAGAAAAGAAATACGTGGATGTCCGAAAAATTTCAAAATATACTGGCAGAAGAACCATAGGTCTGTGGAAGAATTTTCAGAGGGAAATACTGCACAGCAGTTTTCATTATGCAGGACTTTCCTTTTCCGCGTGCAAATCGTGATTTTGCACACTATTTCAAACCTTGCCCCTCCCCTCCCTCCAGAAATTCTTTAAGTGGCACCCTTGTTTCTAAGGAAGGGAATTCCTGTATAAATATTTACGGAAACATGATTCACTCGTGGTTAATATACATAAAGAGGGTTTTATGTTAAAAAGTTTGTTTTGCAGCCCAGATTTTTTTTTTCCCCATGAACATTTTTTAATGTCCAAATTTTTGGACTAATGACCAATTTTTTAAAACTTTCAAAAATGAATACTTTTGAAATTTTGGAAATTTCGGAACAGAATCACGGCTGAAAAATATGCTGCATGGGATAAAAATCACAACTAGAAACAATAAATGCGTTTGTGTCTTTTACAAAAAATCGTAGTTTAAGACTGATTTTCGTAACATCGTAGTTTATAGGTCCAAATCATAGCAAGTACAGTTTTTTCGTAGCAGGTCTGCATCTATACAATTTCAAATTAATCAGACGTTTTTTGTGACAGCTATCAATATACATACAGACAGACAGACAAACAGATATTTTCATCAATTTACAATACGCCATCGCAATATGTTGTCAATAAATGGCCTAACTGTGGTTGAATCAAAACTACAACAATTAAAAGACATTTTAATGGGCCGATTTGTTTTAAAAAAAATGGATTTATAATTTTTAATGATGCCAAGAACACTGATGAAAAATTTTTAAAAAAGTTCTGCAATAATCTTTGGAGAAATTAACTTTACATTTCAAAATAAAACATTATCACAAACAAGTTTGATGAATCTCAGGATTTCTGTTTAAGGGTCATTTAAATTTTACTTGCAGATTTTCATCTTTGAGTGATCTTTTTTCATTACTTTTTGGTCACAATAACTGCATTTTGTAGCTGTATAAGATTTAAACTAAAGACAATAAATGGAAACACAACTTAATGTAATTTATTTAAGCTAGCAAACCTGTTGAAAAACACAGGTGTAAAAAATTTTAACCTCTGTTACCAGACAAAATATAGCACTTATCACAATTATAATAACAAGTTAACCAAACAACTCTTTACCACTGAATCAATGCAGAGTATTATGAAATGCCTACAAGAGTCGTTATGCTCTTGTTTACTTTCAATCGAAGGTGATCAATCAAAGTTCTTGATGCATAGATGGTAAGCAAAAAATTCAGAATTTGGACGCAAATTCCAGAGCATTGGGTTGGTCAAAGCAAACAGAGGGTGAGGGAGGAAAAGAAAAAGGTCCCAGAGTCATATAATTATTATTATTATTATTTTATACATATAAATTAATCTCAAAACACTAATAACTTTTTAAAAAAATAGAATAAATGCATACAAGGAATTTTTAAAGAAAGTAGATGTATTCCGGTGCCAACTGCTTAGGCAGGAACAGTGTTAAAAATAGAGTGAAAAGTAAGAGAATAGAGAATAAAATGATGGGAAAAAAGAGACAAAATTAGAATTTGGAAAAATCGCAACGATGCGTTTAAGGTGGCTACCTTCGTTTAGAAGGTGGGGCAAAACCGTCATCTTGGCTAAGGATGACAAGCGGTCGTTTTTTACCAACTGAGTTAGTATTATATGATTTTATTGACCGCAACGCTTTGTTGGGTATATGAATACAATCTCTATGGAAATTTTGTGCAAGTTTTTTAATTACTTGCGAGATTGGCCGAATGTTGAGATCTTTATGAATGACATCGTTCTGGATGAACGTGGTTGCATTGACAATCTGCCTTAAAATGGTATATTTTGAGCGATTTGAAATTTTTGTAGTTGAGTTTCGCATACAGATCTCCAAACAATTGACCCGTAAGTCATGGTTGATCTGATAAAGCACTTATATAGTAGTAATTTGTTAGGAAGTGACAGACAGCTATATCTAGCTAATACAGATTTGAGGGATGCCTTGGCAGTGGTAGTTTTAGACTGTGCATCACAAATCTGCCATGCCCAGTTTAATTTTGAATCTAGGTAAATTCCTAGGTATTTATAGTTGTTGACTCAGGATATTTCTTTATTATTAAGAGTAAGATTAATGTCGGGGATATAGATTTTTTTGAGAAAATCATGGCAGCACTGTTTGAAGCATTAACTTTAATATGCCGATTTCTGAGCCAAATAGAAAGAACCTGAAGGTAGGATTGGAGTTGTTCAATCACAATGTGTGGCAAGATATTTCTGAATGGTATGGATGTGTCATCCTCATATAATGCTAAGAGGATGCGGGGAATCTTTGGTATGTCATTAATGTTGAAGAGCCGTGTGCTTAACAATTCCCCTTGGGGAACCCCTGCCTCGATAATGCAAAAAGAAGAGATAGAATGATTTACTCTAACAGAAAAAGTTCTACTTTTAAGGTATTTATAGATAATGAGAATAAGTTGAGGAGGAACTTTAAGTAGAGTAAGTTTATAGATGAGAGCTTCATGTCTACAAACCCTACCAAAGGTTTTAGCAATGTCTATGAATACACCAGCAGTTTTTTGCCTGTTTAGGAAACCCTCATGAACAAGTTCAGTTAACCTCCAAAGCTCGTGCTGCATCGAGAGTTTAGGTCGAAACCCAAACTGCTCTGGAATAATTATCAAATTGGTGGTAATGAACTCTTTCAGGCAGTTTGCAAGTATGTGTTCATAGACTTTTGAAATACAGGAAAGCAAAGAATTAACTTGAAAGCTAGGAGCGTGTCAGTCCTGCCCAGGTTTTGGGATTGGTACAACCAGCACTCGTTTCCAGCAGTTGAGAAACATACGGAGATTTAGCATTGTATTTATGAGAAAAGTTAGATAAAGGATAAAATTTAGAGGGAGGTTAAACATTTGTAGAAATGTAATTGAGGCCAGGCAATTTATTCTTTTTAAGATTCCCAATATAAGCTACAGCCTCAGATGGGATTGTGGGCGTTAGAGTATTACTATGGTTTGTGTTTAGGAACTCTTCAACTTTGGAATTAACAATGTCAGTCATTCGACGATTGACGACATCGCGATTAAGAGTAAACTGATTTCTAAGACTGTCAGCAATGAGCTCAGCCTTGTCAGTGTTAGTAAAAGCTATTCCATTGGGATTGTTAAGGGCTGGAATGTGTGTTCATGTCTTATGAATGCGGGCCATCGCTGACCAAATTGTGATGTCAGAAGTCAATAAAGACTCAAGATAGGCGTTCCAGTGTGAAATACTAAACTCTTTGATTGCAGCACTGATCTGGTGGTTCATGTGATTAAGCTGGGGTTTTAGGAGGGTATCCCTGTATGTCTGCCAGCCTCCTCTTAAACGATTTCTAGCTATCTTCAAGTTCCTGATGTGCACGGGTAGTCGAAAGCAATCGACAACTTTCTGCCATGGTTTCGTGACTTCTTTAAATGCATTGTGAAGGGTTTCTCCAAATGCATGAATTGAAGCCGTTACGTCATCAGCAGAGTAAATCTCAGTAGGCGGCGGCTCAGTATTCATGAGAATATGAGCAAAGTTATCCCAATTGACCGAAAAGACCTGAGGGATGTCTAGATGGTAATTACCCATGTCGAATCTGAGCACAACTGGTAAATGATCAGAAGACAATTCGTTCACAGATTGAATGGTATGTGGGAAAGGGAAATTGTGGGTGATAGCAAAATCAATAATAGAATAGTGATTATGTCAGGTGGACTCTGAAGGTGCAATAATTTGTGCATGATTTTGATCTGTCCACCTGCGAACTTTAATACTAGCAGTTGAGGAGCGTCTAGAGCCCCAGGAATAATGATGAGCATTAAAATCACCTGCAATTAAAAAATTTGAAAAAGGGCAAGTAAGATTTGAAAGGTCTTTTTCTGGCAGACATTGATTCCTAGAAGGTTGGTAATAAACGGCTGCAATCAAAAGGTGGGGGATGGGAAGAAAATCTAAGACAATTGGATAAGTGCTACTTGATGTATAAACAGCCAAGGTAGAATGTGAATTTCTTTATTTTTTTATAATTTTAAAGGACATAAACGATTTTTTAAGATGAATTTTGGATTTTTTTAAAAGTACCCATATGAACTTTTTGGCACGGATGCTTTTATGAGGATTGTGTTTTTTAGAACCATTACATAGGCGTAACCAGGTGAGGTGCACTGGGTGCCCACGCACTCCCCTGCTTGCGCAGACTCAAGCACAATTATTTCAAAAAATCAAAATCTACAAAAGAAAAAGAAGTGAAAGCAGAGTTCAATTAGTTTAGCAAATTAGTTTAGTTCAGAAAATTAACAGCCTAAGTTTTGAACTGTGATAAAAAAAAAAAAAAAAAAAGAATTCCACATTCTTTTTTTTTAATTACCGTATTTTCGGGTGTATAGCCCGCATCCAGTGTATAGCCCGCACACCTAAATCGAGCAGTACCATAAAAAAGTTCGTGTATAAGCCGCGGAGCTGCATCGTTGTATAGCCCGCGGGCTATACACCATCTACGAATGTATATTTCGACCAGGGTTTACGTCGCATGTGAAATTTCCGCGGTAATCGCGAATGGCGTGCTAAACAGAAACACATTAATAAGAAGAATTAAGAAATCATAAAAATGAAATTATTTAGAAATAAATAATTTAAATACAAAATTCGAAATTATTAATATAATTTAAATAATATAAATACGAAAAACTACACTAAAATTGCGTGAAATTTGCAGCTTAAATTCCGGCATATGGCGCGCATTATTACCTTGGTATATCGCGAATGATTTTGCAACAAAAAATTAATTAAACTGAAATTTTAAAAACCACAAGCACCGAAATTACAGGGCTCCCACTAGATCCGTTTTTTTTTTTTGCTTCAAATCCGTATTGCTCCGTTTTTTCATTGTTAGGTCCGTAAAGTCCGTTTTTTGACACTTTTAATCGACTTTTATTTAAAATTTTCCGATGTTTGGCATTTAGCAGAGCATCGCGGAAAAATCGCGCTTTTCGCAAATATATTCCAAAAAATACCATTAAATTTCATTAATCGATCACGAAAAGAATCGCCAATTTGGTCAAAGGATTGCGAAAATGCGCAAATTTCTTCAAAAGATCGAAAAAAACGCGTTCAAAAGATAGAAAAAAAAAGCGGTCAAAAGATCGCAAAAAAGACTAATTTCCTCAAAAGATTGCGAAAAAAAACGCAGGTTTTGTCAAAGAATAGCCAAAAACGCGTTTTTCGTCAAAAGGTCGCAAATTACAACAAAGGATCGCGAAAAACACGCAAATTTCGGCAAAGGATCGCGAAAAAAACGAGAAATTTGTAAAAAGATCGCGCGATCTTTTGTAAAAAGATAGCGTTTTTGGAAAAAAACGCGAATTTTATCAAAAGATCTCTCAATAAAACGCAAGTTTTGTCAAAGAATCGCGGAAAACGCGATTTTCGTCGGTGGCTAAAAATACGCGAATTTCGGCAAAAGGTCTCTCAATAAAACGCAAATTTCGCCAAAAAAAATCGAAAAAACAAGCGAATTTCGTCAAAGGATCGCGAAAAAACGTGAATTTCGTCAAAAGATTGCGAGAAGAACGCGAATTTCATCAAAATATCGCGAAAAAAAACGGTCAAAAGATTGCGGAAAAAAACACGAATTTCGTCAAAAAATCGGAAAAAAAACTAATTTCGTCAAAAGATTTTAAAAACTTTAATTTCGTCAAGAGATAGTGAAAAACATATAAATTTCATCAAAGGATCCCGAAAAACAAAAACACGCAAATTTCTTTAAATAGTCGTGGAAAAATTCGTGAAATTCAATCTGTCTTAGAAGGTTTGTAACCTCTACCAATAACAATGGCTTTAAGATAATGAATTTCAGAATTTGAATCGGAGCAAGCGTTTTCTTTATAACAAATTATACTTTGAACATTTATTAATTAGTGACAATTGAAGGAAAGGAGGGTTTCCTTGCTTATTTTATTTTACAATTTGCGAAAATAGTTTCCTTTTGATCTCTTTTTTTACAAAATATGTGCTCCCTTTTTTACTACACAAGTTGAGTGGGAGCTCTGGAAATATGGAATTATTAATTTGATATAAATAATATAAGTACGATATTCAAAATTAATAATTCATTATAAATAATATTTAAAAGAAAAAATCCCGTTAAAATTGTGTAAACTTTTCTATACACTAAAGAGGGTCATGAGAACGATTGGGCGTTAGCAATCTCAACTTTAATTAAGTATCTTAAATAGCGTGCTCGAACGACATTAAAATGACGACGTGCTAAAATGACATTTATTTTCACAGTGCCATATATTAAAATTATTTACAAATAGATAATAAATGTATTATTTTTAATATTTAGCGCTATGTACAAATAAAATAACGTTATCACATCCCTTTTCGTCAATTGAATAAGATATAAAAATTCTCATTTCAATCATTTCTAAAAGAATCTGTCGATCGGGAATGCAGATGTTTTGGATTTTTTTAAGAGG
This sequence comes from Maratus speciosus, assembly GCA_963932465.1. NCBI lineage: Eukaryota > Metazoa > Arthropoda > Arachnida > Araneae > Salticidae > Maratus > Maratus speciosus. Next base: position 458,303,128 of record OZ010796.1, on the reverse strand, counting down.
GTGGGGGGGGAGGGGGGGGGGGGTATTAAAAAGAAACCTCGCACAATAATTCATCGAGAATTTTAAACTCATTTTTAAACGGAAAAGCATGGAATCTGCTGGCATATCTATCAAAGTGATTTGAAATCGAATGCGTTTTTCCATTTTCGATAAATGTATTATATCTTAAGTTATAAGCGATTGCTATTTGATGATGACCTTTCCCGAGCTGTGTCATCTGGAAATTCAGTTAAAAAATCAACTTTCAGCATTTTCTAAATCTTTTTTCCCTTATCAAAAACTGAAAAACGCTGTTCGACTTCGTTAAGTATTAATAAATGCGGCAATAGTTTTATACATTTAAAATTAAAAAAGACTTATAGTGAATGCAGCCGTTATTTATGTGTGCATGCGTGTTTTATAATAAAGTTATCAGAAACAAAACAAAACTTTTTATTTAATTCGAATCGGTTTTATTTAATTCCAATCAATTTGCAAGAAATTTCATGACCTATTTTTATTATTTCTTTGCACGTGGAGCGATAAGGATTATAAACATTATATGATTCATGCTAACCACTACGAAAAGATATCACGTGCGATCCTAAAGCCATTTTCTTTTTTTTTTTTTTTTTGCCCTTCTTCTATCACTCTGTTTGGAACTTTTTAGCTGTCAGAATCTCGAAGAAATAAATATAGATTTCAATTAGAAGATTTTGCTTTAAAAGCATTTATACACGAAGTGATTACCAAGAAAAAAAAAAAATACTTACCATCACTGTGCTGTTTCTTAAATACAAGATGATTTAACAATGCAATTTAATCTGATTTATTTTATGGTCGTTTTTGAGAATATTTGGCGTTATTGTAGATGTTTTAAAAATACTTCTTGCATGAACATTTAAAAGTTATATTTTATATTTATTTCAATCACTTGATACAGAATTGAATCCTGCATTGGGTCGGGTAATCGGATAGTACCCGAAACCGACTAAAGTTCGGGTCGGGTTGGCGGGATTTTTTTTTTTCTTTTGACGTGGGTCGGGTTGGAATTTGATTCGTTCGAGTTAACTTTTTTTTCTCTCCAAAAGATGATGCTGAATATTTGTTAAAATGGTAAAAGCCGAAATAATTTGATACAAGAAAAACATAATTATAGACTACTTTTCCGTAAATGCATTAAAATATGGATTAATTTTCCTTCATTTTAGTTTCTGGTTTTAATATTTCTGTTGACAAAATTTGTTCTTGTCGGGTTTCGAGTTGACTTTAAGTAGAATTTTCGGATTCGGATAGGATACAATCCGGACCTTGCAGTTCAGGTTCAGAGTAGAGTCCAACATTTGATCTTGTAATCTGATTTTACCTGCTATTGTTTTGTTATGGATAGAGGGGGGAAATGTATTTTTTCTAGAAAAATACATTTTTTACAAATAGATTATTTTCTTAGAAAATATGGAATATTAAGCATTTAAAAAAATTATATCCACTAATTTGTTTTATGTATCCTATGAATATTGTTTTAAATCATTTTTATAGGATTTTCACTTAAAACGTACACATTAGAGATCTACATGGACCTGGTTAATCTCTTTTTATTAGACTCGGGCCGGACCGCGATCGAGCTTAATTTTTATCGGCGGCCGGGACTGGAGAACTACTACTTTTTTTTTTTTTTCGGGGCCATGTTAAACCGGCAGGTTTTTGCGAAAATAACAGTGAATTTTTTCCTTTGTTCCACGAAATCTTTTGAAATTTATTTCATTTTATTAAATTATAGAGAAATATATTTAAAAAAATCTTTCCAGAACTTCAAAAATTTTTTTCTTAAATATTTTTCTTCCATTTTAAACTACATTATATTTCTAATGAGTTATCATTTAAATGAATTTCTCTAAGTAATCAATAATGTTGCCATTCCATATTTCATAGATTGTGGACATACTAGTTTAAGATGCAAAATGTTCGCATGAGTATGTAAAAAATATATCTTAAATAATTTTATTTATAGGATCTCGGACTTGATTTAATTGATTTTTCTTGGCTGGGTGGGCCAAATTTTTAGCATAAATGATTCAAGTTTAGCCCAGGCAAGGCTAATATATTTCGATCGCCTGGGTCTAAAAATTTCGGATCACCCACATTATTTTAAAATCTCATTAATATGAAATTTCTCATCTTTGGTATCTGAATTTTTGGGTGTGAAAAAAAAAATTTAATTGCGCGTAAACGCCGCATCACTAGAAACGCCGCATCGCTTGAAATTTCAATTTAAAACATGTAAACGCCGCGGCGTTTCTTCCGTAAATTACGGTACTAAAATCTTTTTTTTTTTAATAATTCCATAATAATAAAACCAGATTTTAACTTATTTATTATTATCATTATTTTTAATCTGGAAAAAAAGTCACTTTTTTTTCCCTTTAAAAATAACAAAAATATTGTCAGAGGTAATTCAAGAAATATTTTCGTTTTTCTACGCCCCACCAGTGGCCGAGAGGTTCTGCTCTCAAAAGCTGGTAGACGGGAGGTCCTGGGTTCGAACCCAATCGCGCCCGTCGGCCTAATCGTTCAGAGTTTTCTTCTAAACTTGGATTTTTGTGCGTAAATACGGGTTAGGTTCCGTTAGAAAGACCCCCACGGAGGGCATCTCCGCCTCTCCGGGCCCATTTCGTAGATAATTAGCTATCATAAGCAACACAATACACAAATTTTTCCACAATATTTTTTTTTTTCATGTCAAAAAGTAAATGTAATTATTGTGCTAATTGCATACATTTCTGGCAAACATTAAATACCATTTATCTCAGTTTAATTTTTTGAATTGCAGCAGCAGATAATAGGTAAATTATCACAACAGTAACTTTGAGAGAACTGGATGTAATATACAACTGGAGCCATTAATGGCATTTTACCTTCTAGAAAATATGTTATTATTATTTTAAACAATAATTACTATAAGTTATATAAAACTACTGTATAAAAAGGCACACAGTAATTCGCTCAAAAATATTTATTTTAATCACTGGAATCGGAAAATCCTTCAAAATCGGAAGTTTCCGAGTCCGTCATAAACAAACCAATAATATCTCTATTTCCAAAGACAGAAATAAATAATAATAGCATTTAAACACTAAAAAAAACATTACAAACACGGGAAAATTCTTTAAATTTCGCGGCATAGAGAAAAAAATTTACAAATTTCGACGATTTTTGAAATTTTTTCGGGTTTAAAAATTATAGAAAAATCACGATTTTCCGTTTCTTTTTTTAAAAAAAATCTTTGTATAGTCCGCACCGTGTATAAGCCGCAGCGGCTGTTCCAAATGTTTTTTTCTTGTATAACCCGCGGGCTATACACCCGAAAATACGGTATGTTCTTTATCTTTTTTAAAACTAGAATATTTACAAGAATCTGTATTAGTCATAGTAAGTCAAAAAGGCGGTTTTGTGATCCCACTTTGACATCTTTTTTTTGTGGGAGATTTTTTCACCGTTCTTTCTATTGCATGTTTCTGCAATTTCATGAGAAATTAACACAAGTTCTTGATGAGGAAAGAAACAGAAATTATTTGTCTCTTTGATTTCGCAGTCTAAAGTCTAGAAAGAAGCAAAAAAATTTGACGGGGAAAAGTGGGGGTGCACAGACCCTGCCTCCTTTGAAAAGGAGAAATAATAGCACAGAAAAATTAATCTGGAGTTGGTTGGTTGATTGAATTCGTACAATATTTTGACATTTGTAAAAGGAATATGGTTGCAGTTTTTCAAGTCAATATAGTAATTTTTTTCCTCTGAAAATTTTTATGCGATTTTCGGAGTTTCTTCTCGTTTCACGGAGTTCTTTTAAAACTAGGAAAAGGACCCGGTTTCAATCTTTTAGCCCAGTGCAGTAAATTCTTATGAAATTCGCAATTTTATTCATGATATTTACAATTTTTCCTGAAATCACTTGATGAAATTCACGTCTAACCTTTGACAAAGTTTGATGTTTTTCACCGCGATCCTTTGACGAAATTCGCATTTTTTACCGCAATATTTTGACAAAATTGGAATTTCTTTAGCACGATCCTTCGATGAAATTCGTCTTTTCTTTACACGATCTTTTGATGAAATTCGCATTTTCTTTATGCGATCCTTTGATGAAATTCTCGTTTTCACCGGGATCCTTTGACGAAATTTGTTCTTTTTTGGGGGGGGGGGCGACTTACTCACAAAACTGATTTTTTTACAGGGGTCATTTGTCGAAATTCACGATAGTTTTGCACGACCGATCAGGAAAATTCTCGATATCTTTCCGTACCAATTATCAAAATCATCTACTCTTTTCCGCAACCACTTGACGAAATTCACAACATTTTCTCGTCAATCATTTATCGAAATTCGTGATTTTTTGTGCAATCATTGACAAAATTCACGATTTCTTTCTGCACTCTTTTATCGAACTTCACGATATTTTTCACGGTCATTTGAAGAAATTATCAAATTTTTTCCGGGACCAAGTCACGAATTGATTTTGAGAAGTTCCACAAAAGAAATAAAAATTGCAGACTTAAAAAAATTTTAAATACTCACTGAAGAATCATAGATCTGTGAAAGAATTTTGAGGGCGGAAATACTGCACAGCATTTTTTATTATGCGGACTTTTTCTGTGTACAAAATGCGTGATTCCGCACGTTATTTCAAACCCTGTCCCTGAAAGAAAACTTCATACTAGTGGAGTTTCGCTGGTTTCTTTTTTTTAAACGAACATAGAATTAAAGAAATCTAGGATTTGGGGGGGACTGACTTCGGCAACGTACCCCTGACCAAGCTATGCCCACTTCCGTCTCGAAACAAACGAATCCTGAATTATCGCGATTTTTTTCGAGTCAAATTAAATTTTCAGCTTTCTTATAAGAACTGATTTGACATTCTTCCAATTTGATTTTAATCATGGCAACTGCAAAAATTACCAGAGAGTTTTTTCTGTTTCAAAAAAAGTAAAAAAATCGCCTCAAAGTGCAAAAACCCCCGCAAAAAATCGCATTAAAAATTCGGAAAAGATTAAAAAACAGCAGGGAATGAAATTAACCAATTGGGTAAAATATTTAAACCGGATTCCTTTTAGGAACGCAAAAAAAAACTCTCTAAAAATAACATTAAAAAATTGTTACAAATTGAAAAATCGCTGTAAGAATCTCGAAAAAACTTTATTGAAAAGAAGACAAAGTTTACTGGATAAAATATATTAAATCAGGTTCTTTTTTACTAATTTGAAAAAATTTGCATAAAAATTAATTGAAAAATTCGAGAAATTGTCTTTGATATGCATGACTTCAGTCAAACAGGTATTTTCCTGTCAAATCTTGCGGCTATAAGGACTGCATTGTTTTTTCAGAGTTCAGAACGCGCATGTACACACACACCTAGAGACAGACAAACACCTATCTTTATTATTACAGTCACATCATGGTAATACAATTTTCATCATTTTGACAAAATTTAGTGTATACAGTAGACGCTCGATTTTGCAAACCTCTTTTTTACGAATTCTTTGTTTTTATGAACTGATGTACTGGTCCCGACCAGCATCCCATTGAACTAATGTTATTTCCATTTACGAACTTTTGATTTTACGAACACATTCTACGAGTCCACTCGAGTTCGCAAAATTGAGCTCTACTGTATTATCATGACCTGCTTTACCTAATACATCGGACACATTCTGAGATAAAAACATGAATTATTAATGAATATTATAATTATTTATAATATTATAATAATTATTTATATGCACTTTCCTCCAAAATTTTTTGGGTTTTTCCCCCATTCAAAAGGCTGGTTATGCCTATACATTACTAGATTTTAATTATACAGTATGAAAATACTACTAGCAGATAAAATGCAAATGAAAATTTTTTTTTAGAAAGCAATGGAAATTGTACTTTATGTTGTGAATTAAAGCATTATCTTAATAACTATAATATGACTGTTAGCAAGTATAAAAAAATGCATGAAAGACTCCATTTTTTAGTGCAATAATACCTACCTGATGAAAATCAGTAAATGTGTAAATGTATACCTGAAATTTCTTTAAACATTTAAAAAGTGATCACTGCAGTACCTACCAAAAATGATTTTTAGAGATTGTTTGGCCACTTATTGATTATATGAACAGATTCTTTTAGATTACATAATAATCAATATACAAAATTTTCAGAAATTAATTACTTCTTCATAATAGGGGTTAAATGTGGTAATAGACGTTGCAAACACCAACTTAATTCAATGATTTTGTTCTTTATATTAGGAATGGTGTTTATATTAAAAAAGCAGAAATCCAACGTTTAAAAATGCACAAATATTACGTGAAAAGCAGGAAACAGCTGTTTTGAATCTACTAGCGAGATTTTTCTTCAGTGCAAGATAGAGCAAGACACAGCGTGCTAGAAAAAGCAAAGCTGAGCAAAATGAGAGACAGAGACGCGCCAGCTTATATACCCAACGGATAGCGAACGCGCCAAAAACAACCAATGAGACAGAAGCAGATGAAATAACTGAGTGGACAAGTAGCGACATCTACCGGAGAATGAGAGAAAAAGAAACCAAAAAGAGGAAATTAAATTAATGCTTTCCAAATACTTGAAAAATCAGGAGAATTAGACTAAAGAGTGAGAATTTTTAATGATGTGGTAAGCTTCCCAAAAATCAAGGTCAAGATTAGAAGAACATTTCTGTATAATGATGGCTGAGGAAAAATTGAACCTATGTTGAAAAGGCCAACAATGTTGAGCAATAGAAGATAAAGCTTTGGTTTTTAATGGAAATTTCTTTCGTATGATTGACGGTTTGGCTATGGGTAACCCTCTTAGTCCAATTTTATGCGATATTTATATGCACTATTTTGTGGTCAAACTTTTTGAAATTTTAAAATTTCCATTCTATGTTCATTATGTTGATGATGTTTATGTCCTGGCTGAAATGAATTCGGATATTAATCATATTCTCTCTATTATGAATTCCATTGATCCCTACATACAATTTACCTCTGAAATTGAGACCAATAACTGTCTTTCTTTCATGGATGTCCTTGTTATTTATTGTGATAATGGTTTTCAGACTACCGTCTTTCATAAACCTTTTGCTGTCAGTCTCCCACCTCACAGATATTCTTTTCATTCTCCTAACCAGAAATTTGCTGCTTTTAATACTTTTGTTTTTCAGGCTATCAATATTTGTTCCACTCCTCAGTTACTCAGTGCTGAACTTAATTATCTCAAAGCTATTGATGTTGACCATGGTTATTCCTCTAATATTATAGATTCTATTTATAAGAAATTGACAAAACCCGTCCATTCTGAAAAGCATTCTAATTCGAACTCGAATACTTTAGTTGAGTTGCCATTTTTTCCTAAAATCAGTCAGCAAGTTGCTAAAATCTTAAGAAGGTTTGATTTTAATGTTATTTTTTCTCCTGTTAATAAAATCTCTTTTTCAAAACTTAAACACCCCATTGATCGCCAAGATAACTGGGGTATTTACCAAACATGAAGGTTATGTTAAAAATCAGGAGCTTAAACGTTCTTCTATTGCTCAACATTGTTGGTCTTTTCAACATAGGTTCAATTTTTCCTCAGCCATCATTATACAGAAATGTTCTTCTAACCTTGACCTTGATTTTTGGGAAGCTTACCACATCATTAAAAATTCTCACTCTTTAGTCAATGACTTATCTAGCACTCCTGACTTTCCAAGTACTTGGAAAGCATTAATTTAATTTCCTCTTTTTCTCTCGTTCTCTGGTAGATGTCGCTACTTGTCCACTCAGTCATTTCATCTGCTTCTGTCTCATTGGTTGTTTTTGGCACATTCGCTACCCGTCACGTACATATAAGCCGGCACGTCTCTGTCTCTCATTTTGCTCAGCTTTGCTTTTTCTAGCATGCTGTGCCTTGCTCTATCTTGCATTGAAGAAGAATCTCGCTAGTAGATTCGAAACAGCTGTTTGCTGCTTTTCACGTAATATTTGTGCATTTTTAAACGTTGGATTTCTGCTTTTTAATATTCCTGCACAAAGGTTTTAATTGCTATTTTAATGGTGTTTATAGTTTACTACACAAAACATTTTCTTGTAAATTAATTACAGTTGACCCCCTCAAATCTGCACAGCATGGAACCAGAGGTTGTGTGGATTTTAGGTATTTTGCAGAATTCTGGTCATTGCTTTGTTTACATTTTTTAAACAGTAATTTGAATGTAAAAATGCAATCAAAATTATAATGAATGCTTGCAATATAGTAAAATATTAAAATAATTAAGTAAAGTAATAAACTACAATGATTAAAAGTAAGGTAATTTTGAAAATGATTAAATTATTAAAAGTAAAGGTCAAGTAAATAATTGATCTATAGTTATATATGCATAATAAAGATAAGATAGATTTTCCTTGGATTATTCAATGAAACTTTCCTCATAAAGGAACCCTAATAATTCACATCAAAATCGTACAAAAGTAAGGAAGTTTTAGCCAGTCTTAATAACCAAAAAAGCTTGATTAATACATAAATAGGGTAGATGTGCCAGTAATGGACACCCCTTGTTGTTTTTGGTTCATAAAAAAATAACTAATAAATATTTAGCTTTAATTATTTTTTTATAACTCCCCCTTGTATGTTTTATAAAACTATGTTATTGTTGACACTTTTAATCAAACCAATCAGGAAGCAGAAAATAATGTTTCAAAGTTTTGCTGTTTTTCTGTGAAAATCTTAATGAAGAGATTAAGAGCTGGCTTCGTTTAATTAATTTATATATTATTTATTTTCTTGCAAAATTTGAATGTTTTTGTTTGAGTAGCAATAGAAAACTTTGAATTTTATATACTAATGGTCATTTACAAAATTTCATTTATTTTTAAGGTTTTAAGAGGGGGTGTCCATTACTGGGATGGTTAATTATAGTCATTTTCCAGTAATGGACACCCCATGTAGACATTGCTAAAAATGCAATTTCAGTCATGTTTATAATGCATAAAATATTTTGATTTAACTACAAACCAAAATAATCAAATTTAATTTTTAAATTATACTTACCAAAATGTAATAATGCCAAAACTTTTATAAATACCTGCTTTTAAGTTATTTTATATGATTAATAAAATTTCAATATTTTATTCATTTTTTTTTATGTATATGTACCTTGCATATTTTATAATCTGGCAATCAAACCAGCCAGGAAGCAGAAAATATTGTTTAAGACTTAAGAGCACAGTCAAACAGGGGCTCATAAGGCTTAATCCCTCTCTGTTTAAATAAAAACAAGTTACAGAAGCTATTAAAAATCTATTTTCTGTCTTAAATGTTTCCTTATTCACCTCTGACGAAAAAAAAAAAAAAAAAGTGTAATATTAATGAAAGTTATAGGTAATATTCATGAAACTAGTAAATCTGCAGATCAGTGGCCTCAAACATCAGTTCTACAGTTTTATTTTGAAATTATTTTATTTAGTATTTAAAATATTCAATTCACAATATCATTTCTTTCATATTTGTAATATTAATTATTATAAATGATATATATCAAGTAGTCTCTAGAAGATTAATTGTTAAAAATAGTGAGACAAAACTAAACACTAATATTAAAAAAAAAAAATTTGATTATTATTATTACCTTTTAACCCCCCCCCCCCCTCCCCTTGTATAATTAAAGCTGTAATTGCCTGATATTTAGTATTTTAAACTATCCATCTAAAATAATTAAAGCATTAATTTTCTGATTACAATAATTGATGCACGCAGTAAATGATTATCACAAATATTTTATTAATTACTGGTATCCTAATTGTTAAATTTATTTGAAAATAACTATTTTGTTTCATTAGTGTGTATTCATTAAATTCTGGTTCTAAATACAGTCATAAAAACAATTATATTTATTACTCTTTATGAGGTGTCCATTACTGGAACAGAGGGTGTCCATTACTGGGCCAGAGGGTGTCCATTACTGGGCTTTTGAGTGTTTTGATATATTTCTGTTATTTAAAATTAAATTTCGATTCATATTGGGAAATGAGATTATAAGAATGGTTAAATATTGTTGATAGGTTAATACAATATTGAAAAAACTGGAATATAATAATTATAACTATTAATAAAAAAATAATTTTAAAAGAAATTCCTTAAGGGTGTCCATTACTGGCACATCTACCTTATATCTGATATTTTCAAAATAGTCAACTTAGCAATGATTATAAATATTTTCAGGCAAAAAATAAACTAGAAACAAAAACATATTGCACTTAGCATGAAAACTCAATAAAAAAAATATTCTAAATGTTTTGTTTTTTTCCACTTTACATAACTAAATTGAAGATCAACTAATTGAAAACAGACACAATTTTCTTTTTACACTTACAAAAAACAAAATATAGGATTTATTATCAAGTTTTAAAAAAAAATTAATGTTTTGGGCAACAAAATTTTATACAAAATAAATTTTTTTATTGAAAAATTTGAGCATTAATGTAAGCTGTTGTGCTTTTTCATTCCCTAAACCTGATGTGCAGCTTATACTGCGGAAAGCCAAAATCAGAAAAGATTCTAATGATGCTGTAAATAGCTTCTCTAAATTAGACAGTTTACCTTTCAATAACTTTTTTAAGTAAATATTGTCCTACATAATTATTGGTTCTACATTTAAAAATTTCATTTCAAACCCGGTAGCAGAAAGTTCAAGACGGGATACAGGCGTCACAGAATTTCTTTTATCCTTTGCAGATTCTTTGGGGATCCTTTATTTTGCTTTATATTATGTTTAGCTCTTTATTACTTAATATAAAAACTTATTTTTAATAAAAATAAATAAAATGCATAAAGGCATCACAGGTAAGTGATTGTTTGATCAATTAACACTTCAATTGTAAAATATTTTACCTGCAGATTATTTTCGCCGTTAAAGTTTTCTGTCACAGACACTTTGAGAATTTTCTGCTCCTGGGATTTCAAATGTAAAGCTTAGAGAAGATTTTTTTTTAATGACCTTTAAAATATTTAGTTTATTCTAGTGTCAGAAAACATTCTTGTACAATATGTCTTGGGTGAATATAGAAGGCTTGATTATTCTCTAATTATTCAAAAGCAATCAGCAACTGCCCCAGTACTGGGGTAGTTCAGGATCCCTTAAAAATTTCTCAGAATTAAAATCTTATATTTAATACCTGTAGGAAATATATTTGCCAAAGGAATCAAATGAAATGGTACCATAGCGTATTTCCACAAAAAAATAACTTTTAAAATTCTTTTAAAAATTATTATATTTTTGACTTTGATCAGGAATTGCCCCAGGGTGTCTTCAATTGACTTTTTAAAATTTGCCTCTTTTTTTTGTATCATGATTTTTTTTTTCTTCACATGCTAAAATTTCCGATTTGATAAAATAATTTGGCAACCCTGCCAACTCCTACCCTTTATACGGTGCTAGTCCTAATTTTTAATTATTTTTATTATTATTTTTAAATGCTTATATGAAAAGGACAAATTCCTCGTTCGAAAGATGTAAAATATACTTACCCATATCGCAGTCAATAAGAGTCCTATCAACAGTTCTACTCCAATTGCGATGTTCACAATCCATTATGATAGCACATTAGGATTTTAGCATATGAAGTTTTGTTAAAGAGACCGGGATGATCACACCACACAACAAAACAAATTCTGTGTTTCTTTTCTATGCACATGCCCCGACGCTTTCTTCTTTTGTGATTGTGACGTCACACATGACTCTTTTGCCGCTCCAATCACAGTCAAGGACTAACCTTTTTTCGGTCACTTTGAAGTTTTAAAACAAAAATTTTGACTTTCTTTAAAAAATAACTGTAAAGATTTGGTAATGTTTCCTCGACAAATGTTACTTTTATTTAAAGTAGATAAGTTAGCCAATTGATTCCTTTTGGAAATTTACTCCAAATTTTATTTTTAGCTGTAATACTCTTATTTCAATCAACAGAGATGTTTAAAGTTGTATGAAGTACGATGTATAAAGTTGTTTACTTGAAAGCTCGGAAATACCTGATTATTCGATAACTAATACACAGGTAAATTCGATATGCAAAGTAAAAAGTATAAATTTGATTACATTTCCTTGATTTTTTAATCAAAACAATTCAAAATAAAGCACAATTACAGTCAAAGTGAAGCAAGCCATTTGCCAAAATTATTTAAAAACAAAACACTTTTCATTTATTGCTTTCCATTTTATATTAAAGTAAAATATTTCTTGTTTTAATCACAAAATTAAAAAAAAATCCTTCCTTATTTTCTCTTGTGAAAGGGAAACTCCTTTTCAAGAAATTGTCTTCCATTTCCTTCAGGTTAGAGTACATATATAAAAGAGTAGTTACATACTCAAAGGGAATAGACTCAAAAATCCAAATTTTTGTCTAAACTTAGTGGAAAATCACTAGGCTGTTCTCGAATCCAAAAGGGCAACTTTATGACATAAGTTTTAATTTATTTTTGTTCGGAAATGCATGAAACTAGAAGGTGTTGTTGTTCAGAAACTATGTAATCGAACTGTTTTTTCCGTTTTTCTGCAAACGCAACAGATCTTTCAGAATGCCAAGTGTCAAAGTGGGCATTTTGAATCGAATTTCCCCGCGAAAGAAGAATAATCACTCAAAAAACGTGTTTGCCACGTGATCAAAATCGCTTTTAACTCAATAGGTAATTTATATTTATCAAAAAACGGAAAACACAGTTCGATTCCAAATCGCTTCCATAGTCAGGCCTTCCAATTTTATATCTTTCCGTTAAAAAATGAATTTGTAAATGTGTCAAAACGTTTTGCGCTTGTTGAGCAGAGCAGACGCGAATTTCGTCTAATGACCGCTGAAGAAACGCGAATTTTGTCCAAGAACCACGGGAAATTACGCGAATTTCGACAAAGGATCGCGAAAAAAGCACGTATTCCTCCAAATGACCACGTAGAAAAGCGAATTTCGTCAAAGGGTCGCGTAAAAAATGCGAATTTCGTCAAAGGGTCGCGTAAAAAATGCGAATTTCGTCATAGGGTCGTGATATAAAACCTGGATTTCATCAAAGGGTCTCGGAAAAAACTCAGCGGTTTCTTTAGAAAACAGCACACATACAAACATGTTTATTATTATATGAATAATTTTTAAACTGAAATAATATGCTGAACAAACCTTTTAAAAATCTGGTTAACCCGAACTAAACTTGCAGGAATCTACACTCAGCCTAAAATCGACCTGAAATGAAAACAGAGTTAACACAGCCTGTAACAAAAATAATTAGCGCCGAGAAGCATGGGCGTACCCAAGGGGGGGGGGGCTACAACCCCCCCCCCCGAAATTTTCAAAAAGGGTACAAAAAAGTGCTGATTTTTTTCTTTCTTTTTTGGAATTTTTTTTATTTTTTCATATCATACAGCGGATTTCTACAGCCATTCTCATTGTCCCATATTAGTCCACATGACACCAACGAGGGCTGATGAGGTTACAGCCCCCTTCTTCCGAAATAGTCGAAAATTAAATGAAAAAGTGTTTATTTCTTACTTTGTTAGATAAATCTGTAATTTTTTTCTTCAGTCAGACAGCGGAATAACCATTCTCGTTAGCTCCATATTAGTCCGCATTGACATCACAGCATACCCAAAGATGAGGAAGGGGCTAGGAGGATGAGGATGGCCGCCCAGGGAAACCCAGCAAATGCTTTTGAGTTTTAGTGCAGTCCCTGGGGGAAGACACTTGAACCAAACCGTCCCGCTTTCCGATGCCGAAAATTTATTTTCATTTAACATTATGTACATTTCCAATCACAATTGGTTACCCAATTTTTCTGGGCGAACCGGGTCTTTACACTTTTAATACTTAAAAAAAACAATAATGAAGTAATAAAATATAAATGATGTATGACAATAAATGCACCAATATTTAAACATCCAAAGATAATAAGCCATGTGCACATGCACAGATGGCACCCAGATCCACAACAAAACACAATAATGAAATAATAAAATATAGATGATGAATGATGTATGACAATAAATGCACCAATATTTAAACATCCAAAGATAATAAGCCATGTGAACATCCACAGATGGCACCCAGATCCACAACAAAACACAATAATGAAATAATAAAATATAAATGATGAATGATGTATGACAATAAATGCACCAATATTTAAACATCCAAGATACATAAGCCATATGAACATCCACAACAAAACACAATAATGAAATGATAAAATATAAATGATGTATGACAATAAATGCACCAATATTTAAACATCCAAAGATACCTAAGCCATGTGAATAACCGCAGATGGCACCCAGATCCACAACGCCAGGGAAAGAAACACACATATGAATTGGGTTACACTTAATTGCAATTATGCCCTAATAAATACAGTTTTCAAAAAACCATAGGACTCAATACAATTTTAATTAGAATGAGGTTCCTGCCTGGTACATCAGAGAGCAGTCCTCCCCTCAGTAGGGGAGTGGATTAGAGAAAAAGTGTTCGTTATTTTCTAGGAACTTCATGCATTCGCAAATCCGATTTAGTAGTAGCGGCCTATCCAACAGGTAGACCAGCCAATCTTTTAGTGACATGTTTTGCGGCTTTTTAACTCTGCATACGCCACCAACTCACAGAACTCGAAAACAAATGAGACCAACAGTGTCTCCAGAAGTACCAGCCAAAGGAAGGGACCAAGGCAGGAACCCTGGGGACAACCTTTTGAAAAATAATATAACATTGTTGGGACTAGCCAGTCAACAAGAGCTCGTCTACCTGAAAGAAAGGAGGCTATGGTTTTTATAAACTGTAGAGGAATTCCCAAGCGTTGCAGAGCCAGAATTACCAGATCCCATGGAAGATTGTCAAATGCCCCCATGAAATCTAGTGAGATAAAAGAGGTATAATTATTTTTACTTTTATTTAAGTCTATGTATGATAGGGCGGTTTGAAGTGCGGTCTCCGTTGATTTTGTTTGGAGAAAGCCGTGTTGCTTGCCTGAGAGTGAGTTATTTGTTGTTATTAAGTGATGAATTCGACGTAATAGTAATTTTTCAAATACCTTGCCTAAAATAGGTAATAATGTAATGGGACGGAATGAAGTATGCTGATCTATGGGCTTACCCGCCTTCCTGAAGAAGACAAGCTCGCCCACCTTCCAGGCCTCCAAAAAGTAATTAAATTCAAACGCTTTGTTATAGAGATTTAAAAATATGTCTGGCAAACCATGAAAAAGGGCCCTGATCATCCGATGGTCTATACCATCGGGGCCAGGGGCCTTATTCGGATTGAAACTATAAATTGCGTTACGTAATTCTCTTTGTGTGAATGGCGTTTGATCGTTGGAGTTGTTTAATCTATTTGCCATAACCGGGAAGGTTGGCGCTTCCGAGGAAGCACCAAAAAGATTTTCTGTTAGGGTGAAAAGGGTGGAAGACCTGGAAGCCGGGAAAGCCGTGTCCGGGAGGTAGCTGATGAGGCTGTCCTGGAAGTCTTGGAAAGCCAGTTTTTTTGAAATACCGTAAGGATTTGTCTGTTTCTTACAGAAGTTGTCCCATGCCAAGCTTTTTTCCTTTTGTATTTGTCGTTGGTATAATGCTCTTTCTTTCTTGTAAGTTTGATAAAAAGCTGGATCAAGGTCCGAAGACTTATACTTTCGGTACAACGCTCGGACCTTATTCCTCTGCGCACGAAGACTCGGCGACCACCAAGAGAACTTTGCCTTCCTAAAGGGGGGTTTCAATTTAAATGTGGCCTTTGCCGAAATTTGTACTGATTCTTCAAATTTTTTATAAGTATAGTCTAGATCTTGTGGTGATTGTGCTGCGGCGAAGTTCAAATTAATTTTTTGAAGTGATGTTTTAGCTTTTGATAAAAATTTTGAAAGAGGAACATTTTTAGTTTTATATCTTCTCTTTGGAAAGGGGGGGATTTCCATAAGGAGTTCCGTAATGATAGGCCTGTGGTCGCCGAAAAGTTCAGGGACAACTTCCCAGCTGCCAATTTTGCTGAAGAGTGGCTGTGAACAAACGGAGAGATCTGGACGACCACTCCTAGCCCCCACCTCAAATGTTGGCAGGCAATCCGGGGAATTCAGGATTATTAAACTGTTTGCGAGCAAAAAGTCGACGAGGAGCCTCCCTCTGGCATCATCTTTCTCATAACCCCAGAGACCGTCGTGGGCGTTAAAATCTCCAAGAACCAGAGTCATTTCGCTTAGTTTACTCGAGGACCGCCAGTCCTGTAGGTCCACATCAAGATCAGCTTTCGGGGGACAGTACAGACTGCCTACTGATAGAAGTAATTGTGGGAGTTCTAAATTTACAAATACGGAATGATTATTTTTAGAGGATAAGCAATGTTTTAAATTTTGATCTAGAATTAATATTTGACAATTTAGAGAACTGGAGCTGTAACAAGGGACTGTTAGGGGGAGTGCGCAAGGGCGGCCCTCCCAGATGTATGCATCCTGAAGACATGCCAGAGCGAACCCCCCGTCGATAACAAACTGAACAAAAGCTGCCGTCTTACTTTTGTTTCTTTGAAGGTTACACTGGATTACCTTAAAAGCTGGGCCGTTGATTACGCTGTTGTGCTAATGTTCTTTGGCCTTCTTTATAAGACGGGCAGCGACTGTCACCTCTATAAGACAATGACGCTAGAGCTTCTTGTTTCTTTCGCAGGTACACGCTGCAGGATGGATCGTAAGATGGATGTTTTTCATACAGTCCAGCTTTCCTATGGTCCCCCTTGTAGTAGTCGAGCACTATTTTGCAGTTAACACACTCTTCTTTTTTTGAAGTACAATCCTTGATGTTGTGGCCTTTGCTACATTTAGCGCAGGCCTCTGAATTATGGCACATTCTTGCCGTATGCCCGATTTGCTGACAGTTAAAACACCTTTGAATGAACACGTAACGTCTAACCGTGCACCGGTTAAATCCTATGCACAATTTTCCAGCCATTAGTTGCAGTGCGTCTCTCTCCAGTAGCTGTAACACCAAGTGCGAGGTTTCCTCGCCCTCTCTACCTTTCAATACTCTTATCAACTTATATTGCACCTTCTTCCTCAGAGCCCTTTCCAAAGCCGGATAGAGTACTTGTTTTTCATATAATTCTTGTTGCTCTTCTAAGTTGTCCTGTGAACTGTCTGCTTCTCTTTCTACGTTTTTCCGTTTTACTACTGGGGCCTCTGGGGCTCCAAAGACTATCACTCGGGCTGTTCTCGGGTTTGGTTCTTTAATATCCAGTTTTTCCGCCATATCTTCTGTTGTGCGGATTTTATCTTTCACCTGTTCTAGGTCAAATTTGTTTTTGCATGTTATTATTATTTTATTTTGTTTAGTTGTTTGGCAGTCTACTGGTGGTAATTCAGCCATATTCATAGAATTGAGAACTTTCTTTATTATTGGCATTTTTGTTTCCTTGTCTTTTGGTGTTAGTATTAGTGTCGGTTTTTCTTGCGGGAGCGGTGGAAAATTTGCCATTTCTGCATATGTTGGTCGATCATTTTCTATTGTTGTTTCACCCTCTCTATGGTCAATCGAGTCCTTTTGGTTTTCAGCCTGAAGAGTGGTAACATGTTCGACGAGTCTTTTTTCCATTTGTTCATGATTCTGTTGTATGATTTTGTTCATATCGTTGATCAATTGATCTTCTCTTTCGATTTTATCTTGTTTTGTCTGTTTGATTAACTCTTCTTGGAATTTAATTCTTTCGCTGAGTTTCGTTATTAAGTGATCTTTTTCTTCTGTCTGTTGTTTGAGCTGCTTAAGGTTTTTGATTACTGATACCATGGTGTTCTTTATCTTTACTTCTTTGTTTGTCGCTAACTGCGTTTGTAGTTGGTGCATGAATTCTAGTACCTGATCTGCCATTTTCGACAACGTGTCTCGTTCTTGGTGTTCTTCCTTCTCAGCCTTGTCGTGTTGTCTTGCGGTTTCTTTCTCTAATTCCATCACTTTTTCCTCCAAAATCTTTCTGTATTTTTGTGCGTTTTCACTACTTCCTTTTTCGTGTTTCTTTAGATGTCTCAGCATCTGATCCATTAAAGCCGGTATCGTCATTCGTGATGCTGTTTCGGCGTCAAATGGCAGCAGTTCATCTCCCGACTGGCAATTTTTGTTTGCTCGCTGTGGTAGCTGTGTTTCTTTTTCGTTAGACTTCATCCCGTCTCCATCTGACTCTGTTATGACAGAGGAATCATTCCTTTGCGACTGCAACTCTTTTTCATTTCGCGGATTGCCCGGGTTCATTGTGAATATTTTTATAATATCAGTAGATAAAAATACTTCTGATTTTCTCTATCAGCTTATTGTGACTTTTTCGGTCCTGATTATACTGTATGCACAGCGCTTTCACTTAGTATAATTAATTATCCTTCTTTATAATTATTATATTAAATTTTACTGGATAGCTGTTTATAATGTTTTAATAATACGGATGAGGGTCCGCTATGCCCGCGCTACATATCATTGAAAGAAAGGTATATAGAAAGTACAAAGCAAAAACCAGCAGTCGTGACTGCCGAAAATGACTAAGTGAAAATGAATGCAAAATAAATTAGGAAAAAAAAAAAAAAAAAAAAAAAAAAAAGGGGGGGGGGGGAGGAAATTTTGAATTAATAAATGAAACAAAATAAATAAATAAAATGATAGCAATTTAAATGCCAAAAAAAGGGGGGGAAGTATGTGCCTCTGCCTCCCGTGCCACCGTGACCATGCACTTAAAAAAAACCCCAATATTTTACATATTTAATACCAATCCAGTAACCCATAATTGACAGATTATAATTACAATTATTATTACATTCATAAGTTGATTTCAAAAATAGTCTCCATAGTTTAATTCACCTGTTATAATGCAGGAATAATATTGCACTATTTCAATATGAATCAATAGAATACGAAAGTAAATTAGTTAACAGATTTATTTATTTTACACTCTTATTGTAAAACTGATGCAAACATCTCCAACAGTAATACTGCAGTAAAAACAATGCCTTTCAATTCCCGACTTCCCACAATTGAACAAAATACGGAACTGATATTGTTAGGGCTGACTGGGTGGACCAGATGAATGGAAAACAATGATTAATACTTTAAAAAATTAAAGTAAGTAGTACTCACCCAACGCTACTAGGGTCCCGCCGCACTTGCCTGAAAAGGAAAAATGGTGCACTAAAATGTTTATGATGAAAATGCGCCAAAAATCAGTGCAGGGACCGCCCGTGAACCAGGAATTGTGAACTTGGCTGACAACAACCCGAAAGTCATATAAAGTTTAGGAAAGTTAAGGGAAAGGTGTCGAATAGGAAGAAATGTAAAATGACTAATGGGAACATAACTGGAATACATTTAATAAATCCCTGAGGAAAAAGCGAAGAAATTAAATAATTTAAAGTAAATTATTAGTTAAGTTGCTAATTTTAAGCATAAGAAGTGAGCTAGAACAAAAAAATGGAATGGGAACAAATGTAATGCCAATGTCCAATAACTGCGAGAAAAAACCAGTGATGTATCCCAAAAAAAAAGAAGGTGCTATTGATAGGGATAATGTGTGCTGAATGTAAAAATGTTAAGTGGGATCAAAAGTGTAAATGAAACGAGATATCCCAGTGAAAAAATCAGGAGAATAACTCAAATAGTAAAAAAATTTCTCAATGTTAAGCAAGAAAATACGTGTTTGGTCAAAAAAAAAAAAAAAAAAAAAAAAAAAAAAAAAAAAAAAAAAAAATTAAGTGGGAACAAAACTGTCAGCAACCTCCAGCAATTTCAGGAAAAAACCAGAGATGTATCCCAAAAAACAAAAAAGTTGCTATTGTTAAGGATAATGTTTGTTGAATGTGAAATTGTTAAAAGGGAACAAGAAAGCAATTCATACGTAATATCCCAGTGAAAAAAAACAGAAGAATAACTCAAATAATAATTTAAAAAAAAAAAAAAAAAAAAAAAAAAAAAACCCATGCAAGGTCAAAAAATTTAAGAGGGATCAAAACGCTTAGCAACCTCCAGCATATTCGAGAAAAAACCAGAAATGTATCCCAAAAAACAAAAAGAAATGCTATTGTTAGGGATAATGCATGCTGAATGAGAAATTGTTAGGTGGGATCAAGAAAGTAATTCATACGTAATATCCCAGTGAAAAAATCAGAAGAATTACTGAATTAATAAAAAAGTAGTCTTTGTTAGGCAAAGAAATACGTGCAAGGTCAAAAAAAATTAAGTGGGATCAACACTGTCAGCAACCTCCAGCATATTCAAGAAAAAACCAGAAAATTATCTTAAATATTGAAAAAGTTGCCATTTGTAAGGAAAATCCTTAAGAACTGGGAAAAAGTGTGAAATATGATGGGGGACTGTTAAGATTGTCAAAAATGACTCTAAAATAGAAAAAACCAAAACTCTAGCTCAACTAGCAAAAAGTAGCCATTGTTAAAGATAAGGAGGGGGGGGGGGGCAAAAAGTGGTGCAAAAGTTGGTGACAGTAGTAAGAATAATAGTAGATATGAAAATGTGACAATTGGTGTGGCAGATACAAAGATAACAGCAATAATAACGAAGGGCCCCATTTAGCCCCTCCCCAAACGGCCCCTAATTGAGCTAGATACAAACAGAAGAGTGGAATAGACGAGGGGGGAAAAGTTCACTTAGGCGGCCCGCAGCTGACTTTGGCGCAGCAAAAAACCCCTACGATCAGTATTTTCCAAGATATTTAGCATTTTGTGCAAAATTTCCAATATAAAAAACACCCATTAAAAACAAAATGACGTTTTCAAGTGTTTAGATGGCAATCCTGCTAAATAATTTTTTATCTAAAAATTGAAGATGACTCTCCTAATCATGTTGCCATCGAAAGAAAAAAAAAAAATTTTAATTTTAACATTTAGTATTTTATTATGGATTATTTATGTATTGGCTTTATGTGGACTCTTTTAAGAAACAAAATGGAGGATAATCTATAACATCCCACATTTGTGAGATTGTTTAAGTTTTACCATAAGCGTACCTCTAAAGACTCTATAAACCTTAAATGGTATTCATAATAAAGTCCTAGATAAAACTGGTAGTTTTTTCAATAATTTTACCAATAACTTTCCCATAGGGAAAATTCGTGGCCAATAATGGCGAAATACTAGCCCGTGTAAAAGGCTAAGTAGTTATATCTAAAACCTTGGCAAGACCCCAGAAGCCCAACTAAACCCTAACAAAACCATTAAAAACCTTCATTGAGAAAACCGGTATCATTTTAACAAGTATAACTTTGATGAAAATTTCAAAAACATTGGCTGTCGGATAATTTTAGCTGTTATTTACATTTATCCGACCAATCATCAATCTTTGAGCAGGTATGACGTCAAATGTAGCTACTCAGTTTTAAAGGCAGCCCATTCAAGTTCAATTTTTTTATAGCATTATTTTAAATTTGCCCTTATTGGACACAGACTGTATGTGAGCAACCAGTGTCCACCCAATCGCTCCGGAACAAAAATTGTAAATTTTAAAATTGAAATTAAAAATACTTAGAGATATAATTTAATAAAACAAGTTATACCGCTAAAAAGCTCAAAGATTCGACTTTCAGAATATGTAATTTGTTAGAAGATCGGAACATAAGTAATAATTTAAAAGTTAAGTTCAATAAGTAAACAACTTAACACAATCCTATGGGAAATCGGGAAAAAAAATCCAAAAATTTGACACTTTTTTAAAATTCAATTAAAAATTATTAAATCATCCTAGAGAAACATGGGTGGAGGCGGAGAAAAGCCAGAATTTCAAATTATCGAGATCTGGCGTTAGTTTTTCAGAAAAGTTTGGAAAAAATGAAAATCTAGCTATATTAAAACATTAGAATTTGCCTCCAAAATCCCATGTTTCCCTACGGGAATGAGGGTTACTTCAATTTCTCAAAAACTCAAAAAAGTACACTTTTTAAAATAAACGTTTTTCATAGTAAATAACAATATTGTACAACATAATTGATATCAAAATAAAGCTAGGACTCATAACTAGATTAAAATTACAATATATTTACACTTTGAGCAGTTTTAGATAGTTTTTAAAACAATAGAATTCCATTGATTATCCCATGTTAAGTCTATGGGAAAAAAGTACAAAAAAAGCAGTTTTTGATGTTGAGAATAAAGGGTTAAAATTTAACGATAGTTTAAAACGAATGGTACTAAAATGATCTACGAACTGTAATGAAGATGAATGAAACAATAGTTTTTAGTTTTATGTAAGTTTAAATTGTTTTTAAGGGATCTGAAAAGTGTCAAAAAAAAGAAAATGGCTCTTGAATTTGAAAGTAATTTAGAGAATTTATGTTAAAAGTTTTAGAAAAGAATAACTTAGAGTTACAAGATTGGGCTTAAAAGAGAGCTTAGGAGTTAGTGAAGGTCAAATGAGCCATTAAAAAGCAAAAAAGGTGACTTAACATGGTCAAAAGTGTAATGGAATTCCGTTATTTTTCCCATGTTATCTCCATGGGAGAAAAACATGAAAACATCACGTTTTAAATTGGATATTTTAGGGTTAGATTTTCGTGAAAACATAATACAAATGGTACCAAATTAATCAGCATACTTCAATTAACACAAAATGAGCCTTTGTTTTTAATTATCAATTATTTGTATATATCTTTTAAACATGTTTAAAACACCTTAAATTGAAAATGGTTCATGGTAAACAAAAAGTGCATGGTCTTTAATGGGTTAATTTTTTATGAAAAAATACACTCCAGAGAACATAATACATATCAAAATGATCACAAAAGAATATAGATTCTAAATTTGTCAAGTTTTAGAATATTCGAGATTGTTAAGGGGGCACAAGAAGCAGTTGAATAGGTGGCAAAAACCTGGTTCAAGGAGAAATCGAAAGTAAAGAAGAAGAAAGTTTAACTATATATTTCTCCTGAACCCCTCCTCTCGAAATAGTCAAAATTAAAAAAGGAAATGAAAAAATAGTGCTGATTTTTTTCTTTCTATTTGCGATAAATTTGTATTTTTCCAAAGTATCATTCAACAGACTAGCCGCTCTCTTCGCTTTAGCTCCATATTAGTGCACAGTGACACCACATTATATCCAAAGAAGCGGAGTAATGGGATTACAGCCCCCTCCCAAAATAGTTGAAAATGAAATGAAAAAAATGCTGATTTTTTTTTTTCATTTTGTTTGAGATGAATTTGTAACATTGTTTTCTGCAATATAACGAACTAGCCATTCTGGTTAGTCCCATATCAGTGCACAGTTACACCACAGTACACCTAACGGGGGGGGGGGGGAGGAGGCTGATAGGGTTACAGTTTCCCTCCCGAAATAGTCGAAAATGAAATGAAAAAGTTTTTTTCTTTTTGTACTGAGATAAATTTGTAATTTAGTGTTCTGTTATACACAGGATTAGCCAATCTCCGTAGTCCCATATTAGCCCACATTTACACTACAGCACATTTAAAGAAGGTGAAGGAGACTGATGGGATTACAGCCCCCTACCTTCCAAAATTGTCGAAAATAACATTAAATAAAAAGTGTTGATTTGTTAACCTTTCTATATGAGAGAAACTTGTAATCCATCCCCCCCCCCTATCATCCAATCGACTAGCTATACTTTTCTCTTTAGCCTAGGGGTGCATAACCTTTTTAAGAGAAGGGCCACTTACAAAAATGTCTGGGTTGTCGAGGGCCACGTCAGTAACACAAAGAATTCTATTTCGGAGAGGTGATCTGAGGCCTATAATCGGATAAAAACATGGTTTCAGAGGTGAGGGGACGTTTTACCCCTCTAGATTCCCCTACCCAGTCAACATATCCAATTTAATCGGCAAGGATATACCAAGAGTTTACGTTTATATATGTAACAGAGATATAGCAAGGATTATTTTCAGGTAGTGATAATATTCCTTGACTTTGTTCGGGGGAGTATAAATTTTACTTTATTAAAAGTGCTAAGAAACAAATATAGGCATGAAAGGGTTAGTGGTGAAAAAAAATGAGAACTTTATGAACAAAAGGGGGGGGGGGGAGAAGCCGATCAACGAAATTTGAGATTTTTCTGCACCCGATTAATGAAATTCCCTTTATTTTGCGTCCGATCAATAAAATTCCCTTTTTCCCGCGCCCAATCAACAAAAAACGTTTTTTTCCGCACCCGATAAACGAAATTTTCAATTTTTCCACGCCTTATAGACAAAATTCGAAATTTTTCCGAAGCCGATCAATTAAATTTGAGATTTTTCCTCTCCTGATCGACAAAATTTGCGACTTTTTCGGACCCGATCGACAAAATTCATGATTTTCTGCTCCCGATCAACGAAATTTGCGATTTTCCCGCGCCTGATCAACGAAATTCGCGATTTTTCCACGCTCTATCAACGATATTCGCTATTAACCGACTCTGACAAAGTATGTAATTTTCCTGTCGTTAATCCTTGATCATCAACGCGATTTTTCCGAGTCCAGTCGCGGAAAACACACGATTTCCCCGTGCCGATAGACGAAAATTACAATTTTCCACGCCTGATCGACAAAAT
Source organism: Maratus speciosus (assembly GCA_963932465.1). Classification (NCBI taxonomy): domain Eukaryota; kingdom Metazoa; phylum Arthropoda; class Arachnida; order Araneae; family Salticidae; genus Maratus; species Maratus speciosus. Next base: position 458,278,600 of record OZ010796.1, on the reverse strand, counting down.
CTTCGAACTTCACGATTTTTTCACGCCTTATCAACGATATTCGGTATTAACTGACTCTGACGAAATTTGCAATTTTTCCCGCAGCCGATCAACGAGATTTGTCCGCGCCTGATCGACAAAATTCGAGATTTTTCCGCACCGGTTCAACGAAATTTGAAAATTTTCTGCTCCTGATCACGAAATTCTCAATTTTTCCTGCACCCGATCAACAAAATTCGCAATTCTTAACTGACTGAAAAAATTTACAATTTTTTCCGCGGTAAGTTGACTAAATGCGAGATTTTTTCTCTCGATAAATTGACGAAACTCACGACTTTTCCGCAGCCGATCATCAAAATTTGCAAATTTTCCGCGCATCATCGACAAAATTCAAGATTTTTCTGTGCCCAATCAACGAAATTTGCGATTTTTCCACGCCTGATCGGCAAAACGTGCGATTTTTCCGTGCCAAGTACACGAAAATTGCGATAATTCCGCGTTTTATCGAGCGATGAAACGCGGAAAAATCGCAATAAAATTTGAGCTTTTTCCTTGCCTGATCGACGAAATTTGTGATTTTTTTCACGCCTGATCTAAGAAATTTGCGATTTTTTTCACGCCCGATCGACGATATTTGTGATTATTAACTGATTGATGAAATTTGCATTTTTTTCTCGCGGTACTTTGATGAAATTGGCGATTTTTTCTCGCGATAAACTGACCAAACTCAAGATTTTCTAAAGCCGATGAACAAAATCTGTAATTTTTCCGCGCATCATCGACAAAATTCGTGATTTTCCTCTGCCCAGTCAACGAAATTCGCGATTTTTCCTCACCTGAGTGACAAAATTAGCGATTTTGCCACTCCTGATCGACTCAATTTGCGATTTTTTTCCGCGCCTGATCGATGAAATTTGAGATTTTTCCACGCCTAATCGACGAAATTCACGATTTTACCTTGCCCGATAAACGAAATTCACGATTCTCCGTGTCCGATCGACGAAAGAAAGTCTTTCCTTGCCCAATCAACGAAACTTGTGATTTTTCCGCGCTTCATCGACAAAATTCTAGATTTTTCAATGACATTTGCTGATTTCCCTCGCTTGATCGACAAAATTCGCGGTTATTCCGTGCTCGATCAACAAAACTTGCGCTTTTTCCGTGTCCGAACGAAGAAATTCGCTATTTTTCTTGCCTGATCGACGAAATTTCCGGTTTTCCAATGTCTGTTCGATAAAATTCAAATTATTTTTCGACTAACGACTGACGAAGTTGGAAACTTGGGAATTTCCTATGCTGATATCTATGGTATCGGCCGGCCGATAAACGAAATTGGCGGTTTTTAACTGACTGACGAAATTTACAATTTTTTTCACGCGAAAAATTGACGAAATTCACAATTTTTTTTCTGCGAGCTATGGGCAAAAATTGCGATTTTTTCAGTTATAAATTTACGAAGTTCGCGGGCCACAAATTAATCCAGCGCGGGCCGGCCACCGGTTGTGCATCTCTACTTTAGCCCCATATTAGTGCACAGTGGTACCTCAGTATAACCAAATAGCTGGAGTATGGCTAATGGGGTTACATCGCTTCCAAAATAGGCGAAAATGAAATTAAAAAATGATTTTTTTCTGTTTGAGACAAATTTGTTATTTAGTTTTCTGTCATACAGCGGATTAGCCATTCTCGTTAATCCCTTATTAGTCCAAATTGATTCCAAAGAAGGGGAAGGAGCTTATTGGGTTACAGCTCCCCCTACCGAAATAATTAAAAATGAAATGAAAAAAGTGCTGATTTTTTTTTCTTTCTTTTAAGATAAATTTATATATTTTTTCTATCATACAGCCATTCTCGTTACTCCCATATTTTAGTGCACAGTGATGTCCCAGCATACAATATCCAAAGAAAGCGATGTGGACGGAGGTTGTGAGATTACAGCTCTACTCCCCCTCCGAAGAGATCACAGTGAATTGAAAAAAGGGCTGATATTGTTCCTTTCTTTGAGATAAATTTGTTTTATTTCTTGCATGCAACGAATTTGTCTATCTTTCGTTAATCCAAAATTTTCCTCAGTCCTGTGACTAAATTTACTTGAGACCACAAAATCTATTTTCAAATGATTGAAAAATAGCTCCATCTTTGTTTTACTTGATAAATAAATACATATATGCTCAATTCAAGAGAACTACAAGTAAATTCGACAAATCTAGAAGCAGTTTAATTTAAGAAGATTTTTTTTTTTATCTCTCCCACAGCCAGTGCCAAGATTGTCAATGCGGAAGTATTATTCCAAGAGCCGGCAGCACAAAAGCCTATGTTATCAAGCACAAGAAAAAAACCTTTATTTTATGGAAGAGTAAAAGTAAGGGAATCTAATGATCCATGTCTGCCAGAAGTGAAGTGGTGCATAAGCCAAAAATTAATACAACCAGTGGTTTATTCGTAGGTTTATCATTGTGTTTGTCCTACAAACAAAGGTATGAAAACATGGAGGACTGGGAGAAGGAAAACACAATGATAAACCTATGAGCCAACCACTGGTGTTATTAATTTTTGGCTTATGCACCACTTCACTTCAGGCAGACATGGATCATTAGATTCCCCTACTTCTACTCTTCTATAAAATAAAGGTTTTTTCTTGTGCTTGATAACATAGGTTTTTTGTGTTGTCGGCTCTTGGACTATATGTTAATGCACAGTAACACCACAGCTAATCTCATGTTGATTTCGACTAAATTGGAAATCGAGTGCAGAAATCAAGTACTGAAAAAGCAGCATATTAACTTTCATATTTCAGACACATCTCCATGCCATGCCGAAATGGGGGGGGGGGGAGGAGTTGAAGGGACTAAGCCTCTTATATATATATATTTGTCATGCATCACACTTGTCTTTCTTGTTAGTCCCATATTAGTGCACAAGGACACCTTAGCTAATCTCTTCAGAATTTTGGCCAAGTCTGAAGTCAGCTGCTATGTATGCGCGGAAGAGCTGACTGAATGATATTCCTTAACTTTCGTTTTTAACATTCCATTACTTCCTCGTATCTACAAGATACACAGTGACTTTTTGTCTGACTGCAAAGACACTTTCGGAGTTCGGTAAGGCTCCCCTTGCTTATTTTCCTATTCTATCCTAACTTTGTACCCAGTATTTTTCATTTGGAACTGTTTAAAGTCATTATTATTACTTGTGCAATGCACAAATAATAAACCAAGTCGTTTTTTATAAATGTGTATAAAAATATTTTGTGTGTTTATGTTTATTAAAACAGCTTCTTGCTGTCTATCTCTTTTCATTTTCCATGTAAAAATCGGGACTCATTTCATGATGTCGAATATATGTTTTATTCTGATTATTTGTGCTTTTCTTTACGCTGCTATTTACACATCACATATTCTTATTAGTAAAAAGAAAAAACTGTATTTATTTTATTAATTTTTTTGTGTTCTAGCAAGAAACTTTAACACTCAATTACTCCCCTCAAATCTTCCCTACTCCACTGAGTATCTGATATATTTTTGTTCAAATTCATTAAATAGTAATTTTTTGATTTAAAGGAAACAAAAAAATATATACACAGCTCATAAACAGTTGTATGAATTCTACAAAAATATATCGTATGGGTGTTTTTGTTGAAAGGAAATTGAGAAAAAATAATTTTGGGAACTTAAAAGTGAGGTCTAAGATCAGGAAAGGTTCAAAAGCACTAACATGTCATATATTTGAGGTAAATGTTTTTTTAGCGTCCTAAGAAAATTATAGATATAGCGTAATGCAGAACGCATATAACGGGTATGCATATAATAATGGGTGTGATGTATCCATATGTCCCGTAAGTCCACTTTACATGCAGGATAGGCCATCATTTTGTAAATAATGACTAAATGGTAGTTTCTTTGCCCTTTAAAAAAAAGATAGTCACTTTTACAAACGAGATCTAGTTTAAGAATCTACCACACATTCTTTAAATATGAGCACTATTTATATTGCTCTGCGTAGTGTCACTCAACACTTCTTGTTAAATTCAGCATTTTAAAACAATTTCACCAAAACAGCAAATGCTGGTACTGAAATTTTTTTGTGAATGACAATGTCAAGCAAAATTTGCCATTCATTATTGATGTTCGATTTTGGAAGGGCTTTTTAACCAGATTTTACACAGTTAGTTCAATATATTATTTCAGTTTAAAAGTTATACCTATAATAACAACATAAGATGTTTGTATATGTGCTGTTTTATAAAGAGATTGCTTTGTTTTTTCCGCGACTCTTTGATGAAATTCAGGTTCTTATCACGGACCTTTGATAAAATTAGCATTGTTCCGCGATCCTTTGACGAAATTCGCTTTTTTTCAGCGGACCTTTGATGAAATTTGCCTTTTTTCAGCGATCATTAGACGAAATTCGCGTTTCCTCTGCGATCATTTGACGAAATTTGACTTTTTTGCGATCCTTTGACAAAATTTGCGCTTTTTCGCGGTCCTTTAACAAAATCCGTGTTTTATACGCGACCCTTTGACATAATACGCTTTTTATATGCGGCCCTTTGACAAAATTCGCGTTTTATCCGCGGTCCTTTGAGAAAATTCGTTTTTAGCTCACAGGCTATCAAAGCCTGAGAGCTAATGTGCCCGCCCGTTCTGTATGTATGTATGTATGTATGTATGTATGTATGTACGTACGTACGTATGTACGTAACGCGATAACTCTTGATAGAAACATCCGATTTGCTTCAAAATTTTTTCCTAGGTTCACTGTGATAAGGCGATTCCCTGATTAGTTTTGGGAGTTTATTGGTTAAGGATAAAGGGGAAAAAACGGGGTTAGTCCATCCCCCCTTAATTCAGATAAATGTGTTTTTCATGCAGAATGATTCGATTTGCTCCGAATTTGGTATAGCGGTTTATTATGTTAAGGAACTTCCCTGATTAGTTTTGGGGGTTCATTGGTTAAGGGTAAAGGGGGAAAAGGGGGGGTTAGTCCACCCCCTTAATTCAGATAAATGGGTTTTTCATGCAGAATCATTCGATTTGCTCCGAATTTGGTATACCGGTTTATTATGTTAAGGAACTTCCCTGATTAGTTTTGGGAGTTCATTGGTTAAGGATAAAGGGGGGAAAACGGGGTTAGTACACACCCCCCCTTAATTCAGATAAATGGGTTTTTCATGCAGAATGATTCGATTTGCTCCAAATTTGGTATACCGGTTTATTATGTTAAGGAACTTCCCTGATTAGTTTTGGGAGTTCATTGGTTAAGGATAAAGGGGAAAAACGGGGTTAGTCCACCCCCCTTAATTCAGATAAATGTGTTTTTCATGCAGAATGATTCGATTTGCTCCGAATTTGGTATACCGGTTTATTATGTTAAGGAACTTCCCTGATTAGTTTTGGAGTTCATTGGTTAAGGATAAAGGGGAAAAACGGGGTTAGTCCACCCCCCTTAATTCAGATAAATGTGTTTTTCATGTAGAATGATTCGATTTGCTCCGGGTATACCGGTTTATTATGTTAAGGAACTTCCCTGATTAGTTTTGGGGGTTCATTGGTTAAGGAAAAAGGGGGGGGGGGAACAGGGTTAGTCCACCCCCCTTAATTTAGATAAATGTGTTTTTCATGCAGAATGATTCGATTTGCTCCGAAGTTGGTATACCGGTTTATTATGTTAAGGAGCTTCCATGATTCGTTTTGGCGATTCATTGGTTAAGGATAAAGGGGGGGTTAGTCCACCCCCTTAATTTAGATAAATGTTTTTTTTTTGCAAGATTATTCGATTTGCTCCAAATTTGGTATACCGGTTTATTATGATAAGGAGCTTCCCTGATTAGATTTGGAGGTTCACTGGTTAAGTATAAAGGGGGAAACGGGGGCTAATTCCCCTTCACTTATATTTTGAGTGGCATTATTCTTTAAAATAAGAGTATAATATACAATTAGTGTGAATAGTCTGTGAGCTCAATGCCATCAGTTTAGCTGGGCACTTTTCTCTTTTATTATTTCCGCTATCCTTTAACGAAATTGAAGATTTTTTCTTCTGCGAATGACTGACGAAATTGATTTTTTTCGACGACCATTTGTCAAAAAACGCGATTTGTTTTTTAAGTCCAAATTTTCGGACTGATGACCGATTTTTTTAAATTTTCGGAAAATTCGCAACAGAATCACCCCTGCCCTCCCCCTTCCCCCCCCCCCTCTTACTACGGTCTTATTCTCAAAAATTATTGTTTACAACACAATTCCACGTGTTTCGCAAGATTTAGAACATTATGAGAATTTAGCCCCCCTCCCCGAAATAAAATCTTGGGTACGCCACTGCCGGGAAGGGATTTACACCCTTTCCCCTTTGCTGTAACATTTCAAAAAATTTGCTGTGAATTTCAGAATTATTTTTTTAACTCAGAACCGCTCCTGTGGGACGGGGGAGGGAGGCGCGGGCCCGTCCGCTCCTGGATCCGCCCCACGCCGAAATCAGTTGAAAAGTGTTAATGGCAGTGGTGTAGTCGAGGGGGGACGCGGGGGGACGGCGTCCCCCCACTTTTTATTTTATCTCGAGCGTCCCCTTACTTTTTATTTTCAAGGGGGACGCTAGAGACGCGGGAGGACGCAGACTTTCCGAACTTTTTTTTTTATGAACACACCAATAAATTAACAATTTTAGAAATAAGGTACTGATTTTTAATACTTTTCAACGAAGTTGAAAGTGTCTACTGTGCTGGTTCGCCTATTCACATTTTAATTTCCATAAGTTTTGCTTGGATTGCAGCAAAATTTTATGTATATTTTTGAGGTTCAATGTAGTATATCACAGCTGTAAATCATATGTATAGCATCATTATTTCGTTTACGTGAAAACAAAAACAGAGTTCTTTCATATTACGCTTTATTCGCAGAAATTGTTTGAAATAGACATTAATGAATTTATAATATTTTAAATATAAAGAAAATGACATTTGAAATTCGTTACATTTTCCCTATCGGAAATAGCATTTATGGTTCGTTTACAGGGACACAAAAAATTATTTCCAAACACCATGATCCTTTAATGATAATTATTTGAAATGCATGGAAAACTATGGGAAACGAAATATGAAAAACGGTGCACGAAACATTTATAGTACATTTACAAGGCCACACAAAAGAATCCACCACATTGTCATCTATGGGTTCAGTTGCTGAAACTTGTTTTCGATTATATTATCAGGGCTCCCAACACATTTTAGTCCCCGAAAAGTGGGAAGGGGGTCATTTTTATTTAAAAAGGGGGCTTCAAGGAACCATTTATATTAAAATGGGGGACTAAAAGGGGCCATTTGTCAAAAGATACTGCTCCGAGTTTTCCTAAATATGCAAGCAAATTTTTTAAAAATACCCTAGAAAATATGTTACTTCGTTATCGTTATAAAGATGGTCATTAAGCAATGTAAGCAGCTTTATTTAAGCATATTTAAGTATTCTACTGCCAGAAGATAGAAAGTGTTCAATATTGAGAACACACCTTCATAATTGTCCTTAAAGAGGCATGAACTTTTAATTCAAATTGTTGAGTATTAAAATTTTATATTAATTTAACATATATATTATTAATTATTAACCTTAAACATTAAACATTTTAATTTAAACTTTAGTTCCTTTCTACACAAAAACTGAGATTAACTATGATGTTCATCAGAAAAAGCAAAGTATGGCAACGCCCTCTGGGGAGTGATCAAAACCAATATTGAATCAAAAGTTATTCATAATCCTCTTACATATTAAATCTGATGAAATTCCATCCCAAGCATGCCGAGATCTGGCTATCATGGAAATCGTTAAAAATCCAACACAGTAGCAGCACCTGTTGGGCGAAATACACCAAAATCCAATCAGCATCAACTTATGTCAAGGGTGCTCTGAAGTGAATCTGAAATTTGGGTGAAATTTCATATCAGAGATGCTGAGATATAGATATGTAAATTGTGAAAAATGAAGCATAGCGATGTCACCTGGTGGGCCATATACACCAAAACCTGATTAGCACTTGTATGTGCTAAGGTCTAATTAAATTTGATATTTGATGAAATTCTGCTCTTTAGTTTTTGGAATAGAGTGGCTGCGAAATATGTATCATATACAGAGAGAAATTTTCAAAAAATTGTCAAATCATATTCAGGTCAACCTAAAACGTGTAAATCCATCAAAAAGATTCCAATACTTTCTTCTGATAAAAATATATTTAAGAAGTATAACAAAAACAAGAATAAATTGTAACTAAGTTTTCCTTTAATACAGTAGCAGCAAGTATAAGCTTCTACATCAAAATCGAAAACAAAATTAAATCTATAATAATAAAGATAGAGATTTTCTGCATGGTCTGTGAGCTGAAAAGACTGTTGCACATACAGCTTCAAGATGGAGGCGAGGTACATCTATATTTTAAATTATGCACTTCGAGGCCAGTTTTCGGATTGTTTTTTTTATTTATTTGCGATTTTTAGCAAAGAATTTTTTTTCTTTACCGTTCACGGTGATTTTTTGCAGATTAATAAAAGAAATTCAGTTTCAATTTTTTAATCCAATTGTAGTAAATTTTGTCTCTTTTCAAATTTTTCAATAAAGTTAATTCAGAATTTGTACAGTGATTTATTTTTGGCGAATTTTTTAAGCGAATTTCAGCTTTTTTTTCGCGTTTCGTTTCAATTTCATGGCATACGAAAATGGAATTTAGTTTCAAACTTTTAGCTCTAATGTAATAGATTTTGTCCTTTCGCGATTGCGTCCTCAGATTGTAATTTTTACCGAATTTTACCCTTTTTTTTTTCATTCGCGACGATTTTTTCACATTTTGGAAAGAATTCCGGTAAAAATGTTTCAGACTACTTTAGTAAATTTTGTCTTTTGTGATTTTTATGAATTTTTATACATTTCTCGGTGATTTTTCGACATTAGTAAAAGGAATCCTGTTTAAATATTTTAGTCCCATTATAGAAAATTTGTTCTCTTTCCAATAAAGTTTATTCGGAGTTCACACAGAGATTTTTGAATCTTTCGCAATTTTTTATGCGATTTTTAGAGTTTTTTTGCCTGTTCCAATCTTTTACTGCAGTTTAATATATTTTGTCCTCTTTTTAACACTAGAACCGCCGTAGCGGTCATTTTGACCGCTACCAAATAAAAATATTTCGATTATCACCAGAAATTTCTTTCTAAAATAAGTTTAAAATGCACCCCGAGAAATAAGTTAAATAAATAAGTTAAGTAGTTTCAATTAAAATTTCCGGTGTAAAATATTTTTATAACACTTCAGTAAAATTTCCGCCGGCTGTTAATAAATTTGTTTCGGAATTCGTACAGTGATTTTTGAATTCTTTTTCTAATTTTTTATACAATTTTTAATTTTTTGTGTTTTGCGGCGATTTTTTGTCATTCGGTTTCAATCTTCTCGTAGTTTATTGTAGTAAATTTCGTCCTGTGTTATTTCTGAATTTTTTGTGATTTTTAATGCGATTTCCATTGAGTTAACGTTTTTCCGCAATCCGTGGCAATTTTTTGACATTTATAAACGAATTAAGGTTACAATGCTATACTATACAAGCCCACTATAGTAAATGTTGTCCTCTACGATTTTTAGAGTTTTTTACATTCTGCGGCGATTTTTCCACATTAGTAAATTATTATTATTATTATTTTTTTTTTTTTTTTTTACTCACCGAAAAAGGACGAAGTGAACTATAGGGGACCTTTTTCTAAAAAGGGAACTTTAGGCCCGAAAGGGCACCATTTGGAAGATCATTTTACACATTTTTAGGTAGATTTCGTATGAAATACTACCTATTGGGATCGTTCCTATGTTGGAATTTCTGAAAAATTTTTGCAGATCTACACCGATCATGACCCCTAGAACCCAAAACCACCCTCAGTAAAAAACTTTATCTATCTATCTATCTATATATATATATATATATCACTTTCTTCTGGACACGATAACTTTCGTAATTCTGCACAAATCTCTTCCAAATTGATACATAAAATCAAGGGACATAAAATCTCGGTCAAGTTCGTTAATGGGCAAAATCGGACCAAGGGGATGGAAATAGGGAGGGGTTTTGTGAAAACCGAAACTCCCCCATAACTTCTTAATTTTTGTACATATCAAATCAGTTTAAAGTTTTTATTACTTCTAAAAATAGGGCCAAAATTTTATGTATCACAGATTTTTGATAAAGTTAAAAATGGGCTCAAGGGGCGCAAAAAATAGGGTTTTTGGGAGAAAAAAATTCATAACTTCGTCAATTCTCAAGATATCAATTCCAATTAATTTTATTATAAATCTCCTTAATATTATCTACAACTTTTATATTCACAAGTTTTTGATAGGACCAATTCGTACCGCAAAAAAATTAAAAACGAAAACAAAAAGAGGGTTCGAAGAAGTAAAAAATCTATAACTCCGTCAATTCAAAAGATATAAAATACCCATGAATTTATCATATAGCTTCTTAATATTGTCTACAACATCTATATAGACAAATTTTGGATAGGACCAATCCTTACAGCAAAAACAAATTAAAAATACATAGCGGTTGAAGAAAAAAATCATCTAAGTAAGGGTGTATTCAAATCCAAACTGATTACTTTCTGACTCATTTTACAATTCATTTTTGCTCTCAAAGGCTTCCAATTGGTACGTTTTCTTACTCAGAAACTATATAATGTACCGTAATGGTCGATTTTTTGATAGAGGCAGAATATATTTTTTAAAATGCTGTTAAAGTGGGCACTTTGAACCGAATTTCCCGAAGCGGATTGTGTTGGAAAAATCATTGCATTAAGGATGCACTCAAATCCAAACTGCTTATTTTCTGCCTCATTTTTAAATTCATTTTTGCTCTCAAACGCATTTAATTGGTAGATTTGCTTATTCAGAAACTATATAATGTACCGCAATGATCGATTTTTTTGATAGAGGCAGAATATATTTCAAAAAATGATCTCCAAGTGGGCATTTTGAACGGAATTTCCCGAAGCAATTGTGTTATCACTTTCTTCTGGACACGATAACTTCCGCAATTCTGCACAAATCTCTTCCAAATTGATACATAAAATCAAGGGACATAAAATCTCGGTCAAGTTCGTTAATGGGCAAAAGCGGACAAAGGGGATGGAAATAGGGAGGGGTTTTGTGAAAACCGATAAACCCCCAGAACTTCTTAATTTTTGTACATATCAAATCAGTTTAAAGTTTTTATTACTTCTAAAAATAGCGCCAAAAATTCATGCATCACAGATTTTTGATAAAATTTAATATAGGCTCAAGGGGCGCAAACAATAGGGTTTTGGGGAGAAAAAAATTCCTTACTTCGTCAATTCTCAAGATATCAAATCCAATTAATTTTATTATACATCTCCTTAATATTATCTACAACTTTTATATTCACAAGTTTTTGATAGGACCAATTCGTACCGCAAAAAAAAGTAAAAACGAAAACAAAAAAGGGGCGGTTGAAGAAGAAAAATTTTCATAACTCCGTCAATTCACAAGATATAAAATCTCCATGAATTTATCATATATCTTCTTAATATTGTCTTCAACATTTATATAGACAAGTTTTTGATAGTGCCAATTCTTACAGCAAAAACAAATTAAAAATACATAGCGGCTGAAGAAAAAAATCATCTTATTAAGGGTGCATTCAAATCCAAACTGTCTATTTTCTTACTCATTTTTAAATTCCTTTTTGCTCTCAAACGCATCCAATTGCTAGATTCTCTTATTCAGAAACTAAATAATGTACAGTAATGATCGATTTTTTGATAGAGGCAGAATATATTTCAAAAAAGATGTCAAGGTGGGCATTTTGAAAGGAATTTCCCGAAGCGATTGTGTTAGAAACGAAAAATGTTGCCCTACTGAGAAAATCATTGTTTATTAATCAAGTTTTAATTAATTGAAAGAAAAATAAAAACACAGGTCGCTTATAAATCTTTTAAAAAATAAAGTCAGCATGTTTCATTTTTTTTTTTTTTTTTTTTTTTATTAAAAATGAATCTGAAAATGTGACAGAAAATTTGGAGTTGTTGAGCACGGAAAAGTATTTTTTTTTTAATACCGCCTTAACATGATTCTGATAAAACCAGACATTATGTAAAAAGGAAATAGAAACTCGTCAAAAGCAGACAGACAAAACTGTTTAAGTGGATTTATATCTAATAATGATTTAGTTTTTATTGGTGGAATTAGTATACTTAACTTCGAAATCTACCTCTGCCTGTAGGCCGGGCCGGCAGGGATTTTTTTTTTTTTTTATATATTATGCTGAACAAAACATTAATTAGGTATGTAAATGATATTTGTATACAGAGTTGCACAAAAAAATTTAAATACACTACCATCTATGGCCGGATATTTATTGAAATGCGTTTTGCAGCTGGTTTAAACTTTAGTGTGCTAATTTATAATTAGAGTAGGTTTTATTCTTGTTAATAATGTGGTAATATTCAGTGCGCCGATTCACACATTCAAATTCCAATCCTATTTCATTGTTTCAATCAGAATAACTAAGCATTAACAATAACTTCTAAGTCAAATTTAAAGTTTCTAGCTCTGATAGTTTCAGAAGAATAGCAACTTTAAAAGGTTTTCAGCTCATTTTTTCACTTAAAATTTCAAAATTTTTAAAATCCGTTCTTCGCGAGCATCTACATGTTAATAGTTGACACTATATTTATTTTCAAGTTTCTTGTAAAAAACCCCTGCCAGCCCGGCCTACAGGGATTTTCTTATTTTTTTTTCAGAGGATCTACCCGGACTGCAGGCGGAGGTAGATTTCGAAGTTAAGTATACTAATTTCACCAACAAAAAATAAATCATGATTAGAGATGAACCCACTTTAACAATTTTATCTGGTCGCTTTTGACGAATTTTTATTTCATTTTTTTATAATACCTGGTTTTATCAGAAACATGTTAAGGCGGTATTAAAAAAAATACTTTTCCATGCTCAACAACTCGAAATTTTCTGGCACATTTTCAGATTTATTTTTAATAGCAAAATATGAAACGTGCTGATGTGATTTTTGAAGACATTTATAAGCGACCTGTGTTTTTATTTTTCATTCAATTAATTAAAACTTGATTTATAAACAATTATTTTCTCAGTAGGACAATATTTTTCGTTTCTAACACAATCGCTTCGAGAAATTCTGTTCAAAATACCCACTTTGACATCATTTTTTGAAATATATTCTGCCTCTTTCAAAAAATCGATCATTACGATGCATTATATAGTTTCTGAATAAGAGAATCTACCAATTGGATGAGTTTGAGAGCAAAAATGAATTTAAAAATTAGTCAGAAAATAAGCAGTTTGAATTTGAATACACCTTTAATAAGATGATTTTTTTCTTCAACTGCTATGTATTTTTAATTTGTTTTTGCTGTAAGAATCGGTCCTATCATAAACTTGTCTATATAAATGTTGTAGACAATATTAAGAAGATATATGATAAATTCATACTGATTTTATATCTTGTGAATTGATGGAGTTATGGATTTTTCTTCTGCAACCCCCCCCCCCCACCTTTTTATTCTCCTTTTTGTTTTTTGTATTATTATTATTTTTTTTTTTGTGGTACGAATTGGTCCTATCAAAAACTTGTGAATATAAAAGTTGTAGATAATATTAAGGAGATTTATAATAAAATTAATTGGATTTGATATCTTGAGAATTGACGAAGTTATGAATTTTTTTCTCCCAAAACCCCCATTTTTTGCGCCTCTTGAGCCCATTTTTAATTTTATCAAAAATCTGTGATACATAAATTTTTGGCCCTATTTTTAGAAGTAATAAAAATTTTAAACTGATTTGATATGTGCAAAAGTTAAGAAGTTATGGGGGTTTTTCGGTTTTCACAAAACCCCTCCCTACTCCCATCCCCTTGGTCCGATTTTGTCCATTAACGAACTCGACCGAGCTTTTATGCCCCTTGATTTTATGTATCAGTTTGGAAGAGATTTGTGCAGAATTGTTGAAGTTATCGTGTCCAGAAGAAAGTGATATAGATAGATAGATAGATAGATAGATAGATAGATAAAGTTTTTTAGGGGGGGGGGGTTGGGTTCCAGGGGTCATGCTCATGATCGGTGTAGATCTGCGAAAATTTTTCAGAAATTCCAACATAGGGGAGAATGTAATAGGTAGTATTTCATACGAAATCTACCTAAAAACAGCTTCAGATACATCGTGATCAGACGATTTTAGAGGACTTTCCCATCAATTCACCGTATAAGAAATTTTAATAATAAAAAAGTTTTAATCGCGCAAGTAAGTTCTGAAAATACATAAGTGCCATGTTTTAAGTTTCTTGAGAAATCGTGATGAAACTCAAATTTTAGAATGTTCTTTCCGCATTTTACACTGTTAAAATTCTAATTTATGAAAAAAAAAAAAAAAATGAAGTATTGCATTTACACATTAGATGTAAGCTAGTTACTAATTTAAAGTTTCCATTTCAAAATTTTTTAAAGAAATATCGATGAAACGGAATTTTTGGAAACGTTCTGTAGAAGGATATTTATCTATTTCCCATCTATAAAATTCATATTTTAAAAAAACATTCGATTTGGGCCCTCTGAGTACTAAACATATTTTTCGGATCAATAAAAAGCATTATTTATCGATTATCTTCGGCCTTGGTCACATTTTTTTTAATATGTTTTTTCTCCCGTAAACAGTACTTATTTGTTACTTCTGGTCAAAAAATGATTTAAAAATTGCCTAGATGCGAAAAACGTGTCGAATTTCTCCCAAATTAGAGTTTGGGCACTGGCATATAGTCTCAGAATATTAAATAATCTATTCATCATGTATAACATGCTTGCAAAATGCTTGAAAACACCGTTTGAACGCTATAATGTTCAAACACAAATGGAAAAAAAAAGACTTTGTGAGTCTGAAAGGAAATACCAATATACACACATGCATACACACATACATAGAGAATTGTTGTAAAAATAGGAAAAATGGATTCAGGAGGCTTAAAAAAAAGATATACCAAAATTTCACAGTCTTATTTTTTTTTCCATGATTACAATAAATTCCTTACACTACATTTGACCAAAAAGTAAAAATGCAATAATTTTCAATGCTCTTAGTGGAAAACATTTTATAACTATTTCAAATGTAAATAACGCAAAACAAATTCTAATAAACATTTCGTTGCTTGAATTAGTGTTACTGAATTACGAATTCTATTCGAAAAATTTTCAGTCACGAAATAAGGTTTTAAATTTTTTAATTTTATAGCAAGCTATTTAGTGTCCAACAGATAAAAAAAAAAAAAACTAATTAAATTAATTTAAATTTAATTTTTAAATTTAAATTTAATTTTTCAATCACTTTTCTCTGCAATTGAAAATGAAAAGCAAGATTCAAAATAAAGCTTGCCCTATGCGTGATATACACCCTAATGTTCGCAACTATGAGCGTCACCCCACTTTTTTTCCCAGTACTACACCACTGGTTAATGGGTTTTTTTTAAATACATACTTTCATTTAAAAGAAAGTCATTGCAACTTAAAATCTATAAAACTGTTCTCCCCACCCCCGAAAATAAATTCTGGCTACGGTTCATGTGTAACAATAAATTAATATTGCTTTGGACAATCTCAAATGAATATATATTTTTTTTCATCGTTTTGTTTCTATTTGAAGACACGTGGGGCACTTTCCCAGAACTTACAGATTTAAGCGGCCCCAAAATTTCTCAAGTTTCAAATGAATTTTGTAATCAATCTTAATGGAGTAAGAAATTAAAAATTTATAGATTCATTGCACTACTTACGTAAGTTAAAATTATCAGTGACATCGTAATTGTGTTTATGATTTTTCTGCATATTTAAAGTTTTAAGTCAATCATGGGTACCAAAATATTTCTGCTTCTTTATGTGTGTTAAACTTTCATATATATGTTTGAATTTTATGACAGATGTATTTCAGATGTATGTTTTAATTTCTTATCTATAAAATCCAATTTTCTTTGGGATGCGTATGTTTTCTAAGTTCGTGCAGCATTAGTTTATTATGTTTATTTAACATACATTTGAGCCTGCCAAGTTATTTTTAAAGAAGAAATTTCAAAAATAAAAATAATTCAACTTCATTTCACAATGATTCTCAGTCTTTCATTTTCCTGTGTGCATTTAGTAAAACGTAGTCTTATTCACAGTTGTTTTTTTTTTTTTTTTTATGTTATGAACTATGATTACATTTAGGGTCCAAAATATTTTCTATGGCAAGTGACTAAAATTCTGATAGTCGGGCTCTATTCAGCATAATCGAACTTTTTTTGTTTAATCTATTTTTTTAACAGCAACAAGAAGTTAATTCAAATTCCTAGGTGGATAAAGCATTCCTTATTGATCACCCCCACACCCTCTTACACACGCTCATGGGATTTTTATAAAACATATTAACATTCGAGAAACATTCATTCAAAAAAAATCAAATTTGTGAAAGAAGGGGCAAATTAAAAATAGACTGGAAACAATTGATCCGATTAGTAGGGGAAAAAGGAAAGTTCACCTACAGCAAATGGTGGTGGTGGGAGGAGGTGGAAGAAGGAGGGAGTAATCCACCTGTGGGTGGAAAGGGTGGCTTACCTGATCATCTTGTAGTAGGAGGGGTTAAATTTTTGAGGGGCTTAATTTTTTTCTAAAATAGAGAATTGCTCCCTTGAGAATGAAAATTATGGAAACGGTTAAAGGGTCGGTTACTGCTTCCCTTTACCCACCCCCCTTCCACCCCTAAAAAATTAGATTTTTTCTTAAATTTAAAATAGTGTCGCTCTCTTACGATGAGAAAATTTTTACGTGTTGTAACATATTTCATTTTTCGTTTGTTTTGAGCTTTGGCAAAAATTGTAGTTTACATTTATCGAGATTTAACTGGAATTGTATTATTAGATGAGGATTATTTTTTAATTTAATTTGTATTCTTATTGAAAGGTTTTAATGACGATGCTGTATATATTTTTTTTAATTAATGAACAACTCTGTTTTTGGAGAAATTTTAGTGAATCTTCAAAAAAAGGAGAAATGTTGTGCTTTGCAATAATGAAAAAAGAGCAAACAAATTAGTAGCATAACCGAGTTTTAAAGCATATGATGAAGATCTGACTGCAGTGGAAAGGTTTAAATACAGTTTAATTTTTTATCGTCCTGTATACATTGGGTTTGCCATATTAGAACTGTTTTCCTTACGGGGTTCGAACCCCACAAACTTCCCATCATTCGAATTTCTTCAAAGAGGATCTGGTTAAAAACTTGAAAATTTTCATTTAGAACTTAAGATTGGTAATTATTATCCCCTTGCTGCAAGTTCACACATCTCTTTACATAATTCCCTGATTTCGAACCTCCAATCTTCCCATTATTAGATTATATTTATAACCATTGGGCTAGGCGGGCCCACTGTTTTTTCACTTGAATTTACTTTCTTTCAGTTTTGTATCGACTTCATTTTTAAAATCAGTGGGTTAATGATTTTACTTTAGACCAGATTTTTAACAAAGTATTGCCATCGAAATTTAAAAAATGCGAAATAAACATTATATTTTTAAATAACATGTACTTCGAGAAATTATTTAAATTTCAAATGAATAGGTTTTGATAATATTTATTAATTTTAGTATATACATCAACTTTGGGAAACTATTAATATATGTTGCCACTGAATTAGGTATTGAACGAAATTAAAGACTGTTGCCATCGAATTTAGAAAAAAAAATGAGAAATAAACATTAAAGTTTTTGTATACCATGTACTTCGTGAAATTATTTTAATTTTGATAAGTAGGTTTTACTATCGTTTATTCATTTTAGTTAGAACTAACACTTCGAGAAAATATTGTAATTTCTTGGAATTTTAACGAAAAGATAATTTAAAAACTGAATTTTGGGAAAGTGATGAAATTTTAGCGAAATGATATTTTTAAATCAAGATTTTCTCGAGCAGTTAATGAATTTTTATTATCACTCACCAAGAATTTTTTCTTTTTTACTTATACTGTAACAAAATTTGGGGATTTCAGTTAAAAAATAATCACCATTGGATGGACTCGAAGTCAATCACGTTATCAAATTGCACCACAAAGACATTAAAATGTTATATAATTAAACCTAATAGAATGTCACTTTCGGATCTGCTTTTATTTAAAACTACCTAGTTCTTCAATTTTCAAAGATTAGTGGTCATATCTTTGCGTGTTTGTTGTTTTGATCGTACATAAACAGGATGCACTGTTTCTAATCTAGATGTACAGATAAACCGTATTTCCGCTGTATGTGAAAACAGAGATACTGATTCTTTATTCCATTATATTGTATTAGGAAAACAAATTTTGTTAATGGGTCACTATTTTAATTAACTAACAATTAAGAAATGAGTCTGATTTTTTTGTAACACTCACATTTTAGTAGGATTTGCATTTAAGGTTAATAATTTAATGATAAAAACAGGTTGATTCAAAAAGAAATGAATTTATAAAATAATTTATTTTGTACACTTACCTATTTTTATTAAATGAACACATCAATTTCTGTATTAAATAGTTATCACGTGATCTTCTTTTTTTCTGACGCGCCACCTACATCGATTTAAATGTAGTTGGACTTCATTTCATGTCATTATTCTGTTTTGATTAGACGTGCTGTATTTTTTGCCATCGCAAAGTTAAAAGAGTTTTTCCCCCTCCTTTTTAAATGAATATGGATGTAATTAATGATGCACAATCGACTATTGTGGACAATTCGGATAAGATGAGTGAACAGAAGATAAAAGATGTGTCCGTTTCGAATAGTAAAAGTATACCTTCTTTATCAGAACAAATAAAATTGTCTTTCATTTGTGGAAAATGTAAAGCAGATTTTTTTCGAGAAACACGAGTTTTTAAAACATATGAAAATTCATTTAGAAAAAAACGTTTTATGTGTGACGTATGAAAAATGTTGTTTTTTCGAAAGAGTTCTTTACTGGAACATATGATAATTCATCGCATGACATCTACCATGTACCAATGTGAAACATGGGGTAAATCTTTTTCGAAAAAGAGTGTGTTAGTTAGACACACAAAGTGTCATTTAGAAAAAAAGCCTTTGAGTTATGACAAGTGTTCTAAATCATTTGTTCAACAATGTTATTTACGAAAGCATTTGCTAATTCACATTAAAGACGGAAAATTTCATAAATGTGAACAATGTGAAGAAACTTTTCGAGAAAGATGGTCTTAAGGAATCATCTTAAAATTCATATCATTACGAAGAAAAGTGAGCTCTCCATGCAATTCAAATGTGAAGATTGTGACCAAGTTTTTTCTGATAAATTTGACTTAGCTGAACACAGAAAAATTCATCTTTCACCTACCCAACTTAAATTAGAACAACGTAATGGGTTGATTAAGCAATTAGAAGAATTAACACTTCAATTAAGAACTTTACAGAATGAAATATCTTCTTCAAATATCGAATTTTCACTTATTTGACATACATTTGCATAGACATACATTTGCATTATACATATATGTAACATACGTAAACATTTTTGTAACTAACGAAAAATAAAAATTTTCTCTACTGAAAAAACTTGTATGTTTTCATTTTAACAAGATGTCATAGTATTTTATCGGTTCCATTACAAGTGAACTTGAATTTGTTTCTAAGTGAATGAAACTCTTTTAATATTTTGGAAATATACTTTCTTTGCATATCTTTATTTCAGCATTTCTTTAATTTTTACAAACACTTTAGTTTTCTTCATTTAACTCACTCTATGAATTTGAAACCAATGCAAAATTGAAGTTTCTATTTTAATAAAGTTTTAGTAATATTACTGAGTATCATTACTGATAATTGTAAAGGAATTTAATTATCTACTAATTATTTTAATCAACTATCATCATTTTTTGAGAGGGTATATTAAATATAATATTTAGTAGTTACTAATTTTAATCAATTTCATTTGAGTATGACTACATCATAATAAAATCTATTTTAAACAGTCAACTTCTATTACTTTTGTTTAGAGGAACTAGAAAATGAAGTTATTTTTATCATTTTCGTATGAGTATAATTGCATCAAAATAAAACTATTTTTATCAATCAACTTTTGTTTAGAGGGACTATATAATGGTGTAATTTAAATTATTGTTATCTTTATTGCATATTTTTAAAAGTTTAATTAACAAATAATTAGTTTAATTAATTTGAGTATAATTATCATTTGATTATATTTATCCACTCATTATTTTAATCAATTTCATATAAGTTTAATTATCCACATACTATTTATTTTAAAGAATTTCATGAGAAAAAAATTATTTTTTATAATGAACTTGTGTTTCATTTTCCGTGTGTTGCCATTCACAAGTTTGAAAAAATAACTAACGTGATGAAATATTCATGCTTTTCGTCTCAATCGACAATTTGAAAATTTAGTCGGTCTCGATTTTTAATTAATGTGATCGTTTTTAACTGAAACCGTCACTGATTTGAACTTACGTTAATAATCCTTTGTAATAAACTCAATCAGTTTACTGTTGATTTTTGTTCAGTCTACACCTCCTACTGTTTGCTGATTAAATTTTTTTTTAATGGCTTGCGAATTAAATATGCTGAAAAGATCCCCTCATGAAGTGGATTGCGTAACAAAGTATCAACGTTTAGAAACATCTTCGCATACTTCTATAAAGGAATCGAGTCTCCCAAGTTTAAAATTTTGTAATTCAAACGAGAACTGTTCAACATTACTCCTGAATAAGGACTTAAATGCTGCAGAACCCAAGTTCGCAATGGATTCGATGACCCCAATATACAATGAAAATGGTGACGACACAACTTCTGCTATGAGTTTTTTGGACGCTATTTTTAATGATCTCGATTTCAAAAATTTGGAATCCTACATTTCCCCAAGTACCTTAATTTCATCATCACAAGAACCAACAACTGCTGTTTTGAATCATCACACGGTCCCTTCATGAAAGACATTCCCAAGAGCAAACCTCGCAATTTTAATGTGATTGAAATCAAGCTGAGTGACTGTATTTATTTAATTTTAAAACAACACATCAAACAATTTTTCATGTATATCGGGGAGTTTAAACGAAATGTGATTACTAATGAAGAAAAAATGATGACGAAAAATAGAATTTTTATGGATTTAAATACGTGGCATGAATTTCAATATAAACTTTTTGCTTTTAATTTGAAATATAAATCCTCATTATTTATTGCTAATAATACTGTGTTGTGATGAATCATAATAATACCACTATGCGAATTAAAAACTTGAAGAATTATTCACATTTTGACTTAAACGATTGTCAGTTAGAAATGTTGTTAAATGTTGTTAGAAATGTTAAAAATGTTCAGTAGAAACTTATCATTTTAACAAGAAGCTTTTGCAACACTTGTGTGCAAATTATCTATCACGCTTAATTAAGCGAAAATGTACATTAGGTTACGTAACCACCGAAAATGAATCTGCCTTATTTTCAAAACTCATCATTTGTATTGAGAGTAATGTATTGACTATTTTAAACCAATTTATGAGTGCGTAGGTTGTATTTCTGGAGATGAAAATCATAGCCTTCATACATGTTTCACATTTAATAATCGCGAAAATTTTAATCAGCTAGGAGACATCCCAGGTAGCACAGCAATATAGGCCCGATACTGCCCAATATCGGCCAATCTTGGTGTGCATCGGCAAAGACCGGTCATGTTTACCGACATTGGCCAATATTGATCGATGTGGTCCGATGTTGGATTTGTAACATTAAAACTTCTGGAATCATGAATATTTTAATTTTTTATTCACATATTGTACTTTTTGTGGGAAGGTAGAAAACAGGAAACAATTGTAATAACATTTTAAGTTCTGCAAATCCATGTAGAAAAACTCACATTGACCAATATCGGGGAACATCGGCGTATATCGACACAAGCAATGATGCACAAGGATGTGCCAGCCAGCCAACCAATCAGATACAAGACAAGTACCCAACATGGCCGCCGTATTTCTCGTATGCTGTTGCAGATTTGTTCAGTCTTATTTTGTAGAAGAAAAAAAAACGAGCATATTTATGGTGATGGTAGTGTGGAAAAATGAGGTGTGTCATTCTTGAAATCCGAAAGTCACATCTTTATGTGAAAAGGTTAAGTGCTCTTTATATTTCATATAATGTTTGCTTATTGAATACATATAATCAGACTCATTTCATATATTCAAACTTGTTTTTGAAATATTGATTTCTGATCACAATGGTATTATTACTTGATTAGTTACCCATATTCTTATGTAGTGTATATTTTCTATTCATAACATATTTATACTTGTCTCGGAATGTATATTATGCTTAAGGATTTTCGTCACTAATGATTGTAAACAAATGCATATGAACTTTTGCTAGTGTTTGAGTCAGTATATTATTTAACCGTTTAAGTAACACCAAAACACTTTTTCGTTGTTTATATATTTAATTAAATTGTCCGTTTACTTTATTCTTGAAGTAATTATTTATATTAAAACGTGATTTTCTTTTTTTATTGTACGTAACTGAAACGATTTACTTAAATGGCACAAGTACAATTAAAGTTGTGAGCAATTTATATAACCTTGAGGTCCTTTTTATCAGAATTTGGAATAAACATTTCAAATATCCTAATTCAAGTGCGAGAATTTTTTTTCTTCTTCCCTTATAAGGGGGGGGGGGTGGAGAGTATAGATTTTTTTTTTTTTTTTGGTCATACTTGCTACTTTGAACATAATTTTCCAAATATAAAAATCGTTAAAAGACTCAAAATCAGTCATCAAACAATTACAATCAGAGGTTATTTATTCTTTTTATATTCACTTTGTTAGTTATTTATTTATTGGTTTATTTTTTACTCCATCCAAAAATAAAAATTTAATACAGCGTTAAAGCTGATTCCTCTTATTTAAGTTTAATCATTTGTGATTTTTTAAAAAGATTTCTACCTGATAAATTATCTGCTGGGGGGGGGGGGGGGGGTTAAGATTTCAAGATTCTGTCTAATGCTTCTTCCCACTACCAATACAGTTAAAAATCTTTATTTTGTTTATCTTTAATTTGCATAATGTGTTCTTATTTAAGTCATATACAGAAATTTCTTGTGCCATTCTTGTGCCTATCTTGTGCCATTTGGCGCGACTGGCAAAAACGTAAGCAAAGGTGTCAAAAGTCTGTTTTAGCATCTTACCAAATTTTTATTTTAATTATATTTTATTTTAATTATATTTATATTATTTGTAACATTTTATTTTTAAATTTACCAAATCATCTTACCAAGCGCCAAAAGATTGCAACAACCACATCCTAAGCATTTATCGCCCAAATTAACTTTTCAAGTTTTCCGGCACATGTTATGGAACTTTTGTCATGAATTTTATAATGGCTATGTTAAAGCACTATTATTTATCTGATGTCTGTTAAGAAACCATTAAAAAATGCAAATTTCCCAAAAATTTAAGTTTTTTGAATAAGCAATTTCTACCTGTTAAATTCCTCTTGGGCAAGATTTCAAGATTCTGTATAATGCTAAACCTTGCATTATAAAAATCTTTCACTGTATTATCTCTTTACCCCTGAAAAGTCTGCCCCCCCCCCCCCTCCTGCTTCGACTACACTAATACAGTTAAATTAGATTTTATTATTAAATGTGTCCTAAAATTTTTATATTTGTTTCAGGTTCATTAGCTTATGCTGTTGGAATTGAATATATAGTCTGGAAGTCAGGCAGGAGAAGTCCAGTGATTTCAATATCTTAAATACAGTCATCGGTGAGTTATTACCCGGCTGAAAAGAAGAATTATGTGTTTCACGCATATTTGTGTATGTGAATTTCTTTATACCATCGAAACATCGAAACGGCTGGATGGATTTTTATGAATGAGGTCTCTATCGATTCGTCTTAATCTTTCGATGGTTATAGGATAGGTTTTGTTTTTAAAAATTCAAAATGGCGGCCGTAAAATACAAAATGGCGGTAGAGACAAAAAAAAAATTACGCACCATATTGAGTGGCATATCATTGGATAGATCTTTAAAAAATCCTTCCGGCCAGTGCCGGGAGGAAGAGGTAGCTTTCATATTCCTTATTTTAAAAAAGCCAACTTATATCATTCAAACAAACGAAGCTCAATTTAGTGGAAACCGAATATAGGAGATTCAATACTAATTTTTATAAATATAATGAATGAGAATTTCGCGAAATTAGTCAGCTTTATCCAAGCTGCTTTTCTTTAAAGTAACTTATATTTGGCTGCCAAATTCGGGGATTTCTTAAAGTGCCTGCCATTTTAAGACAACATGGTGGATGAGGCTAACCAGTGAACTTGGTCGAGACCTTAGTAATTGCTGTGCACATGCTCGCTCGCATCGGAATCGGTTGATATATAAGAGTGCTGTCGCATGTAAAAAATCAGATTTTTCAAAATGTCACCCACAATAGAAATTTAATCTGCTATATCTGAGCCATTTTTTAAGGTAAAGACAAACAAAAAATGCTCCTGAATCCTTATATCGAGGTCAAATACTTTTCAATTTCTAATTTTTTTGCACCTCACTTTAAATATATATATATTTTTTAATTTAATGGCCGCCATTTTGAAACAAGATGGCTGATGAATCTGGCCAGCGACCATGATCGAGATATTGATGTATACTATCCACATGCCTTCTTACATCGAAATAGGCGAATACGTGTGTTATCGCGTGACAAATACAAGATCGTTTCAAAATGTTAGTCATGCTAGAAATTCAAAGTGCTATAAATCAACCATTTTTTAAGATATAAACAAAAGAACAAATTTTCAGAAACAAAAACTGCTCCGGAATCTTTGTATCAAGGCCAAACACATAAAAAAATCTTTTTCATTTTCCAATTTTTTAATAACTCATTTTAAATTTTAAATTTAATTATTTAATGGCAACCCTTTTAAAACAAGATGGCGAATGAAGCTGGCCAACGAACTCGGTCGAGACATTGGTATGTACTACGTACAGCCCAAGATACATCCAAATCGGTTCATAAATACGCCTGTTATCGCGTGACAAAAATCAGGTCGTTTTAAAATGTCAGCCACAATAGAAATTCAAAATACTATTACTCAGCCATTTTTTTAGATATAGACGAAAGAAAAACTGTTCCGGAATCTTTGTATTAAGGTCAAACACATACAAAAAAAATCTTTTTCATTTCCAACTTTTTGGTATCTCATTTAATTTTTTTTATTTTTTAAATGGCCGCCATTTTGAAACAAGATGGCGAATGAAGCTGGCCAACGAACTCGGTCGAGATATTTGTATGTACTATGCACACACCAAGGTACATCCAAATCGGTTCATAAATACGCCTGTTATTGCGTGAGAAAAATCAGGACGTTTCAAAATGTCAGCCACGCTAGAAATTCAAAATGCTATTACTCAGCCATTTCTTAAGATATAGACGAAACAAAAACTGCTCCCGAATCTTTTTATCAAGGTCAAACACATACGAAGAAAATAGTTTTTCAATTTTCAATTTTTTGGTACCACATTTCAAATTTAAATTTTTCTTAAAAATTTAAATGACCGCCATTTTTAAACAAGATGGCGGATGAAGCTGGCCAACGAACCCGGTCGAGACATTGGTATGTACTATGTATAAACGAAGTTACATCCAAATCGGTTCATAAATACGCCTTTTATCGCGTGACAAAATTCAGGACGTTTCAAAATGTCAGCCACGCTAGAAATTCAAAATGCTATAACTCAGCCATTTTTTAAGATATAGACGAAACAAAAAGTTTTCCGAAATCTTTGTATAAAGGTTAAATACATAAGAAAAAAATATTTTTCCATTTTCAATTTTTTGGTACCACATTTAAAATTTTTTAAAAGATTTTAAATGGCCGCCATTTCGAAACAAAATGGCGGGTGAAGCTGGCCAACGATCTCGGTCGAGACATTGGTATGTACTATGTACACAGAGAATTACATCGAAATCGGTTCATAAATACGCCTTTTATCGCGTGACAAAATTCAGGACGTTTCAAAATGTCAGCCACGCTAGAAATTCAAAATGCTATAACTCAGCCATTTTTTAAGATATAGACAAAACAAAAACTGCTCCGGAATCTTTATATAAAGGTCAAATACATAACAAAAAAATATTTTCCCATTTTTAATTTTTTGGTACCACAATTCAAGTTTTAAATTTTTTCAAAAATTTTAAATGGCCGCCATTTTGAAACAAAACGGCGGATGAAGCTGGCCAACGAACTCGGTCGAGACATTGGTATGTACTATGTACACACCGAATTACATCGAAATCGGTTCATAATTACGGGAATTACAGTGTGACATAGGTCAGATATATATATATATATAGATATATATCAATTTTGAACGGAGGGTGGTTTCGGGGTCTGGGGTCATGATCGATGAAAATATACCAAAATTTTTTGAAATCGCTTTCCTCCGAACGGCTGCAATAGGTAGCCTTTTTGTAATGAAAGCTACCTAAAATGAAGGCGATTGTCTGAGTTTCCTCTTAGTCCGCACAACTTTGAAGAAATTCCGTGCTATTTATATGTTGCCACCACCGATATGATTACGTGATATCGGTCACGCACTGAGAGGATTGTTTAAATGAAAACCAACGCTTTCAATTAACTAAATTAACAGTTTATTTACACACTATTTACACAATACAAAACACTAAAAACTCGGATGTAGGTGATCCGGTTCAACATTAAATTAAACACAGTAAAGCTGGCTGTGTACTGTTAAAACTACGTTATATCACTCTCACCCTATACGCTTTAAATAAGCTTTACCGGAGATCAATCTCAATCTCCCAACACATGGGCTCTAAGCCTAAGCTCTCCGAGCCTCACTCAACCTTACGCTCTCTCACACAGCTATCCAAGGAACTACCCTTGCGCTTGGCACTCCAGCCTTTAACTAACTCTCTCAGCAGAAGAGCCTGCCCCTAGCAACCTTCTGCCTTTACTCAACGTAACCCCTCGGGGTTTTCTACCTGCCCGCATTCCAAGCTCTTTTCTTCGTTCCTGGAATGCCTTTGGCTCCCCATCTTCAACAGACATCTTAAAAGGTCGGCAAAGACCTCTCCAACCATCTGTTATTCCTTCACCCAATCTGCACATTTTCACCGGCTTAGATCCAGTTTTAGACAAGGAAAGAATGTTACTTTGAAATTCCAGTACACAGACCATAGAATATATAATATATTAAGACAAAATAATATAGAACCCCAGTTCTAATAGCATATGTTTCTCAGAACCTGACACCCCCCCCCCCCCTTAGCGGAAAATATGCCATTTAGGGGCTAATTTTCCCCAAACATATAGTAATATCACAGAAATTTTCAATAGTCTCTTTGCAGGTTTCTTCATTATTATTATTACATATATATATCAAGGTGTCTGAACATTATCTACTGACATCTCTAATGAACCGTGTACTAATATTATTATTACAGAAAAACTACAAAAGCTAATACACTATTATAAACACAAAATTCAAATACAATTACACATACATAAAAAAATTTGAAACGTGATGACATCCCTTTCAGGTTTGTCCACTATTTAGTCATTGATGCCGATGGGCTAGCAACTGGCTGTTCTTCCCAGCTCTTCCTATGTAGCCTAGAAATATCATCAGCATACAAATGTTGAGCTCCTGGACGATGGTAAATACTCAGGTTCCAGCGTTGCATTGCAAGAGCCCATCTAGTGAGTTTGGGGGACCTTGGGGTTGTTTCAGTGAGAAATTTTAATGGATTATGATCCGTTATGATCTCAAATTGAGATCCATATGTCCATTTTTCAAACTTCCGCAACCCGAAGAGAACACTCCAAACCTCTTTCTCTATACTCGGCCAAACACACTGAGCCCCTGATAATTTCTGACTGGCAAAAGCTATCGGTTTAAACTGACCCTTTTCATCTTTTTGCGTAAGCATCTTTTTCCTACAGCCAGGTCTGAAGCATCGGCGTGAAGCTGATATCCCCGGCCTACGGTAGGTGTAGTCAAACGCGTCACGTTACATAACTCATCTTTAAGGGTATTAAATGCTTCTTCTGCCCTTTCATCCCATGGTACGGTATTTTTAACCTTCCCTTTAGTTAATTCAGTTAAAGGTATAGCAATTTCTGCATAATTTGGAATATAAGATCGGTAAAATCCCATTAATCCCAAAACAGATCTAACTTCCTTTTCAGTTTTCGGTCTCTTTAAGTCCCTTATTGCTCCTATTTTTTCCTCATCAGGTGCATGCTTTCCACCCCCAATTACATGACCTAAAAACTTAGTCAATTTCTCTCCAAATTTACATTTTTACAGCCTAATCGTAAAATTTCTATTTTTAAGTTCTTCTATGACAGACCTAACACGCTCACAATGCTCTTCCCAAGTGTCGGAGAAAATGATGACATCATCAATATATGCTTGTGCATACCTCCGATGACCTTGAAGAATATCATTCATATCTTTTTGGACCGTATCAGCCGCCCCTGATAAACCAAAAGGCATAGTACGCCACTGATAAGTCCCATTATGGGTTGTAAACTCTGTCAAATGTTTACATTTCTCAGCCATTTTAATCTGCCAATAACCCCTCAATAAATCAATCGAAGATAAATATTTAGCTGCCCCCGCAGTATACATGATTTCCTGCGAATCTTTCATAGGAAATGTTGGGACCTGCGTTACTGAATTTAAAGCTCTATAATCTATACAAAGCCTAACAGTTGCGTCTTTTTTCGCCACGCAAACAATTGGATGGCTAATTTCTGCATTTAACACTTCGATTAGATTTAATTTTAATAACTCCTAAATCTGTCTATCTACTTCCTCTTTATAAGCAACAGGTACACTATATAACTTTGGCCTTTTTCCTTGCCACACCCGCTTTCAAATCAATACGGTGCTCCCTACTTCCGCTGGTCGCACAGGACCCATAAATACCTCTTTATTCTCCCTCAAAATGGACTTTATATCCTTGACTTGATTATTCGATAACCTTTTTATTTCGAACCTTTCTATGTCCCGTTCTACCTCTTGCTCCCGGTTTAAAATAGAAATTTCCCCAACTTCTCCAAATTCCTTATCACCTTCAAAAACAATATTAACTATATTACACTTGCAATAAATTCCCCTTTATTTTGACACACATACTTTTTGCTACCATCCGTCATCTCAACTAAGACTCTGTCACGCACTTTCACTTTTCTAGATAATTGACATTCTAGACATGATTTACAGAATTTTTTAGCTTCTTTAGCCATACCTTCCCAATAAAAAGCTTGCCTAATTCTCTCTAAGGTTTTCTTTGCCGCGTGATGTTCTCCCTCATTAGATACATGCGCTGACTTTAAGATTCCTTCTCTTTTGACCTTAGGCACTACTAATAAAGCTATAGCTTCTCCTAACAATTTCTCTTTATGATACAATAAACCATCTACAATATAATAATCCCCTTTATCCATTTTAGCTAATTCCCAAACTCTCTCTAAAATTTTGCATTCTAATTAGCATTTCTTAAACATATCTGAATTGCTAACGATAACTTTATTATTTTCCTCCACTTCCGTTTTATCTGCATTCTGACTTTGTAAATTTTCCGATCTCGCTTCTATTGCGAAACATTACAATTATCGCTGCTCCTATTTTTCTTTTCACTCGAGTTATCAATACTAATTTCCGAACTTTCTAATTGTTGGGTTTCTAGCAATGGCTCCTCGCGATTAACCCCTGACAACTCAATAATCACCTCGGGATGTAAAATTACCTGCTCACTGATATTATCGGTTACCGCGCAAAGTACGTCCTGATGAATTATATTAGTTTGTCCGAATTGCGGAATAGCTAATGGTAATTTAACCAACGGTGATTTAACTGCTTCACCAAATAATCCTTGTAAATAAATACTACCCGCTCCTTTTAATTTCTCTTCCGGTACCAAATCTTTATGAATAACACTAATTTCACATCCGCAATCAACCAATCCTTTCGCTTTTTGCCCATTTACACTAACTTAAATTTTCTCGAGTTTATTTAATTTCTCACCAATAACAGTATTTCGCTGTTCGGCCTTTGCCGATATCCTCGCCACAATAGCCCCCTTAGGTAACTCTTTATTTTCTTTCATGACAATCTCATTTACACCCGCTTTCTGTTCACGCCCTTTACTAGAATTATTATTTCCCTCATTACCCGCTTTATTACAAAAACGTTGGTAATGACCTCTTAAACCACATTTGAAGCATCTAGGAGCTGAATCATCACTAGGTTTCTTAAAATCAGTTTTCCTACCCGAAAAAGAATTAGTCTCATTACTCCCGTTTTGCCTCCAATTACCACTAAATTTACTATGCTCCCTCGGTTTCACTTTTTTCACTGTTTACATACCTATCTTTACCCTTAAAACTTTTATACGTAACCGCATAAGACTTA
This sequence comes from Maratus speciosus, assembly GCA_963932465.1. NCBI lineage: Eukaryota > Metazoa > Arthropoda > Arachnida > Araneae > Salticidae > Maratus > Maratus speciosus. The sequence goes on along the minus strand of OZ010796.1, from coordinate 458,248,108 downwards.
TGTTTAGCGTCAAAATAATTATCACATTCTTTAGCAATTTTAGAAGCTTCTAACCATTTACTCTGCTGAGTTAACCCAATATATGATGCGGTTTCTTCATCTAACGTGTTTAATAACTTATCCGTAATTATTAACTGGCTGACCTTTTCATATGAGTCAGCATACCTAATCTTACAATAATTTTCCCATGTTGCTATTAAACTCGATACAAATAGTACATGAGTTTCATTCTGGTTTCTTCTAGCCTTCTTAAAAATTTCCAAACACGCCTTCGGTGTCGGCTCATGTTCCCTTAGAACTAACTCCTTTAATTCCTCATAACTCTCAATTTGTTCCCTAGTGGTATAAATTAACAAATTATCTGCCTTATCTCCTAACATATTTAGTAGAATTTCGTCCTGCACCATTTCTGCATCCAAATGCACCATTTCTGGTACATTTTTAGTTTTGAATGCCCTTTCTAAGCTGTTGAAAAATAAATTCCATCCCTCAGTCCCTTCTGGTACTTTGATAGACAGAGTTAGTTTTAACACTTTTGATCAATTTTTCTAGGTTACTTTCATTATTAGACTCCCTAGACCCATTTGAGTTATTTGTCGAACCTTGTACCCTTAGCCTCTCTATTTCTAATTCATGTTCCATCCTTAATTTTTAAGCTCTCTCTCCTCTTTCTAACTTTTCGCGCTCTAATTTCTCTTGTTTTTCTAACTTTTCGCGCTCTAATTTTTCCTGTTTTTCTAACTTTTCGCGCTCTAATTTTTCCTGTTTTTCTAACTTTTTGCGCTCCAATCGTTCTGCAAAAATAGTGTTAGATAATTCCATAACAGCCCCCTCGTCATAGTCATCGCTGTCCATTATTTTTTTCTTAAGGTGAAATCTGGTATCATCTTCCGTGAATTCAACCCCCCAATTCTTCGGCTATCATCTGAAGATCCACCCTTTTTAGTTTCAATAAGAGAGCCATACCTTCACCGATTACTATTACCACTCTACAATAATATTTAAACCTACCAAATTAATATTTCCTAAATTTCTACCTTAGTACAGTTACCTCCAACTTATTATACTAATTAATACATTTCAGATAATCAATGTATTATATTTCTAATTTAACCTACTGTATAATCTGATTTTCCTCAACCATTGATATCACACAATTTACTTCCACTTCCAATAAAACAAAAGGTAAAACAATAATTTCGATTTGATTACTATGCAATACAGATTCCAATTTATACATTAGATAATATACAATTTACATAATAATACTGATACGTTGCAAATTGAATAAAAGTATTGATGCCAATAGAAACATCCACATAAAGAAAAATTGTATAACATACACCTATAAATTTCTACAATTATCCTCAATAAAATATTTCCAAATTCAATACTGGTTCTCACACTTAAAACAAATACAATCAAAACCTTCACTTTTTTTTCCCACTGTGAGCACCCCTCCCCCCCTTTTTTTTTCGAAATTTACTTCTAGCCAATTAAAACTCTAAGCAAATGTTCATTACTCGTTTGTTATCAACTCTTCAAGCTTAAAACAGTATTGCTTCATTTAAATATTACTTTAACAATAATTTAGATTTAAGTAAATTCAACTATTTCTTCCAAATCTTATTAACACAATGCATTAATTTTGTTCACTAACATTATTAGTAAAAAAAAATAGAAAATCCATATTAGTGCAAAGTTATTATGAACTTTTCTTAAAACATAGTAAATATGGCTCTTAATATCTCCTACCTATCTGAACACAATTACTTTATTGCACATAAATTATCTTAAATTACTATTAATTATACAACAACAAATACATTTGGTTCGAGAATGTCAGCAGACAGAAATGATCAAAACACCTTACCTTATACTTTTTCTGCTGGGGTACTCCGCTGCTCACACGTAATTTCACGATGAATTCAATATTTCGCACTTTAAAGTCACTTTGATGATATTCAACACTCAGGCTGTAATACACTGTAATTTGATTCACTATAGCGATGATAGGGCACAAACACTATTTCGATTCGCCGTGACGACGATAGGGCACAACACTTTAGTTCGGTTCGCTGTAACGATGATAGGGCACAGCACTTTAGTTCCGTTCGCTGTAACGATGATAGCACGCAACACTTTAGTTTGGTTCGCTATAACGATGATAGGGCACACACACTCTGTATTTATGCTCGACGCTTGGTTTTTATCTCTCTAAAATTCCGCTCGACGATCCGGCATTTCCACGCAAGAATTCCACTGGGTGCTCCGGCACTAACACACTGCAACACGGCTCGCTGGTCACTAGTCTGAGACGATTCTATCCCGTCGCTGCCATCAATTTGTCGGAGTTTCCTCTTAGTCCGCGCAACTTTGAAGAAATTCCGTGCTATTTATATGCTGCCACCACCGATATGATTACGTGATATCGGTCACGCAGTGAGAGGATTGTTTAAATGAAAACCAACGCTTTCAATTAACTAAATTAACAGTTTATTTACACACTATTTACACAATACAAAACACTATTTACACTTAAAACTCGGATGTAGGTGATCCGGTTCAACATTAAATTAAGTACAGTAAAGCTGGCTTTGTACTGTTAAAACTACGTTATATCACTCTCACCCTATACGCGTTAAATAAGCTTTACCGGAGATCAATCTCAATCTCCCAACACATGGGCTCTAAGCCTAAGCTCTCCGAGCCTCACTCAACCTTACGCTCTTTCTCAGAGCTATCCAAGGAACTACCCTTGCGCTTGGCACTCCAGCCTTTAACTAACTGTCTCAACAGAAGAGCCTGCCCCTAGCAACCTTCTGCCTTTACTCAACGTAACCCCTCGGGGTTTTCTACCTGCCCGCATTCCAAGCTCTTTTCTTCGTTCGTGGAATGCCTTTGTCTCCCCATCTTCAACAGACATCTCAAAAGGTCGTGCAAACCCCTCTCCAATCATCTTTTATTCCTTCACCCAATCTGCACATTTTCACCGGCTTAGATCCAGTTTTAGACAAGGAAAGAATGTTACTTTGAAATTCCAATACACAGGCCATACAATATATAATATATTAAGACAAAATAATATAGAACCCCAGTTCTAATAGCAGATGTTTCTCAGAACCTGACAACGATGTTTCATTGACCATTTTGTAGTCAGAAGCTCCGTTTAAATATTACACAACCTGGAAGTTGTGTACTTTGGATCGCTACCTTTACTGTAACTCTAACCTTCATAATAGACATCTATAGGCCTCATCAAAAGAGTGTTTGTAGATAGGAACTAATAATTAAACACAACTTAAAAGTCATCAATATAAGTAAATAAAAAAAGGTAAGTAATATAAAAAATAGTTTCATATTGATGAGAAATAATTAATTAGTTCGCTTTTTACGCTGTCGAGTTTTTTTGATTTTTTAAATTTAATATATTATTACAAGAAATTAGAATTAAATATTTAAAAAAAAACTCATTTACTTATACAATTATCTGGCGTATCTGTATTTTTATAAGTAATTTTTGCCGCGGAACTGAAACACGGGACCTGTTCAGCCCGTGATTATGCTAATGCATGCACAATTTGAAAAAACGTGATTTTGTTTTACCTTAAAAATGTCCATTAGAATCTTCTGTTATTGTAACATTGGTTTGAAAATAACGTAGGATTCCAAATATTTTAATAAATGATAATTTAAAAATCAAATTTCCTCATTCAGCCACCTTGAACGCGGAATAAAATTATTCTTCTGAAATGAATTTTAATTATTGCCAAAATATTTTGCATATCTCGAAAAGAAATCTTTAAATGGAAATTGCTTAATTTATTGGCTTTTACGGGAAAAAAAGAATATTATTAGCAAAATCTTCATTTTGGCAGCGGTGGGATTCGAACCCACGCCTCCGAAGAGACTGGTGCCTTAAACCAGCGCCTTAGACCGCTCGGCCACGGCACCTCGATTGAAGTGGGTGTAATATTTAAAGATAGATTTGATATCTAGCGAATAAAGCAATCTATAAAACGATTACCCGACTGAAAGAAGGGGTATGTGTTTCACGCGTATCTGTGTATGTGGATTTCTTTATACCCTCGAAACATTCCAACGGGTTGGGTTGGGTTGATTTTTGACGGCCGATTATCTACTCTTGGGATATAGGCCCGAGGGGAGTGCCCTCCGTGAGGGTCTTTCTAAGGGAGCCTAACCCGTATTTACACATGGAAATCCAAGGTTTCGAAGAAAACCACGAAAACTCCGAAACGGTTAGGCCGAGGGGCGCGATTGGGTTCGAACCCAGCACCTCCCGTCTACCAGCTTCGAGAGCAGAACCTCTCAGCCACTGGGGGAAACATTCCAACGGCTGGATGGATTTTTATGGATGTGATCTATCGATTCGTCTTAATCTTCCGATGGTTATAGGATATGTTTTGTTTTTATAAATTCAAAATGGCGGCCGTAAAATACAAAATAGAGACAAAAAAAATTACGCTCCATATTGAGTGCCATATCATTGGAGAGATCTTTCAAAATGAATACGATGTTTCATTGACTATTTTACAGGCAGAAGTTCCATTTAAATATTACACAACCTGAAAGTTGTGTATGTAGGATTTCTAGCTTTACTGCAACTCTAACCTTCAAGGAGATCTATAGGCTTCATCAAAACATTTTTTATAGATAGGAACCAATAATTAAACACAACTTAAAAGTCATCAATACAAGTAAATAAAAAAATAGGTAAGCAATATAAAAAATAGTTTCACATTGATGAGAAATAATTAATTAGTTGGCTCTTATTCAGTCGGGTTTTTTGATTTTTTAAATTTAATTACTTGTTCTTGTATATTTTTTCCTGTGGTTGGAAAGGCGACATAATGCATAGTTGATCTGGATAAGTCATTGATTAATAATTTATCAACCTTTCATAAGGAATGGTACTTGAGTACTACGAATATATTTCTGGTACACATAGATTTTTATTTGCCAGTGTTATGCGTTATTGAAATTTTCATTAAAATAATTTTACAAAGTATTTGAATACAATTTAATATATTTCATAAGGGAATAGTTTTAGCTGTAATAACAAGTTTTGAAACATTTCATAAATCTTTGATTTACCGAATAAAATAGTCTAATTTTTTTATTGCTTATTCCAGATTTTGTAATATTATCTTATTTAATAATGTTTAATTTATGGACTTCTTCAGCAGTAAATAAAACAAACATTTTAATAAAATGCATCTTGACACTTTAACTTAATCATGTTGAGCAACAAGTTTACTTGCCACTTAAAGCATTTGAAACTTTTGAATTTCAAAACCAATATTTTAGTACACCTGAGTTGGCCGAGGCAAAATCTGGGCCTTCTTTAGTAGCTCTTCACAAAATTACATTCAGTAAAAGCATACACTTCATTAATTATTTTTATTTTGTAAGGTTTCAAACTAAATATAATAAGTTCATCAGAAAGAAAAGCTAGCAGAAAGGTTTAAATAAGTTATGAATAAATGCTTGGTTTGAATTTGGGTTAATTTGAATTCGTCTTCTATTATGTAATGTTATTTTTCACAAAACTTTTGTTTCACATTAAATGGGCCAAAAGAAGAAAAACCTTGCATTGACCCTTGGCACGGAAATATTTTCCTTATGCAACCTCCAATTTTAGTGATTAAGTAATAATTACAAGGAGAAAAAATTTGTCAACTGGTATTGAAGAATTAAAAGTGTATAAGATGCTTTTTGTGTATAAAATAAAGTTTGTTAATACAGTAGACTCTCTCAAATTGAATAATTGAATGATCTCATTTTTTTTTGTCAAATATGCATTATTAATTATTTACTTGAACTTTACTTTTAATATTTTAATCGGTTTTTAAATTATCTTACTTGTTATTCTTTTAGTTTATTACTTTACTTAATTATTTTAATATTTTACAATATCACAATCATTCATTATAATTTTGATTGCATTACTGCATTAAAATTACTGTTTAAAAAATGTAAACAAAGCAATGGCCAGAAATCCGCACAACTTTTAGTCCCAAGCTGTGCGGATTTGAAGGAGTCTACTGTATTATATTGAAACATGTCAGTTTTTTAATCATTCATACATATATTTCCTGGCTTGTGTGGGCCCATAGGGATAGAGGGGCTTCTGCCTCTGTGCTGTCTGCTGGAGATGCCCTAAAATATGGTGTAAGATTGAGTGTTAACGCACACAGCATGGGTTTCTATATTGCAGTCAATGTTGTATTTTTACACTCTTTTATTTAAAATTAGTGTTGACTCTAAGCCGCTTTATCAGGGCGCAGCGCCTGGCGGCCCTTTTTATTTCTTTTTGCGACCGGCGGATCTTTTAAACCCTTCCGATGCGCCCGGCTGCCCCTTGTAACACTTCGTATGCGCCCCGTGCAATTCAATTGATCCGGGAAAATATCGCAAATTCTAGAGACTCTAAACAAACCAATTCAAAATATTTTTTGTGAACAAGGTACAATTGTGCTCTTTTTGAAAAAAAATGTACCCTTTTTTAGAATAAGTGTTCCCTAATTGACAAAATGCACTCTTTTTTAGAATAGTGTTCCATTTTTGAAAAATGAACCCTTTTTTAGAATAGTGTTCCCTTTTTTGAAAAATTCCCGCCCGGCGGCCCTTTTTTTCTAGAGCAACACTAATAACTTGGTTTTTATATGTAAAGAAGGAATTTTGTAATTGATTTTTCTCTCTTTTTCTTGATATTCTAGAATTATAAAAATTATGCCTGTGTATTTTCAATGACAATATGCCATTTTAATATTTTTAGAACTTCATTATAAATTGATTTTAAGCATTTTTGTTCTGCCTAGCCGCAGGTGATAAATCTCCAAATAATCTTTATTATTACAACTATTTATGAGTTACAAAAACAATGCAGTTAATTATGCACCAAACCATTTACGTCAAAATATGTTTTGTTTGCTGTGAAACTGCAACACTGAAATATTTGGAACAATAAAAATTAAAAAATATGAATAGAAAATAACTTTTTATTTTTTAAGTTACCTAATTTTTATTGATTATTTATAATTATTAATAATAATTTATTTTATTAATTATATTAATTATAAATATTTGGAACAATAAAAATTAAAAAATATGAATAGAAAATACCTTTTTATTTTTTATGTTACCTAATTTTTATTGATTATTTTTAATTATTAATAATAATTTATTTTATTAATTTAATTTTAATATTTCTTTTTTAAAAAATCCTTGTTTATAATTTATTACTGTATATACTCTCATATTAGTTAACCCCAAAATTTGAGAGATATAACATGTCCATCCGTTTGAATAACAATATTTAATTGACAACAACAATAGCTATAACAATAGTAATCTTGGTCTTAATTTAATTTTAATCTAGGAAGATTAATATGAATTCTGCAATCAAATAGGGCAATGAAAACTATTCCAAAATACTGATAATAAAATGGAATTATTTTCATTCCTAAATTTTTGGTGTTTATTTACAGGTGAGTACATATAGTAATTAATTTATGATTATATGTAAACAAAAATAGCTTAGAAATCCTGTATAACAGTTTAAATAATAATTTTTTCCCCTGTTACTATATTTTAAAAGATAAGTAGAACAAATATTATATATATTTTAAATAAATTCACGTATCCATGCTATTTATCAAGTAATACATCAAAGCACTGATTTTTCAATAGTTGGGGTCTTTGTAAAATTAATGCATTGTAACAGATTTTTTTTTAAAGACATAAATTGTAGTCGTGAAATTAGGTGTGATTCTCGAGATAAACATTGAATGCTTATAAAAGTGTACTTTTTAAAAAACTATTTTTACTTTTATTATTTTCAGAAAGAATTTTAGTTTTGAAAATTCACTTTTGTTCGAAAATGCCTTTTTGAATATTATGTTCAAATTTTGTAAGAGGAAAAAAAACTGAGATGAAATTTTAATATTGTAAGTTTGCAGTTTGTAAGTTAAGTAGTTGGTTCGCAATTTTGTTTTCTGATTTATAAAACCATTAAACAATAAGTTGTGAGTACTGTGTGATTTTAGCACTAACTATTGGATACAATAGACTCCCTCAAATCCGCACATCATCAAATATGTAAACAATGGAACTTTCAGTTCAGATGTAGGAACAAAATTAGACTTTTTTATTTTTATATAATTCCATGTGTATTTTAATATGTAATTCTTGTTAATTTGACTGAACTCTTGCTTGTTCATGAAGGAAATACAGTCGTATCTCTGTTTAACATCGCTCTACTTAACGACGATTTCTGTTTAAGAACAATATTTTGCGGTCCCGGCTCCTTTAAGTAAAAAAATCTCTATTTAAAGACGAAATTGTTTCTATTTAATGACGATTTTCGCGTAGTTTTTTTCCCCTAACGCTTTAACATGTTAAACGAAGGAACTTCCTCTGATAGAAAAACGAAGTTTTCTTGCAATTCAGATGAGCACAGATAAAGAAGAAGGGTGTAATGGGCTATACACATGTGACGAAGACGTTTTAACAACCGACTTCAGAAATTTATATCAAATTTAAGAAGACATCGCAAATGAAAATGCAATTTCAGATGCAGAAGATGGTGATGCAGAAAGCGAGACACCACCTCCTTCTTATTCAGATGCGAATTCTGCCCTGGATATTCTTCGCCGGTACACTGTTTCAGTGTTGCCGGTGGGCTACTTTTATTTTTAATTCAGATTTTTTGATTGGCACCACTTTTTTGAAATCGTAAAATTCCCTTTGTTTTCGCCTTAATTAATAAGTCATTAAATAAGGCGCATTTTACCATTTCAAAAAAGTGGTGCCAATCAAGAATCTGATTTTAAAAGAAGTAGCTTATCTGGCAACACTGCATTGTTTCATCATATATGGAAGATGACTCATTCAACCTTCTTGAGAAGCTTGAAGAAAGAGTACTAAAAACTAGACCACCATTGAAACAATCTACACTTTTTGATTTTTTTAAAACTTAATTTAATTAAATGTATTATAAATATTTTTATTGTACTGTAAGTAACATTGTTTAATTAAATGTATTATAAATATTTTTATTGTACTTTAAGTAACATTGTATACTTTAAAATAGCAATTAAACTCTTTGTGCAAGAATATTGAAATGCAGTAAACCAACGTTTAAAATGCACAAATAATGCGTGAAAAAGCTGCAAACAGCTGTTTCGAATCTACAGCGAGATTCTTCTTCAGTGCAAGAGAGGGAAAAAAGGAACAGCGTGCTAGAAAAAGCAAGGCTGAGCAAAATGATAGACAGAGACGCGCTGCCTTATATACCCTATGCGGGTAGCGAAAGCGCCAGAAACAACCAATGAGATAGAAGCAGTGGAAACGACTGGGTGGACAAGTAGCGACATCTACCGGAAAAGGAGAGAAAATGAAACCAAAAAAGAGGAAATTAAATTAATGCTTTCCAAATACTTGGAAAATCTGGAGTACTAGATAAGTCATTGACTAAAGAGTGAGAATTTTTAATGATGTGGTAAGCTTCCCAAGAATCAAGATCATGGTTAGAAGAACATTTTTGGATAATGGTGGCTGAGGAAAAATCGAACCTATGTTGAGAAGACCAAGAATGTTGAGCAATAGAAGAACGTTTGAGCTCCTGATTTTTAACATAACCTTCATGCTCTTTTAAACGAAATCTAAGAGCACGTTTAGTCTGGCCAATATAAGAAAGGCCACATTGGCAAGAGATTTGGTAAATACCCCAGTTATCTAGGCGATCAATGGGGTGTTTGAGATTTGAAAAAGTGATTTTATTAACAGGAGAAAATATAACATTAAAATCAAACCTTCTTAAGATTTTCGCAACTTGCTAACTGATTTTAGGAAAAAATGGTAACACAACTGAAGTATTAGAGTTGGAATTAGAATGCTTTACAGAATGGACTGATTTCGTCAATTTCTTATAAATAGAATCAATAATATTAGAGCAATAACCACGATCAACAGCAATAGCTTTGAGGTAATTAAGTTCAGCACTAAGTAACTGAGGAGTGGAACAAACATTGGTAGCCCGAAAAACAAAAGTATTGAAAGCAGCGAATTTCTGGTTAGGGGGATGAGAAGAATGCCTGTGAGGTGGAAGACTGACAGTAAAAGGTTTACGAAAGACGGTAGTCTGAAAGCCATAATCACAACGAATAACAAGGACATCGAGGAAAGAAAGACAGTTATTGGTCTCAATTTCAGAGGTAAATTGAATGCAGGGATCAATGGAATTCATAATAGAGAGAATATGATTAATATCTGAATTTATTTCTATTATATGATGTTTATGTCCTGGTTGAAATAAATTCGGATATTAATCATATTCTCTCTATTATGAATTCCATTGATCCCTGCATTCAATTTACCTCTGAAATTGAGACCAATAACTGTCTTTCTTTCCTCGATGTCCTTGTTATTCGTTGTGATTATGGCTTTCAGACTACCGTCTTTCGTAAACCTTTTGCTGTCAGTCTTCCACCTCACAGGCATTCTTCTCATCCCCCTAACCAGAAATTCGCTGCTTTCAATACTTTTGTTTTTCGGGCTACCAATGTTTGTTCCACTCCTCAGTTACTTAGTGCTGAACTTAATTACCTCAAAGCTATTGCTGTTGATCGTGGTTATTCCTCTAATATTATTGATTCTATTTATAAGAAATTGACGAAATCAGTCCATTCTGTAAAGCATTCTAATTCCAACTCTAATACTTCAGTTGTGTTACCATTTTTTCCTAAAATCAGTCAGCAAGTTGCGAAAATCTTAAGAAGGTTTGATTTTAATGTTATATTTTCTCCTGTTAATAAAATCACTTTTTCAAATCTCAAACACCCCATTGATCGCCTAGATAACTGGGGTATTTACCAAATCTCTTGCCAATGTGGCCTTTCTTATATTGGCCAGACTAAACGTGCTCTTAGATTTCGTTTAAAAGAGCATGAAGGTTATGTTAAAAATCAGGAGCTCAAACGTTCTTCTATTGCTCAACATTCTTGGTCTTCTCAACATAGGTTCGATTTTTCCTCAGCCACCATTATCCAAAAATGTTCTTCTAACCTTGATCTTGATTCTTGGGAAGCTTACCACATCATTAAAAATTCTCACTCTTTAGTCACAGGCCCGTAGCTAGACAATGCTTCCAGGTCGGGCAAATGTTTTCCCAAGACGGGCAAAATTACTTCCTGTTTTTTAGTCTTTTACGATCTCTTAAAAATATATACTACTGTCGTCCCCGTTTAAACGAATATTGACGGTTCCAGAAATAATATTCGATTAAGCAGGATATTTGATTAAACGGGGAATCATAACTGTAATATTTAATGCGTAATAAAAAGGCAAAACAACCATCTATTGTATATTTAATTAACAGCATAATAAATCGTTAATAGAATAAGATAAAGTAAAAGGAATACAAATGCTAATACAAAGGAAATACGTTTTAATTTAATGTCAGTACATACATTTACGTCACACTTAATGCAGCTCGTTTGAATTGGGCCAAAACTTCGCTACTTCTAATTTACGTTACTTATATTGTCTTTAAAAAAATCTTTTAAAGTGGTTTGTTTAAGTGGAATTTTAAAGGAGTAAATATTGAGTTATTTTTCAAATGAGTGCAAAATATCACAACTACCATCTCGAGCCATTAAAGCCAGGTTAACAGCAAGAAGTGATGGTAGGAAGATCAAGGTGGGGAAATCGTTTGACCTGTCCTCTGATGGAGGTCCTATATCTGAAGGAAATTCCATCTGAAACGTGCTTTCCGCGCCTATTTTCAAACATCGGTCACACAGTTGTTATTCGATTAAGCGGGGATGTTCGTAAAAGGTATTTGGTTTAAGCGGGGAAAAATAACATAGAACCACTAGGAATAAATTCGGTTCCGGATGATTCTATTCGAATAAGCGAATTATTCGATTACCCGTGACCCGATTAAGTGGGTAGGACTGTATTACGTATTCAGTATAAGTTTATAGATCTTCCCAGTGTGGTTGAAAAGTGATACTCTCATCTCGCTGTCTATCCATAAACTAATTTTTAGAAATATGGATTTCACCAAAAACGCTAGATGTTGTTGGGGGCTAATACAACAGCGTCACCAATCAGTTGTCAGTTAAGAATTTTCTTAAAGTTTAAGGCATTCGGTTTAAAAAAAAAAAAAAAAAAAATCTGCCATTAGTCTGAAAATTTGGACAAAAAATATCGCGAATTTCGAAAAATGGTTGCTGAAAAAATCAGTTTCATCAATCGTTCGATGAAAAAAAAAAAAAACGCGAATTTCGTCAAAGGATCGCGATTGAAAAGAAAATTTCATCAAATAATCGCAAAAAAAACGCAAATTTCGTCAAAAAATCGCGAGAAAAACGCAAATTTCATCGAAGGCCACGGAAAAAATGCATAATTAGCGCCGGGAGGATGTTTCCCCCCCCCCCCCCCATCCACTCTTCCCTCTGTTGTAACCTTTCAAAAAATTTGCTGCGAATTTCAGTATTTTTTTATTTTTTACTTTGAATCACCCCTGGTCTGTACCCCTCCCCCCCCCCCCCCCCTGTTGACTGCAGAAAAATCGGACACTTGCATTTTTATGTTTTACTAATAATAAACTAATAATACAATAGTCCCAAGAAATTAATTTACAGTAAAACCTGTAAAAATGGAATCGCATAAAACATTAAAAAAAAATACGCTTTAGTGAAGTTTCTATCTTAGCAGATATAACTGCGACGTTGAATTTAGGCACTTTTCTCCGGGAGGTATTACTGATGCTTCCGGAGCGGTAGACAGTATGGAGCTTTTAGGGTGGGGATTTTACTTCTACAACTTTAATAAATACAAAATTACAAAGCTTCCGGGAGTGACATTTACCCCCTGAATTCGTTACATATTGAATGGTATTCCTTTCAACAGGACCATGAAATGCTCTCATGTATGACAGGATTTCGTTATAGACAAGTTCCATTTACACAGGTTTTACAGTATTTATGGAATTTTAGATTATTTGAAATTTGAAATAAAGAAGGCGCTAGTACTTAGGTTAATAGCTACGTTATTTATTTACAAAACAGGTAACCCTCTCGCAACTAAATATCAATATATTTTCACGAATTTTTTACACTTGTTTCAAAACCATAATATGTGTTTATAATTGATAACAATTTCAAACAGTTCGGACAAAACAAAGAAAAAAAGTCTCTTTATAAGCGTCTTGCCACTAAATATCAATAGTTTTCCACTGTTCTTGTGTACAAGCTTTGAAACCATTATATTTATGACTCATAAAAATTTCAGTCTTTGGACAATAAGAACTATTTTTTAAAAATATTAAATGCCTGATGAGAAAAAAGAAAATCTGCGCCCTTTAAAATTCGAAATTCCCCTTCTTTTATTTATTTATTTTAAATACGGAAAAATATATATCGTCCTTTGAAAGCAGCACATTTTACTTTAAAATGTCATATTCGGTATAAATATTGCGGAGCCTCCAATACGATGTTCGTTTGGAAATATTTTTGTTTGAAAGTATAAAATTTTTAAAAATCGGATTAAAGATATAAACTAATACCAATTTAAGGTAAATATCATCACATCATGGGCGACACCGGGCTGGTCAACAAATATCACACAAATAAAAATCATCATGAAAATATATGTCAACATAATTCACTATTATGGTCTCCATGCGAACTCTCTATTCTCTAATACAATCATAAAACTAATGCCCCGACAGCAAGTAGCATTTTCTGTTTTCTATACAGACAAAGGATATTTCAGAAAAAAGTGCAAAATAGGTGTTATAAGTAATTTTTTGAGGCTAGGAAAGGTCATCTGAGACAATCGTTTAAAACTCAAGATTCGATGCATTTGTCAAAAAATGAAAAATGCTATTCGATTCTAAGCAACTTCAATAATCTTGCCTGTGAATGTCATGCTTTTACATTTAAAAATAAGTGCGCGAACGCATTATAAAACTTGGCAAAGTCGAGCGAACAAAAATATTTTTTTTATAAAGAGCCTTTCGTGATTATTATTTGTAAATTGTAACTATAAATTAAAGAAATAAGGAAAATGAGTATTTCACAGCTTAAAAATATTAATGCTCGTTTAGTATTTTCGTTAATTTTTCAATTTATATTTCCGTTTCGCAATCTTACAGTTATTTCCCCTTTTTAACACAGAAACTATGTGTCTGATTTGAATATTTATATTGCATATGTAGGAAGAAAGCAATAAAACAACTAAAAAGTAAAATAAATAAGGTGATATCTTTGTTAAAAATAACAAGTCGGAAAATGTCAAACGTAGCAAATGAGGTACGTCCATACTATAACTAGTTTTATAAGCATTCAGATCTTGGTGCAATAGCTGTTACATTCTGGTGCAAAAATGCATGAATACAAAGTTTATTACGATTCTATATATTACATTCAGTAATACGGAAATCATAGGACTCTATCTTAAATAGGACGTCATCACCATGGCAACCTCGAATCATTACCTATCATGTGATATCATTGAATCAATTACATATGACAGGATGCAATAGAATAATCACCATGGCAACTTATCATTACCTATCATGGGATAGCATTGAATTTATTACATATGATAGGATTTAATAGAATGAAGAAAACGTTTATTAATATATTTTTAAGTTTTGATTCGATTTTCATAAAATTTGAAATGACTCGACAAAATTCTGCAACTATTATGTGTATAAAATGTCAAACCATTCTGTTGAGTAGTTTTTGATCCGTTACAGGCGGACAGATAGACGACGACTATAAGTGCTACGTATTTATATAGTTACGAACGCACCTAAAAAAAAAGTGGCGGCGGGCATAAAAAAAAACTTTTTCAACTTATAAAAAGGATAATTAATTTCTTTAATATCCTCATGTCTAAACTATATTTATATCATTTAATCAATGTAAAATATCCAAATAATTAAATATTAAATTCAAATAGTCTTACATTTGCATTGTAATTATAAAACCCTTTTTACTCTGAAAAGCCGTTTCTAGATACACTCAGCCTCACTTAATCGGTAACCGATAATTGCAAACCCCGCTTATATGCATAGAATGCCGTGGAACAGAAACGGTCCTCATAAGGTTAATTTTAAATATACTCGTTTATCGCATAACAATTCCCGTTTAATCGCATAAAATATTCCCAATCTAGTAATCTGGGTTTTGTGAATTCCTGTGAAGGCGATGAATGGGAAAAAATTAACATTTTTTTTCCTAATAATGGTTTGTTTATTTTAAAACTGAAGCGCAAAAATCGCCGTAAAAGAATAGACTTTATTGTCTTAATTCTTGGAAGCGCATGTGAGTGATTTTGAACAGGTGTGATTTTCTTTTAAAGCTTGCCATATATATAGCGAATCAAGATGCTGGTGGTGGTTCTTTGAAAATCCTGGAATTGGGGGAAAATACAATAGGGACGGTCAAGAGAATAAAAGAATAATATTTAGCGTCGGAAGTGGAGAAATGCAATGTCCGAAATAGGAAAAAACAAACTTCTATAAAGGATTTTTTGTAGGCTACAAATAAAAGATAAATTGGCAAATAATGAAAAATAAAATGAATTTTTGCAGAAATTTATTTATTTTCAAAGATATGATTTAAAAACAAAAATTTGTTATTTTACTTTCCTTTTAATTTTCACTTAAATCACATAAATTATAACGAAAAAAACTAAACCATGTAACATAACTAGTATTATAATACATTATAGTTTGGTATCTATATTATTATATATAGAGTAATAATAAATTATTGATTAAAATTATTATTACAATAATTAATTTTCAAAAAAAAAAAAATGTAAATTGTTATTGTTCATTAATTTTTATCATATCTGTGGTATACAATCAAATTATAACCTATACTGATAATATTAATACCTGCCCTCGCTTAAATGCATAACCCGCTTAATAGACGCTTTCAGTGTGACGTCAGTCATGACGTTTTGGTTCGAAACTGACTCCAAACAAACGGTTGCTATGCGTCATTTCTTTTTAAATATAAATTGTGGAAAATGTTACCAGTACATATTAAGTATTAAAACACTTAGCTGTGAGATGTAGATACAAGGTATAGCTGCAACACGCAAGCAAAATAGAAAATACAACATAACAACCATTTGTTTGGAGTCAGTTTCTAACCAAAAGGTCATAACTGACATCCCGACTGAAATCGTCTATTGCATACAATTCAGTGGAACCAAATGTATGCAATTATGCGGGGCCGACTGTATTACAATTCTGTGTGACACTGATTTTACAAACTTTTATAATTTGTAACAGTGTCAAGAAAGCTGTCAAAGAACATTTTCCATTTTTGCGAACCCCCCCCCCCTCCCCCCCCCCCAAAAAAGCAACATAGTGAAGTTAACAATGACAAAATCACATGGTTGTAACATATGATAGTTTCCTGTTTTGTTGAACCTGTCATATCAAGCCATAAAATTGGTGGCCAACTACAACTGAAAATTCAAGCCTTTGGTTTCAACTGTACCTATGATTATAATAAATTTCATGTATGACAGTTGTACAAAGAAAACGATTTTCACGGACATCAGATAATCAGTTTGAAAAAAGAGATAAGAAAATAATCTCTAAACCCTATTATTCTCTAAAGTCTGTAGTTTGACTCTTTGGGGGAGACAGTAGAGAAATTTCTACAAAGCAACAAAACGAAAAATGTCCTACGGCTCTTGGAATGAAAGAAAAAGAAAAAAGTCTTTACAAATGAATTTTTTATTTTAAATTGTTTTGTATGAATTGAGAAGTGTTAGGGATGGGTGTGAGTTAGGTTACCGTCTATTCTGATATTTTTTTTTTTCTTCTTTTGAGGCAAAGAAAAGTTCGGAAATTTAATTTGTCGATCAGTGTGTCCAGTCAAATGCGCTAGGACGGGCAAATATTTTTCCAGGTCGGGCATTGCCCGACCTGGCCCCCACCTAGCTACGGGCCAGTTTAGTCAATGACTTATCTAGTACTCCAGATTTTCCAAGTATTTGGAAAGCATTAATTTAATTTCCTCTTTTTTGGTTTCATTCTCTCTCCTTTTCCGGTAGATGTCGCTACTTGTCCACCCAGTCGTTTCCACTGCTTCTATCTCATTGGTTGTTTCTGGCGCTTTCGCTACCCGCATAGGGTATATAAGGCAGCGCGTCTCTGTCTATCATTTTGCTCAGCCTTGCTTTTTCTAGCACGCTGTTCCTTTTTTCCCTCTCTTGCACTGAAGAAGAATCTCGCTGTAGATTCGAAACAGCTGTTTGCAGCTTTTTCACGCATTATTTGTGCATTTTAAACGTTGGTTTACTGCATTTCAACATTGTATACTGTAATGTTGTTCTTGTATGCAGCATAATTACATTTTTAAACACGCCAATATATTGAAAAATGTATTGACGGTTATAAGCCATCTAAGCCTAACTTTGAAGGGGAATGTTTTTCAAATATTATTTTTCCAGAAATTCTGGACGATCTCTTTTTAAGGACGATTTTTCGAGGTTTCTTGAAAGTCGTTAAACAGAGAGCGAACTGTAGTATAAATTTATTTCTGAAAAATTCAAGATATTGCTGATATCACTAGTAATTGCAATCTTTTTACCAAATATATTTATGTATTAATCAAGCTTTTTTGGTTATTAAGTCTGGCTAAACCTGAAATAAAATTTTATGATTTTATGATTTTGATATGAATTAGTAGGGTACCTTTGTGAGGCAAGTTTCGTTGAATAATTCAAGAAAAATGTATATAATCTTTATTATGCATATTTAATTATGCATTATTATTTACTTGATGTTTACTTTTAATAATTTAATTATTTTTTAAATTATCTTAATTTTTATTATTTCAATTTATTATTTTACTTAATTATTTTAATATTTTACTATAAGTAAGCATTCATTATAATTTCGATTGCATTATTACATTCAAATTACTCTTTAAAAAATATAAACAAAGAAAGCAATGACCAGAAATACACACAACCTCTGGTCCCAAGCTGTGCAGATTTGAGGGAGTCTACTGTATTAATATAATAAAGTAAAAATATTTCATTTTCAAGCTGAAACTTTGGTGAATAAATTCAAATCTCCCATTTAAAATTTGCTTATGAAATTAATAGCAAATTATAAATTGTTATAGTAAAAATGTACTTGGTCGGATTGTGATTTTGGTTCATTGTACTTCTCTAGCTAGTGTGGAAATGAAGTTTGAAGGAACAGAAACCACTGCTATCTCTAGCTGCATTGGAAAGGTGCTTGCAGAATTTGACGACAGGGATGGAAACACTTTTCAAAGGAGAAGAAGATGACTAACAAGAAATGGATGATGTCGAAAATTTTTTTGTTAAATAATAAATATGATTAATAATAGTTTGTAAATAAAAAACATTTAATTCTTTTTTGTGATTAATACATTTTATTTGTTATACATGGTAAGTTTTTATTTAAATTCTAAGAATTGACTTCTAATTTTTGTATTATCATTTTTAAAACTAGTATTCAATGTTTAAGATCTTTCAATAAAATACAATTTATAAAATACATTTACAAACTTTTAAAATCACCTTGTAAAGTTTATCTTAGTGAAAAACAGTTGATAAAAATTGACTCATATAAAATCTATCTAACATTAGAATTTTTTATAAATTATGATGATATTTAAATGCTAAGTTTTTAGATTTCTAATTATTTCGTGCCTTACTTATGTGCAATTGAGAGAATCTATCAATTTGAATTTCTAAAATGTATTTTATAGCTTCACCCCCCCCCCCTCCCTGACTCAAAAGAGAAAACATAAAGAAAATTAGCTATTTAGTCCTTTTTATCATTTCTGATATTTTCAAAGTATTTTTTATCTATTAATTTTTTTGAGGGGAGGGAAATGTCCTGAAATGTGTTTAAAAAAGTTTCTACCTTCTGTCAGTCACAATTTCTTTCTGCTTACATCAACTAAGTAGGTATTGTAAATTCTGCAATGGAATTTAGATAGCCTTAATGTCATGTTAGTCTACTTTTTGTAGGGATGTATAATTTCTAGAAAGACTCAAGTGTTGGAAAAAAAAAACATTTTTCTGTAAAAATTGATTTATTTTATTTTATTTTATTTTATTTTTTTTTTTTACAAATAAGAGCTTTTTTGTTGCTAAATTTTCTTTGAAAATATAAAATAATATACATTTTTTGAATATACGTATGTGCATTAAAAATAGAAAGATTTTATTTTTACTTCATATGAATACATTACAAATGGAAATAATAAACTTACTATTAAAATTTTAGTTCCAGAATAGATTTTCTCGCTTAGTTTAATGACATTGTTTGTAACATATTTTTTTATTCTTTTAAATGGTCTTTTCAGTTTCACTTTCAATTTTACACTGTCATTAAAACTTGTAAATTTTGCTCAATATTTGCTGGCAATTGTGTTTATTTAATGAAAAAATTCCATCAAAGTGTTTATCCCCCAGTAGTATAGTTCAGACTCTCATTCAGAATGAAGGGAATATAAAGATAAAATATAAATTTTGTTTTAAATTAATTGAAGACTTAAAAATTTTGAAACTAATAATATAAATTAATGTTTTACTAATTTTTAGTATAGGAGTAACTAAAATAAAGTTGGTTAAATAAATAAATAAAAAAACAACAAGTGGATTTACTGTTTTCAATCAAATTTTGCTTGCATTTTTTGGTACTTTTCGGTTAGCCGGGCACCAGTGTTATATTTACGTACATATATATGTACACACGCACGCACATGTATGTGTATATATATGTATGTAAATATAACACTGGCGCCCGGCTAATCGAAGCGAAAAGTACCAATTTTTTTTCGGTGTAGTGGAGAGAGAGGGTAACATTTTATTTATACAGTAGAAGATCTTTATAATCCTATATCCTTCTGAGATGTAAGCAATGAATTTTGTACTTAAGAAGCACCTGTAATCCATATTGCAAAAATATTGACACCTTTCAGAGGATTAAATTTCAAACATTATTTCATCTTTATCTCCTTAATTTAGATTTTTTTTTAAATGAAAATATTGCTATTATTAAATGTAAAAATTTTGGGATTAAGTAATGTGATGATTTTGTCCCAGCATGTTTGGATAATTTTTATAGGCGATTTAACAATATGTGAAATTATCAATATTATGCAAAAAAATTTTAACCTGCACAACTTTTAGTCCTAAGGAATGCAATATAAAGATCTACTGCGATTGTTTTGTGTATTGCCGTATTTACAAGGTAAGTTTTAATGTTGTGTGAAATGACCTATATAACGCAAAATGTTGCATGTTTTGGTTTGCATTATAAAGATCTTCTACTGCATATAAATACTATGTGCAAGTTTAAAGGTTAACGTTTATTGTAAAGACATTAAAAAAAATCATTTCAGCAACGTTATTTTTATTATTTTTTTAATAATGGTTAAGTGTTTATTGATTATGTGAAAATAAAGTATGGAAATTTGCTTATGATAAATTGATTTTTTTAAATATTCAATTTTTCAACCTTACTATAACCACAAATTGGTATTATGGATATAATTTTTTATATGAATTTTTATTTTTAATGAGGAAAATAGCATTTATTTATGAGTTTTCCAAAAAGTTAATGTTTCAATGTAGAACGTTGAACATTGGAAAAAAAAAAAAAAAGAGAAACCACCAGAATGTAGAGTGAACATAAGGAAGAGAGTATTCATCTTCCAACACTATAGAATCGGTAAGTTCATACTCTGATTCAGGATGATGGCCATACAGATAAAATATAAATTTTCTTCTAATTTAATTGGGTAGGAATAATTAAAGTTAAGTTTGAAAAAACAACAAAGGTAGAATTTTGCATATGTAACTTTAGAGGATACAGTACCTTTAAAACTATTTTTCAGTTTTCAATAGTGTTGAAATATCTGTGGTGGTATTATGTTTAATACTATAATGCAAATATAATTAAAAAAAGAATCTTACAGAAATGCCTATTTAACTAAAATTTAAATTTTTTGAATAACTTGAACTTTTGAACTTTAAAAAAATTCCTACTACTTTTTTAAATATGAACATTTTTTGCTTCAGAAATGTTTTCCATAATCCTAGAAACATACTACATAAAATTGTGCATGGATTTAACATGCAAGGTTATATATATATATATATATATATATATATATATATATATATTTAAGCATTTCAATTATGAGTTTGTTGAATTTCCTTGATTTTTTTTATTATACAAAAGAGAAAAAGATTCATATTAAATGCAATATCCCATACATCTAAAAATCCATGGTACAGTTTTATGTAGTATAATCTAAGGAATGTGGGGGGAAAAATTTGTAACGAAAATATTGATATTTAAAAAAACAGTAGGGATTTAAAAAGAATTTTTTTTTTAATTTAAATTTTAGTTAAATAGATATAGGCAAGATTTTTTTTTTTTTTAAATTACATGAAATTATATTTGCTTTATAGCATTAACTATAATGTCACTACAGATATTACAGTATTATTCAAAATTGAAAAAGTAGTTTAAAGGGTACTGTGTCCCCTTAACATAAATTGTTTCTGACTAACTTTTACTAGATTTTTTTTTCCCTTGAAAAATTTATACATCAATACAGTTAAACAAATTTGAACATCTATATTTATGGTAAAGGCAGAAAAGAATAAATAATTTCAGCTAAATATGTTTTTTTAATTTTAATATATGTTGAATATTTTTATTGATTATATGAAAAAAAATATCAAAATTGCTTATATGGTAATAAAAGTTATTTTATTCAAATAATACAATATAACACTTTTCAACCTTACCATTTCCATAAATTGGTATTACAGATATAATTTTCCATATGACATTTTTAATGAGAGAAGTATCATTTAATTATTAATTTTACACATTGATATTTTTACGTACAACACTGAACATGAAAAGAAAAAAATTAAAAAAAAAATCAGAATGTATAAAATTTTGAATAAACAATTATTTTATTAATGGTATTTGAATTTTCGTAAAAAGATGCACCTTTTAATAAAAGAAAAAAAATTCCCCAAAATTTTTGGGTTATTTCAGAGCAATTTCACTTTCAACATAATCATGAAAAATGTTCCTTTTAAATATTTTTTACATTATCATGGCAGTGAACTTAGCTATGATTTTCCATATAAACGATATATAAATATATATTTCTATAATAGCAAAAAAAAAAAAAAAAAAAAAAAAAAATTGAAATAGTTAAAAATATATATATTTATATGCATATAATTTCAAACCTGGATTCACCGATATAAAATGGCAAACATTTTTCCCTAATATAAAAATATATTTATTACCAATACTATGTCAAGACAGGTAATCAATATCTCCCTATATTGAAAAAAAAAAAAAAGCTTTGCTATTTTATAGTGTCGAACCCAGTTTTAACCAATATCGGCCGATCCAACATTGACGAATATCGGCCGATCCGGCATTCCCCGATATTGGCCGGTCCGGCATTCCCCGATATTGGCCGGTCCGGCATTCCCCGATATTGGCCGGTCCGGCTCTCACCGGTATCGGTCGGTCCGGCGCTCACCGATATCGGCCAGTCCGGTGCTCACCGATTCGGCCGATACCGGCAGATATTGGGTCCCGATATCGGTCGGCATTGGAAAAAAGATTGCCATGCGATATCGGCCGATCCGGTGTTTACCGATATTGGATCGATATTGCGAAATCGCTGTTCCCGATATTGGCCGATATTGCTGTGCTACCTGGGATGATATTAATGTTAGTGAATTTCCATTATGTTGTTTCTGTGTTTTTAAACGGAGCTGGATGTATTAGTAAAAACTTTTTATGTAACATCAATCTAGAAGCTATACGAAATGTATTATTTAAATAATAAATTTTGTCGTTGTTGTTTGTTAATTGGATTTCTTTATTTAGTCTATCTTTTAATTATGAAAAACTATAATGGAAAAAGGGAATTAACAATTACCTAATCAAAATGTATATGTACAAGTTTTTATTTTTGAATTTAAAATTAATTCAAAGTTATTAATTTTTTTTTAATAATGAAAATAAAAGTTTCCTACTTTTGCAATTTAATAAAAAATGTTTACAAGTTAAAAATATTTTTTGAAATAAATTTCAAATCTAGTTTAAATATATTTTTCGAGTTTTACAATTTTAGGAAAAAAAAGTTTTCACATCAAGTTAAAAATATATTTTGAAATAAACTTTTCAATTCAAGTTAAAATTCAATTTTAAAATTTACAATTTCAGAAATAAAAAAGTTTTTAATTTTAAATTAAATTTTTTTAATTTTAAAAGTTTTTAAAAGTTTAAACTATTCATTGTAGAAATTTTTTATTCATGCTTTCATGATTGCATGCATATAGATGTGTATGCATATATATAGATATGTAGTATATACTATGCTTTATGTAAGAACAATTATTTTATTAGTTCAAAATTTTTTACAAGTTATAAAAACATACTATGTTTTCATAGTATATGCTATATTTTATGTAAGAACAAATGTTTTATTAGTTTAATTATATTTACAAGTTAGAAAATTTTACTAGTTTTCAATTAAAAAAATTAAAATAAGTTTTCTAAAAATTACAAAAATCTTTTATCAGTTTTAAAAAATTATTAAAAATAAAGTTTAAAGTTTTTATTTATTTATTTATTTATTAATTTAATTTTTTTTTTTTTTTTTTTTGGGGGGGGGGGGGGTTACAATTTAAGAAAAAATTATAAAAGTTTTTAAAATTTTTCATTAGTTAAAATTTTGTTTGTTTGTTAAATTCATTGCATAAATTTTTAAACATGCTTACATACTACATATAAATATGTAGTATGTTCCCATTTTTTCATATCACATTGTAATATATTGTATACTATGTAACATAGTATATACTATGTTTCATATCAGAACAAAGATTTTTCTAGTTCAAAATTATTTACAAGTATAGAAAAATATTTTATTAGTTTTTCAATTTAACCCCTTAATTCTCGCTCCCGTCATATTCTCGGGCTGTGTCTTTTACTCAAATTGTTTGATTCCCACCAGTTTTATAAAACAGTGAAATTGGCTATATTTTCCCTTTATTCGTACCCTTCATTATGGCTATATTTTAGTATCGTTTTTCCTGTCATTAAATAAGGTGAATATTTCTTTTTCATAAAAGTGGTGCCAATAAGCAATTTGAATTTTTCAACCGAAATTTAATTCGAGCGTTAAGGGGTTAAAAAAAAATTTTGAAAAAAAGTTAAAAAAAAATATTTTATAAGTTCTACAATAAAAAAAAATCAATTAAGTTTTCTAAATATATATATATATATATATATAGTTTTATATATATATTAGTTTTACACTTTAAAAAAGAATATATACAGGGTGATTCATAAATATCGAAATAATAGGCTATCTCCTTAATTAGTGCCCCTAGGCACATACTTCCAATTGCAAAGTTTCATAAAATAAAGGTGGAAAATTTGATGAGATAAGTTACAACTCCATGGGAGGTCTGTTTGAGAAAATACGAAAATTAATTTTTTATACAGTCCCCGTAGGGTAAAATTTCCAATTAGAAATTTTTTCCTTATCCATTCCTGAATTAAACACAAAAAGTTCCTTTTTCATATCTGCAAAAAACTCATGGAGTTATGCCTATTTAAATAATTCGTCAGGTTTTAAGGGATTAGACACAAATTGAAATGCGTGTTATCCAAGAAACAATGTTACTTTAAAAGTTCCAGGATACATGTAAAAAATATATTTATTGAGTTAGAAGTAGTTTTTTCTGTTTTTTGTGATGATTAACCATATAATTTGCAAATAAAATCACATCCTAAAATTTCTCAGACAGTTTAAATTTTTTTTAAATTATTATTATTATTTTAATTGGTGTAATTTAAAATCGTTATAACTCGAAATATTATCGTCGAATTTCAAACTTTTTTTTCATTTAATTAAAGAGGAAAATATAATTTTAATTTTGTTCCAGGATTTTTTCAAATATTATTATTAAAAATATTAAAAACACAAATTTAAAAAAATGATGTAACTTATTTTTAAAAAAATCATATTTTCAAAAATAAATACATTTTCAAATTTCTCAAAACAAAATTAATGTAAAATAATCAAAAAAGTCATGTTCCGAGTTTGCACCCCCCCCTCCCTTTTTTTTTAACAATTCTTGACTTAAAAATGTAAATTAATAATTTAAATTAAATTTATTTTAATTTTAATTAATAAATTTAAATTTATTATTTTTAACAATTTAAATTAATAATTTAAAACGAATTTAAAGTTTTAAACAAAGATTGGCTCCTAATAAAATGTTTAAATGCTTTAAAAAAAATTGCAGGTGTGTATGTAAATCTTTCCTGTAGCTTAAACTTCCGATTCATTTTAACTTTTGATCTTTCCAGGGGCGCGCCGACCCAGTGTGCAAAGTGTGCACCGCACACAGGCGCCAGAATAGTAAAGGTGCCGAATATTTTAGGCGAAGCTGAAATATTTGAAAAACTTTTATCCAATTTAAATTTATTAAACTCAAAAGTGGGTTATTTATGATTTCGTTTTTATTTTTAATATATAGGTCAGGCATTTTGTGACTGAACATGGGCAAAATTGTAATAGAAGCTTTTTACAGAATTTTTTAACCAGGAACTACTGCTTAATAGCATACTAAAAATCAGACAAAATCTCAGGACGGGAACACCTCTATATACGGATTTCAAAATGGTGGAGGGGATTTTCTGGAACTAAGGCAAAGAATATATCGCTTATGGAAATATATAGCTTTATTTTCACAATTTAACTTTGAAGTATAGTCAAAAACGATAAACAGTACGCAAAAGTCTACTATTCCTTACAAATTACTGCTTAAGTTCATTTTTACAGAAATGTTCTAGTGAAAAAAAAAAAAAGTATCAACAATTTTTATTATATTCATAGTTAGAAGTTAGGTAGTTCTTGTTACATCCATTGACTTGGCACACCCCAGAAGCTGTAGAACAGGGCAATCAATTACGCTTGCATCAGCATCGGAAAGTAGCACAGTTTGTCTTGCAAGAACATCGAATCATATTAACTAGATAATCTGTAGCTGGTGGTAAGTCGCATAGTATTGGGTAGCACGAGTTCTTTTTTACATACCAACCCCATTCTTCTGGCTTGGTTCTTTCTTCAAATATTTATTTGTAAGTAAGTGTGATAGCCATGATATTTTGTAGAAGAATCGGTCGGAGGCAAAAGCTCAGGTGTAATAAATGATTTTACTGTAGTTACCTTCCCTATCAACGTTTGGTGACGTAGTTTGTCTGTGGAATCCAGTGTCTTGCAGTCATAAAACAGAAGCATTGCTTTTCTTCCAGCCTCGGCCATTTCTGAATGTAAGCATGGATTTGAAAAAAAAAAAATTCAATAGAACGGAGCTCTGTCACTCTTTCATCAGTTTGAAAAATGCTGAGGATTTTCCAGTCGAAAAAAATTCTGGATGTTGCATCGCAGCCCGTGAAAGCATGCAGAAATAGAAGGAAATTGCAATTTTCACGACCTACACTGTAAAAAAAAATTTGTAAGGTTACTAAGAATTGTGTAGGAAACTGGGATGCCTAGAACTTTTTATGTAATCACAACATAAGATAATCATGTAAAATTACAGAAGTTTCTTCAGTAACTGTTACTAAATATTGCTTAGTAAACGTACTAGTAATTTTTTAGGGAGTTTCCCCAAAAAATTCTTGTAAATTTACTAAATATTGTTTAGTGAGGTTACTAATGCTTGTTTAGGGAGTTTACTAAATAAGTTTTAGTAAATTTATCGGTGAATATGTTGTAAACGTACTATCCATTTTTAGGGCGTTTTCTAAATTTTTTTTGTAAATTTACTACATATTGTTCTGTAAATTTCTAACGGATTTTCAAGGGAGTTTCTCTAATTAGTTTTTGTAAATTTACTAAATATTTCTTGGTAAACTTACTAGCGATTTTTTAGGGAGTTTGCTAAAGAATTTGTGGTAATTTTTCCAAAGATAGTTTAGTAAACGTACTAAGGATTTTTTAGAGAGTTTTCCAAAGAATTCCCTGTAAGTTTACTAAATATTGTTCAGTAAACTTACTAACGATTTTTTAGGGAGTTTACTAAAGACTTTTTCGTAAATTTACTTAGGATTATTTAGTCAAAATACTAACGATTTTTTTAGGTAGTTTCCTAAAGAATACTTTGTGAATTTTCTAATGATTTTTAGTACACTTACAAAGGAATTTTTAGTACATTGACTATGAAATTTCTTTGTAAATTTGCGAAGGATTTCATAGTACATTTACTATGAATTTTTTTAGTATTGCACCCAAAACTTTACATATACTTTAGCAAAAAATGTTTGGTAACTTTATTAAAGTACCGTCAGAAAAATTACCAATGATTTTTTAGTGTTGTATCTAAAACAGTTTTTGTATTCTCGCCAGAAAGTTTTTTGTAACCGTGCAAGAGATTTGCAGTAAAGTCAAAATCCTTCGATCAAAATAAGTAATATGGCCTGACGTGTTTTTCAGTAATACCACAGCAATTGTCAGAAATATTTGTATGTTATGCATTAAAAAACTGACTGAAGCTTCACTGTAGATATTCAAATAGGTACAAAATCATTTCCATATTAAATTAGCATTATAACAACAGCAGTAAATAAGCAGATAAGCAGAATCAGATCTTACGGTTATTAGTTAAATTAAAAAAGTGAATAGAAACAATAATGAATGTAAAGTATCATTACTAAGTTTATAAAGTATGCCTAAATTTTTTTAAAAAAATGTTATCGATACACTGTTAAAAATAAAGTGTGATGTCTCACCAAGAAAATGGTGAAAAGCCACTGAAATTGAGCTGCAACCAAGATATTGGCGATAAGTTTTACCAGTTTATTGGTGCTTTCTCAAATACCATTATATTAATGAAACGTTAAACAATGATTCAGGTTTTTTATAAATCCAATTTTCTGGTGAAAGGTTGAACCATAAATCAGGATTTTTTTTAATCCAATTTTCTGATAAAAGGTTTAACCATAAATCAGGTTTTTCTTTTTAAATCCAATTTTCTGGTAACAGTTTGAACCATAATTTAGTTTTTTTTAATCAATTTTTCTGGTAAAAGGTTGGACCACGAATCAGGATTGTTTTTAAATCCAATTTTCTGATGAAAGGTTAAATCATAATTCAAGGTTTTCTCTATTCCAATTTTTTGCTAAAAGTTTGAATCACAATTCAGGATTTTCTCTCATCTTTATGTGGAATAATTACACCGGATTGTAACTTTTTTCCCCCCCTCACTTTGGTTTTAAATTTACCATTTTATGGTGTAATAAACCAAATTTCAGATTATGCGAGATTATCTTGCAGTAGGAAAGCTTACTTTTTTTTTTGTTTTCATTAAACCGAAAATTATTTAAGTTTTAATTATTGAGTCTATTGTCTTTGAAATATATTTAAAAAACAAATGTAAACCAATTTGATCTAATTTCACAAAATAATTGCATTTTTTTCACCACAAATATTACCATTCTGTCCTTTTACATTTTGGAATATTTCTTCGCACTCAGTTACACTTATAGTCCATTTAGTGTTTGCTTATTCACAAAGAAAATATTTAAAAAAAAAATTCTTTAGATTTAAATACATACCCTGTTTTTATTACTGTTTTAATTTAAACAATGGCTGAATAAATTTCTTCAACCAATATTAATTTTTGCACGAGTTTGAAAAGGTTTTTTGCATAATGCACTTAGCTGCTACTTTCATGATCTGTTTTTTTTCTTTAATTGTTGTGAATCTATAGATGCTGAAATTTTCATATTATACAGTTTTCAAATTTTTACCTTCTTTTCACAAAACAAAAAATAAAATAGAAATACTTTTAAAATTTATATTGCAACACAGCTCAATTATGCAAAATTAATTGAATATAAAACAACAACAAAAAAAGTTTAGTATTTTTTCTGTTTAACATTCAATAATGAATATAACACATTTGAATAAATAAAGCACAAACATAACGAATACATAATCAAAGTATAATGTGAATACTGAAATAATCAGCATTAAAAAGGCAGCTATAAGTAGCAGAATCCATTTAACCTCTAATATCAGCTAATACAAAATATTACTTTTAACTTTAAAACTTTTTAAAAATACACAATGTATTTCTATTGTATATTAAATACTTACTTTGAAGGGTTAATTTAATAACAGCAGTGTCGCCACCAAGCGACTAATTATTCTTACATATATAAGTATTTTTTCAGTATTCCTTAAACGATTATCTATGACGACGATTTATTTATTTTTTAACAGTACTCATAAAAAAGGAAAAATATTCATCAGCAGCAGCCTTGCAATAGCTGAAAAAGAAATGGTTACAGACACTATTAAATAGCAACACATTTAAGTTGGTTTGCGGTATGCCGCTCCATTTATTGAAAATACAAATTATATAATCATTAAATTATATGTATAGTATGTCAGACTAATATTTACTGTAATATAATATCATTTTACATAGAGTTTCTCTCAGACAGTTTTAGGAGGGTGCTGCACCCTCTCTGACTATTCAGGTCATCAAATATAAAGAATTCTTGAAGCTTAGTATGTTCTGAATCAGGATTTCAAGTCAGGAATAGATCCAAGCATCAGGTTAATTTATCCACCTATTTTAAATGAAAAAGTAAATATTTTAAGACATAAAATATTTCTTGTGCAGACATAACAATAATCAAATTTCACACAGGGGAATTAATCAAAAAATTAAACAGTATATCAATTCAAATCTCTTTTACAAGGAAATCTTCAGCATTTAAAAAATGAACCAGTGTTCGAAATCATTGGTGGTCTGCTGGTCCGAGAACACCAAAAATTCATTCGGACCACTAATTTGAAAATTTTAGTGGTCAGCAGAAACAGTAACTTCCCCCTCCCCTCTCTTACAGGGTCACAGGTAATCTTAAATTTTCCCGTCTCAGAGAAAACGGCAACCAAACACAAATCACAGAATTTTATTTATTTAAAAAAATAAATAAAACTGCATTACACCTTAGTTAATTGAAATATGGGAATTAAAATATCTAAATTAATAATTTTATAGTTTTTCTTTATATGCTGTTTATTTAATTTTTAGTTATAATTTTATATTTTATTAGGCTGAAAATTTTGGATAACTGCAAAGAAAGTTTGTAAGAAAAAGCTACAAAATTCTCCATTTGTTAGGTAGAAGGAAAATATTGTGAAATTCTTAAATCAAATGTGGAAAAATATTGCAAAAAGTGTCAGTTGGTTGAGGGAGAAAAATCGTCAATCAATCGTGATTAACAAAAACTAATGCTTGCCATTTGGCTGCAATAGGGTGTTAACGATTTTAATCAACGATTAAATCATAATTTTAATCAACTGATTTTTTTTTAGAAAATTTGTGATTTTCATCAGATTTTTTATGGTCTGTAGGAAAAAGTCATTTGTAGTATATTGAAATGGTATTACACTATTTCAAACATATAGAAATTGATACACATCACTGAAATGTACTAAAAGATGCTTACTATAGAACATGATGAGCATAGCATTAATTTAATCGCTTATTTATGGGGGGGAAACAAAAGGATTTGCTTATAGTACTGTATAAATAAGCAATAATTGCTGGAAGTTCGTAATCTGTTGTGGTACGAGTTTTTTTAATTTAACTAATTTAGTTACTTCGTATGCATAAAATCTGTAAATCATATACAGGGCTGCAAAAAAGATGTATACATTTCCGTTTATTGATGAAATATGTTGAAGGGGAATTTTCAGCTGTGAAAATGCGTTTCTTAAATGAACTAATGTTTAGCGTACTATTTGGTATATATTCAAATCTATAGATCATATACAGCGTTGCACAAAGGAATTCGGATATTTTTCTGATGACTGATAATAATTGCTGAACTTTAATTTTCAAATGTGTTACGTGTTTTGTAATTTGCTTACTTAGCCATCATATTTAACTTTATTAAACGTTGATATTTTTTTTTTTTTTTTTTGTTACATAATTCTGAATGTGTTGGAAAATTATAATCTGTCGTTGAAGCTTGATTATTTTACGTTCTTGTTAAGAAAAATATTTTTATTTTGTATGTATATATATATATATATATATATATATATGGGCGAGTTGTAAAAAACAGGGTAGGTGGGTTAAGCCGGGTAGCGCGGATCCCTCCTTCAGTTGTACTTCTGTCTATCAGCCAACACGAGGAATTACTTGTCGGTAACCATTATGGCATTTATAGCTGATTGAAACGTTACTGTGTGCGTTTTTTTTTAGTGTGAAGGAATTAGATTCAATTACTCTTAAAAAATTGTTTTATTTGATTCTAAAATTTACGCGTATAACCACTATTTT
The DNA here is from genome assembly GCA_963932465.1 of Maratus speciosus. Classification (NCBI taxonomy): domain Eukaryota; kingdom Metazoa; phylum Arthropoda; class Arachnida; order Araneae; family Salticidae; genus Maratus; species Maratus speciosus. The sequence continues at coordinate 458,216,629 of OZ010796.1, read as the reverse complement.
TCAGCATATTAAATATTCCTGAGTACTACATCTAATTCGTTCCTTTCCTGATAATATTTAAAAATTTTTACTGATCTTTTGCTTATAGGATTAAGAGTAGTGACGCCATATTTTAAACTCTGTCATGTTGGGGTAAAACCGAGTACTTAAGAGTGGGTCAAAACAGGGTATTCCCGATTTTGTCCGACACTCATAGAATGTTTTTTAGTAAAGTTAATAAATTAGCATGGAATTTTAAATTGCATTCTTAATGCTGTTAAGTTATAATATAATTCTAAATCTATCTAGTTATAATGAAAAAAAACTAATTTTGATTTTGTTTTATATTAAAAAGTGGGTCAATTTTTAACTTACATTTACGAAATTAAATTTGCAATTATTAATGAACAAAATAATGGTACTAATTAAGGCATAATTTTATATTATGGTTATTACATTTTAATAAATAACTTTCTAATCTGATGTGTAATAACTTGCGTTATAGGTCCACTTAAAATGCAAATATATTTCGTGACTTGTTTCTCTAAATAAAATAATCTGCCCAAATTGACAAATAATCCATAAAATCTCAATCCTATATAACTAGGCTATATAATCTATAACAGGATTTTTTTTATCAAATATTAAACAGGCAAGAAAAAAACCTCTTGTTGAATGAAACTTTCCCAGACTCATTTGCTGTATATAATAGGAGTGGATGGATTACGAAATTAGGTCTTTATTTTATTTCGTTTAAAAATGTATAGATTTTTCCAATCCTTGCCCTGAAAAGCCGGTTCTTTAAATCCTTAACAGGTGTTCAATTCATATAAAAGAATCCTCTTAATCTAGTAAGAAAAAACAATGTATTTATATATGATTCTTTCCTTACGCAACGCATCGATTTCAACCCCTTGATGTGTCATTCATGCATCTCTAAGCTCATACTAAGAACAAGAGGCGAAGAAGTGGTTATTTTCCAACTCTGCGCGATCTGTAACAATTTACCAAATTGGAAAATTATTTAAAAATGCATTTTCGAGAGCAGCAGTTGTAAATACTGCAATCAGAAGGTTCGAGAAAACAGGGAGTTTTCCCTACAACAGTGTTTTTCCAGACGATCTTTTTGATCCTTCGGAAGTGAGAGAGAAACCCATGAAAGTCATGATAACACACCTAGGTCTATGCAGCCACAGGTTTGCATAGCTGCAGAAATAAATATTTCTGAAACATCACAGGATAATGGAGCTCAACCTTCCGAACATAAACGAGCTGACAACATCCAGCGTCTTTCACGTCGAGCTGCTTCCAGATGCAGCAGTTAACATCACAGTCACAGACGTCATCACTCATTCAAAATTTTACATCTACAGAATACATTATTAAAATTATCCATTCGACATCTTCAGACTATATAGCCCAGCAATCTGTATTTCCAATTTTGTCTAAAATGTTATTATCCCCTTCTAAGGAAGGCTTTAGAATTGAGAAAAGAAAGGGAAAAACTTATTTTGATTTCTTCTTCCTATAAATTACAGGTCGAAACAGATATTAAGGAGAAAAAAGCCAAACAAACTGCAAGACGGAAAAAGAAGCTTCTTTAAAAGAAATAAAAAGAAACCAAAAAAGATTGCGGAATGAAACCTGTATGTTTTGCTATGAACTTTACTCAAATTCTAAATCCAAATACGATGTTTGAAATGCCACGGATAGGCACACGAAGCATGTAGTATTGCAGAAGAATATGATGACAAATTCATCTGTGATTTTTGAAGCTAAAATAAAACTCTTAAACGTACAGTGTAAAGTAAGCAGGCCTATACAACGTAGAAAATTTTCCAACGAATTATTTTTTTTTACACATGGAAGAACACATGTGCAATTTCGTTTTGTTAAAAATAATAAAAATGTATTTTTTACTATATTAAGCAAGACCTATTTGACCAAAATGAGTTTTCCAGTAGTTTTAAATGGATACCCAGTTTTACCCAACCAGCGAGGTAAAATCGGATTTTTGCATACGTTTGAAAAAAGCTATTTTTTTATATAAACAATTATATATATATATATTGTTTGAAAAGAATGTTTTATTATAGCCAAGGATTCATTTTACATTAAAAACAGTGTTCAAAGTTTGTTTTCCCATTTCACAGCATTTGAGACTAACAAACTTATATGGTACCCAATTTTGCCCCACCTTCCCTATATATATATTTATTTAAAGGATGCTGTAGAAGAAAATAGCATGAAACATTTATTAGCTCCTTTCTACATCTGTTTCTACTAAAATTTTTGGTAACATGCCATTTATCTTTTAAAATAAGCAATTTTTCAATTCGCATGCACATTACTGTAGTTATCGCGATATATCACCAATATTAACACGTTGATACATTCTGATATTAAATTTATGATATTCTCCCCACCTAGCAGTTAAACTTTTGAAAAAAAAGATGAAAAAAGGTTTTCCGAAAACTTGTAGCAATTTATTCCAGGATGATATTTTAGAAGTATCGGCAAATATATATATATATATGCTCTAAAAGTTAAAATCTTCTAACTGATGATACAATTGATTTTTAAAAACATGAGTTTTAACTCTCAAATACATTGGTGAGCGTAGGTCACTTCGCGCCTCACAAAGACAATATTTTTTCTACCATAAAAATAACTAAACGTCCGTATTTTAACACAATCTTTTTTAGAGCAACTCAACAGGCCAGATTTACATTTACTTACGAAAATTTCAAAACATTCGGACAAATATAAATATTTTTTACTAAATAAAATGTGCAAAAACTTCGTCAAAATTAGCAAAAACCTCAGTTACATCGTGGTAAAAATCTTACTAGCCTTTTCCCACTAAATATTAATGTTTTTTCACTCGGGCTACGAAAACATTATGTTTTTAACATCTAAAAATTTCAAAGAGTTTGGATGATAACGGCAAACTTTAAGAATTTAAAATACTGGAAGAACCATGTCCCTCCCCCACCTCCCTTTCCAGTCATATTTCAAAATTACACATAAGACTCCAAAAATCAAATTATGCAGAATATTAATACCAAATAATAATAACAATACCAAAAAACATATACTTTCAATTCTGTTTGAAATACTGCAATACATTTAAAAAAATACAAAATTAATCTTTAAAAAAAATTCATTGTCCGAAATCACTTTTCTGTTTTTCTGCGCATTTTACTGTACGACTCACATTACGTATATATTATTTTAAAATACACGATGTTATACAGTAGCTTTGAAATGATCGAGTATTCATTTGATTCAGATATAAATGGATTTAAGGGTGAAAAAAATTAGTTTGAAAAGAAAAAAATCCCACCAAGATTTTGATATGAAAATAAAATCTATATCTACGTATATTATAAAAATATATATATATCTGTGCGTAACGCTGACGTCATTTTGCAAATTGCAGCACTTTGAAATCTGTAATGAAATTTAGGTTTTGCAATTTCCGTGTTCAGCTCGTCGTCAGCTTAAAATTCCGAGTAAAATGAGAACTACATTTAACATTTTTGTTGAACATTGTCACAATTCTATTTCAAAGACCCGTGATCGGGGGATGTAACTAACAATTATGTGGGTGGGAAACTGGAAATTGTTTTAATCCCTTCCGTTTAAGTCTAAAATGAAAGTACTAAGTTTTATCCCACGTACTAGGCGAACATTAGAAAATATGTACATATTTATAGTCGAAAAACTCTTTTTTAAAATTATCTTAACAATATCCCAGAACAATTCTTTCAAAAACAGTGTCAATACAAATGTCGTAGAATTTAAAATTCTGAATAAAATGAGTACCCATATTAATATTTTTGCTGAACATTAAGGTCGCAATTATATTTCTAAATTTTGTCTTAACCGCTAATCAAGAGAGAGAGAGTTATCAATCCGCCATGCCTCCATTTATTACATACATGCATTTTCTTTAAGTTGTTGAGGCCCTCGCGATGTTTCTGTAATTATGTTAATGCTTTATTTTGTATATTTTGAGGATTATAATTTAGTAGTTATCGAGAAAGAGGTACATAATTGACAGCCGTTTTACATGCCATTTCTCAACTGATATCGTCAACCTTAAACCTTAGTTTAAAAAAAAAAAAACGTAAAGCTTATAATACTTTTTTTCAATATTCCGAAGGTTTTAAAATTTTATGAATTTAACTTAAGATGCTCGTATACTAGTCGAAAATAATTTTTATTAAAACCATCTTAGTCCTTTTCGTTAAATATCGAAGTTTAAAATCGTGCTATTGGTTGACCAGTAATTCCTCTAGCGACAAGAATCCTGCACACTCATTTGTTCCCCCGCTCCTCCCCACTATTTTCGACCTCCTTAAATGTGATGCATACGCACTGTTATTCGCTATATATGTCAAATTAAATACGACGCATAATTGAAATACAATATCAGAGATCATAAACAATATTTCCCATCATTTACAAATCATTTTTGAAATATGCTAAAAATCATGAAATTGTTATCGATAAATAAAATTTAGACGTAATAAATTATTCAAAAATGAAGTAAAGTGCTTTAAAGTAATTACAGTCAATTCAACAAGTGAGATTTATTGCTATCATAATCATTCTGTAAATTGCTAAGTAATATTTATTGATGTTCTAATAATTTTGTAATTCATTAAGTGTTGTTTATTGCTTTATATGTTTATCTTATGTTGCGCAGCTGTGCCCAATGACGTCAGACACTCTTTCTGACGAAAATGTAAACGAGAAATAATGTTAAGTATGCATTAAAGTTTTGATCATGTAACTGCTTTTCGTAATCTTTGAATCAGAGTTATTTTGTCGCTTTGGACTACAGTTAATTGCTATGGTAACTACAGTTGTAGTTTTTATGAATTTGAATTTAAGTTATTAGAGATAACAAAATAATGCACTTTTTAAGTTATCTATTTGTTCGTAGCGACAAAGCCGCACCTAGTAGGGCGGGAAAACTTAGTACGTTTATTTCTAATCTATGTCGAAGGGATTAAAACAATTTCCAGCTTTCCCGTATTTAATTCCGAATTCAGCCTTTTTTTCATTTCCTAGCACTGGGCTATAATCCGTATTCAAGAGTTTAAGCCATAACTCTGAAAATATCCAAAATAAAGCCTAAAATAATTAAAATCCTCAAATAGTACCTCAATAAATTAAAATATATATAGGAGAGATGGGGCACATGTGAACAGTTCGCATAAATATAGCTTTTTCTCATGACTGGACTAATTTCTATAAACAAAACCTACTCAATATAGTAAATAGAACTTTCTTTTATACATGGTAATTTTTTAAAAATCACCTGTACAGTTCTTCTTACATTTTTTAATAGTTTTATAAATTCGAAAAATTGTTCACATGTGCCCCATCAGCGGGGTAGTTGTGAACACACGTGGGGCACATGTGAACACAAGGAAAAATATCCTTTGACATGCTTTTTATTCTGTTATTAATTTGTCATCGTAATGATTAGTTAATTACCTCTGAAATTCGCCATATAAAAGTAATATATATATATATATATATATATATATATATATATACACATTTCTCTAGTTTCTGGGTGATATGTTTAAGCAAAAGATTATAAAATGAAAATAAGTAGATTTTGGGGTTGGAGGCTTAGATGATTCATTAAGTATTGCTGAAATAAAATAAAAAAATAAAGAAGCAATTTTAAAAAAGAAATTAAAACTTAAATTTTGCTTAGGGGTTTTTGTTTGGGGAAATTTTTGGGGAGGGGGCGTTTACATACAATTTATCTCAAATCTGCGAAATACGAAAGATTCCCACTGCTGTATGTTGGAGTTTAAGTGGCCTATCAAGCCAAAAGCACCCCATTCTCGATAGCAGGAATTCGCTGTCTCATATTTAAACAATTAGAAAAAATCTCTTGTGGCTATGCTGCTTTTGAAATGGAAATAGGTAAAATGCTCTTACCTGGGATTCATCAATATCGTGATGACGTATAACTTCATCGGTGTGGCGTGGTCAGGGATTTATCCAAAAGCTTCTTGAAGAAATTATTTTTATTTTATTTTGTGAAGCATTATTTATCCTTTGAAGTATCCTTTGAGAGCTTAATATGAATCGCTAAATCCATGGGAAGATATAATGTAATATGAATTAGTATTGTGTGTTTTTACGATAAAGAAAGATTCAACTTTTAGCTTTAAATACTTATAATTAAACATATTACTGGAGTATAAGAAACTCCGTCTTAACAGAGAAGCTACATGATTAAGAGTGAGTATACATAAAGCTGCTAAAACACATATTCGCAGCGTAGAAAAAATATATAATAATTAAAGGTGTCTGGCAACAGTCAAAATGTTCAGATGTTCCTTTTTGGTTACATATGAGTGGTGAAATCTTAGTTATTAGCACATATGCTTTAGAGAGTTACTCAAGTGGTCTGTAATAGCACTCATTATCAAATGCGGAAGTAAAGAAACAGTTCGTAAATTTGCTTGTTAAAATGATCTGTGTTTAGTAACAAGTTCTTTCTTTTCTTTTTTTTTTTTTTTAATCACTTTTAGCAGTTGCCGAAGAACATCTGGGGAATTAAATTTAACACCCCTCCTTAATCTCCTCAGATGGATAAGGTAACAAGTTCATAGTCTTGATGTCACACAAAAGTTGAGGTTTGGGTGTGGGCTTTGTCAAGCAGTCAGCAATCATGTATTGCGTGGGACAATATTTTAATTCGATAATTTTATCCTCCTTTAATTGTCTTATGGCGTGAAAGCGGATATCAATGTGTTTTGTCCGCTTCGAAAATTTTTCATTTTCTATCATCTTTATACTGCTTTGGTTGTCATGGTAAAGTAAAATAGGTTTTACTTGATACAAGTTAAGATCTTCTAGCAGTTTTAATAGCCATAAAATTTCTTGTCCTGCGGTTGCTGCAGCAACATATTCCGCTTCAGCGGAAGAATATGCAATGCTTGACTGTAATTTTGTAGTCCATTGAATGGGATTATCACCCAGAAAAAAAATATTGCCGGTGGTTGATTTTCTATTTTTAGTGTCCCCAGCCCAATCAGCATCAGCATACGCGATGAGTATTGGTGGTTTATTTTTACTTATTGTTAGGCATAGGTTTTTTGTGCAATTGAGGTAAATAATAATTCTTTTTGCCGCTTTCCAATCCTTCTCGCGTGGCGTTGCACTTCTCCTACTAAGTATATTTACTGGTGCCATAATGTCGGGTCGAGTGACTGTGGCAATATACAAGAGCGAACCGATCGCTTGCCTAAACTTTGTATTGTTCGGAAGTAAATTGTCGCTATCTTCTAATTTATAGAAACCTACTTCCATCGGTGTACCAATAGGTCTTGCATCTGTTAAATTTAACTTTCTAACCAAATCTTCTATTTTTGACTTTTGGTTTAATTTGTAACCATCATTCGTTTTGATTATGTTGGTTCCTAGGTACTGACTTATTTCGCCTAAGTCTTTTACTCCGTACTCATTTTGCAATTGTTTTATTACATCTTTAATTATTTCACTTTTACTCGCGATTAAAATATCGTCAACGTAGACGATGATATAAGTGAAATTTTCCTTTTCTTTTCTAGTAAACAAACATGAGTCAGCAGTGCTTTGCACAAAATTCATGTTTTTTAATGATTCTGCGATCTTTTTGTGCCAGGCTCTAGCTGCCTGCTTTAAGCCGTAGATTGTTTTATTCAGTTTACACACTTTGTTTTCACAATTTTTTTCTATAAAACCCTCTGGTTGTTTCATGAAAATTTCTTCTTCTATTTCGCCGTGAAGAAATGCAGTGTCGATGTCAATGTGTTGAACAGAAAGATTTTTATATGCCGCTGAGGCTAAAAATGTGCGGATTGTTGTGTGTGAAACTACGGGTGCGAAGGTTTCATCATAATCTTCGCCGTACTTCTGATTATATCCTTTCGCTACTAAACGGGCCTTGTATTTTTGTACATTTCCTAAATTATCTAACTTTCTCTTAAAAATCCACTTACAACCAATAATTTTCTTATTTGGTGGGGGATCCACTAAGTCCCAAGTTTTATTTTTCTTTAATGAGTTGATTTCTTGTTGAGTGGCTTTGAGCCAATTTTCTTTTTCTACTGGGTTGTTCATGTTTGCTATGTCATAAAAATCGGTTGGTTCGAATGTGTCATTTGTTTTTACATGACATACGTATCTGTCGGGTGGTACCCCTCTATTTGACCTCTGAGACCTTCTCGGTTCTATTTCGGGTTGTTTGGACGCGGTTGGTTCTTCGTCCGAATTACTTAACTCTGTTTGAATGTAGTTGTTGTCATTGTCTGAGTTTTCTACCTCTTCGCTTTCTTTTAAGTTGTTTTCACTATTTTCTATAAATTTAACTGTTCTCGCTATTATTATTTTGTTTTCTTTTGTGAATATACGGTAACCTTTTGATTTGTTGTCATACCCCACAAGTATTCCTTCCTGCGCTCTATCATCTAATTTGTTTCGCTGATGTTTTTGTATATAGGCATAAGCTTTACAGCCGAATGTACGCAGGTAGTGTAAGGTGGGTTTTCGGTTGAACCAAATTTCGAACGGTGTTTTGTTTGTTATTTTGGTTGGTAGCCTATTCTGCAGGTGATTGGCGGTATTTATGGCTTCTCCCCAGAATTTTTGAGGTAAGCCTGCTTCGGAGAGTAGACTCCTAGTCATATCTAATAATGACCTATTCTTTCTTTCCGCTACGCCGTTTTGGCTCGGACAAAATGGTACCGTAAACTGGTGTTGGATACCTCTTGCCCTTAGGTATTCTTCCGTTTGTTTACCTAAATATTCCCCTCCATTATCGGATCTAATAGCTTTAGGGAATCTGCCGAATTGGGTTTTCACCATGGCTACATAATCTTTTAACTTTTCGTGAACTTCATTTTTATGCGAAAGTAAGTAAATTACTGTGAACCTTGAATAGTCGTCTATAAAAGTGACGAACATTGTTTTTCCCCCGATAGTAGGTGTACCGATAGATGTGCACACGTCCGTGTGTATCAGATCGAGCACTTTGCCTGTTTTGGGACAGTTTGTTGATTTCGGATATGGGGCATCACTTATTTTTGTTTGGATACATATTTCACACAATGCATTATGATTACAGTTATTTATTTTTATACCGTCTGCTAAGTTTTTATTTATTAATTCTTTTATCGCATTATAGTTACGATGGCCAAGCCGTTTGTGCCAAACTTCTATGCAATTTTTATTTTTGCATTCATGTGCAATGTTTACTTTATTAGTTTCAGCGCTTTCTAATAATTCGACTTGATATAAATTATTTTTCATTCTTGCTTCAAGATAAATATTCCCGTTTCGGGATAACGTGCATTTTTCTTTATCGAAAATTAATTTATAGCCATTCTGTGTTGCTTTGCTTACCGATATGAGGTTTGATTCTAATTCTGGTACGTATAATACTTCTTTTAATGTGATTGTGTTTATCCCTCCATCGGATGTTTTTGTTTTAAATGTCGTTTCACCTGTACCGTGTGAATTCAGCGTTTTTCCATTGGCAATGATGACTGTCGTCTTTTCAGTGTCGTTAAACTTAGTGAATGCATCTTTACTGTTTAGAATGTGTGTCGATGAACCTGAGTCGATTATCCAGGTTTGTTTTCCTGGTTTCTGGACTAAAAAAGCTGCGTCGCTGCCTTTTCCTGAATTGCCCTGTGTTTTGTTAATCCGAATTGGTTCTGTTTCACGGTTTTTGTTTTCTCTATAATAGTTTGCGTCTTCATAACATAACGATGATGTGTAATACTTGGATTTGTGCGGCTGTTGTTTTTGTGACGGTGAGTAAGTGTTTCTGTTCTTAAGATGCCAGCACTCCCTGTATGTATGGTTTTTTAATTTACAGTATGTGCACTGTTTGTCCTTTTTATTATAGTGTTCAGCCGGAAACTTTTTATGCGTTTTAAACGCTTTTGAGGAATTCTCGCTCTGATCTGTGTTTTCTAAACGTCTTGTATATTCATCAGTGAGTTTTCCTTTTATAAACTCTGAATTAAGTTCATTTTCTGGACGGGCCTCGAGGGCTATAATTAAGGTGTTGTAGCTAGGTGGCAATGAACAAAGTAACAGAGCTGAAATGTGCGAGTCATTAATAGTTTCGCCTATGGCTGAAAGTTTATCAACAAGTTCTAAAATATGTGTAATGTGTTTTATTAGATTGCCGTTTTCTGGGAGTTTTGCTCCGTATAATTTTCTCAGCAAATATAACTTGCTTGAGAGATTAGCCCTTTCATGAATTGTTTTTAAAGCTTGCCAGGTTTCTCTGGCAGTGTTTAAGTGCTTTACATGCACGATCTGTGAGTCTTCAATACTCAAGTTGATAATTGCACGTGCTTTACGGTCCCTCTTCGTCCAGTCCGTGTTAATTGGATCTGGGGGATTTTCTGTTATTACATCAAACAATTCTTCTTTTATTAAAATCATTTCTGCGCGAAATTTCCAATTTGAGTAATTTGTCGAATTTAATTTTTCGACTATTTGAGTTTCTTTTATCCCTGCCATGTTTATTTTTATTTGTTTATGCGACCAACCTATTTCCTTTTTATTTATTTATTTACTGTAAAATGTAAAATGAACGATTTCTTTTTTTTATTATTATTATTACTCACAACCAACAAATTGTTCATTCACTAATTATTTAAATGTTCATTACATAAAACATAAATATATAAATGTTTCTTTTTCATTCACCTTAATATTTCTGGTACAATAACATTCATAATTTTATTCAATGCAGCATCTTTTTATTTTTTTTTTTATTCAGAACATGAATATTTTTAATATTTATAATCTAAGCCACTATATAAAATTTTTCTTCTTTTTCGCTAAACATGAGCACTTTATCTGTCTCATTAATCTTTTGTTGGAGTTTAAGTGGCCTATCAAGCCAAAAGCACCCCATTCTCGATAGCAGGAATTCGCTGTCTCATATTTAAACAATTAGAAAAAATCTCTTGTGGCTATGCTGCTTTTGAAATGGAAATAGGTAAAATGCTCTTACCTGGGATTCATCAATATCGTGATGACGTATAACTTCATCGGTGTGGCGTGGTCAGGGATTTATCCAAAAGCTTCTTGAAGAAATTATTTTTATTTTATTTTGTGAAGCATTATTTATCCTTTGAAGTATCCTTTGAGAGCTTAATATGAATCGCTAAATCCATGGGAAGATATAATGTAATATGAATTAGTATTGTGTGTTTTTACGATAAAGAAAGATTCAACTTTTAGCTTTAAATACTTATAATTAAACATATTACTGGAGTATAAGAAACTCCGTCTTAACAGAGAAGCTACATGATTAAGAGTGAGTATACATAAAGCTGCTAAAACACATATTCGCAGCGTAGAAAAAATATATAATAATTAAAGGTGTCTGGCAACAGTCAAAATGTTCAGATGTTCCTTTTTGGTTACATATGAGTGGTGAAATCTTAGTTATTAGCACATATGCTTTAGAGAGTTACTCAAGTGGTCTGTAATAGCACTCATTATCAAATGCGGAAGTAAAGAAACAGTTCGTAAATTTGCTTGTTAAAATGATCTGTGTTTAGTAACAAGTTCTTTCTTTTCTTTTTTTTTTTTTTAATCACTTTTAGCAGTTGCCGAAGAACATCTGGGGAATTAAATTTAACACTGTATTTGCCTTATTTACTTGTAAATTATAGATAAAGAAGGGGTTTTTAATGATTTTAAAAAAATCTCGACTATAACCCCCCCGCCCTCCCCTAACTTCTTTTCTTTTGAAAGAGGGGGGGGGGGGTTGCAATAGGGATTTTACGGTAGTTATCAGTTTAAAAATTTTACTTTCTTAAAATATTACTCATATGTATCTCCATTCAAATCGTCATATACATAAGTGTTTTAGATATGGAAGTAAGCCATCATTGCAAGTTTAGAACAAATGTAATAAAAAAATTGCAAAGTTGTTCAGGGTAATACTTTTGTATTAACAATGCATAAAAAATATTGTTGTAAACTGTTTAGTAAAATAATATATGACACTTATTGGATTTTAGAAAACATTGAATATATTTAAAGTACAATTGAATGTAAACGAGCTTGTTGCTCTTTATGTATTTGCTGAAAGATGTGTTTGATGAAGTTTCAATGCAAAATCAACTTTGTGTGAAGAAAATAGCTTTTATTTCAGGAAAATTATAGGTAATGGAACTGACATTATTTATCATTAAGTTAACTGAAAGGAACATAATCACAGAATGATTATTGGGGCACTTAAGAGGCCACACTAGTCACGGCTTGAAGTTCGAACGCTAATGCTAAGTCTATGGGAGCAATGTTTTCAAATATCTTGCTTGATTTTTAATATTTTTAAATGATTTTTTTTGCACAGGATAGCTGAGGACTATCTGTTTACGGGCTACTTTTTACTTTTCCGATTTTCGTTGTAGTTTAATTCTCAGGATCCTGTCAATTTAGGATCCAGTGAAATTCGAGGTATTGTGTCCTTTTTAGTCTTATAACATTCATATCAGCAAAATTCAGGAAAATTTTTTTAATAACAACGAAAATATAGAGTTTAAGCTTTCCAATAACATGCTTTCAATAGTTCTACTACAATTAGGCTGAGCAAAATATGCAAAGATTTTGATGAAAAATGTGTCAAAAATGGCCTCGTAATGTTATGCTCTCCGCCTCCACCAAGACGATGAAAAGACCGCCTATTAAAAATCTGATTGGCTAATATCCAAACATTTTAGCAAATGGAAACGATTTAATTGTGATTGGATTGTTGTAACGTGTTAAAATAGATCACTCCTATTTCAAACCTTGGATTTATTTTTTTCTAAGACTATTGTTTATTTTCAACAAAATACTCTTGAAAGAATGAAATATTTCAAATTTTATATTTCTATGAATAACGAAGGAAACTAAGCATTAAGTTTGCATATATAAAATTTCAGAACCATACACAGGAAGGTAAAAATTGTACAAATTACTAGGGGACCAAATTTCAGGCCGAGTTTATTACAGTGTTGAATTCAGACACTTTTCTCTGGGAAGGTTTTCTGAGGCTCCGGTGGGAGACATAATACAGTTCTGGGGGGAGGGGGATTGCATTTTTTGACGATTGAAAACACAAAATATCAAATCTTTTGGGGGGGACAACTTACTGCTCCGGGGGGGGGGCGATGTCCCCCCCCCGGGCCACCCCCTGAATTGAACATTGGTTTATTAAGTAAAACGGTAAAAAAATAGACGCGTTCTTTTTAAAGTATTATTTAAGTTAAAATAGTTGACAAATAATAAAATTACGAAGTTAGAATTTGCTAGAACATGTTTGTGGCCCAGGCCAGGAGACTGTGTTTCAAGTTTTCTATTCTCGTATATGTATAAAAGATTCGACAATTTAACATTTTAAGTTCGAAAAACCGTTTTTCTTAATTAAAAATCAGCAGAACTTAAAGGTAGTAAGTGTTAAAGATTGTTAACTTTAAAATTGTAGATCAACTTGTTCAAATTTTTAAAGAAATATTTTTAATATACATTACTTTAATATTTATTATTTTTAAGGAGACAGTACATCTTTAACAGTCGCAGAACGAAATTTGTCCTGTGTAAAGCATCTTTTTTTAAGAGCTTACTTCAGACACGGGAAGAAAGGAAAACGTTAATGTTAAGTCTATGGTAGAGGTCTGCACGGGCCGGAATTTCCAGGCCCGGGCCCGGCCCGGCCCGTACGAAAGCTATCTTGGCCCGGTGTAAAAATTGGAAGTTCGGCCCGAGCCCGGCCCGTTGTAAAAATTGGAAGTTCGGCCCGAGCCCGGCCCGGCCCGTTTGCATTATTACAGTTCTCGGCCCGGCCCGTACAAAAATCAATGAAAACGGGCCCAGTCAGATACAATTTCTACAAAAAAAAAAAAAAAAAAAAAAAAAAAAAATTCATTTTTCCTCAACATACAATTAAGATTCTTTTAATGAATACTACATACATATTTATGGGAACATTTTACAGTATATTTTACATTACTATGATGTTCGCAAAACAGAAAACGCACAATAATAAACATTAACGATTACTTACAGTCATCGTGTCTACAGACATTTCAAAATGGAAATAAGGATTCATTAAAAGATTAATGTAGTTCAGAATAAAGGATTAAAAACAAGATAACATTTGAAGCTGTATAATAAAAAGTAGATTTGTGAAAATATTTCTCTCATTTTTAAGACTTTTCTCAAATCCAAAGGAGCTACATTTCGACACATTTATGAAGTCTTTTCTTTTTGGAAACGCGTAAGATTGGCAGGTATTCTTATTCAAAAGCTATGTAAATGTCGTTTTTTTCATAGATAAAAACAATATATCTTTCTGAAAATACTGTCAAAGTTAGCGTTTTGAATCGAATTTCCGGAAGCGATAGCACAGTAAAGGAGAAAAACGTACAGTCACGTGACAGGAATCGCTGTTATCTCTGTAAGTAATTTATTAAATATGGAAAAAGCTATTAGTTTCCAAATGCCTTCAATAGGCAGGCCTGTCAATTTTATGCCTTTATAGTTAAAGTTTTTGTCAGAAACATGTGTCTGAAAGCTTTGCATTGTTGAGCAGATTTATACTTCTCGAGAAAATCATATTCATTGAAAATGGCTCGTATTTTATCTGCTTCGCTTAAATTCTTATATCGGGCCGATAGGCCCGATTAATTTTTTTGCCGGCCCGGCCCGGCCCGGCCCGTTTGAAAATTCTCCTTCATTCCGCCGGCCCGGCACGGCCCGCGGGCCGGGCCGGGTACGGGCCTCGGGCCCGTGCAGACCTCTAGTCTATGGGGGCGTTATTTTAAAATTTCTCGCTTTGATTTTAGTATTATTGAATGATGTTTTTTGCACAGGATAGCTGAGTACGATCTACAACCAGCCTAGTTTTTACTTTTTTAGATTTTGGTTATAGTTTATATATATATATATATATATATATATATATATATATATATTAGTATAGTTTCAATTTCAGATCCGATTCACTCCGGTTCCGAAAGTATATGAGTACTACAAGATGCTTACATTAGAATATGATGTGCATCATATTTTATTTCATTTACAGGGGCACATAAAAGATGTTGGATACAATACTGTATATGAAGTAGTGTCTATTAGGGATGATTGCTGAAAGTGAGTTTTCAGCTATGATTACGTTTTAAGATAAATTTCTGTATACTAGATTATATATATAAATTCTATAGACTATGTATGGGGGCTACGCAAAAGAACTAGGAAGAATTGTTGAAAATGAGAGTGAATTGATTAATTTTATTTTCAAGTTCAACTATATTTAGAAAGATATGTTTGGAAAATACAAATATAATAATATACAAGACTACTCAAAGAATTGGACGCATGCACGCCTATTTCAGACACGGGAAGAAATGAAAACGCTAATTTTAAGTCTATGGGGGCGACATTTTCAAATTTCTCGCTTTGATTTTAATATCTTTGAATGTTTTTTTCGTATAGGATAGCTGAGGACGATCGAAAACCAGGATAGTTTTTACTTTTTCCATTTTAGCTATCGTTTTTTTTAAATATTAGGATAGTTTCAATTTCAGAACCGATTCCACCGGTTCTGAAAGTAAAAGTATTTTTTTTTTTTAATATCTGAAAACAAAATCGAAAAAGTAAAAAACAGCCTGGTTGTAGATCATCTTCAGCTATCCTATGCAAAAAAATTCATTTTAAAATATTAAATAGGAAGCGAGATATTTTAAAATAACGCTCCCATAGACTTAACGTTAGCGCTTACATTTTTTTCCCCGTAACTAGTGTGTGCTCTCAAAGGTAACATAAAGGTATTTTTTTAACAGTAAGGAAGTGCTAAAATTATCATTAACTTTAATAATGTAAACCTAAAAATAATGAGACTGTAAGGTAAAATATAGCATTTTATAAAAATCTGCTAGCTAGCAATTTATTTTCTAATACATGCTATTTTCTTATAATTTATACTTCACTTACATGGACATTCAAAAGTATTCTTTTATAGTATGGCTTATGCGATAAAAATCATTTGCGGTGTATTTTAATGATGTAAAACAATTTTAAACATAAAATTTATGCAACTTATTGAAGTGCATAGGTACGTGTACAAGGGAATTCAAAAGTACATTTCGTTATATTATGGGCTATGAAGAAAAAACGTTTGTGGCGTATTTTAATAACGTTTCTCTGTTACAACATAATGAAATTGATATGAATTTATGAGGCGTGGTAAAACATGCTTTCTGAGGGGGTTGCACAGCATTTATCATTCATTTACAGGGTCACAGAAAAGAGTTCAGTTTTATTACAGAAATAATTGCTTGCAGCATGTGTTTTAGTTATGTTTCACGATTTTAAACAAAATGGAATTCATATACGTTACTGAGGTTTACTACAAGATGCTAACATTATAATATGATGTGCATCATATTTTATTTCATTTACAGGGGCACATAAAAGATGTTTCATACAATACTGTATATGAAGTAGTGTCTATTAGGGATGATTGCTGAAAGTGACTTTTCAGCTATGATATACGTTTTAAGCTAAATTTCTGTATACAAGATTATATATATATAAATTCTATAGACTATGTATGGGGCTACGCAAAAGAACTAGGAAGAATTGTTGAAAATTAGAGTGAATTGATTAATTTTATTTTCAAGTTCAACTATATTTAGAAAAATATGTTTGGAAAATACAAATATAATAATATACAAGGCTACTCAAATAATTTGACGCATGCACGCCTATTTCAGACACGGGAAGAAATGAAAACGCTAATTTTAAGTCTATGGGGGCGTCATTTTCAAATTTCTCGCTTTGATTTTAATATTTTTGAATGTTTTTTTTTTTTTTTTTTTTTTTTTTTTTTTTTTTTTTCACAGGATAGCTGAGGACGATCGAAAACCAGGATAGTTTTTACTTTTTCCCTTTTAGCTATAGTTTTTTTTTTTTTAATAATAGGATAGTTTCAATTTCAGAACCGATTCCACCGGTTACGAATGTAAAAGTAATTTTTTTTTAATATCTGAAACCAAAATCGAAAAAGTAAAAAACAACCCGGTTGTAGATCATCCTCAGCTATCCTATGCAAAAAAATTCATTTTAAAATATTAAAAAAGGAAGCGAGATATTTGAAAATAACGCTCCCATAGACTTAACGTTAGCGCTTACTTTTTTCCCCCGTAAGTAGTGTGTGTTCTGAAAGGTGACATAAAGGTATTTTTTAACGGTAAGGAAACGCTAAAATTATCATTAACTTTAATAATGTAAACCTAAAAATAATGAGACTGTAAGGTAAAATATAGCATTTTATAAAAATCTGCTAGCTAGCAATTTATTTTCTAATACATGCTATTTTCTAATAATTTATACTTCACTTACATGGACATTCAAAAGTATTCTTTTATATTATGGCTTATGTGATAAAAATCATTTGCGGTGTATTTTAATGATGTAAAACAATTTTAAACATAAAATTTATGCAACTTATTGAAGTGCATAGGTACGTGTACAAGGGAATTTAAAAGTACATTTCGTTATATTATGGGATATGAAGAAAAAACGTTTGTGGCGTATTTTAATAACGTTTCTCTGTTACAACATAATGAAATTGATATGAATTTATGAGGCGTAGTAAAACATGCTTTCTGAAGGGGTTGCACAGCATTTATCATTCGTTTACAGGGTCACAGAAAAGAGTTCAGTTTTATTACAGAAATAATTGCTTGCAGCATGTGTTTTAGTTATGTTTAAAGATTTTTAACAAGATGGAATTCATATACGTTACTGAGGTTTACTACAAGATGCTTACATTAGAATATAATGTGCATCACATTTTATTTCATTTAGAGAGGCACATAAAAGATGTTGGATACAATACTGTATATCAAGTATTGTCTATTAGGGATGATTGCTGAAAGTGAGTTTTCAGCTATGATATACATTTTAAACTAAATTTCTGTATACTAGATTATATATATATAAATTCTATAGACTATGTATGGGGTTACGCAAAAGAACTAGGAAGAATTGTTGAGAATGAGAGTGAATTGATTAATTTTATTTTCAAGTTCAACTATACTTAGAAAGATATGTTTGGAAAACAAATATAATAATATACAAGGCTACTCAAAGAATTGGACGCATGCACGCCTATTTCAGACACGGGAAGAAATGAAAACGTTAATTTTAAATCTATGGGGGCATCATTTTCAAATTTCTTACTTTAGTTTAATTTTTTTGATAGGATAGCTGAGGACGGTCGACAACCAGGCTAGTTTTTACTTTCTCGATTTTGGTTATAGTTTTTTTTATATTAGGATTGTTTAAGTTTCAGAACGGATTCCAACCGATTATGAACGTAAAAGTATTTTTTTTTTAAATATCTGAAACCAAAATCGAAAAAGTAAAACTAGCCCGGTTATAGAGTATCCTCGGCTATCCTATGCAAAAAAATTCATTTTAAAATATTAAAAAGGAAGCAAGATACTTGAATATAACACTCCCAGAGACTCCCATTAGCGCTCTCATTTTTTCCCGTTACTAGTGTGGGTTCTCAAATGTAACGTAAAGGTATTATTTGTAACGGTTAGGAAACAAGAAAATTTATCATTAACTATAATGATGTAAAACTAAAAGTAATGAGACTGTAAGGTAAAATATAGCATTTTATAAAAGTCTGTCAGCTAGCAAATTTATTTTTCAATACGTAATTGTAACGGAATCCTGGTTTAAACGGAATATTTTCATGATTCCCCTAAAAATACCTTACAATTGTATCTGCAAAGACGGAAACAACCCACCTAAAACGGTATCTCGGACTTATTGTTTATGTTTCCATCTTACCAGGTTTTATAGTGTCATGTTTTTAGCATGAGGTGGTTGAATTTTAATTACTACCAAGTACCGCGTTTTCCTCTACGCCCTCTATATTTTCTATATGTATATCCAACACAAAACTTTTGGACGGGTACTCAGATGTTTAGCACTCTCCAACATAGTTGAAAAATGTTTATGAGTGGGGCTTGACTGCTCGTCTGTCAGTACTCTAACTAGCGTACATATACTCGGATTGTGATGTAATAGAAATACGTTGTTGATGTTTATCATGGCATAAATGACATTGATAATGAAGCGTGTAATAATTTATACTTCACTTACATGGACATTGAAAAGCATTCTTTTATATTATGGCCTATGTGGGAAAAATCATTTGCGGTGTATTTTAATGATGTAAAACAATTTAAACATAAAATTTATGCACATTATTGAAGTGCACAGATACGTGTACAGGGGAATTCAAAAGTACATTTCATTATATTATGGACTATAAAGAAAAAACGTTTGCGGCGTATTTTAATAATGTTTCTCTGTTGCAAACATAACGAAATGGATATGAATTTATGAGGTGCACTGAAACATGCTTTTTAAGGGTGTTACAAAGCATTTATTATTCATTTACAGGATCACAGAAAAGAATTCAGTTTTATTACAGAAAAATCTGCTCGCAGCGTGTTTTAATTCTGTTTCAATATTTTAAACAAGATGAAATTCGTATACGTTACTGAGGTTTACTACAAGATGCTTACATTAGAATATGATGTGAATCACATTTTATTTCATTTACAGGGGCACATAAAAGTTGCTGGATACAATACTGTATACGAAGTATTGTCTATTAGGGACGATTGCTAAAAGTGAGTTTTCAGCTATGATATCCTTTTTTAACTAAATTTCTGCATTCTAGATTATATATATGATTTCTATAGAGCATGTATAGGGCTACGCAAAAGAGCTAGGAAGAATTGCTGATAATGATAGTGAATTGCTTTTCTTTTAAATTAAATTCTACATTTTCACGTTCAACTATATTTAGAAAGATGTGTTTGTAAAATATAAATATAATAATATACAAGGCTATTCAAGGAATTGGATGCATGCGCACGCCTATGAATAATAATTTCTGGAAGTACGATTTCAGTTGTTTACAGCATGTTTAAACTGCAATAATTTTGATCTTACCATGTGGCGTGTATATAAACTTGTTCTAATGCAAGGGCTGTACAAAATAATGCAAATATACTGCCGTTAATTGGTAGAAATTGCTGAAAGTTTACTTTCATCTGCATTATTCGTTTTCTTATTATATTAAATTTTATGATATTTTTCATGCCGTTAAAGCAAGCCTAAGAACATCCATTGATAACTTTATCATTTTAATTTTTCAGTAATTTGAACAATTTAAATTTACTAAGATTTAACAAAAACTTAAAGTTAGTAAGTATTAAAGAATGTTTACTTTGAAAGTTTTGATCAACTTGTTTGAAACTTTAAAGCAATATTGTTAATATTTATTACTTTTAATGTTTGTTATTTTTAACGAAAAAATATACCTTTAACAGCCGCAGAAAATGCTAAATTTGTCCTGTATTACACATCTTTCTTTAAGAGCCCACTTCAGACACGGGAAGAAATAAAAACGCTAATTTTAAGTCTATGGGGGCGTTAATTTCAAATTTCTCGCTTTCTTTTAATAGATTTTTTTTGTTTTTTCTACATGGGATAGCTGAGGACGATCGAAAACCAGAATAGTTTTTACTTTTTCGATTTTGTTTTTAATTTTTTTTAATATTAGGATAGTATCAATTTCAGAACGGATTCCAACCGGATTTTGAAATATTAAAGAGGAAGCGAGATGTTTGAAAATAACGCTCCGGTAGACTTAACATTAGCGCTTACATTTTCCCCACGTTACTAGTGTATATTCTCAAAGGTAACGGAAAGACATTTTTTGTAACGGTAAGGAAACGCGAAAATTTATCGTTAACTATAATAATGTAAATCTGAAAATATTGAGACTGTAAGGTAAAATATTACATTTTATAAATGTCTGAACAGTAAACAGCAGCGTAGTTCCAGGGGCTACCTATTTGAAGATCAAATCCACGCCCTGTCGATGAGTTGGTACATAGCACATCATAGAAAAAACAGGAAATGTTAGTCTAAGTGTAGTGAAACACTACTGTGATAGAGAGTGTCGATAACTCCCATCAATACTGCCGAGAATCAAGGACAGAATGAGAGACAAAGAGAGAGGAAAGTCTACTAGCTAACAAATTTATTTTCTGATATGCAGCTGTAACGGAATCCTGATTTAAACGGAATTTTTTCATTATTTCCCTAAAAATACCTGGCAAGTGTATCTGCAAAGACGCAAATAACCCATCTAAAACGGTATTTCGTATATATTGTTTATGTTTCCGTCTTACCAGGTTTTATAGTGTCATGTTTTTAGCATGAGGGGGTCGAATTTTAATTACAACTAGGACCCGCATTTTCCATGAACACCGCCTTTTTTTTGGAAGGAAAATAAAATTTGATGTCGATACGAGTGTGTTTCGAAAGGTTATCAGCCCGACAATGAAAATAGAAATGTTTTGACAATACTTCATTTTTTTAACGTAGTTCCTTACAACTTATAAAATTTAAACCAACGAGTTTCCGAATTTTATTATCTTTAGTATAATAAGCCTTATCTATCTTTGGAAATGAAGTGGTGGTGTCTGTTTAACCCCATATTTTGAAGTGAATTTCCGACTACAGAGCCATTTCTTCAGGCTTGGGAAGAGGAAATAATCGCTGGGAGCAAAATCCGGTGCATGTGGAAGTACTACAGAGCGTAGGTGACTGACTTTCGTAGCGAAAACTACATGTTGAACGTAACGTTGTTACGTAGCGAAAACAATGCTGTGGTGAACAAACACCTTCTTTTTGCTCAGGTATGGACATTTTGTCGGATAAGCACTCTTCAATTGGTCCTGTAGAGAAGAATAACACTGTCCGGTGACGATTCTGCCTTTTTGCCGGTGGTCTATGATCACCACATCTTGTGAATTCCTGAAAACCGTATCCATGGCTTTTCCAGCAGGTGGAACCGTTTTCACTTCCTTTGGTGCAATTTCAGCAGCTCTTTCACATTGTTTAGATTGCTGTTTAATCTCTGGGGAATAATGGCGAATTCATGTTTCATCCACCGTTATAAAACATTGACGAAAATCAGCCGATTGTTTAAGTTTTCTAACTTAACTCGAGATCACCATAGTCCACATTACTAAAGGCACTGGGCCATCTGCACTACCTTCATACAAAAAAAAAACACACTGAAGATGGAGAAACTCATAAAATGCTAAAGAAAGGAGGGTTGGTGAATAAGGAGACCAAATTCACGAGGTTTAATTTGATTATGTTAATAAATGAAATATTTTCAGGAAGGCATTTTCTGCAGAAATTCCACCCAAATCAGCATTTCATTGCAAAGTATATGTCTCATAAAATCATAATAGAACCTCCACTTTTGAGCTTGCCAAATTCGATCTATAAGCAATATTCTAACGGAGGCAAATCAAGCAAATTTCTACCACTTATTTTAAAATGTTATTATTGTCTTAATTAACTGAAGTTATTAAATAGGATAAAAAAAGTAACAATTTTTAATAGAAGTCTGCCTACTTCATCCTCGTGAAGTCGGAACCTACGGTTCGATCCAGCACGTTTCGGCCTGAAATTTTTTCTATAAGCGAGGCTCTATGATTGAATACGAGTCATAATTGATTGTATCAGTTTCTAAGCCTTTGTTGTCTAAAAATTTGAATTTACAGGTCTCCTCGGACGGAAATTTCTTGTTCCCGGAACCGGACAGTACAATTAGCAGTACAAAAAAATTACGTATTATGAAGCTAAAACTTTGGCCCAACCCAGTTTCTACAGAATATGTCGATATTTTTAAAACAACGTTATTCTACATTGTTCAAAAACCAGATTTACGCATAGTTTTTATTTTCAGATTATATTCGTAATTCATGGAATATAAGGAATGATAACAATATTAGTATTTATTTAGACTACATTGATGACTACTTCGAAGAGGCCTTTTAATCAAAGCAAAAGTGAGTTTCTTACCCACAGAAGATTTTTCTTCGCATTCAGTGAGACAAGAAAATTGTATATTAATAGATGTTACTTAGAAACTATAGCATTAGTTTGCAGAAATACTGTTTATAATTAAGTGAATTAAATCAAGCAATAGAAGCAGCTTCAAATAATCAACAATTAGGCATTGTTTTCCAACAAGACCACACGTATCTTTGCCCACTGTAGACACAAAATATTATAATTGAGATCAAATGTTTCAATCCAAGTACCAATCTCCAAAACTTACTTCGTCGAATGACCGTTTATTTAAATCACTTCAAAACATTTTGAGGATAAGGTATTTTATATTTTGGAAGATTTGAGAAAATACATCGATTCTTTAGCCAGATGAGCTCTAATTATGTAACTGCTAGGAATTGAAATTTTCATGAAATACATTTTCTTTAATTTCCATCAACAATATGCGACAAACTTTTACATCAGTCCCAAAAATCTGAATTTGGTTACGGATTCTTCTCTGGTCTTTATCTATGAATTTTAATAACACTCCATCTTTACTTTCAATTTACATTGGTATCCTGGTTAAAGATTGCCTTAGTTAACATTTTTATTTCATGTTGTATTTGTAATGGCACATACTTTCGTTTACTAAAATTCATTATTCAATGACAGAGTTTTATAAAATGAGTAGAGAGAAAATTAAGGCTCACAAAGCAACAGTTAGTAAATTTGTCATTAGCTTTTCAAGAATTATACGAGAAGGATAATACCGTCATCAACCAGTCTGTCACTTTGAAAGACTGCGTTATTTACATAGAAAATGTCAGTAGGACATTTTTAAAAAACTGATAAAAACATTTTATGGGAATGAATGAATGATAGCTTAACATTGTCTTGATCAGCAAGTTCAAGTAGAGGCTGCAAATTAAAACCACTGCTAATTTACCAAATTAATTTATAAACTAATAAAAACAGTTTCTGAGCGACAACGAATGATAGCTTAACACTATCTTGATCGGCAAGTCCAAGTAGAGACTATAAACTAAAAGCACTGCTAATTTACCAAATTCCGATATAGGATTGGTAAATTAGTGGTAATATAAATACATAATAAGTAATAATATAATAATACATCCTTTAAAATATAAATAAAAAATAGATTGGTAAAGGATATTACGGCAACTCTTCCTGATTATTAACTTGGAAATAGAGGAAGAAGATTGAGAATTTCTGGAGACATGTGACAGTGAGCTTGCAACTGACAAAGTAAAAAAAAAAAATCTATCAGCAATGTGGGGAAAATAAAATTATAACTTAATCTAAAGGTAAAGATGGAGAGAAAAATAAATTTATTTCCTCTGACTTCTGATAAAGAAAAAGAATGCTGTGGTAAAATTGGAAGAAATTCGAAATTTTGCTTTGAAATGGAATTCTAAGAAATTCATTATCAGAATTACATATCAATGTAATGAAAAATCCATGCAGTTTTCAGAGAAAATAAAAACAAAGTCTTTCTCAAACAATTATAAAAAAAAAAAATTACAGCTGTACTTGTTACAAAAAACTCCAAATTGATACTAATGAATTAAAAAATGTTTTTATACACTATCTAGGTATAAAAACACAGAATGTTTTTGTGCCTGTCCACAGATTCCTAAAAAATGATACAAGATTTCATAGGAAGGGATTTGTTCGACGGGTGGCAATTGCACAGACTATCAGCTCATCAAGTTCAAGGCTGAAATTTTAGGATTATATAGACCTTAACAAGCATATTAAAATGCAAATGGTCTGCCAAGTCATATCTTGATAGAAAACACCTGAAGGCCGGAGTTTAGTATTTGATCGATTGGTTTACCATTGTATTTTCCTGCACCCAAATGTAAGAAAACATTGAAGTTTGTGTGGATGAAAACACAATGATAAACCAGCAGATCAACCACTAAATTGAGGTTCTGCAGATGGTTTCCACCAAGATACGACTTAGCAGACAAATGCATATAAGTTTTATATAAAATAAACAGTCAAGTATGAGTATTACTCGCGCTCAGAGGGTTCCGTACAATAAATATATGAATTATTAACTGTATTATTTAAAAGAGTAATTAAACTTTGTAAAAACCTATACAACGTAGAGTTGAGTATAGCTGTATATATTAAAAAAATATGAATGAGTATACCACAAAAGTTCAAAGAGATATGAAGCCCAAATAAAATTAAATATTGCTATTTTGTATAACTCTTTTTTTTAAATCTTATCTTAATCTACATATGATGAACTTAATTCGGTACTGACAATAAAAGTACTGCATATTTAAATTTCATTTGGCATTTCATAAAACTAAATTCAACATAGTAATATTTTTCTTTTTACAGTGTAGCTGAAACAAAATCCTTGTTCAAAGTTCAAACTTGGCGTTGTACTAAGCGCGCTTCTAAAGGAGGTCGCAAAGATGCAACTCGTCTTTGTCCGTGCCGCGTTTTTCCAGATAGGTTTTTAATTAACTTTTAAAGACACGGGAGGTATATTAAGAGATCCACTCAACGCAAACTAGTTGCGAATCAAATAATATTTATGTGATTAATTCTAATTAAATTGGTCTGTTTTTAATAATTTGACGTTTATTGCTTTTATGCTGCTACTGGGTATTGCATTACACAAATATGTCATTAAAAGTCGTTATCTAGTATTTAAAAATCGATAGTATATAGAATACGCCGTCTCTGCCATTATGTATGGCCAAACCACCCGTATCTTTAAGGGTTAAGGCTCCCGTCCCTGCCGGCAAAGGCACTCACGAGCTAATGCCAATCGTATGGGAACGGATTTTTTCTAATATCTCGTTTGCATTTCGACATTTTTAAATATTTTTCTTGCATTTGATAGCCGAGATCCGTCTCTACATCGCACCTTTCTTTACTTTTTCGATTTTGGTTGTAGATATTTTTTTTAAATGACACTTTCATTTTCAGAACCAGTTTTGAAAGTGAAAGTAACTTTATAAAAAATATCATCATCATCATCATCTTCATCATGGGTTATGCTAAATCAGCCTGTTCCGGCTCCATTGATCAATCCATCGGAGCGTAGGTCTAATCTGGAACCAAAATCGAAAAAGTAAAAAAGGTGCGATGTAGAGACGAACCTCGGCTATCCAATGCAAAAAATATATATATATTTAAAAATGTCGAAATGCAAACGAGATATTAGAAAAATCCCTCCCCATACGATTAACATTAGCTCGTGAGTGTCTTCGCCGGCAGGGACAGGAGCATTAACATCTCGGCTAATTACCGACGATTTTTTTGAAAATAATTATAAACAATGCTTTTATAATTTTGATACGATAGGTACCTTTAGCGTTCCTCGATACCTTTGCTGAATGCTCGCAAATCGGAATCTATGTGTAACAGAAAAATACGTTTTTATGAAAAACTATGCGACATAGGGTATAATCACTATAATTTTCCTGCAAGGCTTAAATTAACCACTACTACCTCTAATTTTTTTCATAATTTTAGTTTCAGTAGATTCGGAAACAGATGGGAAAGGGGGACATATTTTTGCACTACATTTTCGACGATATCTCTGAAAATATAATACCTAAAATTAAACGAAATGTATTTTAGATTACGGCGTTACGAAATCTTTTAACCGATACCACAGATGATATACAAAAAAAATATTTTCTTTCAAATAACGTAATTAGCCCCTCTACGTTTTTTCCCAAATTTATTTGTGAATGTTTAAAAATCTGTAAATATGTCAGTCAATAGTCTTTATTACATCCCCCGATTTGAACTTTCAACGTTCCATAGTTTGCGAGTAAAATGGCTGTGACAGACAGACAGACACAGGAGTGATCTTATAATGGTTCCGTTTTTACTTTTAGGTAGCTTTCATTACAAAAAGCTACCTATTGCAGCCGTTCGGAGGAAAGCGATTTCAAAAAATTTTGGTATATTTTCATCGATCATGACCCCCAGACCCCGAAACCACCCTCCGTTCAAAAGTTGATATATATATATATATATATATATATATATATATATATCCATATATATATATATATATCTGATCTTTGTCATACTGTAACTCTCGTATTTATGAACCGATTTGGATGAAACTCGGTGTGTACATAGTACATACCAATGTCTTGACCGAGTTCGTTGGCCAGCTTCATCCGCCATCTTATTTCAAAATGGCGGCCATTTAAAATTTTTTAAAAAATTTAAAATTTGAAATGTGGTACCAAAAAATTAAAAATTGAAAAATATTTTTTTCTTATGTATTGGACCTTGATACAAAGATTACGGAGCAGTTTTTGTTTTGTTTATATCTTAAAAAATGGCTGAGTTATAGCACTTTCAATTTCAAGCGTGGCTGTCATTTTGAAACGACCTGATTTTTGTCATGCGATAACAGGCATATTTATGAACCGATTTGAAAGTAACTTGGTGTGAACATAGTACATACCAATGTCTCGACCGAGATCGTTGGCCAGCTCCATCCGACATTTTGTTTCAAAATGGCGGCCATTTAAAATTTTTAAAAAAATTTAAAATTTGAAATGTGGTACCAAAAAATTGAAAATGGAAAAATATTTTTTTCTTATGTATTTGACCTTTATACAAAGATTCTGGAGCATTTTTTGTTTCGTATATATCTTTAAAAATGGCTGAGTTATAGCACATTGAATTTCTAGCGTGGCTGACATTTTGAAACGTCCTGATTTTTGTCACGCGATAACAGGCGTATTTATGAACCGATATGGATGTACCTTCGTGTGTACATAGTACATACCAATGTCTCGACCGAGTTCGTTGGCCAGCTTCATCCGCAATCTTGTTTCAAAATGGCGGCCTTTAAAATTTTTTTTAAATTAAAATTTAAAATAAGGTACCAAAAATTTGGAAAATGAAAAAGATTTTTTCTTATGTATTTGGCCTTAAAACAAAGATTACGGAACAGTTTTTGTTTTGTCTATATCTAAAAAAATGGCTGAGTTATAGCACTTTGAATTTCTATTGTGGCTGTCATTTTGAAACGACCTGATTTTTGTCATGCAATAACAGGCGTATTTATGAACCGATTTGAATGTAACTTGGTGTGAACATAGTACATACAATGTCTCGACCGAGTTCGTTGGCCAGCTCCATCCGCTATCTTGTTTCAAAATATCGGCCATTTAAAAAAATTAAAAGAAAATTTAATTTAAAATTAGGTATAAAAAATTTGAAAATGAAAAAGATTTTTTTCTTATGTGTTTGACCTTAATACAAAGATACCGGGAGCAGTTTTTGTTTCGTCTATATGTTAAAAAATGGCTGAGTTATAGCACTTTGAATTTCTAGCATGGCTGACATTTTGAAACGATCTGATATTTGTCACGCTATAACACACGTATTTATTAACCTATTTGGATGTAAGAAGGAATTTGGATAGTATATCGCAATGTCTCGACCAAGTTCGCTGGCCAGCTTGATCGGCCATCTTGTTTAAAAATGGCGGCCATTAAATAAAAAAAAAATATATTTAAAGTTAGGTGCAAAAAATTAGAAATTGAAAAAAGATTTCTTTCTTAAGTATATGACCTTGATATAAGGATTCCAGAGCTTTTTTTGTTTTGTCTTTATCTAAAAAATGGCTCAGACCGATCAGTTTGAATTTCTTTATGTGGGTGAAATTTTGAAAAATCTGATTTTTTGCCTGCGCAGCACTCGTATATATCAACCGATTCCGATATGAGTGAGCATGTGTACAGGAATTTCTGAGGTCTCGACCAAGTTCACGGGTCGGCTTCATCCACCATGTTGTCTTAAAATGGCAGGCACTTCAAGATATCGCCGAATTTGGCAACCAAATATAAGTTACTTTAAATAAAAGCATCTTGGATAAAGCTGACTAATTTCGCGAAATTCTCATTCATAAGGATTTAGTATTGATAAAAATTAGTAGTGAATCTTCTATAATCGATTTCCACCAAATTGAGCTTCGTGTGTTTGAATAACATAGGCTAGCTTTTTAAAAATAAGGAATATGAAAGCTACCTCTTCCTCCCGGCACTGGCCGGAAGGACTTTTTAAGTACGGAACCGTAAAATCATGATTATTGCAACTGAGAAATACAAAAACATAAGAAGATGAATTATTGACAATAAATAAAACAAGAAAGGAAAACCATGTGCCAAGTATGGATTATGAACCCTTTCCTACATTTTTAGTTTAGTTAGAAAAGCATAACACATTTGAAACTACACATTTATTAATTTCTAACAATAGAAGGAAACGTAATTCAATTGTTTTGTGAAGCGCTGTGTGTTCCTTATAAATTTTTATACACGCCACATACTGAGCTGAAATTTAATTCAATAATAAATACGCTGAAAATTACTGAAATCACACTTCTAAGGCTAATGTAAGACGGACGTCTTTTTGCACGCTTTTTTCCTTACGTTTTATCCCTACATAATGCCGCTAGCATTGTGTAGGAATAATACATAAGGAAAAAAGCGTGCAAAAAGACGTCCGTCCGACATTAGCCTAAGAATTGCTATCCATGGACGGCCATGAACCCAGTTTTTTGCCATGGCCCTATATATTTATATTCTGCAATGTCATTTAGCCGACAAGACATTTAGCAGACAGCAATTAGGCGACAGGATGTTTAGCCAACATGGCAATTAGGGGACAGCGACAGTTAGCCGACAAGACAGTTAGCCAACAGAGGACAATTATTCGACATGGACTTTCATCCGAAAGGACATTTAGCCAACAGAGCAAATAGCCGATATGTGAATTATCTGACACGAAATTTAGCTGACACATACATTTTTCCGAAAGAATTTAGAAGACTCGGTTTTACATCAACAATGTAAACCTCAGTAGCTCGTCACCATCATAAATCAGCTTTTTTATTGTTTCAGCGTTTTTGTTTATGATATACAATTAAACATCGAAATTTCGTCACTCTCATAAAGTAATTTTTTTCTTCAATCACTGTTATTCTGTAAAGCTTTTCAATAAAACATCATTAACTAACCTTCGTAATATTCTTTTGTTCATTTGAACAAAATTATATAGAAAAGTAACGTTTCTACAAAAATTATTGTTTGAAATGCGGATTTTAGACGGATCCCTCCCATAAATATTTACTTATGTTTAAGCCTTCGACTCTCGATCGCTCATTATACTCATTAAGTAAGAAATTTATGAAATAAAATGGAAATAATTCATTTTAATTATTCATTATACCTTAATAACTCTTCATTTTCTTAAACTGCCATTATATTTTACAAATATAGTTATATTTATAACACACTAAAAATTCGATAACTCGGAGAGGAGCCAATAATTTTTTTAAAAAATAACGTTTTCTACAATAAATATGGTTTAAAATGCTGTTTTTGATGGATCCCTTCGATAAATATTATTTAATAAATATAAGAATTTAAAATAAAGGAGTGCGTGAATTCCGGGAACAAAAGACAGGACCCACGGTGTGGCAATTTTTAAACTTTTTTCGTATCTGTCATGTGATATATCATCGGAAAGTCCTTGGACCACTCTTTCATATTGTGACCCTTTCTTCTCATCTCCCCCTATTCGCCACCCCTCCAAGAGGGCATTTTTCGATTTTTTCGAAATCGTAGAGTTTTCATCATTTTAGATCCGATTTTTTGTACGAAGCCCTTTAAGAAATATTGTTTATAATACTATATACAAATTTCAAAGAGGTGGGGGTACTTTTATATCTTTTGCCGCCACGCTTCATGTGATGTATAGTTGGAAAGGCAGTGTGACACCAAATTTCATAACATATTCAAATATATACCTTCCACGCCGCTCCCCCCCCCCCCAGTTTGCTCCCCGCAGGCACTTTTCTAACTTTTGCCGACACCCCTTACGTGATATATCCTTGGAAAGCCCTATGACCTCTTATACATATTATGCATCTTCCGTGCGTCTTCTGCACTTTTCCCCCGGGCGGCACTTTTTAAAATTTTGTTGACATCCCTCATATGATATATTGTTTGTGTAGTACACGTTCCCCCTTTGATGTCAGATGTATACTCCTAGATCGTAGATCACTAGTTTTTTTTAAGACAAAACTAAGTTTATTTATAAAAATGCAGAAAGACAGTAAATATATTCGACGAGGACAAGACGATAATACGCATACAAAGTATATATGAATTATATCCAGTGGAACACACTATAATATTCCATAATTACACACGTTATAATACTACACAATTTCGCTTCACCTACAATACAAACTTTTTACATACCATTGCCCGTAGCACCTGTGTAATTTTATATCTAACTTTCGGTTTTTCAAACCCCCCCCCCCCCCGGCACACATGCACGGCATAAAAACCTCCAACCTTCACTCTCTAAAAAGGAAATCTCCTTCCCTTCTCTCCTTTGCTCGCACGTCACGTGTGTCACATGACCAAAATGCTATGCAGATATCATAGTTTGGAAAACCTGTGATCACTTATTCATGTTATGCGCCTCCCGCACCCCAGCCACAATTGCCCATCCAATGGGAGGGACTTTTCTAAATTTAGCCAACACGCCTCATGAGACTTATCGGTGCAAAGCCCCGTGACCATTTATATTATGCATATCCGGTACCCCCTCCCCTCACTTTGTCTCCGGGGGGTACTTTTCTAAATTTTTTCGACAGCCCTCATACAACATATCATTAGAAAGGCCTGTGATCACTTGTTCATGTTATGCACCTCCCGCGGCCCTCCCCCACTTTCCCCTCACGGTGGGAGGCACTTTTCTAGATTTTGCCGACACCCCTCATGGGCCATATCGTTTATAAAGCACTGTGACCACTATTTCATATTATGCAGCTTCCGCGTCTCTCCTGCCCCTTTGGTTCTCGCGAGGGACAATTTTAAAAATTTTGCCGTTACCCCTCATGTGTATAGTGGGCGTGCACGCGCTGCAAAATAAGTAACCGTGATA
Organism: Maratus speciosus; assembly: GCA_963932465.1. Classification (NCBI taxonomy): domain Eukaryota; kingdom Metazoa; phylum Arthropoda; class Arachnida; order Araneae; family Salticidae; genus Maratus; species Maratus speciosus. Next base: position 458,184,679 of record OZ010796.1, on the reverse strand, counting down.
ATAATTATAATGTAACTGTAACCTAACTGTTCCATAAACGTAACCTAACCGTATCCAAGCCGTAACCTAACTGTTACCTAATTATAACCTAACGGTAACCTAACCGTAACATAAGTGTAACCAAATTATCACCTAACTGTAACCTACTGTAACGTAACTGTAACCTATTTTTAGCCTAATTGTAACGTAACCTTAACCTAACTGCAACCTAACCGTAACCTAAGGTAGGCCGCACACTGACCCAACACGAGCAACATGAAGTACGATTTAAGTTGGTTGGTTGGTTGGTTGATTTTTGACGGCCGATTATCTACACTAGAGATATAGGCCCGAGGGGGGAGTGCCCTTCGTGGGGGTCTTTCTAAGTGATCCTAACCCGTACTTACGCATGGAAATCCATGGCTCGAAGAAAACCACGAAAACTCCGAAAGATTAGGCCGACGGGTGCGATTGGGATCAAACACAGCACCTCCCGTCTACCAGCTTCGAGAGCAGAACCTCTCAGTCACTGGTGGGGCAAAGTACGATTTAGGAGAAATAAAATATCGAAACATAGAAGAAAGCTGTTTCAAACATGTTTTAAAGCGGTTTTTTCTCCGAAATCAAGCAACATGTTCCACGAGTCGCCTCAATGTGCTACCGGCCTAATTGTAACCTAAACATTTCCTAATTGTGACGTAACCGTAATCTAAATGCCACCTAACCGTGACCTAACTCTAACCTTACTGTAAACTAACGTTAACCAAATTATAACCTAACCTAACTGTAGCATAACCGTAAAGTTACCATGACCTAACTGTAACCTATCTAAATATCACCTAACCGTAACCTAACTGTAACATAATCATAACGTAGCTGTAGCCTATCCTTAACTGTAACTTAACTCTAACCTAACCTTAACCTAATTATAACCTAAGCGTATCCTAACTTTAGCGTAACTTTAACCTATCCGGAACATAATCGTAACCCAACCATACCTAACTGTAACGTAACTGTAACATAAACGTAACCTAAGTATAAAGTAACCGTAACCGAAGTGTAACCTAATTATAAAGTAACCGTAACCTAACTGCAACCTAACAGTAACCTAATTGTAGCCTAAATGTAACCTAACTAGGACGTAACCGTAATCTATCTGTAACTAACGTTTACTTAATTATAACCTAATCGTATGCTAACTGTAATGTAACTGTAACATAACTTTACCATGACCAAGCTGTATCCTAAGCGTAATCTAATTATCACCTAAACGTAACCTAATTATAACCTAACAGTTACCTAACCGTAATCTAAATGTAATTTAAGTGTAACGTAACCGTAACCTAAGTGTAACCTAATTATAAAGTAACCGTAACCTAACTGCAACCTAACAGTAACCTAATTGTAGCCTAAATGTAACCTACTGGGACGTAACCGTAATCTCACACTGTAACTAACGTTTGCCTAATTATAACATAATCGTATGCTAACTGTAATGTAACTGTAACATAACTTTACCATGACGTAGCTGTAACCTAAGCAAATCTAATTATCACCTAAACGTAACCTAATTATAACCTAACCGGTACCTAACCGTAATCCAAGAGTAACTAATCGCAACTGTATCCTAACTGTAACCAAACTGCGAATTAACTGTAACCTAACGAGAGGTGCATGATATGAAAGAGTGATCAAAGGGCTGCCCATTCCAATGATATGTCACTTGAGGGATGTCGGAAAAGTCAGAAAAATGCTTCCGGTGATACAAATTGGGGGAGAGGGAACGGGAGGTACATAAAATGAAAGAGTGATCAAAGGGCTCCAATGCGATATATCTCATGAGGGGTGTCGAAAAAAGTTAGAAAAGTGCCGGCCAATTATCCTATCGGCTAAATGTCCTGTCGGCTAATCGTCTTGTCGGTTAAATATCCTGTCGGCTAATCGTCTTTTCGGCTAAATGTCCTCCCGTCTAATTGCCACGTTCGGCCAGTTGCCTGTCGGCCAATTGTCTATGTTGCTAAAATTATTGCTATATGTCCGTATGCTGTATGTAAATTTCAGCTAATTGTGTTGTTGACTATATGTACGTATCGGCTTAATGCACGTGTCAGCTAACTGCTATCTGCTAAATGTCTTGACGGCTATTTGATTGTCGGCTAGATGTCTGCGACCGGCTACGGGTCAAACATCTCTTAGTAAACTAAATGTAGTTGAGCTTGAAAATGAATAACTCAAATTATAAAACACTTTTAAGTAATTCATGTCATTCTCGGTAATACTCATGAAATCTTTTATGTAGCGTCTATGCAATTCATATACACCACCTATGTGCCAGTGCAAAAAAATTAGTTTAACTTAATTTATACCATAACTTATCATAAATAAAACATATCATAATTTAAAACTCACTTTCACCAATCATCCCTAATCTTTCCCTGTAAATGAACGATAAATGCGATGCACACCATACTCTTATCCAAACATCTTGCAGTAAAACCATCAGAAATTTCATTATGTTTGAAGTAGTGCAACATAATTAAAATACGCTGCGAACAGCTTTTCTACGAAGAACTTTATAAAACCGAACTCTGTTCTATGACTCTTTGGTGTAATAACAATTTTCCAGTGCACCTTAATAATGTAAATGAATTTCATTATGTATAAATTTGCATAACGCTATTAAAACACACCACCAAATGATTTTTTCCACATAGACCATAATATAACAAAATGCTTTTGAGTGACCCTGCAATGGGTCCTTGTTAGTCGTTAAAGATGTTTAAATTTTTCAAAAGTAATTTTTGGTTCATAAAAGTATATATTTTTAGGCAAAATCTGCAAAAAGTGCCTTAAAAGTTCTTAATTTTGCTCTTGTACTGTTTCGTAATCAAAGGTGAAACTCTTCCCAATTTCTTTGAAATTCTGATTTTAAAAAATAATAATGTAAATTACCTTTTGCCCCCCCCCCCCTCTTCTTCCGAAATTTCGCTTCCCCTTTTGCTCGCCTTAAATTGTCAAGGTTTAAAACTCCTTAATTTTTTCTTTAATTTTCTGTTTTATTTGTTACTTCAAAGTAACAATAAATGATCAGTCATAAATTTTATTATCGATTTATTTCAGCGTATTCATTTCATTAAAAGTTCTTGTAAATTGCCCCTTCCGAAAATGTAATTTCTCCCTTTTGCTCCCTCCCCCACAGTACCCATATTTTAAAATAAAAACCCTTTAAAACTCTTTAAAATTTAAAAAATATTTCTGCTCAATTTGCCAGTTTATTTTAACAATAACGAAACGATCATAAAAATTTCTCTCCGGCCCCCAACTAAAATTGGTATTCCCTCCTCGCCTCTCCCTCTTACCAAGTATCAGAAATTTAAAATCCTTAAAACTTTTTCGTTTATTATTTTTGTAACCTATTTGTAAATATTTTCTACGGTAAATTAATAATAAGACATCCAATAAACTTTCGCCCCCCCCCCCCCCCCAAAATAAAAAGAAATAATTATGCTTATTCCTCTTTTTTCCTTCAGGTCACAAAATTTAAACCTTAAAAGTCAATGCTTTTTCTAAAACATTTTGTACTCTATCTCTTAATTTATTGATATCATAAATAATCAATCATATAACTATACTCCTCCCCCACCAAAATTGACGTTTGCTCTGTCTCCCTCCTTACCACGCACACAAAATTTAGTCTGTTTTTGTCCGATTTGATAGTCCTTAGTAAGGTAAATAAATAAGTCATCTAATAAAATCCCCCCTCCCCTTTTTCCTTCTTTCGCTTAACTAAGTTTAAAATCTTTGAAAATCTTTTTTAACACATTTTCAGCTTTATCTGTTTCTTATTCAACAATAAATAATCGATTATATAATTTCTTCCACCCCCATATAAATTTGACGTTTTCTTTCTTCCCCCCATTATTTCCATGTACACAAAATTTAATGTCTCTAAAACTCTTAATTTCAATGTTTTTGTCCTATTTGTAAACCTTTTATAAGTTACATAATCAGTCATCTATTAACCCCCCCCCCCCCAACAAAAAATAAGAAAAAATCTGTTTCTTCCCTTGTCTTACCCTCAACCCATGAAATTAAAAATCTAATTTAAAGATTTTAAAACTTTTTAATTTACACTTTTTTTGGTCCTAATTATAAATCCTTACTATCTATAAAATTAACTAAATCTTTTCAACTATGTACGAAAGTGTTAACAATAAAGCGATAGGTATACATTTAATTGTGCATAAAAAACATTTTACTGTATTTTTCAAAGCAAAATGTCTTTAGAGAGATATTTCTAAGGAAAATATTGTGGTTTCTCGTCAACGTGCAAGTAAATTGTCAGAACCTTCCGAAATCATTTCATTCCAACTAGCTCAGAAAGAACCACCAAACATAGATGCCAAATGTGCCTGAGTTATCGACTGATCCATAAACAAAAAAGAAAAATCATGCATCAACATCGACACTTTCCAAACTTCCAGAACACTGTAAAAAAACTTCGCCGTTTAATAAAGTAAAGAAGATATCTAACTAAGCATTTATAAAACGTATCACACATTTGAAAAGCAGGTTTCAACAATTGCGTCCATAACCCGGAAGGTACTCCAATTGTTTTGTGCAGATCTGTATATGATTTTTTTGTACTGCATATATTTGTACAGATTCTACATACTGTGTTAAAATTTAGTTTTGTAAGAAAATACATAAAACAGTTGAAAATTCACCGTCGGCAATTTCTACCAATAGACGGAAACATACTTGATTTATTTTATGCAGCCCTATATATCTGTATGCTACATAAGCATACAGATTTTTATACACGTCAAATATTAAGCTGAAATCTAATTCAAGCAAAAACATGCTTAAAATTACTGAAATCACACTTCCAGGAATTATTTTCCATAGCGGCCATGTATCCAGTTTTTTTAATATCCCTGTATAGGATTTTATTTGTATGATACAAACATCTCTTAGCATACTAAATGTAGTTGAGCTTGTACATTTATAACGAAAAAAACCAAACATCTTTAAGCAATTCATACTCATTCTCAGTAATGGTTATGAATTCTTTTGTGTAGTCATGTATAGGGTCTGTAAAATTTATGCACACCATGTAGTACGCAAAAATTTACTTAAACTTAAAAACGCATTCTATAACTGAAAATGCACTTTCAGCATTAATTTTTAATAGCTAACACGTCGGATACAGTATTGTATCAAAATATTTTATGTGTCCCTGTAAATGAGCGCTAAATGAAATGAAAACCATATTCGAATGCAAGCATCTTGCAGTAAATCGAATTAATCTGTATCTATTTCGTCATGTTTGAAATAATATAATTTAATCGAAATACGCTACAAACAGTTTTTCCTCGTAGACCATATATAACCAAGCTCTGTTGTCTGACTCCGTAAATAATTGTTAAATGCTCATGTTGTACAGAAAGTAGGCTTAGGACACCTCAGAATTCATATCGATTTCATTATATTTGTGACAGAGTAATATCAATCAAATACGCCGCAAACGATATTTCTTCATGGGCTATAACATAACGGAATACTTTTGAGTCCCCTATACTTGTACTTTAAGCGTTACACATAACATAGTCTATAGTAACCATTTTAAAGTGTATCTCAATGTACATAAATTTAATTATGTTTAAGATTGTGTAACATTATTAAAATACACCCTAAATGATCCCCCCCCCCCCCCCCATAGACCATAATGTAACGGAATACTTTTGAATGCATCCGTAAATGAACCCTGAATGATACATACTTCATTTTAAATACCGAACATACCATGATGATTTTGAATATCGTATATAAATTACATGGCAATCCGACTACATTTACGCTAGTTAGAACACGGACAGACAGACGGAAGCACAAACCCAACTCATAAACACTTTACAACTTTCTTGGAAAGTGTTAAAATTGAAAAAATGCAATGAAAATAAAAGTATTTTAGTGTTATTTAGATTACGAACAGCTACAAAAAAATTGTTATCTGACTGTATCATTTAAAAAATATTTAGTGTGCAGAAATCCCCCCCCCCCCTACACACACACATGAATTTACTCCTATGCACTTAAAATTTCAAATTGTTAAAACTCCTTTATGTTTTATAACATGCTTGTAAAAATAATCCATAATATAAATTTTCTTCCGCCTGAAAATTTCACCAAACTTTTTTCCCTCCTCCTTACTACTAACATCTCACAAAGTTTTGAATATTTGGAAAACTTTATTTTTTCTGTCTCATTTTTTAGTGCTAACAACAATAAATTGTGTACTATATCTATAAATGATTACGCTGGGATTTAGATGTGTACCCCCTCTCCTCAAAATTTGTATTTCCCGTTCTCCCCCCCCCCCCCAACACCCCTCTACAGTACAAAATATACAGTTTATTTGTTTAACTTTTTCTCTCCTAATTTTATGAACATCTTATTTTTAACATTCAATATTATTTAGCTTTTATAAATCTCTTGAAAAATTCATGTTCTAAAAAGAATTCCCACAAAAGATAGTTATTTTAGAATATTTGTTCCTGATATATTTTCCCCCTTATTCAGTATCTCCCCCTTGATTTTAAATGAAATTGCATTATGTGAAATAAAATAGTTTTTATACTGCACTAATTTCAATTTTATGTTTGTAAAAGCTGTAAAATGAACCTAAAAATGAAAAAAAAGAAACATATCTAAATAAAATATTCCTTTATTTTCTGAAAGTCAAATGTTTTAATTTTTGCACTCTTGTCATAAACAGATTAAAATTCTTTTTACCGCTTTTAACGTTATCGAGTACGACTTTGATCTACACTAGTAAAGCGAAGACAATTGCAAAAAAAATCCCTTAGACCTGAAACCTACTGGAAATTATCACATGTAGCGCTTAGCCGAAGGGGGTGGGGGGTTGGAATCGTGCCAGATAATTGGCCATTTGCTGATTGGAAGAGTTAGCTTGTCAATCATTTGAATTTAGACCATCCTTTCAATTCAGTTAAAATGCCAGCAGCCATCTTGAATTCTTTTTGTCCGTGACTGCAGTGAGCTCTTAAGTACTGTTCATATCTGCCCCAATTTGTCTGTTCACAAGTGCCCCACTTTGCTGCTTCTGTTAAATTGATAAATTATTAACATTTCTCAAATTTAGAAGAAAAAGAACTGTATTAAAAATATTTATTAGTATTCATAGTGCATGTTAAAACACTCAAATTAAAATAAATGAATAAATAAAGTTAAACGCTTATGAACTCGGAAAAAATATTTTACTTTTGAGATCTAAAAACAGTGCTTTGGCTACAGAGGACAAACAAAAGGTCAAAAAGCTTCAAAAAATTTTTACCGTATGTCTACAGGTGTCATCTTTAGTAATTTTTTTCAAATAAAAAAACTTACAATAACCAGTGAAAAATTGCGATGTTCACATCTGCCCCTTGTTCACATGTGCCCCCATCTTCCCTATAAATTAGAAACAGGGTGAACTGATAACCTCGTCTGTTCTGGCTTCAATCACTTGATTAACGAATTAGGCAAAACTTTGCAATATAATTGTAAAAATTCAACAAAAATAATAAGTACACATTTCAATCAGAATTTTAACCTCTGCAACATCTGTATTAACAATGTTTTTAATAGAGTTAGATTTTTTTTTAGATATTGTTATGGTAATTAATAAAAATGTGTTTTTTGACTATAAATCTGTACATATCTTCAACCACTCACCTAGTAAGAGGGGTAAAACTTAGTACATTCATTCTAGACTTAAAGTAAAGGGATTAAAACAATTTCCAGCTTTCCCCTAATTAATTCCAAATGCGGCCCTTTTTTCCCTCCCTACCACTGGTCTATAAAGAGTTTTAAAGACTTTAAAATTCTATGCGCTCTAAGTTTTTTTTTTTTTTGGGGGGGGGGGGGGGGAGAGAAAATCTTGATTATTTATTGTGACAATAAAATGACACAGAACAGATATATATTTTTAATTTAAGCAGTTTTAAAGAGTTTTGAAAATTTAAGTATTACTGTGAGAGGTGAAGAAAACGGGGAAACGAAATTTTGAAGGTGAAATTCAGATAAAATTTTAATGAAATGGATATGATGGAATGAATAGTTAATGAAATTTATGACTGATTATTTATCCACTTAAAGTAACAAATACAGTAGAGCATTTTTTTAAAACCTGTAACTGATGTCAAAGAAATTGTCACATAACTAGTGGGAAGTGGTCTGTGAGACCGCTCCGACGAAAGATGAATAAAAGTCGCGATAAACTCATAGGATGTTGTTTTTGTACTAAACTTTTTGCACAGGAGTGTTATAATTAAAATTCACATATTCAAAAGTCTCTGGTGTTAGTAGGGGAGACCGGGGGAATGGCAACACCTTAAGGGAATTTAAATTTTTTCACTTCGAAAAAATGTTTATTTTTTAATAGTAAAAATTCTAAAGCTGAATCATGATCTTTAGTATCTGTATAAATTTAACCGTAATCATAACTGTAAAGTAAGCATACATAAAAAAATATTTTTTAAACCTCTGCACAGTGGCGGGATTACCCAGGACACTGGGGTAATTCCGCCACTGTACCGGGGTAATGCCGCCACTCCTTAATGACCGAGTACATGCATCAAATGGACACTAGGAAACACACAACTTACTGAAAATAGTTAGAAGGCAATGTAATTGAGCAAAATAATGGTTAAGCTTACAATTTACTTCATATTGCAAAAGTCACTCTGCTGAATCGGCTCCACAACATTAAAATGAGGCCATTTCTCACCCGATTTGCATGGTGGCGGCATTACCCCGAGAGGACAATATGGCGGAAATCCTCAAGCAAAGCCGAAACAAGAACCGAACTTGTTCAACACATTACATCAAAATGTCGGCGAATGCATATAGTTTACGGGTCATATTATCTTAAATACCTAATGTTACAATAAAAAGTGCTTATCTCTACTCATTTGAAGCTCCGAAATAACAAGCAACTAGATGAAAACTACATTTTTCACTAGAACAAAAGAACGACGTACAGCAAAGTCACTCTCACTTTAGGCACTGTTTATATTGTTGGCCGCTATAGTGCAGGCACATTCACTATCTCAAACTGTCCTTCGTTTTTAAACTAGGTGGGGTGGCGGCATAACCCGGGTTGGCGGCATTCCCCCGGTCTCCCCTACTAAAGTTTCAAACGAAACAAAATTTCAGTAGTGTTTGTAGATAAACTGAAATTTGCAAGTTAAACTATGAAAATTGAAAAAAGCAGTGGTCTGTGAGACCGGTAACATCAGTTAAAGGATAAAAAAAAGTTTTAAACAGTTTAAACTTTGGTATTGTGGAGAAGGGAGTAAAAAGGGGAGGTGAAATTTCAGAAGAAAGGTTAGCAATGGAGGTTTTATCTTTATTATTTAAATAAGAAATGAAAAGAAATGCAGAAGAGTTCCACCACCGATTAAGAAATAATATGACAGTAAAGCACTTTTAATGACTTTTAAAAATTTGTGTGTGAAAATAAGCACTTTCAAGCACAAAAAAATCCTTTTTGAAAAATGCAAGTACTTTTAAGGACCGTACGAATCCTGATATATTGAAAATTTCCCGACTACAGAGCAGTCCTGCACGGGTCAAGTTGCAAAAGACACAAAACCGAATATCATTCTTAAGTCAACCCGCAACTCGACCCGAACCCTCCAAAAATATTTCCTCGATCCGCAACCTGACCAGAATCAGCCAAAATAATTTTCGGCAACCTGCAACTCAACCCAGACTTATTTCACCCGAACCCGAAATAAAAGGAAAGGAAATCGTGTTTTATTGATATTATGAAATGTAATCTACAGTTAAATCTCTAATAACAATTTATGTTTTATGTAGGAAAATGGACAAATGTATATACTTTAATATCCAAACATATGTGGGTATCATCCCCACAAGTATTTGAAGTGAGGACAGCTTGTTAAAAAGCGCCATCGATATTCACCATCATGGTTGATCTCAATGGCGCTTGGTGACAAGTTGTCCACATGGCTCACAATCACATGACACACCTAAGTGATGTACGATAGGTGGGGGGGCTAAAGTTACGCACTTATCATTAATTTTGATTTTTAATGAACACATTGATCTAAACTTATGTGACGACTGATTAAAATGTTGTTTTAAAACCTTCGGCACGTTCCACTATGTAACGACATTCTGTCAAGTTATAATTCCGTGAGAAATTGTAATTTAAAAAAAAAACATTGCTCTGCGTATATTTGCCTCAATGGTTGGACTAAAAGTACGCAGTGATGAGGCAAAGATACGCAGTGAGCATTTTTGCCCCATTTTCACTAAAATGAATGAGTAATGTAAAAGCATTAGTAAATTTCGATAGTATGTAAACTGAAAATTCTAAACTAGACCATGAAAAAAACAGCGGCCTGCGGAATCGCAAATAGCAGTTAACCTCTAACTGTTGTGATAAAAATTGTTTCATAAATACTGTAAACGGTCTCCGAGACCGCTTAATCGTTGATTGAATAAAATGGTTGACTAACTCATAAGAGGCGGTTTCTGCGCTAAAATTTATGCAAAGGGCTATTATAGTAAAATTTCCCGCATTCAGAAGTCTTTAGCTATACTTCTAATTTACCAAACGAATCAAAATTAAACTAACATAACTACTTAAATTGAAAGTTACAAGTTAAACTGTGAAAACTGAATATTGCAGCGGTCGTTAAGACCGTTAACAGGAGTTAAGGATTAAGGTTTAAAACAAAAGCGATTCATGAAACAATATTGATTTTTAAAAGTAGGTAGGTAGGTATTTACGTTCTATATTTAAAAAACTTAACTAGAAAAAGGAAAATGTACTTTACTAACTTATATTAGTTAAGTAGCTATTATATTTCATATAATACAAATTTAGAACTTGTGGAAAGCTTTGCATCTAGCTAAAACGATAGGGCAATGTCCCGTATCTTAAACATGTGCGTATCTTTGTCCTAGTGATGGGCGATTCTCGAGATTTTAACAATCGAGAAAAATCGTCATCGTAAAAAAATACAATCGATACAGTCATCGATTACTTCCCAGAATCTACAATCGAGACAATCGAGATGTTTTTACAATCGATTATTGATTATTATTTTACAGGCTTATAGAGTAATTTTTAAGTTTTTAGTAAATACGTGGCAACTAAAGATAGATGGAATAAAACAACATACCAAGAAATCGATGTAAATTTAACACTGAGATGCTCTGAAAAAAGATCTTCCTTTGAAGCTAAATGAAAGGTTGTGAAAAAACAGTTAAGCAGTAATGTAGTTTGCTGCTATCGTTTTCATTAACTCTTTCATTCAACTTCAATTGATGGAGGGGCACCTGATATGAAGCCTTTAGAAAGCTGTATTCTAACATTTGTTAATAATCTTAATACAACTTGTTATGTAATACATCTTATCAGTTTTTAAGCCTTCTGAAAGAAATGTTAATCCCTAAACCTACCCCCTTTTCTGTACTAATGGTTTATGACAATTAACAAATTGTTAGAAATGCGTTTAAGAAATTAACTTTAATGTTACAACATCTCCGCTATAGTATTTATCTTTCGAATATTATGTGTCATTCTATGTTTTAATACAGGCCAATAAACTCTAAATGATTAATATCTTTAAGATATGTTCGGTAAAAATTTCTTTAATAAAGTGTGCATACTAATGTTTCGATAAAACACTGTAAAACATTTTAAGTTTGTAATGTTTGAGCATATTAATAATAAGTATCATGGATTTTCATATCAAATTTTATTTTATGTATGGCAATGTGTATTATGTATGCAAAGTCTAGTAAATTGAGAGTACTACAGATGAACCAGATGCCAGCAAAATGAGTTGAACACGTTAATCCCAACCTCTCAGAATTTTTCAAAACACTCTTTTCAAACAAGTTTTTCAAATATAAGATCAATATGTTATCAAGAAATATGTTCAAAGTTTTAATGGTAAGAACAACACTATTTTGGAACGCTAAATAACTTAAGAAAATACTTTCAGTTCATTTACCTACTTTTAAAAATATTATTTAAATTATTCAAGGATTGTAATATCTTTTTGCTAATTTTGTTTTGTTATAAGTTCCCTTTTATTTTTAATGAAAGTGCGATGTCTAAATCGCGTAATTATGGCGCATTCGATAGAATTGAATAGCTTTTTCACATTTTCGATAAAGGCAAAAATTTGATACAAGTTAAAGTTCCCCTAAATATCTAATGCTGTAAGATTTCCCGTTGATCGAAAAAAAAGAGCTTTATCGAAAAAGGGGAAGAAAAACCAGACAAATATACTTGCTAAAAAGGGAACCTGTGTAAACCGGAAACTGCTTACCACTTACTATCGATGCCAAAATGATTCTTTAAATTTGCATTCCAATTAAAAATAGTTACTTTCTGACACATTAACGAACTTATTTTTATTCTCAAGCGTATTAGCTAGGATCGAATTTTTTCCTTTTTCGCTAAAGGCAAATGTTTCAAATTTTCGTAAATGCGAGCCTAATATTGGGGAATTTCACCATTAATCGAAAACAAAAGAACTTTACCGAAAAACAGAAGGATAACCGGACTCATATACCAGCTAAGTGGGAACCTACCTAAGACGGAAACCGGTTTCCATTCCCTAATGATTCCAAAATATTTTTTTCTGTTTGTACTTGTACTTAAATCCAAAGTAGTTACTTTTTGATTCATTTAAAAACTCAATTTTATTCTCAGGTGCATTGTATCCAAAAATGGAAGGATAACCGCATAAAGATACCAGCTAAGAGGGAAACTGTCTAAAACGGAATTGGTCTTTGGTCCCTAGCGATTGAAACATAACTCTTCGTTGTCTGTACCCAAATCTAAAGTAGCGCCTTTCTAACTCATTTTTATTCTTAGGTGCATTAGCTAGAATCGATTTGCATTTTCACATTTTCGATAAAAGTAAGAGGTTTGATTGAGGAAAAGTTCCTAAATGTTGAATGCGTGTCTAATTCTGTGGAATTTTCTGGTTGGTCAAAAGAAAAAGAGCTTTATCAAAAAATGGGAGGATAACTAGACAAACCAGCTAAGACGGAATCTGTCTAAAACGGAATTGATTTCCAGGTTCTAAATGGGCCCCTAACATGACTGTTGCCCATCTGTACCTAAATCCAAAGTAGTATCTTTGTGAGACATTCACGAACTCATTAGAATCGAACAGCATTTTCCTTTTTTCGGTAAAGGCAAACGATTTAATACAGATCAAAGTTACCCTAAATGTCTAATGCTATAGAATTTCAAAGTTGATAGAAAACAAAAGAGCTTTATCGGAAAGGGAACCAGACAAATATATTTGCTAAGAGTGAACCTGTCTAACAAGGAATTGGTTCCAATCTCTAGCAATAGCTAATGAAGTTTGATTAAATTCCGTGCATTAGTTTTTGAAATATAGCAGCGTTACCTGTTGGGCTATTTGCACAACAAACAAATCAACACCATTTTACATCTAGGTCTAACTGAATATGAAGTATTATTAAATTTTGCGTATTACTTCTTGAGATAGAGCGTTATCAAAATTTTTGTCACATAAAAGACAGATATTTTCTAAAAACTGACCAATTTATCATGAATCCAATACTTCCTTCTTGTAAAGATAGATGAACGTAAAAATGGAAAAATGCCCCACACAAACTGAATTAAACCCTTTTCAACTTAAGCATATGTAACAAAATCACACGCCTCCTAATCTGTATCCTTCTTTGAGAAACTATGACTTAAACCAAAAACGCACCAAGTGTCAATCTGACTGTGAAAGCTAAATAAATACCCAAAGAACTTCTAACTCATAAGAAAGGGCTCCATTACTGTTTTTCTAAGCTGGGATTTACATCACATTCATTTCGGTGACTTCCCTCCTTTACGCTAGCCAGCCCAGCCTACGTAATCATGACGTAGATGGAATATGCTCATTCATTTCTCTCTCGCAACTTAACTAAAGTCTGCTCGATGCAAACCTTTCGTTTATCTCGAGAAATACCTCTCCTCCATGAAAACCTCTCGCTTACCTCGAGAGATACCTCTCCTCGATGAAAACCTCTCGCTTACCTCGAGATATGTCTTCTCGGTTCTAACTAAGGCCGAGAATGGGAAATCACTTTTCTTCCATTCTCGACATGTTACTCTCGATGATTGTCAAGAAAACTGATTTCTCGTTCTCGGTCAAGAAGGGCCGAGAAGAGATATCGAGGGGAGAGCTGGAAAGAGAGATAGGTATGACAATGAGCAGTGAAATGATGGAGCCTTCCGATAAATATTATGTATTAAATAAAAAAAAAATTCAAAGACAGAGATTGGTGAGTTTCGGGGGGCGCAAGAGTGGACACACGGGGGGGGGGGGGGGGGATTTTCAAATTTTTACAGAACACGTCATGTGATACATCATCGGAATTTGACAACCCTTTCATATTATGAACCTTTCTCCCATTCACAGTTGAATTTCAGGATGCTGGGGGTGAGGGTGTGCGCGGACAAATCTTTAAAACTGTAGCGATATCTAGAATAATTATCATTTAAATGGTTTTTTGTCGGAGCCTTCAGAAAAATAATACTTATTAAATATAAAAATATTAAGAGTTGGGAGAATTCCGGGAGTTTTCAAGGGGCCGGAGAGTGGACCCACAGGGGTGCATTTTTCAAACTTTTATGAAACCTCTCATGTGATATATCTTCGGAAATCTTTCTGACTACTCTTTCATATTATGAACCTTTCTTCCCCCAAAATTGAATTTTGGGGGTGGGGAGGGGCGAACAAATTTTTAAAACCGTAGCGATTTCTATGATAAATAGCATTTTAGATGTGAATTTTTTTTATGGGGTCTTCCGGTATTTATTATTTATTAAACATAAAAATTTTGAAAGTGGGGGCTGCATAAATTCCGGGGCGAAAGAGTGGACCCACTGGGGAGAGGGTCGGGGAAGCAATTTTCAGACATTTTTTGAACCCGTCATGTGACATATCATAGGAAAGCTCTTGGATAACTCTTTCATATTATGATACTTTCGTCTCCCCCTCCCCAATTTTGCTCTCACTGTGAGGGGGGGGGGTCGTTTTCAAACTTTTTTGCATTCTCATCATTTTAGATCGGATTTTTTTACGGAGCCACCCGGTATTACTTATAATACATGAAATTTCAAAAAGTTGGGTTGTATTCCGGGGAGTGCGGTAGTTGGCCCCTTGGGGTGGGGGGGGAGGCACTTTCCTAACTTTTGTCGACACTCTTCATGTGATACATCATTAGAAAATCCACTTATTCATATTATGCACCTACCTGCCCCTTTCCCCACTTTGTCACCGGGGCATTTTTAGGGTTTCGTTCATCTGACGAAACCCTATTCGTCTCGCTCCTCTGTCGGTCTGTCTGTCTGTCCGTCCGTCTGTCTGTCACAGAGCCCGTTCTCAGAAACTATACATGTTGGAGACTTGAAATTTTGCATACTTATAGATGAACACCACATATCATACGACAAATCGTAAAATTTTGAAAAAGCCGTACATTTAACCCTTTGGGCTCCCACGTGTATATTTTAAACAGTTCTTTCTATGTAAGCCTCTAATTAGATTAGAGGCGTGAAATTTTGCATATAGCTGAATACCTCACATCAAACGACAAATCATAAAATTTTGAAAAAGTCGTACATTTAACCTTTTGGACTCCCACATGTGTATTTTAAACAATTCTTTCTAAGTGAGCCCCTATTTAGATTGGAGGCGTGAAATTTTGCATACTTATAGCTCAACATCCCAGATTACGCGTCTAATAATAAATTTTGAAAAAGTTTTATGTTTAACCCTTTCAACTCCAGCTGGTGTATTTTAAGCAATTCTTTCTAACTGAGCCCCCAATTAAATTGGAGATTTTAAATTTTGCATACTTATAGCAGAACACCTGAGGCCAAGCGACAAATCATAAAGTCTTGAGAAAGTCTTACGTTTAACCCTGTGAGCTACCACACATGTATTTGAAGCAATTCTTTCTAAGAGAGCCCCTAATTAAGTTGGAGACATGAAATTTTACATACGTATAGTTGAATACCTCAGACCACACGACAAATCATAAAATCTTTAAAAAGTTTTATATAATAATTAACCCCCCCGGGCTCTAACTTGTGTATTTTAAGTAATTTTTCTAACCTCCGCCCTTTTAACCCGGGGAGAAATTTTCCAACTTTTGCCGACACTTGAACCTTCTTTCATATTATGCACCATAGCCTTACATAATTTAGTTCCATTTTTTACTGCCAGGTGCGCCTACTGATCTCGGGTGCTATGCGCCCAATCCCCTCGACTAATATATCTACGGATAGTATGTAAAACGGGTTTTCGTTTGGATAGATGTTTGTTTAGAATCGAGTGTGCCCCCTGGTTGCGAAATGTGGAACTAACAGATTTTTCAAAAGGATAAAGTGTTTTGAAAGGAATATTAAACGAAACCCTTGTGCGATCTCTGATCACACTTACCCACTTGTTCTAAATTTTGCTGACACTCCTCATGTTACATATTGGAAAGGCCTGTGACCACTTATTCATGTTATGCAACCCCCCCCCACTTTGCCCCCCACGGGGAACTTTTCTAAATTTAGCCAAGACCCCTCACGTGACATATCGTTGGAAAGGTCTGTGACTACTTATTGATATTATGCACCTCCGGTGTCCACCCTCCAAATTTTGCCCACACGGGTGTACTTTTCTATATTTAGCCAAGACCCCTCATGTGACATATCGTTGAAAAGGTCCGAGACTACTTATTGATGTTATGCACCTCCGGTAACCGCCCCCCCCCCCACTTTGCCTCCATGGGGATATTTTTCTAAATTTAACCGAGACCCCTCGTGTGACATATTGTTGGAAAGGTCTGTGACCACTTACTCATTTTATGCACCTCCTGCGGTCCTCTCCCCCCAACTTTGTCCCACGGGGGCCATTTTTATAAATTTAGCCGGGAACTTACATGTGACTTTTCTAAATTTACCAGAGACCCCCTTGTGACATATTGTCGGAAACGTCTGCGACCACTTACCCACGTTATGCACCTCCCGCGCCACTCCCCCCACTTTGCCCCCACTGGGAGGGCATTTTTATAAATTCAGATCGAGATCCCTCATGTGCCATATAGTTGGAAAGGCCCAATGCCCCATGACGACTTATTCCTATTATGCTGCTGCTATGCTCCTCCCCTCACCTTGATCCCCCCCCCCCCGGTATCCGGTTCGAGATTATTTTTTTACAACATTTTATAGTCCATGCACACCACGCCTGCTATACAGTGCCTTATATAGCGGGAAGCCAGTTCGAGATGTCATATTACAAGATTACGTATAAATTAGAGGCCCCGACTAAAGGAAGGGCCCGCTAGCGGGCGAAACCACTTAGTCCTTATTAACGCCGACTCATTCCAGTTTACCTGCAGACGATTCTTGATAAATTTATGAAGTATAAAAGCAGTTGGAAAACTGGAGTCATCGAGAAAATATTTACACAATCGAAAACTATCGAGATGTCCATACAATCGAGAGAATCGAGAAAAACATCTCGTTATCGCCCATCACTACTTTGTCCCAAGAAGGATGCGTACTTTTACCCTATTCTGCAGTATTTTGCTTAACCGGCTACGCATAAGTATAAACAAATGTGATCGAAGTAAACTGCAGCATTTAGAAGCTAAAAATCTTTCGATCTCCACTAAAATTTTGGATTTGTAAAAATTCCAGGTACTGTTAGCTAAAGTATAAAGTGAAATTTTAAAAATATTAGATCAAAATTCGAAAATTTAAACTTACCTCATTTTCTTAGCACAAATTGCTACTTTTATCAAAGGTTTAAACAAATGACTAGGAGACTTGAAACAAAACTGCCACCTATTGGCCAAGAGAGCCGAAATGTTACTTCATATGAAATCAGCCGGTGCGTATTTTTGCCCCGCTCGTATCTTCACCCCTACCTACCCTATATCTCTCTTTGCATGAGAAAGTAAAAACTCGGCATTTTATCGCTCAGAAACTCACGTAAAATTAAAATGTTTATATTTAGGTTTTCTCCAAGTCTAAAATTTTCACAAAAAGTTTGAGCAGAACAATTTTTCAGATAAAATAAATACATATTTCAATATGAATGAGTTATTATTAAATTTGCTCCTTAACCTTTAACTGATGTCACAGAAATTGTCACAACTAGTGTGAAGTCAACTAGTGTGAAGTTGTCTGTGAGACCGCTTTATTGAAAGATGAATAAAAGGCACGATTAACTCATAGGATGGTGTTTTTGTACTAAACTTTTGTACAGGACTGTTATAATTAAAATTCACCTATTCAAAAGTGTCTGGTGATGGTACTAAAGTTCACAACGGAACAAAATTTCGGTAGTGTTTGTAGTTAAACTGAAAATTGCAAGTATATAAAAAATTGCAAAACTATAAAAATTAAAAAAAAAAAACGCTGTGGTCTGAGAGACCGGTAACATCAGTTAAAGATTAAGAAATAAAAAGTATATAAAAAATGTGATAAATTCTTTTTATTTAAGGCACAGTTAAGAACGATTTTTTCTTCTCTAGGAATAGGAAAAATATTACCAACATTTCATTTTTCATATATACGCAAACAAATGTATAATATTTCTGATAGTTTTAAAACACATACCCATGATACGTGTGTATAGATAGAGAAGTGCCCGACATTCAGAGTTAAAAGCATAGGAGAGAGTATGGAGAAATGGGACACCTTTTACAAAAATAAGAAAAAGAACTTTGTTTGACACAAAAACAATATTTCAGTTTATAGAATACAAAATGAAATACTTTCTATTGTCCTTGAACAATGTAGAAACATAATTTTCAAAAACAATTTTATCATTAAAGGAATGGAAATATAACAAAATTTAACTCATAAAGAAGAAATATTTACTTGCATCCTAATTTGAAATCATAATCAAGATGGATGCCTTGAACATCGCTGTGGCTGCGTGAATAGTCATTACGTCATCATTGAAGTCCTTTCTCATTGGCTCACAGTTGATACTAAGATATTTCATGTATTTTTACTATGCGAGTGGTAAATATTATACCCGGTTACAGGTAAAATTCTAGTAAACATGCAGATTTCTGTAGTTTTACAAAAACTAGTTTTGTAGGATTACAGATTTTTTTTTACAGTGTAACAGAGACTGCATGTTGAGAATATGATAGACTGGTTTAGAACATGATCCCTGTTTTATGTCACTGCGACAGTATAGCTTGAAGCCATTATCCTTTGCCTAGTAAAGAAGGAAAATCAGCAAGTCGGTATCTTCACCAATTACAGTGGTATGTGCATGTTCTGAAGATGAGACTGAAGCACGAACAATGTCTATATCGGCATCCCCATCTGCATTGTGAACAGTACTGTCTTGTTTCTTAAGCAATTAGCCTATGAGGGAAATCAATCTTGCTTGTTTTTTTCCTTGGGCAGGAATTCTTCCTTTTTTCCAATAAATTTCATGTATGGGCTGAAATTAATATCTCTACTGGTGCTTTTGTAGCGTCGTCTGTGAGCCACATCGTTGGTCGTTGGATACCCAATGTAATGATGAAAAACAATGATAGGTTTTCCATATTGTTTAACAATAAAATTAGCGTAAGACATAGCAATGTTTTCATATGTACCATTTTTACACCAGTAAATGCGATGCAAGAAAGATCCTGCATCCAAAATGTACCTTTCTGTACTTTCTACGTTGTCAGATTTTGAATTGTGCAAATTTTTAATGTGTTTGACTAGTGCTTGAGCTAACTGAGATTTGTCTGAATTCCTCATCATACTTGGTGATTCAAATAATGCTACAGGGTACGCACACAGTTCATAACGCATGACATCTCCGAGGTTCATTTCACCACAAGTGCCAACAGTCATCATTCTTTGAAAGAGGAGCGCTGGATCTATTTGTATATCTAAGTCATCTTTATTACTACAGATGGCGGCAGCAGATCCTAGAGTTTTCACTTTATTTGACCTTTTAGCCGAATACCTAAATATATCCTTCCCTATCATTTTGGAGAGGATTTTCGTACCAAATAAGTACAACTCATCAACATTAACTTCTTTTTCAGCTGTTACGCCTGTAATTAATTGCGTAGAGTAGAATCAGAATGAAATGGCGATATGGGTTCCAGTACATTGGCCACTTTTTAAATGTCATTGCTACCCCTTTTCTGTTTGCTGTCCCTTATAAGCATTTTGGATAATTTTATAAAAGTTACACACTCCCAATGTTATTCCTATGGGAGTTTGAAGCTAAAAGTCAGCATAGAACATAATTTTTAACAATTTTCAAAAAACCATTTAGTACACTTAAAATTGATATTTTGAAGTGTAGCTGGCGGCAGAGCAAAGTATATAATACTCTTAAGGGTGTATTCGAAAAAATATTTTTCCACCTTCAACAGCTCGAAATTTTCTGAGACATTTTCAGACTCATTTTTAAAAGTAAAAACATGAAACTTGCTGGGGTGATTTCTGAAGACATGTTTAACATGCCGTGTGATTTCATTTTCAGCTCAATTAATTAGAATTCGATTTTTAAACAATTATTATCTCAGTATGACCATTTTTTTCATTCCCAGATCGCCCGCTTCGGAAAATTCTGTTCAAAACGCCAACTTTGACAGCGTTTTTTACAGTATTTTCTGCATTTATCAAAAAATTAAGGAGCACCGCACATTATATAGTTTATAAATAAGAGAATTTCCAAGTTTGATGCGTTTGAGAGCAAAAATGAATTTTAAAATGAATCAGAAAATAAGCAGATTTGGATCGGAATACACCCTTAAGTTAATAAAAAGCACAGTATGGAGCCGTTTATAGCATTTATTATGTACGTTAGAGATTAATTAAAAAAGGTTAACATTGCAATAATCCCCACAGAGATGCATTATTAAATGGCCGTCAATGGTAAAGCATTACTTTTCAGAGGCTCATTAAAATAGTAAAACTTATAAAAAGAATCTAAAACTCACTCACTAGTGTTGTATAGGCTTCAAATTACACAAATCATATATATTAAACGAGCAAGCGATTTTCCCGATTACGGATGATATCGTAAACTACTCGATCGATTTTCATGAAACTTGCCTCCTATACTAAATCGAGCCCTAGAAAAAGATCTAGCTAGGTCCCGAATTCAAGAAAATTCGTTTTTACAGGGTAAAACAAGATCTTAGCTGAAACTTTTGCTTGCTATAAATTGAAAAATTCCCATGCAATTTACACGAAACTTGTTTTCTATACTAATTCGAGCACGAAAAACACACCTAGCTAAGTTTCGAATTCGCGAAAATTCGCTTTGAACGATTAAAACAAACTCAGCACTGAAAATGTTGCTATATATCGAAGACGGCTCAAACGATTTTCACAAAACTTGACGCATATACTAAACCGAGCACGAGAAAAAGATCTAGCTTGGTCCCGAATTCAAGAAAATTTGTTTTTACAGGGTAAAACAAGATCTTAACCGAAACTTCTGCTTGCTATAAATCGAAACATTCTCATGCAATTTACATGAAACGTGTTTTCTATACTAATACAAGCACGAGAAACCCATCTAGCTAGGTTTCGAATTTGAGAAAATTCGTTTTTATAGATTAAAACCAATTCAGCACTGAAAATGTTGCTATTTATCGAAAACAGCTCTAACGATTTTCATAAAATTTGACGCCTATTCTAATTCGAGCTCAAGAAATCAATTTAGCTAAGTCGTTAATTCGAGAAAAATCGTTTTCTGTGGTTAAAATAAGCTCATTACTCAAAAAAGTGGTATTAATCGAAAACAATTCTGGCGATTTTTATGAAATATACTTTAATCTAATATGAGAAAACCTTCCAGCTAAGTCTCGACTTAGATAGAAAAAAATGTAATTTTAAGCAATTTTTTTATATTTAATCATCCGTAATCGGAATCCTCGTCAACACAATGAAAGATAATCTCGAAAGTGGCACTAAAAGATTGCCTTCTACACTTAATCGATCACTAGATAACGGCTCATGTAGATCAAAAATACGGTAAAATTTCTTTCAACTGGCTAGAACAAAAAAAAAAATTGATTGATTATAATTATTGATTATGATTATATTTCGTGAATTTAAATATTTTCATAAACATTAGTAATATTTCTTCATAAATAACTGTGCTTATACTTTATCTAAGTTTAAACATATGTCATATTGTTACAAACATCTGTATAGTTTGTTGCCATGGCGATATACCCTGGTGCAAAATTAGCAACAATTTTAAAAGCAAGATCCTTTTTCTGTGTCAATCTTTCCACATAGCTCATTTTTGTCGCCAGACATTGACTTAGACAACGTATCTTGTTAATAATCATTTAATTTATAAAACTTGGAGTATAGCACTCAGGATATGCTTGATAATCGAATGCATATAAAAATAGTTTATTTTCATATATGACAATCCAAATTTAAGGGTATATGCAAAATTTTCTTTTCTTTTCCTTTTTTACTTTAAAATAAATTGTTTACGTACTCGAATAAATGCTTCGGAATAAAAAATTTAAATTTTATATTTCTTCCTCCCACTGAATAAATGACACTATATTTAAAAGAAAACAAGTAATTTTTCTATTTAAAAGTGAAATATCTCAACTTTTGCCTATCTATGACATCATTTTCTCTGAATTTTAGTTTCTGACCGTGCTAAGACTAGGAGCCGTAAATACAAACGTTAACTCCATAACTTATTGATATTCTACTAATATTTAGTAACTATCACTTTTCTATGTTTGCTGAAAAAAGTAAATATTTCTAATACTGTGAAGTTAGAACCAAAGTATTCATTTTTCTTTAAATTTAGTTAGTATAATTGCAAATTCATTATGTCTGCAGGGCGGCCTAAAAAAAAAAACTAGAATTGAACTTTGAAGAAAGAATGCCGAGTCCGATTAGAAATACTGAAATTGAAAATGATATTTCAACGCCTAGACCAATGCGTGCTGCTAAAGAAAGAAGCCGACAAAAGATCGCAGATATGACGTATTGTCTTAATGAATCTGGATCCCAAGAATTAGATCAATTGTGTACATTAAAAAGAAGGAAAAGTGTTGGCAAAACAAACGAAAGACGCATTCAACCCATACGTGAAATGCAGCATTGTTCCATTCAGCATATAGCAAATGAAATAAATAAGCGACAAGATCAAGATTTAGGAGAAGAAAGATGCCGTAACATAAGACGCCTGCAAATTTTAGTAAAGAAACGAATGCGAACATGGAAGTGCGCAGTTAACAAAGAAGCAATACACCAAAAATTGGGTTCTTTTAACATTGAATGTATTCATTGCAAAGCAATTCATTTTCCAGAAGAACGTGTGTCTAATCAAATTAACCAGGACTCATTTGGCGACTGCTGCTTATATGGACGAATTAAGCTTGACTTCCCCATTTTTCCAAATGAATTGGTACGTCTCTTTTTAAAATACCCTCCATTTGCTGAAAATTTCCACAAAAATTAGCAATTTAAATTCATGCTTTGCTTTGGCTTCATTTAAGGCACGTGATGATCGAACAATTAACTGCCATGGTATTTATAGCTTTGTCGCCGGCGGACAAGTTTATCATAAGAGGAATATGGCAGCTCATCCAACACAAAACAGTGAAGGCGAATTTGAACGACCACAATATGGTCAGATGTACATTTTAAGTTCAGAAGATGCTGTTAAGACTGTAGAAGACTCGAATATCCTCTCAACCATGGAATCAGACGAAATTTAATGGAAGTTTTAGAGCATATTATTCGGTCTCAAAATATCTTTGCACAATCATTTATGATGATGCGAAAAGTTGAAGAAGAAGTGAATTGACTTGCTAAAGCAGAAGGAATAAAAGTTCCATATGCCAAACTTCTGTTTACAATGCAAGAAAATGCTGATTACAGAAGATTCAATGTCCCTATGACCAATGATGTATGCGCCGTGCTTACACTCAACGTCGATCAAAGCTTTCCAGATAACGAAATGGTGGTACATCAACGTGGAAAAAAAATTGTCAATTTGCGTCATATTGATAAACGGATAGAACCATTCACGTATCCACTATTTTGCCCCAAAAGGAACATTTGGCTATTCTGTAGATTTACAATTGCAAACACCTTATACAAGTCGTCAGCATCTTACTCGACTAGAATTAGCACAATATAGAATTGCTTTTCGACTTGAACTTACTAAATACCTTCCTCCAGAAACATCTATTATAGGTGCAGATTTGCGCCAAATACACTTCAACGCTTTGCATTTTGGTGGTCGGATTTTCCAACAATAAATACCTCGTTGATACATACATCAGAGTAGAGCGCGATCGCATCCAATGGATCAAGGCTAATCAAAAAAATTCTTGCTGACCAATATTCTGGCGTTACCCACATTATTAAGGCACTCGCTGAAAAGAAAAATGCCGTTGTTGGTGAAAAGATAATACTGCCATCTTCATTCATTGGATCGACGCGATACTATGTTGAACAGTTGAAAATGCGATGTCCATTGTTTACAGATATGGATCGCCAGATTTCTTTATCACTGTGACATCAAATCCTGAATGGCCAGAAATTAAAGAGGCATCAAGAGTTGTCTTGGAAAATGGAATAATATATGAGAAACCTGCTCAAGATAGACCTGATCTCGTTGCTAGAGTTTGTAAAATTAAATTCGATGACATTATTGAAGAATTGGACAAAAAACAAGTATTTGGAAATGTTTCCGCTTACGTTTATACAATAGAATTCCAGAAACGTGGCCTCCCACATATGCATCTGCTGCTGATTATGGCTCCTGAAGATAGAATCCGTAACCCAGAGGAACTTGATGACCTGATTTCCGCGGAAATTCCCATTAATAATGATCCTGAATTACGAAATCTGGTGCTAAAATGGATGATTCACAATCCGTGTGGGAAACTAAACCCAAATGCACCGTGTATGATTAATAAAAATGGGTGCATGAAATGTCGCTTCAACCATCCTAAAATGTTTAACGAAATCACTTCTTTAGCGGACGATAAAAAATCACCAAATTATCGACGTAGGTATAATCCACAGTTGGATCAACATAGTTTAGAATTTTCGCACGAGCATGCTGTTTATCGAAAGGATATAAATGGTTGCAAAATAACAAGAGATAACCGTCACGTAGCTCCATACAATGCTTATCTGTTGAAGAGATACAAGTGTCATATAAACGTTGAATATGTAGGAAATATTTGTGCTGTAAAATATCTCTACAAATATATCTACAAAGGGCATGATTGTGCAACAATAAAGATCGTTGAAAACCAAAGAAAACTGTACAATGAAGTAGACACCTATATTGAAGGTCGATGTATCACTCCACCAGAAGCATGTTGGCGATTATTTGGCAACGAGATTCAAAAGAAAAGCCATTTTGTTCAACACTTAGATATCAATTTATCAGGTCAATTTCGAATTGCAAACATTGATCTAGCACAAGAAGATTTAGCAGATACGGGTCAGAAAGGTTCAACATTAGAGGCATATTTCCGGCATAATCGGGGGCTAAAACAAATAGAAGAAAATAATCGTCTGAACGGAAATTCTCAAGAAGTTATATATCACTACTATTGGAAAAATCCTGAATACTTCAAATGGATAGAAAATCCAGCGAATGGATTCAGAGAAGTCGCCGTTTACGCGTTATTGGTCGAATACATAACGTAAATTTCATCTCCCAGTCAGAACTCTACCACTTACGAATGTTGCTGTACCATGTTAAGAATGCAACAAGCTTCGAAGATATGCTAACAGTTGATGGCATTACATATGCATCATATAAACAAGTTTGTTTAGTTCGTGGACTAACTTGCGACGACCAACAATGAATTGAAAGTCTGCGAGAATCTGCTATGTTGAAGATGCCTAAAGTCATGAGAACGCTGTTTATACAAATTCTCATTTTTGGATCTCCTGAAAATCCAAGACGCCTATGGGAAATGTTTAAGAAAGATTTGGCTGAAGGCTTCATCCGAGAAACAGGACGGATGGTTAATTCTGTTGAAGAAGCGCTTAAGAGTGCTTATCGAATTATCGCATTCAAGTTAAATACAGAAGCTACTGAAGGTAGGAATTTCCTATACTGGGTGCATCAACTTGGTATGGACAATATTGATGGATACGAGAACGTGCTAAATGAAAAAAACTATGAACACCATTGAGTCTATTTCTATTGGAGAACATATGTATCAACTTCTTAAAGGAAGACAAATTGAAATTGTTGATACCATCTTACATTCAGTAAACGATTCAACCCCTCGATCAAAATGTTTCTTTATTGATAGACCTGGAGGCACTGGAAACTCTTTTGTATACAAAACTCTTTATTACATCCTTTCAGGACAAAAGCATAAAGTAAAGTGCATGGCATTCACTGGAATTGCTTCTATTCTGCTACCTGATGGAAGTACTTCACACAAGACTTTTGGACTTAAGGTTCTATTGACATCGGATTCAATTTCTAACATCAAACCTAGATCCGCTGAAGCAGTCGAACTCAGCAAAGTTGATATATTTTTGATGAATGAAGCTCCTATGCTGCCAAAATACGGACTTCACAACATAGATCAATTGCTGCGCCCTATTGGAAATCCAATTTTGCCATTTGGAGGAAAGATTATGGTCCTAGGAGGGGACTTCTGTCAATGTCTACCCGTCCAACTACGAGCAAACAGAAGGGAAATATTGTATTTATCAATCAAAAAAAGTGAGCTGTGGCACCACTTCAATTCAATTTCATTAACAGATAACATGCGCGTTGATCCGGAACAAAGAGAATTTGCCGAATATCTTTTGAAACTTGGAAATGGGGAGCTACCTGAGAACGCGATGGGTGAAATCGAACTACCCGTAGATATACTTTCAAATGATCATCTCATTGATGAAGTCTTTGGAAACTGCTTAAAGAAAGGAAGTTATGAAGAAATGAAGGATCGAGCTATTGCGCCATTAAATAAAGATGTCAGCAAGACTAACACCGAAATTATTGAAAAGCTTCCTGGGGAGTATAAAATCTACCACAGCTACGATTCCGTCAAATATCAACCTGAAGGGGCAGTCCAGTTTACGACGGAATTTCTCAATTCCATCGAAATAGCTGATTTGCCACCTCATGAGTTAAAGCTTAAAAATAACGCAAAAATCATACTATTGCGCAATTTAGATGTTTCAGAAGGCCTTTGCAATGGAACAAGGCTAATTGTTAAAGATCTTTGCAATAACATAATCAAAGCAAAAATAACCACAGGAGAATATTCAGGTATCGAAGTACATATTCCGCGAATAACTCTCGATTCAAGCAGAAGTCAACTTAGATGCATGATGCAAAGGCATCAATATCCTGTGAGGCCAGCATTTGCAATAACTATACATAAAGCTCAAGGTCAGACCTTCGAATTTGTTGGCGTCGACTTACGGACACCTGTTTTTATCTAAAGCTCTACGTTGCTTTTTCCAGGGTTAAGAGGCAAAACAGCTTAAAGGTACTTCTACCTACAGAAAATCCTCATCACACTCATAATGTTGTATGGAAAGAAGTATTGAATACACCAACAACCAATCAATTTAGTATTTAAAAGACTGCAGAAATACGTAACAAAATGGTTTACTAGAAAGTACTAAGAAAGGGATACAGATTTGTAAATAAATAAAAAGCTCAAAAAACGAATATTTAGTATGTGTTATTATTTTTAGAAAGTAGAAATGACATGTTCATGTAGAAATAAATACGCTTAAATAATAAATAAATAACATTTTTTCAATGCAATATGATCGCAGAATAAAAAAATCACCGAGTAATGCTCGGTGTACCAGGAACTCTTATACTATAATGCGAGCAAAAATTGTGTGTGTGTGTATGTAAATTTTATCTTGAAAACGGCTCTAACGATTTTGATTAAATTTTGCACCCCACCGTTTTCGGGCATGAGAAAACCATTGGGCTAGGCCACATGCTCAAGAAAATTCGATTAGTGGGTTATTTTGGGTCAAAGAGGGTCAGGGTCAAGCTAATTATATCTAAAGAAAGGCTCAATCGATTTTGACTAAATTTTGTATCCGACCATTTTTGGGTACGAGAAGACTATTAAGCTAGGTCACACGTCCGAGAAATTTCGATTTGTGTGTCATTTTGGGGTCACTGTGGGTCAAGCTATTTTTATCTAAAAAACGGCTCTAACGATTTTCACTAAACTCTATATTCTACAGTTTTGGATTACGAGAAAACTATTGGGCTAAGCCACATGTTCGAGAAAATTCGATTTGTGGGTCATTTTTGGGTCACCTTGGATCAAGCTAAGTTTATCTAGATAACGGATCGAACGATTTTGACAAAATTTTGTAATCTATCGTTTTCGGGCACGAAAAGACCACTGGGATGGGTCACGTGTTCGAGAAAATTCGATTAGTGGGTCATTATGGGTCACAGTGGGTCAGAGTCAAGCTAATTGAATCTAAAAAACGGCTCAAGACATTTTCACAATATTTTGTAATATACCTTTTCTGGGCATGGGATGACCATTGGGCTATGTCACATGTTCGAGAAAATTCGATTAGTGGGTCATTTTGGGTCACAATGGGTCAGGGTCGAGCTAATTGTATCTAAAAAACTGCTTAAACGATTTTGACTAAATTTTGTATTCTATCGTTTTCGGGCTCGAGAAGACCATTGAGCTAGATCGCATGTTCAAGAAAATTCGATTAGTGGGTCATTTTGGTTCACAATGGGTCAGGATCAAGCTAATTGTATTTAAAAAGCGGTTCAAAACATTTTGACAAAATTTAGT
The DNA here is from genome assembly GCA_963932465.1 of Maratus speciosus. Classification (NCBI taxonomy): domain Eukaryota; kingdom Metazoa; phylum Arthropoda; class Arachnida; order Araneae; family Salticidae; genus Maratus; species Maratus speciosus. The sequence goes on along the minus strand of OZ010796.1, from coordinate 458,155,810 downwards.
ATAATACCATTTCCGGGTATGATAAGACCATTGAGCATTGTCGCATGTTCATAAAATTCAATCAGCGGATCATTTTGAGTCCTAATAAATCAGGATCAAGCAAACTGTATCTGAAAAACGGCTCAAACGATTTTGACAAAACTTTGTATTACACCGTTTCTGGATAAGATAAAACCATTGGGCCGGGTCGCATGCTCAAGAAAATTCTATTAGTGGGTCATTTTGGTGATAATGGGTCGGGGTCAAGCTAACTGTATCTCAAAAGGTTCAAACGATTTTGACAAATTTTTTTACTATACCGTTTCACAGTACAAAAAGACCATTGGAATAGGTCACATGTTCGATAAATTTCGGTTAGTGGGTCATTTTTTGAATCAACATGGGTCAAGCTTATTTTATCTAGAAAACGACTAACGATTTTCACTAAATTTTGTATTCCATCGTTTTCAGGCTCGAGAAGAACATTGTGTTAGGTCACATGTTCGAAAAAATTCGGTTAGTGGGGTCATTTTGGGTCACTATAGCTCATAGTCAAGCTAATTGCATCTAAAACAGCAAGAATGATTCAGTGGGAATAATATATCGTGATAAACACAAAGCTAATTTCGACCCAGCTTAGCTCGGTCATTCCTGCTAGTAATGTAGTAATCCGCGGTTAAGTAATCATTTAACACCATAAATATAACCTTGAAAAACACTGACATGACAGACTACTCTGGTCAGATCACAATCACAGCATGTATAAAAAATATCGATATCTTTGCTTAAAGTCCCCTTAGTAAAGTAAAATTGGTGATGAAATGTTCATAAATGCAGGGGTCGTACGTGTCCTAAATTTTATAGAGAGGACATTTTTCGGTACCAGTATTTTTTTATAGAAGATTTCTTCTTAAATAAGGCAAAATTTCGCGCGTTTAACCAAAATTTATTTTTCTATAAAAAAAATACTGATATTTGCCCTGAAAAATTCCCTAAAGCGCACAATCCCTGTAAATGTTTATTGTATCTATTAAAAATGTTCAGATGCCTGGGAAAATTATATACAGCTATTTATAAGCATTGTAATCGATTCGGAGCTACCTGCAATTGCGGAGACATGAGATACAGGAACGTTATTAACAAAAAGTAGAGAAATTTAAAAGAGCTATATCTCACGAACCACTGGGCCGATTTTGATGCAGTCCCAGATAGCATTTTTAATTTTCAGAAAATTTGCAGCAGTCTTGCTTTGAAAACCTGCAAAGTTGCATCAAGCGCAGCATGACAAAACTGAAAGTTCATAACAAGGTTGCAGCGAGATAACGCAAACGCCGAAGTCACCACACTTTGGACTTGGAGCATACTTGTCGTGCAAGTTAAATTCATGCTGTATCAAATTTGTTGCAAATTAACGGCAAACAAGTAATGAAAAATACTGCAAAGTAGTAATCTTTCCACGCCCCACTATATGTTTACGACTGTTACACTATAAGTAAAGACCCCTTCGGAGGGGTCCATAGACCTGATCAGGTCTATTGATGCGAACACACTGTCAGAAGGCGCATGCATCGTTTTCATCACCCTAAACAAGTTAAGATAATATTTCTACTTTTCAAAACGAATCTACTTTTGGTATTTGATAATTATAGCGTTAGAAAACACCAAATAAAACAAATAAAATTTCTGAAATTTCTGCGTATTGTTTATTCTCTCAACAGAGGATTTTTGCTTTCGTCACTTTCATGAATTGATGACAGTCTTGCCATCAGTTTTACAACAAACTACTCATTCAAGTGGGGGGATGGTATACCTTGCGGGAAATTTGCGGCGAATTTCTTCAATTCAAATTTGTCACGGCAAGGTAATGTCAAAAAAATCAAACTTGCTGCTAATGTTCATGCTATCTGGGGTAGGGCTTAAAATGTTCAGGAAGAATTAATATAAAGAAAGAAATCTGAGGCCGGAGATATATCTCCTCATCGCCGGAGCTTTAAAAACTCACCGCATACCGGATGACTATTAGGAGATCGGTCTTGTAGAAATACAGTTTAGAATGAGTTATAGATACTTTACTTTATCTTGTTCCAAAAGCATTATTGGTTGTTGTTTGTTCGATAAAAAATGAGTATTTGCAGTCCAAATTGTTTAGTGCTGCCCTCTCTGGTCTTCCGTCCCAACTAAAAACTATAAAACAGCAGAACGTAAAACCACATATGATTCAGTCCGTTTTGAAATCCATTTTTAAGGGTGTTCCCGTGGTTGGATTTTGTCTGATTTTGGTTATATTTCTCAGTAATGGTTACGGATTAAAAATCAGTTAACAGAGCTTCTATTGCAATTTTGCCCGGGTTGAAGGTGTATTTACTTTAATTTGCCTAGACTAATATATATAATCTGCAGATGCTCTTCAGCGGCGTAGATTTTAAGATGGGGGTGAGTCTCAAAACGAAAGGCGCCACGGTGCTGAAAGTTCACGGTCCAAGGTCGCCACCGAAGGTTTGAGGGCGCCGTCTAGCGCCTGAAATACATTTAAAAAGGCTAGAACCATCCGAAGTGCGACAGTGAATGCCGTGTTTGACATCCCTGCTCTAGATCAGGCCTGCCCAAACCTTTCAGAAAACAATGTGCGCGCACTGCAGCTGGTGGCAAACATGGAAGTGCTCCATTATTCAAATGATTGAATATATACGTAACACTTCTATTTTACTGGTAGTATTGGTAGCGATACACATACAGACGATATATAAACTGGTAGTATATTATACAGGGTGTCCACTCTCAACGGTGTCCAATGGCTAATTCCTACCATTGGAACGTCACGGAAGGTACTCATTCTTTTCATATACATTTGACATTATACTGTTGGCTTTTCTTAATGCGAACTTGGATAATTTGAAATGCTAGTTAATTCGAACTTAAGATTGTTCGTTTTGAAAGCTGTATTTAAAAAATGTAAAAAAGACTAATTTTCGAACAACTTGTTTGGATAATTTGAAAATACAGTAGCCTCCATTTTAACCGGCCTCCTCTTAACCGGAACTCCGCTTTAACCGGCCGACTTTTTTTCCCAACATCAGGCAAAATTCAGGGATGACTGTCTCGGGAAAACAACCGAAAGTAGAACGTCACTTCTAAATGGATACAAAATATAGAAAATATGTACTTTTTAAAATTACACAAATTGAAAAACTAAATGCATCGTACGGATTTAATTAATTCAATTACGCAGATACCTATTTAGTTTTTTTTTACTTCTCCACTTTAACCGTTTTTTCTCTTAACCGGCTAATCCTCGGTCCCGTTTAGGCCGGTTAAGCGGGAGGCTACTGTAATGAGTTCTTGCGAAATTTTTTAGATTCTGCAGAGACACACGTCAGAAAAGTGTAGTTTTATGTTATGTAGTTTTAATTTTTTCGAAGAAATCATGTTTAAAAATTGAAATTTAGTTGGTTGGTTGCTAGTAAATAACAGCAATGACGTGTTTTAGTGAATGAAAGAAATTAAGTATTTTCTTAATCGTGTAAAAGCAAACTACAGATATATTTGTGGGTTTTTAAAGTGAATAGTGCGAATATATCCTGTTTTCGCTCAGCTAAACCCTTTATTTATTTTTTATTGAACTCACAAAAATATTTATCTAGACATTGTTTACTTCCATTGGCAGTATTAAGACGAAATATAGTGTTATGTTTCCACAATTTTCTTTAATATGTAGATTTTCAATAATTCAAAATTTATATAATTTGAACGTTTTACATGACTGACTGTGGAGTTTAAATTAGCAAGAACCGGATGTATTTTATTTTTAAGTTTTCTAAAGTTTTCACGAAAATTTAAATTTTCACTTCTTTCAATATTTCGTTAAAGAAATTCATTTATATAATCTTTGTAATTCTACATTTTCTTGCAAAGTTAATTTTAATTAAGGCAATAAATATAAATTATATTCACTATAAAAATTGGTGTATATGCAGTAAAGTTCCGATTATCTTAGTTAATATGGGTAAGTTCACCTCGGACAAGCAAAAAACTCGGTTAATCGGATTTATATAAATCGTCATTAAGGTTGTTCTCAAATCTAAAAGAGCAACTTCATGACTTAAGTTTTAATTTATTTTTGTTCGGAAATTCATGAAACTAGCAGGTGTTGTTGTTCAAAAACTATGTAATCGAACTGTTTTTTTCCAAACGAAATAGATCTTTCAGAAAATAGGGTCAAAGTGGGTGTTTTGAACCGAATTTCCGCGCGAAACAAGAATAAGCACTCAAGAAAGGGGGGAAAATGTCTTTGTCACGTGATCAAAATCGCTTTTAACTCAATAGCTAATTTATCGATCAAATATGGAAAACACAATTCGATTCCTAATCGCTTCCATGGTCAGGCTTTCCATTTTTATATCTTTCCGTTGAAAAATGAATTTGTAAATGTGTCAAAACGTTTTGCGCTTGTTGAGCAGAGCAGTTAAGAGCAGTCTTAACCCCTTCGGGACGAGCGTCTTTTACAGAATTTTTAATTGTTAATCACCGGTTTTTTAAATAGAAATTTTTTCTTAATTGAATCGGGAAATTGCTCGGATTAAATAAGGCAAAATTTACAATAAAAATTTACTAGTGAGAATAATCCCCGATTCTGAGCACTTTACGCTGCACGAATACCGGTCGCTCGTCCCCAAGGGGTTAATTAAGGAGATGAAATATAAATTTACACACAATTTATTAATTTTTATGGTACTACTTATAGTTCTTTGATGTAAATTACATTGCTTTTATAAAAATTGGGAATGAAATTGTTCATTTGAAGAACTCCTTGATAATTTTTGTTGGTTGGATGATAAACGTTTCTTTGCTGCAATAGCATGCCATTCTATAGTTGCCATCTTGTATGGTTTTTACTTACCACTAAAACTTAATCGTAAATTTTGCCTAATTTAATCGCCGAAATCTAGCAATTTTTAATGATTAAATAAGGCAAAAATTTCTAAATTGTAATGGTAACGAAAGTCCGTACAAGTTGACAGCTATGCCATTGTATTGGTGTCATCGGAATTACAAGCGTATCCTCTTCTTGGAGATCAATGTATTTAATAGTTTTTTCAATCGCACTCAAACTTTCGGAATGCGTCATTTCTTTTTGATGAACACCGAATTAATCATTAAGAAACAGTCATTGTAAATAAACAATTAAGTGCTGAGTGAAAAAGAAAGAGTATCGTAAAAATTTAGAACTCTGATTTTCTGATAAGAATGGGAAAAGACGACCACAATGTATTTTCAGTAACTAGGTTAAGCAGTATATGTATTTTTTAAATTTTGAATAGTGTTTCTTTAATTTTGTTATGTCTATCTCTACATCTGTCCGGCTTTACGAGCTTTAATTTTCGCAGATATGCTTCGATTGCAATGAAATATATTACATAAGTTTTCTGTTGAAATTAGTGTAGGTAATATTTATATATATTTTACTGGAACACAAAATAATTGCATTTACGATCGGGGCTATGCATTACGATCGGGGGTGCACTGGTGCCGAAATGCCATTTCTGTATTTATTTTCTTTACTTTGAAAGAAAAAAAATTCTTTCTGATAAAATATGTATTAATTTAATATTAAAATAAAAAGATGGGCCAGACATTTAATTATGCTATTGTATTGTATGATTATTGTATTTGGTATTGAAATATGTAATTAAACTATAGAAAACAAATCGTAAGAAAATATTAGATGTAAATTTCCAACTGGGCGAAAAATGTCAGGACCAGGATTCGAACCAGGGATCTCCTGGCGGAAGCCGCCAGTGCTCTGCCATCTGAGCTATCCCGGACGAATCTGGTGGAACTCTTTCACCCAGCAACCTTAATGATTATAGCACGTGGTCTGAAACCTGGTTCAGCTCAACAGAATAAATCTCAGGTAATGCAACTCCAGAAATCGCTGGATTCGTAATTACACTAGATTAATTTTAACATAATTGTGTTAAAATTAATCTAGCGTAAGAAAATAGACTAATCTTTTGGAATTTTGTTGACAAATTGACATTAAATAAATTGTTAAAAATCTAATTCATGAAAAGCAGTTAACCCTTTTTGGTCGACGTTGCATGTCATACGTTCAGATATTTGGAGCCGCTTCCATGCGACGAAGAGAAAAATTGCATCGTTGAAAGAGAATTCGTCGCTAGTTACACATCGGGTTTTATTCCGCAATATTTTTCTATATTTCTCTATTATTGTTATATATTGCTGAGGGAATAAAGGTGCTCCACGCAACAGCGGTCGTTCGGTAGCTTCAAGGACCCGAGCCCTCCCTTACCTCTCTTCGGTGCCTTTAATTTGTGTAATTTCCCTTTTAAATTTGTCCGATTTTAATTTTTAATTTTTTTGTTCTCAATAATAAATTGCTAAGAGATTGTGTAACTATAGTCCTGCTATTTTATTTTTAAGTCGTACTTTTTTTTCTGCTACGACAGCTTTCTTTAGTTATTGTTGCATGTGAAAACGACTTTCCTGATGGATTCAGAGAGTAATTTCAATATGTCTCAGTCAGGGTATAATAGTTTTCATTTATCCAGTGATGACATTTATTCAGTCTGGTGAATTAGAAGACAACGATATGAGCTCAATTGGCTCTGGGTAGAACAATAATCAGTATGCCCTGCTTTCCTTGCTTCAATTTTACAGAAAACTTTGAATAAATTTGATAAATATATTTTTTAATTTAATGCTTGGGTGCATTGCACGAAAAACTGGAGATCGGTGAATGGGATATTACATGTATACGATCACAAGTAGGTCAAGAAAAAGCTGCTTGCTTGCTTACTAACAAAAATATTCTGCGTTTTCGTATTCAGGATACATTAATTTTCAGCAATGGAAATTATTTTTTATAATTGGAAATTCGAAAAATAAAAAAGTACATCGAAGAAGAAGGTTAAGTATGTGACATAGTAAAGATATATTTTGCTTCTTAGTCGTATTTTGCTTAAACGTCGAAATGTATGTGCATTTTTCATAACAATTGTTATATAGCCAGCATAGTGAAAATCAAATGTTACGAGACTGGGATATTTACGAATGCACGCCTAATTATTATCTACGTGTGGTAATTATTTAGAGTACATCTTAATTGATGTTACATTATTTAAAATGAAATAAAAGTAGCATAACGCACTCCGGTGTAACCATAATTTGAGAAAATAGTTTTCTGCGTTTACGCATATTTACCGTATTACGAGCACCCCTTTCTTTGTGTCATAGTGCTACCATTGATTAATTCACACACTTCTATTTCCAAATTAATTCCAAATTAAAGGTTATTTGAACTGTTTTAAGTATAAATATAAGATGAACTCTTAAAAATTCGACGAGAGGTGGAAAAAGAAACTAATTTCTTAGGAGGTATGCCAATGTTGGGGCAAGGATCAAGCAGCTGAAGCACTTACATTTTAGGAATGTCCGTTATTTTAGAAAAAGAAACAACGTATAAAGGCACAAATAAAATGTGTTTAAAAGCATACAGCTGTTTCAAAACCTCTAAGGTTTCCTCATCAGTGCTTAAAATAAATGTTAAATTAAAACTAAAACATTGTGTAAAAAGGGGGGGGGGGACGGGAGGTGGACAGAGAGTCAGAAAAGCGTACCCTTCAGCTCTACTGCCAACGATGAAATGCGACATACGGCTGACAAACAGCTACGGAGTTGATCTCACGCGCATATTCAGGGAGACGAATCAAAATCACCCAATTGCTCTGGAAGAGTCCAAACTTAGAAGGAGAAAAAGGCGGGGGGAGGGAGTGGAGAGAATTATAGAAAATTAAACCATATCTTTGAAAAATTGGGCGTACTGGATAAATCATTAACTAAACTGTTTGAATTTTTCCATATGTGGTAAGCCTCCCAGAAGTCCAGATCATAGATTGAAGTACATTTCTGTATTATGGAGGCTTCGGAAAATTTAAAATTATGGTTGTTGGACCAGCAGTGGTTGGCAATAGCGGAACGTTTAATATCACAATTTTTAACGCAAGTTTTATGCTTACTACTAAACCGTCTTTTCCTCATGTGATTGCCCCCATCGAAAGAGCGTTCAAGTTCAGCGCCTTAAACCCTTCTCAGAAGGATTCAATTAGACACTTAATCACCAATAATGTGAATTTCAATAATAACCTTCCTAAATCCAATATCAGCAAAGCTGCATCAAGTTGCATAAAAAATCTAAAATCTAACACTGACATAGTTATCAGCAAGGCTGATAAGGGTGGCCAGATTGTTGTTATGGACAAGTCTGATTACCTATCCAAAACACAAGACTTGATAGACGAGGGTCCTTATAAAAAGATTAAATCTGATCCTTCTCAAAAAGAATTGAAAGCTATAAAATCGGCTATCGAGCACTCTCCTCTCATTTCCAACAACGTTAAATTATCCCTCATTCCTTCAGTGTCACACTGCGCAAGATTTTAAACGCTCCCAAAAGTCCATAAACAAGGCATTCCTTTCAGACCAATAGTTTCGAACATTGGTACCTCTTCCTATAAATTAGCGAAATATCTGACCTCTATTTTCTCCCCCCTGCTCTCTAACAATATCTACACTTGCAGGAACTCTTATGAGTTTGTTTATAAGCTTCGTAGCTTCAGTGGTACTCAAAACAATAGTATGGTTTCATTCGACGTTAAATCACTATTTACTAACGTACCGGTTCAATGTGATTTAAATTGTCTTAAATTACGCCTACAAGAATTTCATTATTCATATTACGAAATTGATGAGCTTATACATCTTACTAGCATTTGTTTATCGCAAAACACATTCATTTTTAATGGTAATTTTTATTGCATGACTGATTGTTTGTCCATGGGCTCCCCCCTCAGCCCCATCCTCAGTTATATTTACATGCACTATTACGAATCAAACCTTTTCAAGATATTATTCTTTCCATTTTACATCCGCTATGTCGATGACTGCTTTGCATTATTGAACTCTGATGATCTTAATCTTACTAATATTCTCGATATTATGAATTCTATAGATGAACATATTCAGTTCACTTTCGAACTCGAAAATAACAGTCGTTTGCCCTTTCTTGATGTTATGGTTTTCCGCGAAAATAATTTGTTTCACACTACTGTTTACCGTAAACCATTCGCAGTATCCTTACCCCCACATCGGCTTTCATCCCATCCACTTAATCAAAAGTTGGCTGCCTTTAACAGTTATGTTTACAGGGCTTTAAATATTTGTTCTTCCGACAGTTTACTAAAAACAGAATTAGACTACATTAAATCTATTGCCATTGATCCACGTTTTACAGCTGAAATCGTCGATTCCATTCATAACAAACTAAGTAAACGTACAAAATCCAGGGCTAATACTGTCGGTAATGAAAATTTAATTATACTCCCATATTTTCCGAAAATAAGCCATCAAATTTCTAAAATCTTGTCAAAATTTGACTTTAAAATAGTTTATACTCCTTTCAATAAAATTCGATTCACAAATCTGAAACATCCAATTGATAGTTTTTCAAATTGGGGTTTTTACAGGATATCTTGCGAATGCAACAAAATGTACATTGGTCAAACGAAGCGTGCCTTTAAGATCCGTTTGGGGGAGCATAAAACTTGCGTTAAAAATTGTGATATTAAACGTTCCGCTATTGCCAACCACTGCTGGTCCAACAACCATAATTTTAAATTTTCCGAAGCCTCCATAATACAGAAATGTACTTCAATCTATGATCTGGACTTCTGGGAGGCTTACCACATATGGAAAAATTCAAACAGTTTAGTTAATGATTTATCCAGTACGCCCAATTTTTCAAAGATATGGTTTAATTTTCTATAATTCTCTCCACTCCCTCTCCACCTTTTTCTCCTTCTAAGTTTGGACTCTTCCAGAGCAATTGGGTGATTTTGATTGGTCTCCCTGAATATGCGCGTGAGATCAACTCCGTAGCTGTTTGTCAGCCGTATGTCGCATTTCACCGTTGGCAGTAGAGCTGAAGGGTACGCTTTTCTGACTCTCTGTCCACCTCCCGACCCCCCTTTTTACACAATGTTTTAGTTTTAATTTAACTTTTATTTTAAGCACTGATGAGGAAACCTTAGAGGTTTTGAAACAACTGTATGCTTTTAAACACATTTTATTTGTGTCTTTATACGTTGTTTCTTTTTCTTAATATATTGGCACAAAGTACAATCCTTCCCCACTTTTTATGTCCGTTATTTACATAGCTGCCAACGTTCCTTATTTTTAAAGCCAAGCAAAAATATTTTGAATCAAAAATTTAATAAATGAAATGAAAAAGAACTCTGTAGAAACAAGTCACATTTCCTTAAATAAGTTTTTTGGTTCAAAATTTGTTTATTTGACATGGAGAAAACCCCTGTAGATTGGCTTGTCAGATATGCATTTATACTCATTGAAAAAAAAATATATATATATATTTTTTTTCTTGTCGGGAGGGGGGGGGGGGAGGGGCTTAGTGATATGGGGCGCCAAGAAGTTCTGCACACAGGCGCCGGATACTGCTGGCGCGCCCCTGGATCTTTCTACCTTCTTTCTGTACTATTTAAAACAAGGTTTTTTCTAACATACCGATTAAGAGTGTTTTAATAATTTTAACCCTCACAACTTCAGGTTTTATATCGTCCCTGCGAGCGGTTAAAAAAGTCTGTATTCTGGGGCCGGACCAGTCTCGACTAGGCCTAATGTATTTTTCATACCGAACCGGGATTGGCTTCCTTTCTTCCCAGGTCTGCACGGGGCGAAATTTTCAGTCCCGGTCTCGACTCAACCCGTATTAAAATCATTCTATCTGACTCACCTAATCCGTGCAAAAATCAGTAAAGTTTGGCCCAACTCAAAAAAATTACAAAAAATGCATATATTTTTAAATCGCCATGACAGTTACAACATATTACCATTTACAATTAAACTTTAAAAATCGTTTTTAAAGGATAGTAGGTTTAAACGCTGCTGGACAGATAATTATGAATATGTTTTCGCGTGCGCCCTGCACATTTGCTCAAATTGTAACCCAGAGACAAATTGGCGCACCCATCTTCCTATCCTTTCTTATTATTATTTAGAATTTTATAAGGCAAGTTATTAATTTTATTTTATAGTATATTTATATAAAGGAGAAAAGGGAGAAAAAAAATTATTTTTTAATTTTGGAATTGATTAAGCATTTATTTTATTTTATTTATTTATTTCTAAATGAAAATAATTTTAATATTTTTAATGGGGCTCAGACCACAACTTTTTATTGAAACTATTTTACACTTTCGTCACCTGTTTATCCCCGCCCCTTACTTATCCCTATTATCATCTTTATTTATCCTTTTTATGATACTTTTTTTGATACTTTTGAGAGTTCTCTTTTGAATTCTCATTTTTATCCTCATTTGGATAATATCTGGCATGACTCTGAGGTTGAGGATTCCTATATGGCACATGCTGAGGGAAGTAATTTGGTGGGGGTGGGCGATATGGAGAATATCCATAGTAACCACCTGTGGGTGCATAAGATTGAAAATTCATTTGCTGATTTGGGGTAACAAATCTAGGGTTAAAAATCGCTCTCGGTTGATACTGTCCATTATAAGAGTACCTGTTATTAAAATGCCGACCTGCGAAATCTCTGCTACCCTTATATGTATTTTTATTATCGTTTTTGTACCAGCACGTTTCTAAAGTATGCGAATTTTTTTTACATAATTCGCACCATCTGCTTGACGCAGTATCTTTTGTTTTAACTTTCAAATTGTTTATTTCGGAAGTCAAAATTTTAATTTGCTCCGCGCTTTCCATATTTAATTTTAACAATTTGTCCAAATTTTCCTCAGTGGAGGTTTTTGTAATCGAATTAATTTCCTTTGATGCAACTTGATTGTATGCATCTTCCATTTGTTTCGCAAATTTACATGCCTCGTTGAAATTTTTCGGCGCCATTCTGCGAATATCCAAACTTAAATCTGACCAAACTAATTCTAAAAATATTGTGAATTTTATCATTTCAAATAAACTACCATTACCGTTGTCAATATTTTGACCACTTTTATCTAGGTAAAGTTTTGCCGCCGCATTCAATTCACTGATAAAATCAGCGATAGCCTGCGCAGGTTTTTGCCTAAGAGAAAAAAAAATTGCTTTGAGCCGCAGAAAAACTTGTTTTAGTAGAAAAAGTATCGATTAATTTTTCTTTAAATTTGATATAGTCTTTTTCTGTATTAAGATTTTCTTCATTAGCTAATTTATCTCTAGCACTACCTACTAATTTCGTTTTTAACAGCGCAAGTTTCGAAACATTCTCTAATTCCGTTTGTTTAATTAGATTGTCAAATTCGTCCACGAAAAATTTAATATTAGAATCTTTCTTTCCATCAAAAACGGGAATACAATTCAACAGCATATCAACGCTAGGTTGAGCCATGGTATTCTTTTTAGTTTTTTGCTGCGAATAATTTAGAGAAATAATTTTATTTTTCTGCCCTCTGGTTTTAACTCCAGAGGTATTTAAATCTACACTTCTCCTTTTAAATTTTCGCTTATTGCTGGGCATAACCTCTTAACAGAATATTTCTGTATATCATAATAATTTTTTTTTATATTACAACATATGTATGAAAATATTCTAAATTGCATAAATATATAAAAACAACAGCACTAATATTTAAAAAAAATATTTCTTAGTAGATGAAATTGTTTCGTAGATTATTCTTTTACAACACATAAATAACCCTAAAATATTTGCAATATACATGTATATATAAAACACCATGATTTCATTTAACAGAAAATATCTGTCTTTTTCTACAGAGAAAACAATTTTATTTTTATTTTTATATGCAAATATTGTACCACTATTTCGTAGTACGACTCATAAATTTCCTTTTGTATCACCTTGATACAATTTCAAAAATCATGATATATTGATATTTCAATCATTTTCATACCAGTCATATTATAAAATTTTACTTATTATTATTATTATTATTATTATTATTATTATTTTTTTTTTACACAATATAAAATATTTTTTTTTTTTTTTTTTTTTTTTTACAAATGTGTCATATATGATGTGAATGCCATTATTTCTCTATGGTAATTGAGATCCAACCAATAAAAGATAGAGAGAGAGAAAAAAAATTGTACTTCTTAAATTTATCTCTCATAAATCCTAGAAATTTTTATTTCTTTTTTATTTCTTTTTTTTTTTTTTTTTTTTTTTCTTTTTTTTTTTTGCTAACATATATTATTCATTTTATTTATTTAAATTACTATATGTGTGTCATTACTGTTACAATAATAAAAGAAATTAATTTTAATAAAATTTTAATCCATTAAATTTACATACCTACATTATCTTTAAAATTGCTTCATTGAACTAATTCTTATATTTTCCTTTATTATTATTATTTTATTATTATTAGTATTATTCTAATGACCTCAGATTAACGTTGCCTGAGTCATAGCACCATGTTCTTGCCTGAGCCATAGCACCATGTTACTTATGAGGGGGAGGAGGATGCCGGACAGATAATTACACTTATTTAACTCCTATCTAATTTCCACCAAAAACTGTTATTTAATCCAAATCATCCACGCTCCTCATAGAACTTGGTATATAATTTTATATACCTTAAAAATTTATCCAAAATAAATAAGTGATCGTAAATAATATAAATTCTAGTAGAAGAGCAACGCGAATAATTATCTTAAAATTAAATTAAAATTCGCGTAAAATTGTAATTATCAAAATTAATTAATTACAAATTATAAATTAAAAGTTTGCGTTGTGAAACTTTTATGTGATCTCTTCCCCCTACGAATTAAGCTCTAAATAAGCTGCAAATAAAATGACACACATTAATTTTTATCACTAAAATAATTACAGAGATTTTAATTCCTGATTAAATATTTTTATTTACATTAAACAAGATTATATACATATACACATTACGTATTTAAAAAAATAGAAGCAAAACTTTAGTTTGCTTATCATTGTTACATGAAAATTTAATCTCTACAAAAGGATTTTAATTACTTTTATTCTTATATTTTTTTATCAAGAGAAATACTTTTCTTTTATTTTAAATACCTTATTTAATTTTAATTATTGGTTTGTTGGATCTCAGATGACCACTATACCGTAAAATATCATAAAGGGATATTTGTAATTCTAGTATAACTCATGTGGTGAAAGAAAGATTAAAGTAGTACCTTGAATTTTGCACGGGTCGGTGCCCTTCCTTCATCGGACTTCAGAACCGGCGCGGTACTCGGGATACTTTTCGATAATCATACAAATTCATTTCATCACACGGGCGGCAAGATCGGCTTGACTGGAAGCCTAGCTCCGGGACGCTATAGACCGGATCCATTTTATCTTTGATATTCGTTTTTAATCAGACTGGATCATGTAGCATACATCCTTGGCCTTCCCCTCTCTTTACCAGGGCTTTCAGGACCGCTTAGGCATTACCAGGGCTAACAGGACCAAATAGACATCACCAGGGCTGTCAGGTTCGCTCATTCATCACCAGGGCTGTCAGGCTCGCTTAGGCATTATCAGCGCTATCAGGTCCGCACTTACATCTTCGGAATATTTTTTTATATACTCTTTCTTCAAACTTTTCTCTTTGCATCTCATCCCTCGGTAGTGGGCGGAACAATTTGTTGTAGCCCTACCTTATTGGTTGTGAGAAAACTTAACAGTATGCTTGGCTCAGTGGCGTGGCGTCCGGTCATCGCTGGATGCGGCGATGACCAAGCAATATTTTAAAACTCTTAATAAGCTTTTAAAACTCTACGATCCAGTTTTAGCAGAACATTTGGAGTTCATGTATAAGTGAAGGTAAGATTTAAAGTTTCTTTTTTGAACATTCAACCATTGAATTTTAGAGTTAATAATTTTTCCCCACAAACTTAAATAATTGCGATGACCACCGAAAATTTTCACACCACGCCACTGGCTTGGCTAGACCTATTAGCTGTCGGACCTCCAAAGCCCCTCACATATACTTTAATTTTGTTACATGCCATAAACTTTGGGTGGTCTATAGACATAGACATATATCTCCTCTGACATTTTTATTATTTTACGATTCCTTATTATAAACAACCTTTCTTTTGAGTGTCCTGAAACGACGCCAGAACGACTAGCTATGATTCTGCTATTGTTGTTTTCTGAGATCCAAACTATACACTCTACATTATACATTTATTTTAAAATATATCAATTTTTAAAAATATCTATTTAATATTTATAATAAAATTAATAATTTTTGTAGGAACTTACACTCCTATTTTACTCAAACATATAATTATTCCAATTTTAAACTCATAATTTATATTTTATAAAAATATATTTTTACAACAGAAATAACAAATTACGCAACTGTACTTTGACTTCACCAAAATGTTGCGGGAACATATTATTGTTATATGTTTTCCAGCAAACGCAAAAACAAGTGAAAAAGAACCTGCATATTACGAAATCCTGTCTAAAACGGGATTATTTTTTGATTTATGCAAAATGAATATAATAATAATTGAGAAAAGAATAGAATACATTTGCACCTCCTAAGATGGGAAATTGTCTATAAGGCATTTTTTTCTTGTCTGTGTGATTACGTCTTATAAGGTTTTACTGCACATCATTTTTGAAAGTCTCCAATACATGGATTATGGATTAAGGATATTAAATGGTAAGCGAAACATTTACATACAAATAGACATTACATACATCATTAAAAACAAAAAAATCACAGCCTTTGACGCTTCTTTAAAAATGAAGATTATAAACATATAAAAAGAAAATCTATAATCTATTATAAAGCTATTTTTGGTCAGAGGTCTTTCATACGAAACAATTTTTAACCATATCGACATAAAAAAGTATGTTTTCTAGAAATTCAATCAGGCCGGACTAGACTCGGGCTAATATTTAAACATTTTTCCAGTCCGGAACGAGCTTTTTTTTCTATGGGTCGGCTCGAGACCGGGTCTGGATATTTCGACCCATGCAGACCTCTAATAAAGGCATCCAACATAATTTGAAAGAAGATTTAACTTAAAATCTATACGCTGCTATTTTATGTCCAAAGGAGAGGCACTGTCTTAAATCGGCTTTTAATAACGTACAATTTGTGGATGATCCCTATCTTACATTCAAAATGAGTCAATAACTCGTTGCTCAGAGGCATGGGAAAATGGTGTAAGTCGCGAATTTTGAATTTGAATAACTCTGCGAGTTTTGCAGATATCGAGATGAAATTTTTTTTGTTTAATTCAGGAAGGGATAAGAAAAAATTTCCTAATTGGAAATTTTACCCAACGGGCCGTATAAAAAATTAGTTTTTGTATTTTCTCAAATAGACCCCCCATGGACTTACAACTTATGTCATTAAATTTTGCACCTTTTTTTATGAAACTTTGCAATTGGAAGTATGTGCCTAGGGTCAATATTTAAGGAAATAGCCTATTGTTTCGATATTTATGAATCACCCTGTATATGTATATGTATATATATATATTATGACGATGGGTGCCCCCCAAAAAGGGGACCGCCTTCCGGTCCCAGGCTCTTTCAAGCCCATTTGCCTACGCAGGGAATCACCCGCAAGACAAGCCCCACGGCGCGTCCCGAAGGTCGCCGCCAGACAAGCCCCGACGAAGCGGAATCCCACGCAAACTCCGGCCAAGCCGACGGGCTACCCAGCGCACGCAACGACGGCCGCATACGACAGTCCTCACCACCCAGCTAGAAAAACCAAGTGGTCCCTAAACTTGGTTGCCCGATCCGGTAGACCCTACAAGCCCGCAGGAACCAGGCGCCTATAAAGACGCTGGGCCCACGAAACTGAACCGAGGCTTCCTGAACCGGAGTTGCTTTACGGAAGACCCACAAGATCAAACACCATTTTCCGGCAAAGACAGTTATGCGGGTCAGCCGATAACTGTTATTTAGAGTTATTTAGAGGCCCCTAGCTTGAAAACCCGGGAGGACGGGGAAAGTCCCTCCGGCCGTAAAGCGGCCCAGCTCCGGGCTTTTCGCCCAGTCTCCCCGGCTCGACCGACGGAACACCTCGCGGATCACGCCGGGAACCAGAGAGCCCAGACTAGGTGCCATGAGCGACCCCAGGTGGGCGCGGAAAGCTCCACCTAGACGGAATAGACTCCGCCTCGCTAGGGGGTTGGATGGAACGGAGTCCTGCCCGCCCCCGGCGACTCGACTCCACCCGGAGACGGAGAAGCCACCAGAGGTCGGCAGAAGCCCGCCCACTACTACCTTACCTCACGGTCATCGAGGGTACCCAGGCACGAATGCCCCTGACCCCGTGCAGTGATCGACCGCTACCTTGTTAATGCCTTCGAAAGTTAGGTGGAGACACCCCTAGGTCTTCACCACTGGGCGAGGAAAACTCCAGTCGCGCATAGACACGCAAGACCTAGGTCGGACCAAGAGTTCCTCCGAGGCTTGAAGCGCCGCCGCGTTACCGGCGAGCCTCCGTCCCGTTTCCCTGCGGGAATAGCGTTCGAGGGTGGCCCGAGGCTGGCCGACCCTCTCCCAAGGGTCACGGCGCGACATGGAGCAACTAGAGCCATACTGGCCTCCCCACGCGACCGCTCCTTGGTCGACGGGGGTACCGCCAAACCCTACCCACCTTAGGGTCGGCTCCCAACTGCTTCAGCTGCGGTCCTTGGCAGGATGAGCCACCCGAGTCAAAAAGTAACTCGGGCGCTGTCCGAAACCCTCGCTCTTCGGTTGCTCCGTGAGTCCCTGCATGGCGTTCCCGCGAGCCCCGTCGTCACTAGCGAGTCGCCAAGGACTTTCCACTACAAAGCCCTCTCTCTCACCTGCTCAGGTTCTCTCTTAGTCAGTTTGGTGGATGGGGTCCTATCGCTTTGGCTACCCTTTGCCCGAAGTCACCACCCGGTCTATGACCGGCTCTGGGATCATACTATGGACCGTCGCTATCCGGCTTGCCCAGAGAACCTGGGTGCCGGAGGTGGTTGCGTAAACATCCAAACTGCTCCCACCTATGCACAACGTCCGTTACCCGTGGCCACCGGACTCTTGGCCTGTCAACCGCAAGTCTCTCGAGGAGGTAGCGACTCGTCCCCATCCGGCCCCCTCGCATTCGTACATATATATATGTTATTAGTTTTCAGTTGTTTACAAGCTGGAAAATATGAGTTATTGATGATATAATATGAGTAATTTTAAAAACTATCTTTTTAAATCTGCAAACTTTTATTACCAAAAAAAAAAAAAATAATAATAATAAAATCATCATCTTTTAGTATGTTTAGTTGAAAGATCTTTTATTTTTAATTAGATGATGTAATCGAAATTTTTATTAAGTAGTTTTATTTAACTGTCTATTATTTTATAGATTTTCTTATGAAAGCGAAAAAGAATATTTCATCATTTATATAATCTAAGGTTGATTATATATTATATTATTTATCATAATTTGTAATTATGTATACTAGAGGTATATATAATTATATATGCTAGGTATATTACCTATATACTAAGTATGTATATAATTTTATATACTAAGTATAATCTATTCAATTACAAATTATGTTAGATAACATAATATATAATCAACGTTAGCTTATATAAATGATGAAATATTCTTTTTCGCTTTCATAAGAAAATTATTTATATAAAATAATAGACAGTTAAATAAAACTCCTTAATAAGAATTTCGATTACATGATCTAATTAAAAATAAAAGATCTTTCAACTAAACATACTAAAAAATGATGATTTTATTTATTTATTTATTTATTTATTTGGTAATAAAAGTTTGCAGATATAAAAAGATAGTTTTTAAAATTAGTTTAGATCTTTTCGATATCAAACATATGAAGAAAATATATAGTTTCTTTTTTAATATGAAGGAATATAGACAGTAAAACTTAACGAACCGACAGATTTGAAGACTGAGTTGGAAATGGCAAACATGCTATCTGTTATATCAGATGTTTAAGGAAGTCACGTGATGATATAAACATCCTGTTTGTTATCTGCAGTGAGCATTTCATCTTTAGGAGTGAGCCATGACAAGCTCCGTTTTAAGTCAATGCTATTTGTAAGTAAATATTATTCTATTACTTGAGTATAAATGAATTTGTATTAAAATGTACATGTAAAAATTAGAGTTTGAAGAAATAAGGTAGTTAAGAGGAAACAAAAGCTTCATTAAAAAAATAATTTTAAAACTTATAATTAATTTTAGACTAGAAAAATGATTATTCTTAACCTGACCATAGTATACAATTAGTCATACATGATACACATTATGTGATATATAACTATCTACTTTGTTATATATATTATACATATACATTATGTGATATATAACTATCTACATTGTTATGCATACACATTATGTGATGTATACTATGTGATATATATTACGTGATATATAAATACATACTATGTTAACATCAATAACTCATATCTTCCAATTTGTAAAAAACTGAAAATTAATAACATATATATATATATATAAATATATATATACAGTGTGTCCACGTATAAACGAACCGACCTTTATTTTCGAAACCGTTGGCCCTAGATGCATACTTCCAATTACAAAAATGGTTTAAATAAGGTAAAGAACTATTTTTAAAGCGATCTGGGCCAATAAAAACATTTATTAAAAAATTACGAAATTTAAATTTTTATACGGTCCCCCGGTCCTATAAGTGATATTTAGTAAAAATTTACTGTGACACTAACAAGTAAGATAAAAAAAAAGTACCATTCATCTAACATTAAAATTGACCGAGTTATGAAACTTTGAAATTCATGAGTTACATCACTTTTCTGCATATCAAAACAGATGATTTCAGCCATGATTTCGGGGGTCATATATAAAGTACTTAAACTTATTTCAAGGTATCTGCGCTTTGAAAGAAATCGTACAACTATTACGAATGAGTTAACTTAAGTTTCAGATTAGTTAAAATAATTTTATTTTAACATATGTTTTATTTTGTAAGGATTTGAGGCTAAGATTTCTTTTTAAAAAAATATGTTATTTTCATAAGGTTTTATTTAACTTGCAACGATCATCTTTCCAGTTTAAAATTTGTAACCCACTTTCAAATGCCCAATCGAAGTTAAATTTTACATACGGACTTAAATCCGATGACAATGTAACATTAATGATTTTCGACGCTTACCATCTTATACATATATTAGAGCATAACACAAAAAAATTCGGACAGGTTACCGTCAACAAGTTTAAGGAAGAGTTTTAGATTAGTCAACATAAAACTGCGATGGTTGTGTTTTTTACCTTTTATAATTACGTTTTATGTATTTTTTAATGCTGAATAAAAAAATTACCTTCGCTTTTAACCATCATGTCAGGATTTTTCGGAAATCGCAAATTTCAAGGTTAAAAAATAGCGAAAAATCTGATACTATAAAATAGATGTAAGACTTTTTTATTTAGTTTAATTTTATTTAATTCAATAATTTATTTAATTTTTGGCTTATACTGGGTTTCTTACAGCTAAAGAGCTCAGGGGTCCGATGAGGTTGGGAGGGGAGGGGGGATCAATTTTAACTCTGAGCTTTTTAACTTTGAAATTTGCGATTTGAAAAAAATCCTGACGTGGTGGTTTAAAATGAAGGTCATTTTCGGATTCAACGCTAAAAAATACATAAGAATCAATTTTCAGAAGCTAAAAAACATGGCATAACTCAAAATTTGAAAGACAGTGTAATGTAACGGCATTTAAGAATATGTATATTTTGTAAAGAATTGAGACTTTTCTTTTTCATCCTTTTATTTAATAAAATTTCTGTTATTATTATCCTCTTATATGTTCAGTACAAATTGTAGATTTTGCAGTAAGATGTCAGAATGATTAAAGAATTCAAATTTATATTGCAATGGTAATTTTACTCTCAACCAGTTCTTTAATATATCTCACAAAGTTATATTTCTACTGAATTTGTGAATTGCCCCTAATTTGCAGCAAAAAATATGATCCAACTTTAAATATCTATTACTCGGTCAATTTTAATCGTAGAAAAACGGAACTTTTTTTTGCCTTAATTATTAGTGTAACAGGAAAATTTTACTAAATATAACTTATAGGACCGCGGGACCGTATAAAAATTTAGATTTTGTAATTCTTCACTAAATTATTTCTTCGCTTCAAACTTTTTTTATCTTAACTCTGCACTTAATTTTGACCACTTTTGTAATTGGAAGTATGCATCTAGGACCAACGGTTGCGAAAATAAAGGTCGGTCAGGTTATACGTGGACACACTGTATATATATATATATTCTTTTTTAAATTATAATTTCAAAACTTTTTTTTTAACTTGAAAAACTAATAAAATATTTTTCTATACTTGTAAATAATTTTGAACTAGAAAAATCTTTGTTCTGATATGAAGCATAGTATATACTATGTTACATAGTATACAATATATTACATTGTGATATGAAAAAAATGTGAACATACTACATATTTATATGTAGTATGTAAGCATGTTTAAAAATTTATACAATGAATTGACCAAACAAAAAAAATTTTAACTAATGACAATTTTGAAAAACTTTTATAATTTTTTCTTAAATTGTAAAACGCAAAAAATAAATAAATAAATAAATAAAAACTTTAAACTTTTTTTTATACTTTTTTAAAACTGATAAAATATTTTTGCAATTTTTAGAAAACTTATTTTAATTTTTTTAATTGAAAACTAGTAAAATTTTTCTAACTTGTAAATATAATTGAACTAATAAAATATTTGTTCTTACATAAAACATAGTATATTTTTCTAACTTGTAAATAATTTTGAACGAATAAAATAATTGTTCTCACATAAAACATAGTATATACTACATATCTATATGTATGCAATCATGAAAGCATGAATGAAAAATTTCTACCATGAATAGTTTAATAAATTAAAAATTTTAATTAATTAAAAAGTTTTTTATTTCTGAAATTGTAAAATTTCAAATTTAATTTTAACTTGAATTGAAAAAAATTATTTCAAAATATATTTTTAACTTGAAGTAAAAACCTTTTTTTCTAAAATTGTAAACTAGAAAAATATATTTCAATTAGATTTGAAATTTATTTCAAAAAACATTTTTAGTTTGTAAACATTTTAAAAAATAATTTTATTAAATTGCAAAAGTAGAAAACTTTTATTTCCATTATTAAAAAGAATTAATAACTTTGAATTCATTTTTAAATTCAAAAATAAAAACTTGTACATATACATTATGCTACTAATTTTAAGCTCTTTTTTCATTATAGTTTGTCACAATTAAAAGATAGACTATATGAATAAAGAAATACAACTAACAAACAACAGCGACAACATTTATTATTTAAACAGTACATTTCGTATAGTTTCTACCTTGATGTTGCAAAAAAAGTTTTTACTAATACATCCAGTTCCGTTTAAAAACGTAGAAACAACATAATCGAAATTCACTAACATTAATACCATGTCCCCTAGCTGATTAAACTTTTCGCGATTATTAAATGTGAAACATGTATGAAGGCTCATACTTTCATGTCCAAAAACACATCCTCGTACTCATAAATTTGCTTTAAAATAGTCAATACATTATTCTCAATACAAATGATGAGCTTTGAAAATAAAGCAGATTCATTTTCAATGGTTACGTCACCTAGTGTACATTTTTGCTTTTGCTTAATTAACATCTCCACTCCCAGAGCGTACGCAGCGTTCGGCCTCTCATTTCCGTAATCAGCGACCAGGACGTACATTGCGTACGTCCTCTCATTTCAGTTTTATGTATATAATGTATGTATGTTTATCTGTGAATGGAAAATAATGTGCAAGTTTTATATATTATTTTATACGTATTGTGATAATGTTGTAAATCGTTTAACGACCTTAAATTCATTACTATTATATCACGGAAGTTATGAAATGATTTATGGCACAAACATTTTACACCGCACAGCCTGGTATATAGCCATTCACCAGCGAAATGAAGCTTGAGAGTGAAGTGGTTAAGCGTGGTAGGTAATTTGCAGACATGTGTTGTAAAAGCTTCTTGTTAAAATGATAAACTTTATCTTTCAAATTTTCTAACTGGCAATCGTTTAAGTCCAAATGTGAAAAATTCTTCAAGTTTTTAATTCGCATAGTGGTATTATTGTGATTCATTACCAACACAGTATTACTAGCAATAAATGATGAGGATTTATATTTCAAATTAAAAGCAAAAAGTTTCAATTGAAATTCATACCACGTATTAATGTCCATAAAAAGTCTATTTTTCGTCATCATTTCTTCATTAGTAATCACATTGCGTTTAAACTCCCCGATATGCACATAAAATTGCTTGATGCGTTGTTTTAAATTTAAATAAATACAATCACTTAGCTTGATTTCAATCACATTAAAATTGCGAGATTTGCTTTTGGGAATGTCTTTCATGAAGGAAGCTTGTAATGGATTCAAAAAGCAGTTGTTGGTTCTTGTGATGGTGAAATTAAGGTACTTGGGGAAATGTAGGATTCCAAATTTTTAAAATCCAGATCATTAAAAACAGTGTTCAGAAAACTCATAGTAGAAATTGTGTCGTCACCATTTTGATTGTATATTGGGGTCATCGAATCCATTGCGAAATTGGGTTCAGCAGCATGTAAGTCCTTGTTTGGGAGTAATGTTGAACAGTTCTCGTTTGAATTAAAAAAATTTAAACTTGGGAGACTTAATTCATTTATAGAAGTATCCGAAGATGTTTCTAAACGTCGATACTTTGTTACGCAATCTACTTCATGAAGGAATCTTTTCAGCATATTTAGTTCGCAAGCCATTTAAAAAAAAATTTAATCAGCAAACAGTAGACGGTGTAGACTGAACAAAATTCAACAGTAAACTTATTGAGTTGATGACAAACGATTATTAACGTAAGTTCAAATCAGAGACGGTTTCTGTTAGAAACGATCACAATAATTAAAAATAGAGACCGACTAAATTTTCAAATTGTCGATTGAGCCGAAAAGCATGAATATTTCATCATGATAGTTATTTTTCGAACATGTGAATGGCAACACTCTGAAAATGAAACACAAGTTCATTATAAAAAATAATTTTTTTCTCATGAAATTGTTTAAAATAAATAGTATGTGGATAATTAAACTTATATGAAATGGATTAAAATAATGAGTGGATAAATATAATCAAATGATAATTATACTCAAATTAATTAAATTAGTTATTTGTTAATTGTCTGAGCGAAGCGAAGGCTAATACTCAGCGACACATACAGCTACGATGGATATTAACGCCATGTCCTACTAAATAAAAAGCCTAATAAAAACCTTTCGTCAAGCATAACTCAAAAAATATTTGTCGGATTTCGTTTCTGATTACACCAGAAGGTACCTATGAGGGTCGTCTACTGAACGCACCTACTATGAAAAATATGTTCCAAACCGTTTAAAAATTATATTAAAAAAACTGATAAAAAAACACAATTTATCTGCATACGTCACAGAAATTTGGTGTGCGTCACTTCGGTTGATGTTTTCGTAGACAACTGGCTTGAACTCATGCAGCAAATAAAAAAAATACGCACGCATTAATATTGAAGTGCCATAAAACATATTTAAATTTAATCAAACAGGAAAATAAATCTGTTTGTTTTTCCATTTAAAAGAAAAAAAATGGCATAAAAACTTTGATTTGAGATTTCGCGATAATCTCTCAATAGCATTTTTTAATCGGCAAAAGCATATTTTATATTTCGCGTGTGAAAATTAGAAACAATTATATGATGTGTAATAAAATATATATTTTTTTTTTACATGCTTTTTTTTAACTTACAATTATATTTGTCTGTGGCACTCAAATCTTGTGATTCATTTTTCACCCACTTCTTGTTGACAAAGAGTTTTGAAATTTGGAATATATATGTATTCCTTAGGGCAATATATGAATTGGACATTGATTTTTTTAAATTCGATACCTAAGGGGGCAACGGTGGGGGAGGTGAATTACTTAATGGTTACGTTTGATTTTCTATAGAGAAATCAGCATTAGCTTCAATAATGAGTATTTGTTGACAAGTATTAATGACAGGGTTACCATGATATCGCCAAACTTTGGCCAACGTGGTGACAAAAAAGTTTCTATATATGAAGCCAACTTGGAAATAGCTGGTTAACTTGGCAAAATTCCCATTTAAATCCATTTATCTTCCATAATTGAACTCACCGAATTAAATTTAAATTCCGTGCATTTAAGGTTTTTTTCAAGACTTTTCTAATATTTAGTGCATTTAAAAAAACATATATTTTCTAAATTTTTGTGAATTTTAATGAAAGCATGATTTTCAAAAAAAACCAATTTCCATTTATATTAATATCTTTTTAGTCTTTAAAAATGAAATTGATACTTTTCCTGTATAATGGCCTTGGCGAGGTAGAGAAAATGGGTTTGGCAAGACAAGTAAGCTTTTTATGCGTATTTTCGTGCAACTTATTCATTGTTTCATATTCTCAAGCAATTTTTTAAAGATTTATACAATTTATTTTGTGTTAACAAGCCACTTACCTATTTTTATATACAAACAAAAGTAAATTGTATATAAAAAGCAATGATATTATATATATAAATAAAATGTTTATATTTATGGCACAGATGCAATAAACGCACCGGGTTTGGCGTGATTTTTTTATGCCAATTTGGCGAAAACGTAGTTTTCGAATACCAGTTACATATAGCGTGCTATAACAGTACGTTATTTTTTATTTCAATATGAAAACAAAATAAAGTGATAAACAAAACATTTTCTATTATTTTTAAAAGGAAATAACAATCAATAAATGATATAATTATAGAACAAAACAATTTATAATAGCGTTATATATGGTTACATCAGTGGTGGCTCGTGACTGGCATTTTGGGGGCACTAAATACATAGCTGCCAAATTTATTCTTTTCTTACCACTATTGCTTTAAAAGAAATCTTTGCCATATTTATCTGCAGAATATTCGACCATTAAACAAGGTAATCTTTTTCTTTCAAAAAATAATGGTAAGAAAAGAATAATAATGTCCGCCATGCATTTAGTGCCCCAAAATATGACAGTCACGAGCTAAGTAAGACGGCAAAGTAACGCCACTTTGGCGCCAATTAGGTGCCTCGGTGCGTATATGACATCTGTGCCATATTTACTTGTAAAAATAAACATAAACTTTCATCAGGTTTGTTTTCATAGCTATTTATATCTTTTTGCTACAAATCTCACTTTTTGAGGCGAAACTGCACAACGATTGAAAAAAAAAACTAGAAAACGGGAAGTCTGTTTTCTCAGAATTTAGTGTCACCCTCGATGAAAATAAAATATATAAATATGGATAGTACAAAACATATTTCAGTTTTAATACTTAAAACACACGCTTTTATTTTGTACAAAATGACGTCATCCGCATCCGCTGAAGAATTCTTCATTTACGATAAAGTCTTAAACAACTTATACAGTAATACATAGGACGTCACTATCGCTGAATAATACACAATTCCAGAAAAAAAAAGATGTCATTTAAGAAACTCTACAAAAAAAAATCGGTTATTTCATGATTCATATGCCCTCAATTGTTTGTAATATTAATATAGATACTTAAAATTAAATTTTGAAAAAGAAATAATTCATTTATATTTTTTCAAAATAGCACGTATTTTAATTACATTTTTTTAAGTTGTTAAAGGAAAAAGGCAACAAAAAGGTATAATTACTATTTTCCATCTATTTCCACCCTACTTTCTACAGAAATGGAGTACTTGAGTTGCCAAAATTAAACAAATAGCGCTAAAAACTACAAAAAAATTAATATTTCAAAAGTAAATTGAGATGCAGTTTTCAAACAAATTGCACTTAAAAGTACTTTTTCTCCCCAATACGACGGTATAAAAATTGAGAATGTGCTATGTTTAGAAGTTAAAAATCTTAAAATAGTAGAATAGAGAAGATTAAGTTAAATTGAAGTTAAATTGCAGTACAGTATTTGGTACTACTTAGTTATCCCGTCGACCAAAAATCTATCGCCAGACTATAAGATTGAATGCCAATAATGGTTGATCGTAAATGTCGCACTCTAAGTACCTTATTACCATGCGTTTAATGCTTTTCATGGTACTTTGCTGTTATATGGACTTTACCGCTTTTGTAAAAAGCACGCAATTCGGGGTTAAGAAAGTGAGATTTTTGCCAAATGACTATGAAAATAAAACAGAATAAGTATTATACGGGTTTATATATATATATATATATTTATTTAAAAATGCATCTGCTAACACGTATTAGATAAGTTATTTATGTTTGTATATAATCTAATATATAAAAATAAAAAAATTTCTATCTATCTGTTTGTAATTCTATACAAATCCACAGTTTGGAAGCCAGAAATGTGAAAAGATACGTACATGTGTATTAAAACACGGCCGAGGCAACTAAAGTAACAGGAACTGAAATAATTTATAGTTAATTTTTAATTAATAAAAACCCACCAATTTAACAGCAATTTCTTATCAAATTTAAACATTTTTCGTTATAGCAGTTGCCAACAGTTAAAATACACAATAAAATTCTTACTACAACAATTAATTTTCTACTGCAAGATTTCCACGTGAAAAATGAAAATGAAATAAATAGTTTGACGAATTTAAATGAAAGTGAATATAACTTCATAACTTTTCTATTTCAAGGTTTCCACGTAAAAGAGGAAAACATTACGTCATATTGGAAATATAAAGGACGTGGTGAACATAGTATAACGTCATATGAGTGTGAAAAAACGTATTGAAGCATGATAAAAACCCGATTATGGAAATATTGGCTTATTTTAACATTATTGCTCCAATTATAAATTGAAATAAGTTCATTATAGCTGTATTCTTTTGAGTCTGTTATATACATTTATACATTTTTATATTGTGTTTTCATTTGATTCATTTTTACAATATTTCGACTGTTTTATTTAAATGTTTGTTTTATGTTGTATGTTAAATTTTAAAATTGATTTTTCAGAACAAACATCCTTCAAATTCTGGGCAATGCCGGGCACTTTAGTTTGTAACAGATAAATGGCTTTTGTATCTGTATGTCTAATGCTAATATTAAAAAGTCCTTCCGGCCAGTGCCGGGAGGAAGAGGTAGCTTTCATATTCCTTATTTTTAAAAAGCCAGCTTATATTATTCAAACACACGAAGCTCAATTAAGTGGAAACCGAATGTAGGAGATTCAATACTAATTTTTATCAATACTAAATCATTATGAATGAGAATTTCGCGAAATTAGTCAGCTTTATCCAAGCTGCTTTTATTTAAAGTAACTTACATTTGGCTGCCAAATTCGGCGATTTCTTAAAGTGCCTGCCATTTTAAGACAAGATGGTGGATGAGGCTAACCAGTGAACTTGGTCGAGACCTTAGTAATTGCTGTGCACGTGCTCACTCACATCGGAATCGGTTGATATATACGAGTGCTATCGCAGGCAAAAAATCAGATTTTTACAAATGTCACCCACGTTAGAAATTGAAACTGCTATATCTGAGCCATTTTTTAAGATAAAGACAAACAAAAAAAGCTCCTGGATCCTTATATCAAGGTCAAATACTTAAGAAAGAAACCTTTTTCAATTTCTAATTTTTTTGCACCTCACTTTAAATATAATTTTTTTTAATTTAATGGCCGCCATTTTGAAATAAGATGGCTGATGAAGCTGGCCAGCGAACTTGGCCGAGATATTGATGTATATTATCCACATGCCTTCTTCCATCGAAATAGGCGAATACGTGTGGTATCGCGTGACAAATACAAGATCGTTTCAAAGTGTTAGCCATGATAGAAATTCAAAGTGCTATAATTCAACCACTTTTTAAGATATAAACAAAAGAACAAATTTTCAGCAACAAAAACTGCTCCAGAATCTTTGTATCAAGGCCAAACACATAAGGGAAATCTTTTTCATTTTCCAATTTTTTAATATCTCATTTTCAATTTTAAATTACATTTTTTTAAATGGCAACCCTTTTGAAACAAGATGGCGAATGAAGCTGGCCAACGAACTCGGTCGAGACATTGGTATGTACTATGTACAGACCAAATTACATTCAAATCGGTTCATAAATACGCCTGTTATCGCGTGACAAAAATCAGGTCGTTTTAAAATGTCAGCCACAATAGAAATTCAAAATGTTATAACTCAGCCATTTTTTTTAGATATAGATGAAATAAAACCTGTTCCGGAAACTTTGTATTAAGGTCAAACACATACGAAAAAAATCTTTTTCATTTTCCAAATATTTGGTATCTCATTTTAAATTTAAATTAAATGTTTTTTTAAATGGCCGCCATTTTGAAACAAGATGGCGGATGAAGCTGGCCAACGAACTCGGTTGAGTTATTTGTATGTACTATGTACAGACCAAATTACATCCAAATCGGTTCATAAATACGTCTGTTATCACGTGGCAAAAATCAGGGCGTTTCAAAATGTCAGCCACGCTAGAAATTCAAAATGCTATAACTCAGCCATTTTTTAAGATATAGACAAAACAAAAGCTGCTCCCGAATCTTTTTATCAAGGTCAAACACATAAGAAAAAAATATTTTTTCAATTTTCAATTTTTTGGTACCACATTTCAAATTTAAATTTTTCTTAAAATTTTAAATGGCCGCCATTTTTAAACAAAATGGCGGATGAAGCTGGCCAACGAACTCGGTCGAGACATTGGTTTGTACTATGTATAAACGAAGTTACATCCAAATCGGTTCATAAATACTCCTTTTATCGTGTGACAAAATTCAGGACGTTTCAAAATGTCAGCTTCGCTAGAAATTCAAAATGCTATAAATCAGCCATTTTTTAAGATATAGACAAAACAAAAACTGCTACGGAGTCTTTGTATAAAGGTCAAATACATAAGAAATAAATATGTTTCCATTTTCAATTTTTTGGTACCACATTTCAAATTTTAAATTTTTAAAAAAAATTTAAATGGCCGCCATTTTGAAACAAAATGGCGGATGAAGCTGGCCAACGAACTCGGTCGAGACATTGATATGTACTATGTACACACGGAATTACATCCAAATCGGTTCATAAATACGAGAGTTACAGTGTGACATAGGTCAGATATATATATATATATATCAATTTTGAACGGAGGGTGGTTTCGGGGTCTGGGGGTCATGATCGATGAAAATATACCAAAATTTTTTGAAATCGCTTTCCTCCGAACGGCTGCAATAGGTAGCTTTTTGTAAAGAAAGCTGCCTAAAAGCGTTATAATATTATAAAGTGTACAATATTATTAATGTTTGTACGTTTGGAAGGTGTTATCTCTGAAACTACATAGCCAACTTAAAAAAAATGTTGGTGGCCATCTCTGCTCCGAAAAAAAGACTGTATTTTATGTCAGTGCAACAACCTACATCGCTGCAGGAGCAAAAAAGATCTAAAATTGCGATTTCTGTTATATTGATTGGGTTAGAAGCTTTAAATTAGGTGTGGCGGTTACTTTTAAGAAATACTCGTTATGAACGCTCTCTAAAAAGTTCGAAAATTCAATTTGACAGATAAACGTAAAAATTTCTAGAAAGGTTCTAAATTATGATTTATTTGCAATACTGAAATTTCTGGGATACTGTTGGGTTAGAAACTAGAACTTTGGCATGGCAGTAATTTATAAGATGTAAATGCTCGTTGTAGAACGAATTCTAAAAAATCGAAAGACTAAACAAAGCGGAAAAAGATCTAAAGATGATCTAAGTAACGAAATACATGCTTTCTAAAAAATTTAAAATTTAAAAAGATGAAAGAACGGAAAGCGATCTCAATTACATTAATTTGGAATTATTAGGTATAGCAACTTTAAATATTTCATAATGCTGCATTTCCTTCACAAAAGATGCAATTTAAATGCAGCAAAACTGATAGATACCCACCTAGCATTAAATTAATTGCGTAAATATTGAATAAAAACCTGTATGAAACAGTGAGTAGGTTGCCCGAAAGTACTTGTTAAAGTGTTCCTACTCTAGGCTTTTCTCTCTCTCGCCAAGGCCACTAACAAAGGGATGTGCCGTTTTAAATGTGATATGAATTTTTTTTCTGATTCATTTTTCTAGACATTTTATCATAAGGTCATATTCTCAATTGACATTAGTAGATTTTTTATATATTATCTTATTCTGGTGAAATTTCATAATCAAGTTCATATTGGCGTATTTTAGCTTGTATGATTTGCTAAAAAAATATGTATGTATTTGTAAATTACTTCAAAAGACACTTCGACAGCTCAAAGGTTATGCCGACGATATATTGAGATCTTGTGTCATACTTTATGTTGCAATAATTGCCAATTCCTTTTATTTAATACATGCTAAATACAGCTCAACTTGTGCAGAATATGTTTGAAAACAAAACAATACAGCATATATAGTGGCCAGCATTCACTCATCACTTAAATCCGATTGAGCATATCTAAAACACACTCTAACGACGCATTGCATGCCACTGTTGGTGTGTTCGGTACTTTGATACTACATCAGATTTTGAAAAGAGAATCCCTTTTCTCTTATCGACAACCTCATTGCATCCCTGGATATTGTACAATATTAACTATTCCGGGCGAGCACACACCATATAAAGTATAGTCCATTCTTTTTAAACATCATATATATTCATCATATTCATCATCATATATAAACATCATATATATCATTTAAAGTTACTCAAATTGGTGCGGAGCGTCTGATTATGCTCTTGACATCATTTTATACAGTTAAAATTTCGATATAAGATAATTTAGTGTTTCATTTTCTATTTTACTTTTAATATATTGCGTATTTTCAATTTTATATCCATGCATGGCTATCTTGCATGGTTTGCTTTCCCATTTTTTAAACAGTGTATACGAATTTATATGTAAGATTTTGTAATGCTACGATTCGTTTATTTTCATCATTTCAATTTATCGCAGTATATGGACAATTAAAGATAATATCTCATTTTCTTTCCTTCCACATGTTATTATTATATCTATGTTCTCAGCCATATCGCTCAGACTAATCCCTCTGAGGGAAGTTCTACTTAAACTTTTAAAAATATGCAATAAAGATAAATATAATCTAAATTACAACATTATATAGTCCCTCTATACAAAATTTGATTGTTAAAAATAGTTTTATTATAATGCAATTATACTCCTATGAAAATGATAAAAATAACTTCATTTTCTAGTCCCTCTAAACAAAAGTAATAGAAGTTGATTGTTTAAAAAAGATTTTATTATGATGTAGTCATACTCAAATGAAATTGATTAAAATTAGTAACTACTAAACACTATATTTAATATACCCTCCCAAAAATTGATTATAGTTGATTAAAATAATTAGTAGATAATTAAATTCATTTACAATTATCAGTAATGATACTCAATAATATTACTAAAACTTTATTAAAATAGAAAATTCAATTTTGCATTGGTTTCAACTTAATAGAGTGAGTTAAATGAAGAAAACTAAAGAGTTTGTAAAAATTAAAGAAATGCTGAAATAAAGATATGCAAAGAAAGTATATTTCCACAATATTAATAGAGTTTCATTCACTTAGAAAAAAATTCAAGTTCATTTGTAATGGAACCTATAAAATATCAAGACATCTTGTTAAAATGAGAACATACAAGTTTTTTCAGAAGAGAAAATTTTTATTTTTCGTTAGTTACAAAATTGTTTGCATATGTTACACATGTATAATGCAAATGTATGTTTATTTCAAATAAGTGAAAATTCGATATTTGAAGACGATATTTCATTCTGTAAAGTTCTTAATTGAAGTGTTAATTCTTCTAATTGCTTAATCAACCCATTACGTTGTTCCAATTTAAGTTGGGTTGGTGAAAGATGAATTTTTCTGTGTTCAGCTAAGTCGAATTTATCAGAAAAAACTTGGTCACAATCTTCACATTTGAATTGCATGGAGAGCTCACTTTTCTTCGTAATGATATGAATTTTAAGATGATTCCTTAAGACCATCTTTCTCGAAAACGTTTCTTCACATTGTTCACATTTATGAAATTTTCCGTCTTTAATGTGAATTAGCAAATGCTTTCGTAAATCACATTGTTGAACAAATGATTTAGAACACTTGTCACAACTCAAAGGCTTTTTTTCTAAATGAAACTTTGTGTGTCTAACTAACACACTCCTTTTCGAAAAAGATTTACCACATGTTTCACATTGGTACATGGTAGATGTCATGCGATGAATTATCATATGTTCCAGTAAAGAACTCTTTCGAAAAAACAACATTTTTCATACGTCACACATAAAACGTTTTTTTCTAAATGAATTTTCATGTTTTAAAAACTCGTGTTTCTCGAAAAAAATCTGCTTTACATTTTCCACAAATGAAAGACAATTTTATTTGTTCTGATGAAGAAGGTATACTTTTACTATTCGAAACGGGCACATCTTTTATCTTCTGTTCACTCATCATCCGAATTGTCCACAATAGTCGATTGTGCATCATTAATTACATCCATATTCATTTAAAAAGGAGGGGGAAAAAACTCTTTTAACTTTGCGATGGCAAAAAATACAGCACGTCTAATCAAAACAGAAAAATGACATGAAATGAAATCCAACTACATTTAAATCGATGTAGGTGGCGCGTCAGAAAAAAAGAAGATCACGTAATAACTATTTAATGCAGAAATTGATGTGTTCATTTAATAAAAATATGTAAGTGTACAAAATAAATCATTTTATAAATTCATTTCTTTTTGAATCAAGCTGTTTTTATCATTAAATGATTAACCTTAAATGCAAATCCTACAAAAATGTGAGTGTTATAAAAAAATCAGACTCATTTCTTAATTTTTAGTTAATTAAAATAGTGACCCATTAAGAAAATTTGTTTTCCTAATACAATATAATGGAATAAAGAACCATTATCTCTGTTTTCACATACAGTGGAAATACGTTTTATCATTACATCTAGATTAGAAACAGTGCATCCTGTTTATGTACGATCAAAACAACAAACACGCAAAGATATGACCACTAATCTTTGAAAATTGAAGAACTGGGTAGTTTTAAATAAAAGCTGATCCGAAAGTGACATTCTATTAGGTTTACTTATGTAACATTTTAATGTCTTTGTGGTGCAATTTGATAACGTGATTGACTTCGAGTCCATCCAATGGTGATTATTTTTTAACTAAAATTCCCAAATTTTGTTACAGTATAAGTAAAAAAGAAAAATTCTTGGTGAGTGATAATAAAAATTCCTTAACAGCTCAAGAAAATCTTGATTTAAAAATATCATTTCGCTAAAATTTCACGGCAACAGTCTTTAATTTCGTTCAATGCCTAATTCAGTGGCAACATATATTAATAGTTTCCCAAAGTTGAAGTAGATACTAAAATTAATAAATGTTAGCAAAACCTATTCATTTGAAATTTAAATAATTTCTCGAAGTACATGTTATTTAAAAATATAATGTTTATTTCTCATTTTTTAAAATTAGATGGCAACACTTTTTTAAAATCTCGTCTAAAGTAAAATCATTAAACCACTGATTTTAAAAAAGAAGTCGATACAAAACTGAAGGAAAGCAAATTCAAGAG
Organism: Maratus speciosus; assembly: GCA_963932465.1. Classification (NCBI taxonomy): domain Eukaryota; kingdom Metazoa; phylum Arthropoda; class Arachnida; order Araneae; family Salticidae; genus Maratus; species Maratus speciosus. The sequence continues at coordinate 458,121,142 of OZ010796.1, read as the reverse complement.
AAAAAACATTGGGCCCGCCCAGCCCAATGGTTATAGAAATAATCTAATAATGGGAAGATTTGAGGTTTGAAACCAGGCAATTAGGTAAAGATATGTATGAACTTGCAGCAAGGGGATAATAATTACCAATCTTAATTTCTAAATGAAATTTTTCAAGTTTCCAACTAGATCCTCTTTGAAGAAATTCGAATAATGTGAAGTTTGTGGGGTTCGAAACCCGTAAGGAAAACAATTCTAATATCTCAAACCCAACGTGTACAGGACGATACAAAATTAAACTGCATTTAAACCTTTCCACTGCACTCAGATCTTCATCATATGCTTTAAAACGAGGGTGGGTTACTGATTTTTTTGCTCTTTTTTCATTATTGCAAAGCACATTTTTCCTTTTTTTGAAGATTCACTAAATTCTGTCCAAAAACAGAGTTGTTCATTAATTTTTTTAAAAAATACAGCATCGTCAGTAAAACCTTTCAATAAGAATACAAATTAAATTAAAAAATAACCCTCATCTAATAATACAATTCCAGTTAAATCTCGATAAAAGTAATCTACAATTTTTTCCAACGTTCAAAACAAACGGAAAATTAAATATGTTACAACGCGTAAAAATTTTCTCATCGTAAGAGGGCGACACTATTTTAAATTTTAAAAAATCTAATTTTTAGGGGGGAGGGGAGGGCAAGGGGAAGCAGTAACCCTTCCTCTAACCATTTCCATAATTTTCATTCTCAAGGGAGCTAATATCTATTTTAGAAAAAAATTAAGGCCCCTCAAAAACTTAACCCCCCCCCTCATAAATTTAGCCCCTCCTACTACAAGATGATGAGATAAGCCTCCCTTTCCACCCACAGGTGGATTACTCCCTCCTCCTTCCACCTCCTCCTACCACCACCACCTGCTGAGGGTGAACTCTCCTTTCTCCCCTACTCTGATATTTTTTTGACGAGTTAAAGATATTGAACTATTTTTTTCCCACCATATCTTACAACTTTACTGGACTTTTATGTTTTAAAACCCAAAACAAGAAATATTCCAAAATTTTGAATAAACCCGAATATTTCAACAACAAAAAAATCGATTATATCCAGAAATATTTACAACATTTTACTCACAACTTTTTAGATCGCAAGTGGCTAAAAACTTTCACAGAAGCATTCCCAACTTTAAAACAAAAAAATATAAACAATAGCAAAAATTAATTGTAATAATGAACAAATTCGACCACTTCTCGAATCAAAAATTAAAAAAATCATTATGCTCAGAATAAGGGAAAAATATGAGAAACAGTATCTGAATTTCTTTATTGCACATATGTTTATTGATAGGGACCTATTTATTAATTCAGAGAGCCTAGTAACAATTTGATTTTGGGGCCCCTTCGAACATTTTATATGTTTTTTAATTCTCTATTTAAAGTTAAACGTCTCTGGTTTTGTGGATTCTCTTTGAGGAGGCCGTCTTATGTGAGGGTGCACGAGATTAAAAAAAATATTGTAGAAAACATTTTCAATTATATATACAAGGATTTATTATTTTTTTTAAATATATATGTAGGATTTTTTTTCTGAAAATTATTTAAGGGGACAGTACACTTTTAAAAATTTCAAAAATCGATTTTTTTACATCGTTAGAAGGCTTATTGTATTCTGAATAAGTTGATACCAATCTTTTAACTGTGGGATAATTATTTACTGAGATATTAGGAAAAATGTAGACATCACCCCTTCATTTTCGAATCTACAGCCCTGCGATAACTGTCATGGCGGCTTGTTTACATTTTGTTTTCGCGCTTTCACATTATCGTAACTTTGGAAATATGCTAAAATGCGGCAATTGCTATTGGTTAAATACCTTAAACAATAATAAGAAAGCTTTAAAATATTAACTTCAACTTCCACTTTCGCCAAATTTGTTTACTTTTATGGTTTTTCACAGCTTTATTTGCTATTAAGTGCTTAAATTTGAAACAAAACATTCCTTTTTTTCCCCTAGAGCAATACTTTCCTGATTTTGTAATAGTATTCTACTTCTTAGTATTTATTAGCTTTTTAATGAAAAAATATGCAAAATGTGCTTCAGAACAGCATCGAAGAAGGAGTCTGTTTAATGGTAATCGCTATACAAAATACGATGATATAAAAATATTCTAAGGTGCTAACTCATCTTATAGAAAACTAAAAAGTAGTCAATTTGATAGTGATTTTTGTAATTTGATAGTGATTTTTGTTTCAATTGACAGTTTAGAATACGGATTTATTGACATTAATATATTTTTTTAATAAACTATCCGGATTTTTGTGCAGTAAAGTATGTGAATCAGATATCGAAATACGAAAATTCCTATAAAATGGCCTATATTTTACATTAAATAATTTGGTTTTATAATACGCGCACATTTAATTCACTTTACAATCAAAGCCTTTAAAAAAAATTATCTTATATGTTTTAAATTAATTGTTTGCAATAGTAAATGCTACATTTTTACAAATTACATCTATTTAATTTTTAAGCATGTTCCTATATTCTGCAGCATTTTACAAATAATTTTATATTTATCATTTTAAACTAGCATCTATTTTTATTTTTAATACAGAATACGATATATAATTAGTAGTTTTGTTTCCTTTATTATATGTTTTATATTTAAAAAATACAATTTAATCATTAAATGGCTTTTTTACTCTTGCGCGCATGATATCTCCAAAACTATTTGAAGTAGAACTTTAAAATTTTTGCCCTGCATACACATTTATATCATCATGAAAATGAACTAGAATTATAAAGCTGTGTTCAGTATGAAAAAAATTATGCAATTGAATGTACGTAAAAATTCATGGTGTTTCTAATTTTTCTAATTAAATGTTAATTACTCTTTATCTAATAAACCGATTACAAATATCCTAGTTCAAATTAAAGACCACAGTGCTATCTTTAATTTAAGATAAAGTTTATGCAAATACAATGAAATTAGCATGAGATATCGTGCGCGCAGTGAAATGTTATCCACAGTAAAAAAATTAATTAGCACTTTGAAATTGACCCCTTGAATTTTTTAAAATTATAATTTGGCCAAATAAAAAATATTTAAACGTAGTTCAATATCTACGAAATATACTCTAAAAATTTTGTGCTTCTAGAGTGGTTATCTTTTTCAGAAAAAATTGCTAAACTCATTCAAATTTCGCATGTTTTATGACCGTTAAAAGTGTACTGTCCCCTTAAAGATTCACTTGGCTTTTAACTACAAATAAATGCATCTATTAGCTCATCAATTTTATACGGCATTTATTATTCACTCGAATAAATAATATGCTTAGTAGATCACAACAGTTCATCCACATCAATAAAATAATACATTTGTAAACATAAATATTGGAATTCACCTAGAATTCTTACTCAAATCTTTTACATGGCATTTAACGAATCTTGAACCTTCATGTTGAGATAAAAACTATAGAACTTCTAAACATAAACATCTCTTGAATTTTTTTATTTTTCCATCAAACCGTTGCCATACATTTTTTAGCTTTTTTCCACGCTCCTCGTGTTGTACTTTTTATTTCATATAAGATTGCACATTCATTAAATAAACCCATGAGTTAGTCAAGTTGCATTGTTGAGAATATTTACAATCCCACATTTATACATAAGAAAAATGACCTGAAATATATAAATACCAATGTTAATAATAACAAAAAACCCTTATTCTTCAATAACCGATGAATTAATTTTGAAAAATTCTTCTGTGCAAGCGAAAAGTCGGAAAATACCATTTCTGATTACATTTAATTCGAGTTACATTTAATTTGCTTTAACCCTTAATTGCATAGTGATGTAAATTTCCATCACCTTTTTATTTAATTTTTAATACATAAATTAAGTTCTTACAACCACTATATTTATATAGAAATATTAATCCTCTAAAAATTACAAAAATATGCTACTAAATAAAATTAAAAATCTATCTTAAGATTTCTGGTGTCTAATCCTTAATATAAAAATAAAAAGCACAATTCTAAAAGAATAATTCATGCATTTAAGGGTTAACACGTTCACGCCGGCGCGGTGGGTCATACTCGACTGTCTCGGACCTGCAAAGTCTCCGGCTTTTTGGATACCAGTATTTTAATGCAGAAAATGATTTTTTATTTAATTAGAACAATTGGGCGATTTAAAGGAACAACATTTTCTCTAAAATAATAGTGGTGTGCAAAAAGCCGGAGACTTGACAACTCTGAGACAGTCGAATGTGACCCACCGCGCCGGTGTGAACGTGTTAAAATAAATTTGTAGCATTTTTTCTTATCAAGTGTTTATTACTAGAATTTTGTGTTGACTATAAGAAAATTTTAATTTATTTAATGTTTCTGTTGTTGAATATAATACTCGCAAATGTTGAAAAATAGAAAAAGACCGATACTAATGTGTATTATGACAGAATAACAGAGAATAGAAAAGAAAACTATTTATAATGTAGCACTCTCATAGAAGAATAATTTTTTAATTTTTATCTTTTGCTGGATCACTCGATCACTGAAATATTAAAAATGAAATGTTTTTAAAGTCTAAGAAAAATATTTAACGTAAAGAATACTAGATGCCAAGTAAAAAGATCAAGAACAAACAAATCAATAGGAAATAATGCTCTAGTATTAATTCCGGGCACCTTTCAAAGGCCCTTCCAAAACTGAAAATCAATAACTGCCATTCACAAAATCTTTCAGTACGTGCATTTGTTGATTTGGTGAAACTGTTTTAAAATGATCAATTTAACAATAAGTGATGGGTGACATTACACAGAACAATATAAATAGCACTAGAATTTAAAGAATGTGTGGTAGATTCTTAAACTAGATCTCGTTTGTAAAAGTGACTATCTTTTTTTTAAGGCAAAGAAACTATTATTTAGCCATTATCTAAAAAATGATGGCCTATCCTACATGTAAAATGGGCATACGGGACATATGGATGAATCACACCCATTATTATATGCATACTAGTATTATACGTCCTGCGTTACGCTATACCTAAATTTTTCTTAGAACTCTAAAAAAAACATTTACTCCAAACATATCACATGTTGGTGCATTTGAAGATTTCCTGATCTTAGACCTCACTTTTAAGTTCCCAAAATTATTTTCTCTCAATTTCCTTTCAACAAAATACACGCATACAATATATTTTTGTAGAATTCATACAACTGTTTATGAGCTGTGTATCTCTTCTTTTTTTTCTTTTAAATCAAAAAATTATTATTAAATGAATTTGAACAAAAATATATCAGATACTCAATGGATTAGGAAAGATTTGAGGGGAGTAATTGAATGTTAAAGTTTCTTGCTAGAACACTAAAAATTTTATAAAATAAATGCATCTTTTTATTTTTGCTAATAAGAACATGTGATGTGTAAATAGCAGCGTAAGGAAAAGCACAAATAACCAGAATAAAAGATATATCCAACATCATACAAGGAGTATTTTTCAGTGTAAACTGAAAATAGATACAGAACAAGGTGGACCAATGAAAATCTGCGTAAATACCACGAAACCGGGGTGAACTGGGGCTTTTCAAATCGACTCGTATTTCAGAAACTACAGGGGCGGAAAACTCGAAAATCGCACAGATAGATGCAGAAAAAAAAACTACTTTCAGAAATTCAAAAAATTATACCGATGCGTACGGTAGAACCGAAAAAATCAGCTACAAATCGATCGATCAAAAATTATTTTTATTTCATGCCCACGGGTTGCCAGAATGAGAAAGGCAGGGCTTCCAGATGCGGATGTTAAAGAATAAAGTATACTGGGGGTTTAAAAAGGGGACCCCATCTCAGAATCTAATGGGCGTAAAAACGCGAAACTTGGACAGCCAGACGGGAAAAAAATTCCCTTTTCAGATATTCTAAAAATTATTTTTATATCTTAATTACAAACTGAGATATTAATTATTATTTCACTAATTGGTTTATTTCTATTAAATGCTCATTTTTAAAGCAGTCACATGATTTTTTTTAAATAATAGCATTCTTCAGAACGGTCTAGAATATTTAAAAATACATCATAAATGTTATTCATTCAATCTACTTATTTAATATAAAAATGTCAAAAGTTCAGTTACCACTATTTTTGAAAAGTAATTTTATCAAATATCTTAAATTCTTGCTTAAGACCGCCACCACCTCTAGCAATATATCTACTGATAGGTTGTTAAACGAAGTTTCTTTCAGATATAGTTTTGTTAAGAATAGAGTGCGCTCCCTGGTGGTAGAATGTGGAACTAACAGAACGCGATTTTGTTAAAATTTGGAAATCTAACAAGGCGATCTGTTTTAAACTTTAAGATAGTTTATAATACATGATAAAAAATTATAAAAATGAATGGCGCGTCACATTTGGGGGTAGGGGGAGGGGTGCGGACAAAATTAGAAAATACAGCAAGGCGATCTGTTTGAAGCTTTAAGATAGTTTATAACATAATAAAAATTTTAAAAATGAGGGCGCGTCAAAAATTGGGGGGAGGGGAGGAGCGCGTTTTCACCAAGTGGAATCTAAAAATTGAATGCATAGAAAATAAGGGGTACACGACATTTCGGTCCTGACGATTCGGTCCTGAGACATTTCGGTCCCTGGTCATTTCGGCCCCGAGACATTTCGGTTCTGAGTCATTTCAGTCCCTGGCCATTTCGATCCCTTGCCATTTCGGTGTCCACCACCTTATAACTCGGATTCTAATTGTCGTGGGCCCGCCAAACGCTGTAATTTCAACATTATTTGGGCCCTTTTTTTATCCCCCCCCCCCCCCCAAATTTTATAAAAAGCTGAATATAACAGTCCGATAAATTTAAACTTTTAAAACTCGTAATAATGAAATCACAGCGAGCGGAAAATTTATTTGATTGAACAATGGGATATAATTTTACAGGGGGCATTGTCTTTTATTATTTTTTTTAACAGAATGCATTTTTTAAGTTTTATTATTTACTATTAATATTAGGTATTTTATATGTACTATAAACTACCATAAATGTTTTTTTTGTTGCTGTTTTCATACATTTTTTAGAGTATTTAAATTATCATTAATTAAATAATTTTAAAAAACTGAGCTTAATTTTTTCTTCTTACAATTAGATTAATAATAAATGTCTTTAATAATTCAATTAGACACTTATATGCTATTATATGTAGTAAATATTTCCCCAAATCACCCCTCTACACCCTCTCCTTTAATAATTCAGAAATGCTATATATATTTATTGAAGAACAAATATTTAATTTTTGTTGTTATTTTTATAATACAGAGTTGCATCTTAATTTTTTTTTTTTCATAAGTTACTTTACCATTATAAACATTGGGGAAACTATAGTGATTTGGTAACTAGGCGTGCTATGAAAAATATTTTGTTTTCAGAAAACTCCACCCACCACTTCTTCTTCTTCTTTTTTAAAAAAATAATCATTGCTTGCATTTTTTTTAAACAGTCTTCTCACTCCTTGAAGACGATTTTTGTGAGCTAATTTTATTAAAAGCCTATTATATTATATTATATTTAGCTATTTTCATATTTAGCTATTATTATATTTAGCCTATTTCTTTGTAATAAGATGATTATTTTTAATTTTGTGTAATAATGTAACTATTATTTTAATTAATTTTATTTTCAATTTTTAACTGACAAAACTAAGTTTCTTTGTATTTGTCGTTTATTTATTTATTTTTTATATTACCCTTTTCCTCCCACGTTCCCAGAAAAAAAATAATACAGTTTTATTATTAATTATATTAATAGTTTTAAATTTCGGTAACTTTAAATATGAAATAAATAAACAGGTAAAGGATAACTACTGTAAAATATAATGATAAATTGAATATAAAATATATTATGTATTGAGTTTATTTTAAAAGTAAAAATTTCTAATGTATAATAATAATATTATTAATTTAATAAATTAAGGATACATTAAATTAAAAAAATATATTTAATAAAATATTAATTTAATTTTTATACTAAAGTTACTATCTGTTTGAGAATTAATTAATAGCAATTATTCATCATTGAAAGTTTTTATTCAAAAGCTTTTATTTATTATTTTCAAAAACTAAAATAGAATTTTTTTGAAAAATAAGTAAAAAACATAAAGTCTAAGTAATAATAAATTAATTAATTATTAATTTAAACACAATAATAATAATAATAACAATGCAACATTGTACAAATACGTAAAAATAATTTTTAACAGTGTTAGGTGACATTATTGTCCCGATGCAGATTTTAATTCTTTTAAAAAGCTCAGTTAGAGTTTCAATTCACAAAAAACAAGATATTATTAATTAATTATAATTAAAGAGCAAGAAAAATATTATAAACTAACTAATAAATAAATATGTGACTAACGAGAATGTCTGTATGACAGAAAAAATACAAATTTATCTCAAAAGAAAGAAAAAAAAATAGCATTTTTCTTCAGTTCATTTTTGATTATTTCGGGAATGGGAGCTGTAACCCAATCAACCCCTTCCTCTTCTTTGGAATCAATTTGGACTAATATGGAACTAACGTGAATGGCTAATCCACTGTATGACAGAAAACTAAATTACAAATTTATCTCAAAAAGAAAAAAAACAGCACTTTTTCATTTAATTTTCGACTATTTCGGGAGGGGCTGTAACCCCATTAGCCCCATTCGAGCTATTTGTTAGACTGTGGAGCCACTATGCACTAATATGGGACTAAAGAGAAGAGTGTGGCTAGTCCGTTGAATGATAGAGGGTATGGGGATTACAAATTTCTCTCAAATAGGAAGGTTAAAAAATCAGCATTTTTTTTTTCATGTCAGTTTCAACAATTTTGGAAAGCAGGGGGCTGTAACCCCATCAGTCTCCTTCCCCTTCTTTGAGTATGCTGTAGTGTCAATGTAGACTAACATTGGACTAACGAAAATGGCTAATCCTCTGTGTAACAGAAAACTAAATTACAAATTTATCTCAAGCAAAAAGAAAAAAAATCAGCACTTTTCATTTCATTTTCGACTATTTCAGGCGGGAGCTGTAAACCCGTTAATCTCCTTCAACCTCTTTGGGAAACTGCGCACTGATATAGGACTAAAAAGATGAACGTCGGTCGCTAGTCCGTTGAATGATAGGAGGGAAAAAAATTAAAAGTTTCTCTCAAACAGAAAGGGAAAAAAATATCAGTACATTTTTTTCCATGTCTTTTTCGACTATTTCAGAAGGAAGTGGCGGGCTGTAACCCCACCAGTCTTTGTCCAAGAGTCGACAGCACAAAAATCTATGTTATCAAACACAAGAAAAAACCTTTATTTTGACGGAGAGGAGAGTAGGGGAATCTAATGATCCATGCCTGCCGGAAATGAAGTGGTGCATAAGCTAAAAATTAATACCACCAGTGGTTCACTCGTAGGTTTATCATTATGTTTTTCTGCTCCCAGTCCTCCATGTTTTCATACCTTTGTTTGTAGGACAAACACAATGATAAACCTACGAGTGAACCACTGGTGGTATTATTTTTTGGCTTATGCACCACTTCACTTCCGGCAGACATGGATCATAAGATTCCCCTACTTCTACTCTTCCATAAAATAAAGTTTTTTTTCTAGTGCTTGGTAACATAGGTTTTTGTGCTGTCGGCTTTTGGACTATCTCCTTCACCTTCTTTGGGTATGCTGTGGTGTCTATGGGACTAACGAGAATGGCTAATCCGCGGTAAAACAGAAAATTAAATTACAAATTTACCTCAAACAGAACGAAAAAAATGATCGCCTTTTTCATTTCATTTTCGACTATTTCGAAAGGGGGTCTGTAACGCCACCAGATCCCTTCCCTTCGTTGGGTATACTGTGGTGTAAATGTGCGCTGATATGGGACAAACCAGACTGGCTAGTTCGTTGTATTTGCGAAAACAAAATTACAAATTTATCTAAAGCAAAAAGAAAAAAAATCATCATTTTTTTCATTTCATTTTTTACTATTTTAGGAGGGAGCTATAACCCCATTACACCTCTTCCACTTCTTTGGGTATAATGTGGTGTCACTGTGCACTAATATGGAACAAAAGAGAAGAGAGCGGCTAGTCTATTGAATGATACGGGGGGAAAATACAAATTTATCTCAAAGAAAGAAAAAAAGCATTATTTTTTCATTTCATTTTCGACTATTTCGGAGGAGGGGGCTGTAATCCCATCAGCCCTCTCCCCTTCTTTCCGTATGCATTGATGTTAAAGTGGATTACCATGGGGCTAAGAAGAACGGTTATTTCGCTGTATGACAGAAGAAAAAAAAAGTACAGATTTATTTAAGAAAGTAAGGATTGCAGAAATGAAAATTACAAATTTATCTCAAACAAAAAGAAAAAAATCAGCATTTTTTTTAAATTTTATTTTCGACTATTTTCGGAGGGGGCTGTAACCTCATTAGCCACCTCACCTTTTTAGGTATAATGTGAAGGGAACGGCTAGTCTGTTGTATGATAGGGGGGTATGCAAATTTATCTCAAACAGAAAGAAAAAAAATCGGCACTATTTTTTCATTTCGTTTTCGACTATTTCGAGTTGAGGAGTCTGTAATTCCATCAGTTCCCTCCCACCTTTGGGTATGCTGTGATGTCAATCTGTACTAATATCGCTCACCCGCAAGAAAAGTGGCACATCTCGACAAAAGTAAATTTCACAGGCGAGGTAAAAGAAAATTTACATGATTTTACTGTAACATGAAATTATAGCACTTAGCTCTGCATGCAGGAGTAAAAACGTTAATAATAGTGTAAAACCCAAAGACTGAAGACGTAGGATGAGGTTTGGAGTGTGTGTTGGATAATTTTACTTCCCAACAAATGGACATAAAGCGTAATAAAGTGATTTTCTATATAAATACACTTATGAAACTTTTTGTATCGCAAGATGCACCTAAGACAGGCCTATTAACGGAATAAAACGCAAAATGAATTTTTGCGAGATATGTCACTTTTCTTCCTGGTGAACGATATGGGGTTAACGAGAATGGCTATTTCACTGTATGACAGAAGAAAAAATCACAAATTTATCTAAAAAAGTAAGGAAAAAACCCTTTTCATCCAATTTTCGTCTATTTCGGGAGGAGGGGGATAGTAAGCCACCAAATTCCCTTTTTCTTCTTTGGTGTCATTGTGGACCAAAATGGGACTAATGAAAATGACTAGTCCGCTGTATGATAGAAAAAAATAAAAAATATATCTAAATAGAAAGAAAATAAATCAGCACTTTTTTCATGTCACTTTCGAAAATTTCGGGTGCTGGCGTTGGGTACGCCTATGCTTACACGAGTTCACTTGTTCAATTTCTTCACAACACAACTTAATTCTAATTTTCTTCTCTGAGAGCAAGGAAATATGGAGAATGAGAGTAAAGCCCACCCATCTTCCGAAAACATTAGAACGCGATGCATTGTAAATTTTGGATAAAATCAATTTAATAATTAATTTCCGATTTGTTTGATGATTTTATGTTTATGGAAGATTGTTTCCAAGAGTTAACTTGTTTTTTTATTGGATAATTTCTAATATTTTTTTGTACAGTACACCTAGTGAAATGATTCAGTTATTATTAGGATAATTCTTCATAAAACTGGTTATAGGAGGGTAACTATGAAATTTTTGAGACAGGGGCAGACGATATGCGCCAAAAAAATTATTGGTCGGATATATAAATTTGAACTCTTTTTTTTGTCCGCAGACGGTAATTTTTGACGCAATTGTAAATTAGCTATCATAGAATAAATTTTGAAAGAAGAGAAAATAGAGTTGACGCGAGAGCCTTATCAAGTTGTGATTTTCTATGATTTAAAAGGGGGACTAAATCAAGAAGAATGTCTCCAACGTCTACAATTAGAGTATGGAAAGGAAGCTCCATCTCGTGCCACTGTGTTCAGATAGTTTACAGAATTTAGAAGAGGTCGAAATTATTTTTTCGACGAAGAAAACACAGGAAGACCGTTGTCAGCTGTAGTCTCAGAAAATGTGTCGGCTTTTCAATGATTATGAATTTAACTTATTTTTGCTATAAAGATGGGTTTAAAATTAATTCTCTTTCAAATAATCTAAAATTATTTGTCTTTCAATGTTTTTATATATGAAACCTTTCATGAATCTTACTTATTTTTGATATAAATATGAGTTTAAAATTATTTCTCTTATAAATAACTTAAAAGAATTTTGTCTTTCAATGATTATGAATCATATTTATTTTTGATATAAATATCAGTTTAAAATTCTTCTCTTACAAATAACCTAAAAGAATTTGTCTTTTAATTTTTTTATATGTGAAACCTTTCATGAATCTTACTTACTTTTGATAGAAAGATGAGTTTAAATTTATTTCTTTTCAAGTAACTTAAAATTATTTGCAACAAAAACTAAATCATTATTAGAGATAAACCCAGTTTAAAAAATTTTATTTGGCCGCTTTTGATGAGTTTTTTTAATTTCATTTTTCTGCAAGAGTTGGTTTTATCAAAATCATGTTAAGGCGATATTAAAAAAAATATATTTTTTTCCACGCATCTTTTTCCACATCTCGAAATTTTCAGATTCATTTTTAAAAGTAAAAACATTAAACTTGTTTACGTGATTTTTTTTTTTGAAGAGATTTAAAAGCCACCTGTGTTTTTATTTTATTTTTTGTTAGATTATTTAGAACAGGATTAGCAAGTAATTATTTTCTCAGTAAGACCATTTTTTTTCGCCACTTGAGGCCATTTTAAATTTTATCAAAAATCTGTGATCCATAAATTTTTGACCCTTTTCCTAGAAGTAATAATAACTTTAATCTGATTTGATATGTATTATAATTAAGATGCTGGGCGTGGTTTTGGTTTCTAGAGGTCATGATCGACGTAGATTTGCAAAAAAGTTTAAGAAATTCCAACATATGGGAAAATGTAATAGATAGTATTTCTTACGAGATCTACCTAAAACTTTTTACTCATTATGCACATTTTTAGTGAACATTAAAAAAGTCACGAAACTTTTTAAAAATTTAACAGCAAACATACATGGTTATTTAAAAAAAAAAAAAGCCTATGCACAAAAGATTTTTCTAAAATAAATGATAATTGTCACACATTGAAAAGTTATTAAGTTTTCTCTTAAATTGGTGTGAAAATTAGAAAAAAAATCATTAAACATTTAAATTTAATTTCAGGATGTCGATTCAATTTTTGAGGGTGCAATTGATGAATTAGCACCGCCGGTAAAAAAAACCTTTTTCTCTTTTTAAAATGAACCACTGTTTTTAAAATTAAGTTCGCAAAATAATTTCGTAAAGTTTTTTTTTTTCTTTTCAGGAGTTGCCAATAATTGTAAACTCATACAGTATATCCCACGAAAGATTTAATGGAGAGAGCTCATCAGCTATGGTTGATGAGGAGAGCTCGGCAGCGAAGAATGATGAGGAGAGCTCGGCAGCGAAGAATGACGAGGAGAGGTCAGCAGCGAAGAATGACGAGGAGAGGTCATCACTTAAGGATGAGGAATCGGAAAATGAAGAAACGGGTGATGAGGAATCGGATAATGAAAAAGCGGATGATCAGGAATTGGATGAGGAGGAAGCATATGACGAGGAGGAAATGGTTAGTAAAAAATCTTTTAATGTGAAAATTTTCCTTTTATAAAAAGTAATAAAAATCTTTTAAAAAATAAGTAAAATTTAAAAAAAATACTTTAAAATTTCATAGGAAATTGAAAATGCTCAAGCATTTTTCTACAATGCTGCAGAAGATGAGAAATTGGATGAGGAGGAAGCATATGACGAGGAGGAAATGGTTAGTAAAAAGGTTTTTAATGTGAAAAATTTCCTTTTAAATAAATAAAATAAAATAAATACTTTTAAAATTTCATGGGGAATTGAAAATGCTCAAGCATTTTTTTATAATGCTGCAAAATATGAGGATGATGTTAACATTTTAAGTGATGGCGAAGAATTTTAATTATTAAACGAAGAACCACAGGAAGAAGCACAACAAGACCCTTTATTGGCATGGAGTATAAAGAACTATTTCGATGATGAACCATTGCATCCAGATGTGAATTTAGATAAGATTTAAAAAAAAAACTCTCAAGTACTGTACCCGAATTATTTTGTATCTCTGTATATCAATGATGAATGCTTTCACATCATATTTTATAGTAAATATCTTGCAGTGCACCTCCGAGATATATATTATTTCCAATATGTTTGAAATAGTGTAACATGAATAAAATACACCGCAAACGATTTCCCCCCGTATACCGTAATGTAATGGAATTCTTTTGAGTGTCCCTGTAAATTAACGATGAATGCTATCCGTACCATATCGTATAACAGGTATCTTGTAGTGTACTTCAGAGATCTATATAAATTTCAATGAGTTTGAAATTGGGAAACATTATTAAAAATCATCGCAAACGATTTTTCCGCGTGGGTCGTAATGTAACGGAATTCTTTTGAATGTCACTGTAAAGGAACTGTAACTGCTACAAGCTTCATTTTCAATACCGAACATGCCACAATGAATATCAATAACATATATCAATATCATGGCGATCGGACTATGTTTGAACACGTCTAATTAGAACACGGACAGACAGACGAAAGACAGACAAAGTCATAAACACTTTTCAACTATGTTGGAAAGTGTTAAAAAGATCTGTCGTTCAAGCCATTTTCAAAGATGCATAATTTACACACAGTATTTTAATGCCTTTAACCCTTTGAGCTCTGGTGGGTGAATTTCTTCAAAAATCCCAAATGTCACATTGGCACCAGTATTTTGCAAACAAAAAATTCGGTTTACAATATACAGGAAAAAACGCATTTATCTATTTTCAAATAAATTTGGTCGAATATTCCGGTGCCATTATGACATTTGGGGATTAAAATTAAGTGGGAAAAAATTCAACAACCAGAGCTCAAAGGGTTAAAGCAAAGTAAACAAGAACGAAAAATCATGCGCACGGCATACATTATGAAACCTAGAATTTACTAATGGGAAAGGCGATGCCTAAATGAACAGTTTGGAAAACTCATAATGCATTTGAAAACCCAATTTCTGCTATTACCATGAATAGAAGTGAAAATATACTATTTTTTGTGGAGCTCTGTATGTGATCTATAGATATGTAGGTATATTACATAATATGCTAAAAGTTAGTTCGCTAAAGTGTATGCTAAAAGTAATATGCTAAAAGTTAGTAAACGCCTAGCACTGTTGAAAATTCCATTCAGTAATTTCTGCCAACAAACGGATGTTGTTAAAAACTTTTGTGCAGCCCTGTATATGATCTATAGAATTTATACATACCAATTAATATTTTAAAAATAATTAAATTTAAAAACGCAAACGTACTTCTAGCAATTATTGCTTGTAGGCTTCAATAGTTCAATTATTGTTCATTTTCTTCTGTAGCCAAATTCTTTTGGGTGTCCCTGTAAATGAACGACAAATTCTACGCTCACCACGTTCTACTGTAAGAACATTGTAGCACACTTCAGTGATATATATCCCTTTCAATATGTTTAAAATAGTTTAATATCATTAAAATACACCGCAAACGATTTTCCCCCATCGACCGTAATGTAACGGAATTTTTGAGTGCCCCTGTAAATGAACCGCAAATGCTACGCACTTCATTTTCAATACCGAACATTCCATAGTGATATCCAATAACATAAATCCATTTCATGGCAATCGGACTATACTTACGCGAGTTAAAGCACGGAATGATAGACGGACTGACGACGAACCGAATTCCTAAATATCACTTTTCAACTATGTTGGAAAGTGTTAAAAAGAAACTTAGCCGCTTTAAAAAAATATAT
Source organism: Maratus speciosus (assembly GCA_963932465.1). NCBI lineage: Eukaryota > Metazoa > Arthropoda > Arachnida > Araneae > Salticidae > Maratus > Maratus speciosus. The sequence goes on along the minus strand of OZ010796.1, from coordinate 458,105,293 downwards.
AAAAAGTTTCACACCCCAAATTGATGAATACTGCAAAATAAGTTTCAATCTTAATAAAAATTTTACACTCTAAAACGACATTCTCAAAACTGAGTAAAAAGTACTCAAATCTGAGTATGTCGCATAGTCAAAATGGCTCCGAAATAAAATTACTCAAGCTTGAAACATGCATATACTCATTTCTGAAAACATGGACATACTCAAATATGAGTACATAACGCTTTATTCATGATCTTTATTCACGATTACACAAGATGTTTCTATTTATATATTGTTGATGGTTGTCAAATCTTACCTGCGAAGTCTTTCCTTTACGAATTCATCCATTCTTCGATTTCGAAGGTTGAAGAATAAAATTTACGCTTTCACGATTATATTACGACGGCTTTTAAGTGTTCTTCCGCGAACACGATAAAAATGTAGTTCGCCACATTTCATGTTACAAATTATTACTGAAAGGAGCGTTTCGTTCGAAATCATGACAAATGATATAACATGAATAAATTCAACTACCCGGGTAAAATTTACTACGTTTAACAAATGAAAATTAAATTTGCTTGAAACTGAGTATTTCTGGTGTTTCAGAATTGAAAGCATTGGGTCGTCATATTTGAAAGAAAAAGTTTCATAAGAAAATGAAAACATAGATTTACTCAGATTTGAAAGTGTCATTTTTCTCAGTGTACTTTCTATGAACAATAATTGCTGGAAGTGCGTTTTCTTTTGTGGTACGCATTTTTAAATTAAACTTTAAAAAAATATATTTCTTAGTGTGTATAAATTCTTTACATCACATACAGGGCTACACATAACATCTGAAGTACATTTCCGTTTATTATGGAAATTACTGAAGGGGAATTTTCAACTGTGCTATGCGTTTTCTAATTGAACTAAATTTTAGCATATTATGTATTATTAGTCCAGTCAATGTAGGATTCTGGCTGGAAAGTTTTCGAGAAGTTTTTTTCTCTTTCTTCCTTTATGTTTTTGCAGATGCTGAACACGATTTTAAACTTTGCCACCTCGTATCTGGACGGCTTAAAATATTATAAGCGAAAAACCATGAAAAAAATCGGGGTTTTCTTGGGTTTTCCATTGTAGTCGCTACAGGGTTAAACTTTTTTGAAAAAAAAAAACTGCTGCACCAAATTAAACTAGAGAAAATATCCTACATTTTACATTTGCAATGTTTTTTTTTTCTAAGATCAATACTTGTGGCAATACCAGCAAAAAGAATTTTAGCGATATATTCAAATTCCATCATCGGAAGACGAAAACGCAATACAATCACAATGCATCCATTTCAATCACCAATTTGAAGCTTTTTAGTTAATTGTAGTTGCATTTCGCATACGTTAACATTTGCTTACCAAGTTTTAAGCATTTTATCTATTTATTAACAAAATAAATTGAAATCAGGTAATTAAGAAAAATATAAATCACAAACACTCCGAACAGATGAGAGCACCAATTTTTATCTTCCTTCCAATCTCATAATGACTATTACATGATTATAATTGTACAATTATAACTATTATAAGTTTAATATAATGAAATAAGTGGAATATTGTAAACAGAAAATAAAGAGAAATGCAGAGTTGTTCTCCATTAATGTCGTTTTGGTAGCTTTGAAAGGCCTGGTTAATGTTCTTCTAAAGGAGGCTCATCATTATCTTGATTGCTCAATTTGGGTCTTCACTTGGATTAAAATATCCTAGATAATTGGCTTGTAAACCTCTATTTCAAAGTCATTTTCGGCGATGAAGTTGCTGAGATTGTCACAATGGCCATCGCAGTACAAACGAAGGAGCGAACAAAACAAACCTGCATTCCTATAGCCACACTTACCACTGCAGTTTTCTTTAATTTGCAGGATATTTTTCACAGAACAGCTTCCGGTGCGTGAGTTTGACAGTTGTTATTGGTGTGGTGCTTCTCTTGGTTTTATTTCAGCACCATTTCTTAGCTTTTTTACAGTTACCTAGCCATAGCTGTACTGGTGGTAAACTCTTAAACACTTGCATCTCCTGTTAGAGGAAGCGACGCTATATTTGCAGCGGTCTTAAAAGAATTCTTAGTCTTACTGCAGTAATAATGCTGTGAGTTAGTGCAGTACTCCTGTTCTAGCATTTTTTAACGTCTCCTTTTCTTTTTCTTAAAAATAGTGTTTGTGTGAAAATCTGTATGGTTTCTGTAATGAGAGACTCATTCTCTTTCAAAACTCGTCTGGAGGAAGATATTGAGTAGATTTGTAAACCTGAGACCGAATATCTTCAGTCACTATCTTCGCCGTAATCTGAACAATACGCCGTTATTCTTCCTGGGAAGATGACCATGGCTGTTGATATCAAACATCACTCAAAATCTTATGACATGTGTTCTTGAAGCAAAGAACAGGTACCTTGTTTGCAGTAGTTTATATAACAATATCTTCTTCACACTTGTTTAGAAGCTGTTTTGACTGAAGGACAGTATGTACTTGCTTTAATCAGGTCTGTTAATTCTTCTATAGAAAATTGGTATTGTTCTTCATTTTCCTCCAGATAAAAAATGACTTGCATAGCTGTGTCTATGTTATAGGCAAATGGACTTTTCTGCGTCTATGTTGGTTTTACGAGCTGATAGGGCTTTTTCATACATTTCAAAGGATACTGCCTATCAGCAGTAACCAAGTCAGTCACATGATCCAGTCCGTAGATTATGGCAAGCTCATCATCATGATTTTCAGAAAGTAGTTTAACTTTTAAAAGGACTGTCAATGTAGAATATATTTCGTTTTGTAATTACTTAATGAATTTCTTTTGCTTTAAAGTATGGTGGGATTTATTCTCCAAACAAAAAGTAACGACTTTGAAACGAAAACTGTTGTAACTGTTGAACGGTTGGTTTTTTACGTCTTCAGAAATCCTCTTCAAGTTGCAGCAATATGTTTTTCGTTTGTGTACTGTTTACGGCCTTTTTATGGATCCATAGAAACTAGAAGAAGGATCCATAGAGTAGAAGAATTGACAAATGTGAAATTAAGTGTTTCTACCATCAATTGTTGCCAGTTAGATTCAGTCCATAGATCTTGGCATTATAGTAGCCTTCAAATGTCACTCAAGAAGAAATCTCTTGCAAAGAGTAATTCTAAAAGTCGAAAATGACAAAGATAACGAAACAGATTTATTCCACCAAATTAACGCAGAGATATGCGAGAGGTACTAGTATTTGACTGGGAGCTGGGTCTTCTTTTTGAATATGAATGCATTTTTTCATATAAAGGTCGTCAATTAAAAAATTGTACCAACTTTGATTTTAAAAATGGTTACTCTAAAAGTTTGGTTAAGATTTAGAATTGGCATCGTCAGTAAGTGGTTAGATAAGTTTTTTATGAGTTTGAAAACCAGTTGCTTAGTGTTACCAAAAGCTGATTTCCATATGCATGCCATTAAATTTGTTATTCATCAGTGGAAATGTTGGTTGGTTGCGAAGGTTAAGAGATATATTCCATGTCTTATGTGCAGTAACTTTAGTTATTATTTAAGATGTAAATCTTGGAATAATTCTCATTAATGAAATAGGTTTTGTAAAAATAAACACAGATATGTAAAGGTCAAAAGACATTTATTATAGTGAATTAAACAATACATTGCAAATAATGTCTACATTCATGACAATTAGAAAAGCACAAACAACAAAATCTACACGAACTAAAAATATAACAATAGTATGTATGTTTACTAGCATTAATATTTCACCACATAATTGTTCATATATTTTACGAGTGGTAAAATTTAAACATACGTGATTGGTGGCGTTAAAATAAAATCATAAACTTTATATCCTTCACATGGAAATATTCTTTTAAAAATAGATATCAAATCAAGTTCAATCCATATAAATTAGTCCAATTTTCACTTTTTGAAGATTTATTGGCAATTCTACTCCTTTGTGTAATTAAGCTGGGTAAATATTCTAAATACATAAATTTAATAACTGAATCCCCTAATTCGGGAATTAAATGCTTTAAAATTTCAAGTTCCCTTTTGTTCAGTTTTATTTTAGAAGATTTATATGTATTTATATTCTGTATATGTATATCGGAATCACAATTTAATGCTTTAATATTATTAGATAATGGAGGTAAATAGTATCGAACTTAATAATTTTCTTATACCACGTTACAATATCCATTGTCATTCTTTGTTTTGATGTATACATGTTGGTCTTATCCAGATCACGTTTAAATTGTCTTAAATGAATTATAATTTGACTATTACACAGTTAAAGGGATTGATTACACCGTTCGTTCTACCGATAAAAATATTAAGTCCATAAGTTCCTTCTTCAACACTGTTAAAATGCGATTTTATACTATAGCTATATGTATAGGTAGGAGCCATCGGTATATTATTTACTGTCACTGTCAGTTAGATCTAAAATCTCTTTGAAAATATTATGCGTAATTATAGTAGATGTCGAGTCGATATGGGTAATTTAAAATTCTTCTCGTATTCAGTATTGTGTTAATGGTACTTTAAAAATGTTTCTTTTTGTCTTTATAACAAAACAGGATTATTGAATATGAATATTCTCTTACTTATCACAAATTATTTAGATCGAAAAGCAAGATTAAATTCTAATACTAGGTAACTCCAAGTAAGTATATAGGGTAGTAACTGATACCTTAAGGATTCTTTCTTTTTCAAATCATTATAAAGTTTAAAATCTACTTTATTCTCATTTTTATTTTTGAAAGTATAGTGGAGATACATTAAAAAATTATTGTTGACAAAATTTTGAAAAATTATACTTGTTATCACTAAAAATTAATTTATTTTCATAAATAAGGTCAAAAACTCCAGTAATTGACCCCATCCCAATTTTGGAAAACCATTAACCGAAACATAAGTCATTACAACTAAGGCAAATAAGTTACACCTAGATAGTATTATTTTGCAGAATTTTGCAAGAAAATGCTTATTCGAGTTAGATTTTTGCTGAAATGTAAATTACTGGTTAGGTGTCAATAACTGGGGGTTCCAACCTACGTTGTTAAAAATCTGTAGCATTTGCTACATTAGTCACTCCACCACTTTTATAGAAAACGTTTACTTGACTGTATTATGGAGCATCCTCATTTGTCAGAATAGAGGTATTCTATAAAAGCGGTGAAGTGACTATGCAGCGAAAGCTGCAGATTTTTAACAGTGCATAAGAACAATGACTTTTATTTCTTTAAATATGCAAACGTTATCAAGGAGAAGTTAGTATAAGCTTGATTATTCAAGACTGTTTGCGCAAAATATATTTTCAAAAGTTACTTTAAAGTCAAAAACAGCGATCAAACAGTTGTTTCTAGTCTATGAACTGAAGATTTTGCGCATTCCTCTGTTGATGTTCTTTTATTATCTTTTATATTTCTTCCAAAAAATGGCGTTTTCTTTTTCGTCCGACTATACCATGAACGAAGAGATATCTGAGATGTCGAACGGTTGCTTGAAGATTTTTGAGATGAATTCTGGAGCCGGTTCTGGGCAAAATTCTTCTGTTTTAATCTCACCAAGTATCTTAATGTCTAAGAAGATAAATTACAAAATGATTAGTTTATTTTCAAGAACAGCACTGGACAACAGTGGTTTTGTCTTAGAACTAAAATTAGTTGATTCTAGATCAGTTTTTGGCGCTGATTCCGAATATGCTTTCCGTTTATCTCTAGGTGGTCCAGGTTTTGAGAAATTTGCATATTTAAATTTATGCAAATTTAAGATTTTTTGTGCTATTTTAGGCAAATTTTAGATACAATATATGTCACATCTAATTACCTTTTCCAGATAATGACTACTTGACTATTTGCTTCAGATAAATGTCACGATTTGCATATTCTTAACATTTATTTATCAGTTATTAAGCCTAATTTGCATATTTTTCAATGGTGTAATGTTTACATCACTATCAACTTTAAAATAGTTGCCACAGAATTGACGTAATGCTTTTCTAGACTAGATTTTTATGTTGATTTCAAATCTGCAGTCTGTTTTCTTATGTCATGTCTAGTTTTTGAATAAGATGTATTTCTACTTTTGCACGGCATTAACACAGGTTTGATATAAGATGCTTTTTAGAGGTGTGTAATTCATTGACAAGAAGGTGAACAGGGTCAGATTCATATCAGAGACATAAACATAAATTTATATAATCGAAAAAAAAATAAGTAGTAGAATCTATCCTAACTAGTTGAAGTTTATCATACAAAGTATCATAAAAAACTACTTCTGGCTTTTTCGACCAAAAACTAAAATTTCACTTTTTTCAAAAACTAGACGTGATAGAAGAAAACAGATACAAGATTTGAAATCAGCTCAAAAAACTGGTTTAGAAACATACTCGTGCGGCAGAAATATTAAAACGTCAAGAAACATTATCAGAAAAACATGGAAAAATATGCAAATTAGCTACAATATTTCACAGTCACATGTCAGTATAATCTCAGAAACAATGTTTTTGTGAAGTAAATTAGGTAGTAATCATAACAAAAAACAAAAAACCCTGTCTGATATTGCTTTATACCTTAAATTTGCAAATAATTGTATAAAATTTACTAAATTTGCATAAATTGAAATATGCAAATATCTCTCAAACTTGACGTGCTGGAGTAAATCTAAAACTAGATTTGGAATCAGCATAAAAAACCGCATAAAAGTCAACTAATTTTTGTTTTAGGACAGAGCAAAAGTTCAAATTTGTTGACCAGTGTAGTTTATCAGATAATTTAAAAAAGACAGTTTTTACAAATATTGTTTTTATACGTTTCAAATTCTTATTAATAATAATAAAAAGAACAGGAAGTTATTTAAAATACATTAAAATTGTGGCAACTTAATGCTTAATTCATGGTTATTTTCTGGGTTCTTTCTCTTATCCAGAGTAATTTAAATGGCACAATGGAACAAATACCATTTACATAAATTTTATTTGTGAATTAAAATTGCAGGGCATGCCTTTTAAGAGGGACAGAAAATTATCAATATATATACAGAGTGACCACTCTCAGCGGGGCCCAAAGGCTAATTTCTAAACCGTTAGACACATAGTTCCGATTACAAAAATTTTTTAAACGGGGTAAAAGATTATTTCAAAAGTAGTTTTGATCAGTAAAAATATTTCTTAAAAAGTTACGAAATTTAAATTTTTATACGTTCCCCCGGTCCTATACGTGATATTTAGTAAAAATTTCCTATTGCACTAACAAGTCAGACAAAAAAGAAAAAAAAAGAAAGAAAAAAAAGAGGTCTCATTCATCTAACTCTAAAATTGACTGAGTTATGAAATTTTCAATTGCATGATTTATAACAGTTTTCTGCATCTGTAGGCAGATGCATTAGTCCATGCTTCGAGGGATCGTACACAAAGTGCTTAAAGTATTGGAAGGATTTATTTCGCGTGTATATTTCGGCATTGCAGTCGCTGAAAGTCATTTCGAGCAAGTTTTAAGATAACTTTAATTTTTATTAATTAAGTTTTAGATTAGTTAATCTAATAGCATTTTAAAATATGTGAATAGCCACTGTAGCTTTTCATCATCTCATTTAACAAAAAATCTGTTATATTTTAGCTTATATTTTAGTACAAGTTGTATATTTTTCTTTGATATATTAGAATGAAAATAGATTTAAAATTTATATTGAAATGTTAATTTTAGTCTCAACTATTATTTTACATATATATGTGACGGTTATTTATATTTCTAGTAAATTTGTGAATGACCCCTATTTTGCAGATAAAAAGATGCTTCAACTTTAAGACAGCTATTAATCGGTCAGTTTTAATCATAGAAGAATGGAACTTTTTTTGTCTTATTTCTTAGTGTAATAGGATATTTTTCTAAGTATAACTTACAGGACCGGGGGACAGCATTAAATTTTGTAATTTTTTAAGAAATGTTTTTATTGACCCAAATTGCTTTTAAAATACTTCTTTATTTCATTTAAAACATTTTAGTGATTGGAACTATAGGTCTATTCCAAACGGTTTAGGAATTAGCAATGGACGGACACTTTTTTTTTACTTTTTTAACATAAATAGATTTCTAGAAGCTTCAAATATGCAATTTCGAAATTAGAGCTCATTCTGCCAAGTGGTTTTTGAGTTATGTTTAAAAAAACTACCCGCACTGAAATCTGTTCTGAAAGAATCTGTTAAAAATAAATTTAATTAGGAGTTCACAAGGAATTCATTAGGAGTTCCAAACTTTGAACCTTCGTAATTCTTGAACTATTTGGCCTAGTGACTTCCGTTTGATATCCAAAGGTAAAATTTACTAAAGAATCCAAACATAATATCAAAGTTGGGTGTTCGTATTGAAAATTTCAATGTTTGGTGCAATTTATGTGTGAAGACGGCACCCTACGTTTATTTTTTTTAAACATAAATTTAAAGAAGACATAATTTTCAATCGAATGGCTGATTTCTTTTTTCTTTGCTATTTTTAGAGTAAGTCCATTGTCCAATTTTTAAATGTGCATGTGTGAGTGTGTGTGTGTGTGGATGGGGGGGGGGGAGATGCTGTGTATGTAATGCACTGAAATCAAACATTGTATAATCAATGATAGAGTATTTATATCCATAATATGCATTATGGTAAAAGCATCATCGTATCCAAAGAAAGCACTGACAGAGTTTTCTAATACAGCAGACTCTCTCAAATCCACAATCCTAAAATCTGCAAAAGCCTGAAATCCGCACATCATCAAAGATATAAACAATGAAACTTTCAGTTCAGATGCAGGTGCAAAATTACATAATTTTTTAGATTTATATCATTTTGTATTTATTTTAATATGTAATTCTCCATAATATGACTGAACTCGTGGTTTTTCATGAAGGAAGTATAAATTTATTTCTGAAAAAAATCAAGATATGCTGATATCACTGGTAATCACACTCTTTTTACGAAACACATTTATGTATTAATTAAGCTTTTTTGGTTATAAAGACTGGCTAGACCTGAAATAAAACTTCTTTACTTTATGATTTTGTTATAAACTGATAGAATACCTTTATGAAAAAAGTTTCACTGAATAATTCAAGGAATATGTATATCATCTTTATTATGTATATTTAAATATACATTATTAATTATTTACTTGACCTTTACTTTTAATAATTTTAGCTTATTACTTTACTTAATTATTTTAATATTTTACTATATTGCAAGCATTCATTATAATTTTGATTGCATTATTACATTCAAATTACTGTTTAATAAATGTAAACGAAACAATGACCAGAAATCCGCAAAATTTAAAAATCCGCACAACCTCTGGTCCCAAGCTGTGCGGATATGAGGGAGTCTATACTGTATATATTTTAGTAATAATAATTAACAAATATTATAATGTAGGGCTTTTTGTTTGTTTTCTGTCCTATTTTTTCTTATTAACTATTTCTACAACAATTATACTTTTTCTTATCATGAAATATATGCTCTTCAGATAAAATGATGTGGTTTATTTGAAAAATATAGTAAAAACCATAATACATAGACGTGGTACGCAAACACGGCGTGCTGCATCATAATTTGTTGAAATCAATTAATCAAACAAGAAAAGCAAGTTTTGTTAAAAGTTATTATTTTATATTGAAATAAAATAAAGTAGAGCAATGATTATACGTGATTCATTTCTATTATTTCAACGCCATATTGTGTTGTTTCATTGTGGCCTCGATTCTTTCATTTTAAAATGAAAGTTATACTTCTTTTAACTGGCGCATGATTGTTATTACATGTTATTTTTCTTCAGCCTTTGAAAGAAAAGGTAGCTAATTTTCAAAAACGTTTTTCATTTCAGACGTCCATCGAGTTGGCGTCTATTAAGCACGATTAATTAAACTTGATCATTTTATATGTATTCAGTTATGTACATGAATCCCAAAACGTATTATTTTGAGGTTATGCCTTAATTGTATAATTTGCGTGCAAATGTCTGTAAACTAGTAGATTTTGTTTTTATATTTCCTGATTTTTGGTAAAAATTACATTTTGTAAAGAATATTAACGTCTTAATGAAATTAATATAATTGTCGATTTTTTCCTTTTGAGCGCCAATCCATACCCGATATTCTATTGTAGTGTGAATGTTAACCCTTTGCTGTCGTATTAAGTTTATACTTAGGTGTCATGCTGGTCGGAGTTAATTTTCGTTCAACGAATAGTAATACGTTATATACAAGATTATGAAGGATAAATAAAATTTATTAATTATTTTTAAACTTTAGATATAAGTCACACGATAATATGTTTAATTGTATGCAAAAATTATATTTTATAGTTCTCCATCGTGTAGTATATCTTTCAAAGCAGTCTCCAACAAGCAGCCCTTAATTTTTCTATTTGAACACACAGAACAACCTTTACTCTTTACATCTTATATCTTATCCTTTTAAAACTACATTCTATTTCACGGTATTCTTCTTTCGATAACTTTTTTTTTTGCCATTTTAGAGTATTACTTAAAAAATATTTTAAGAAGCGAAACTGCCTAATTACTCTTAAACAAAATTTGTAAAATATTATTTCAAATTCTATACGTATCTCCGAAGCTTGTCGACTTAATATAATATAAGATCCGTATAGTTCATTGCTGTGGTGTCTGAGAGCATACATACGACTGGAATGGTAAAAAAGCTTTGGCTGAGTGTAGACGTACGACAGAAAAGGGTTAAAAATCGCTATTCAACGACGACATTCGTATATCGGGAAATCAAATATTTTTATACGTTTTCTTGTCCCTCATAAACAATTTAATAAATTCATTTTAAATGCATTAATTGTAATTTTTTTTTTATCCGAAGAATAGCTGGACCATTAATCTGTGCTTTTGTAAGTGTAAAATTTGAAATGATTGGAATAGCTTTGCTTTTTCATGATAACGTACGCTGTAAAAAAAAGACAGATATTTCTTAATCTATGAAAATATAGTATAACCACGAGCGGAAACATACAAAAAAGTTCTTTAGAAATCTCAGAAACCAATATATTTTCGAGATTTAAAGAAGCTTTCAAGTTTCTGACGTTAATGAGACGTATGCTTAATGTAGATTATTGTTTAATTAAGTTTATTTTTTTATGTAATCTATTTATCTGTGTACTATTATCTACGTACTTGAGTTATGGATACATTTGCTTATCGACGAGATTAAAATGAGTGAAAGGTATAACAGGAAGTTTTAGAAAAGACGTTATTGGTTATTAGAATATGGGTGGTGCAACAGAAAGGTATATAGCAGTAGAAGTAAGAGTTTGTGAATAAAAGGTAGACTTCTTTGATAATCTGCCACCGGACAAGCGGTCAACAGCGTCACGTGGGTTTTCCAGTGAAAATAGAAGGAAAACCACGTAAATTTGAAGGAAAAAGGCGGAGTAAGAAGACAGGGGAGTGTAAAAGAATGGTATGAGAGTAGAACGGTGTTAGTCGTACTGTGAGAATGATGTGTTTTATTAGAAAAGTTTCTTGTGGAAGAAGTCCATGTGCGTGCAGAGATTTCGAATAGACCTGTGCGTTCGCAGTATAAGGGGTCCCAGGACTCTTAAAATTGGAAAAAATGAAAAAAAAAGAGATCATTTTAACATTTAATATCTTAAAATGTATTTGATTTTAAGAAACAATTTTTATTGGAATTGAAAGATACAAGTATTTCTTTCATTTCATGTATTTAAAAAATTGTAAGATACAGAATTAGCATTTACAGGGGGCTCCAAACTGTGAGAGATTTGTCGAGCAGAAAATTGGCATAACAGATTACACGCAGGATTACAAAATAAATTTTGTAACCAGAATGAAATATTTGGTCTACTTATACTTCAGATTGTAATAATTACCCTGAACCTAAATAAATTTATATTTAAAGCATTTTTATATTTTTAATACAAAGTTGTATTTAGCTAATGCAAAATTTAGACAATTTCAACTGTATAATCACCTAAAAAAATATTTTTTTTAAGAATAAAAAGGAAACTTTTGGTTCAGTTTATACAGACTAATATGAAACATATGCTTCAAAAATTTCATGACAAAATATTCAGAAGTTTTTGAGATATCGTGCGCGTTATGGCCAAAAACCTCATTTGGAGAAAAATTGATTTCAAAGTTTCGGAAACGCCGCTTCAGCTATTAAGCGGGTATAATTCTAAAAGCCATAAGTTCTGTTCTAATGGGAATTTCAAGGAAACAATTATATCAAAATGCTCAGAAAAGATAAGAGTTTAACATCTAAAAAATTATAATTTCGCAAAAAATAAGCCTTGCTGCGTACATTCAAGAGAGACGGAAATAGTGTGTTTATAGTGTTATAACCTAGTGCGCAGATAGTATTACCAAAATGTAAATTTAACGTAGGGCAGTATCTGCTATATCCTTGCCTATAAACGGAAATATTGAGTCTTGTTGTAAATGTTTAAGTGCATCGTAAATAAATGTTCAAGATAATATTTATTTGAAGTGTCCTAGTGAACTGATTCTCGAACTTACATTGTGTCCGGTATCACGCCTCTATATCGAAAGTGGCAGTATATCAATCAACGATATAAAGAATATATGTATAATAAAGATGAAATCACAAATATATGAACAAATGGTAAAATTCTAATAGATGAACAAAATAGGAACATTGGAAACCAGTATGTAAAAAAAAAAAAAAAAAAAAAAAAAAAACTATGAATAACCCACAGAATCATCAGAGATGCTTGTTGGTTAATTCACAGTGAAGATGCGTTATTTCATCCAATTTTGTCGGCATTAAGCCTAAAATGACAAAATTTAGCACCTAATAGCGATCATAAAATAAAATAAAATAAAATATCAGAGATCTAAAAAAAAGATGCACTTCACACAGGATATTGAAAATATAAGAGCACAATACCTAAATTACATAAAAGGATCCAAAACATTATAAAGTTGATTCACAATGTTAAAGCATTTAAGGATGCAAACAGATTCGGTTAGGACTATTATATATATATATATATATATATATATATATATATATATATATTAAACAATTTAAAATTGTTTTTAGGTATTTTAAATAATGTAATTATTTTCTATTTATATTATATTTATTGTATTTATCACGGTATTTCAAAATGAATTAACTGAATCCATAGGTTTTATTTTCTGTGTTAACTTAACTGTTTTATTCACCTTAATCTTATCATGCTTATGGATTCCATGTGCGGGAATCTATTTTGAAAATCTACTGGGAATTTATTCGGTAAGTTGTGTAAGATTTCTATTGCTATAAATTAAATATTTAATGGGTTGTAGTGTTTTTTTCCATTTCATGCCATTTGATAATGTTCTGTTTTCATCTTGAGACTATTCTTTTGGATCTATTGGTTGTTCGAGTACAGGAGAAAAAAAAATTTCAGCTTTAAGCTTTTTTCTCACAGAAAACAACCGATTTGCTTATATCATTGAATTCTGTACTCTTGAAAACGTAATTCAATATATAAGTTTTTCATTTTTTTCGGAATCCATATTCTTCTTTTTTTATTCTTCCTTATTAATTCTTGTAATTAAGTATAAGGTAATTTATTTTATACATACTGTTCTATATTATAGGTTTGTGGCATCCATTTTTATTGTCAATCATTCACAATAATGCGGTTTTTGATGATGGTCGGTAATGTTTAATTAATGGTTAAATATATATATCTTCACGTGTGGCGGATTAGAAGTGGAATAATATACATCACAAAAGCTGTTATAAAAAGTTCTTTTTGCTGCCACTGATTTTCGGAAATGTTTCCGAGTAATTTTTATTATGTATTAATCAGTTTTCTTAAAGCAGAATATCGTTATTTAGGATGCTGTCAATTCTCGATTAAATATTTTCATCTGCGTAATTGAATTTATACATGCAAAATTAACAAAATAACGTTAATGTTAATGCTGTTAATTTATCATGTTTGTACGTAAAACGTATTTGTTGAACATGCAAATGTTTACTTGAGAATTGATAGCACCCGGAAAACCTATATATTCCGGGTTGAGAAAACTGAGTAATATCCTATAAAAATACGCGGAAACTTTTCCAAAAATCAGTGGCAGCAAAGAATCATTGTTTCGATAAAGTCTTCTTTAAATCTCGAAAATATATAAGTTTATGAGGTTTCTGACGATAAAGAACTCTTTTCGAAATAATAGGTAACTAGACAGAGGTTATATTCTCTTTCGTGGTTGTATTATATTTTACTAGATTAAGAAACTTTCGTTTTTTTACGTTGTAGATGTAGAAGGTAAAACAATAATTTCTGGGGACTGTAACATACGAGAAAAAAAATAGACTTTAATAAAGCGAAAAATGGTCTTAGATACAAAAATTAAATGCACTGCTAGTTAGCGCATCGAAAACTTCATTTACTAATCTAGTAAACATGACAAATAAAATTTTGGAATTAATTATTTATGTAATAATAATAAAAAATAATCATTTATAGTTAATTCAGGGTTCGTACGTTTCAAGGACTTTCAAGTACGATTTATCAGAATTTTCGCAAAGTAATATTTGCCTTATTTAATGAAAAAAAAAATCTATCTTCAGATATAACGATCAGTACTTTAAGAAATTTCTGGTACTAAAACACCTAAAATCCCTTAAATCCCTTGATGCGTACGAACCCTGTAATTGACTTACATATACAATAACGTTTAATAGTTTCGTCATTCAAGTTTCCGTTTAGATTCTATAAACCGTTCCTTAACTTAACTTTTAACCCTCCTAGTACCAGGTTTTAGTACTTTCTAAGCGTTCTTACATGATTTGAACCAGAAATTTAATTTTATTATGTGTAATTTCTTCCTAGGAGGTGTCTATTTAATTTCTTATATTAAGTATAAATTATTCATTTTTTTCTGGTTTGAAATATTAAAAACTTCAAAATAGAAAATAACTGGTGTCAAATAAGACACCAATGGTACTAGGAGGGTTAAGGAAGAGAAATGCGTGCAATATATCTAATCCTATCAATTCAGCTTTCTTGCATGCTGTTTAAATGCTCTGGGTCGAAATACTTTAAAATAGAAATAAATTACTTACTTCAATAGCATCTCTTCGAAATCCCTTTGACATGAATAAATAGATAAGTGGATTCGTAGCACAACTTGTTTTACAAAATAAAGCAGACAAAATTCTGAAGATCCAAGGAACGCTTTCTGTATACCCATGCGTTTCAATTAGACATACTATTGCATATGGAAGCCACACAATTATATATGCTGCAGCAATTACAGATGTCAACTGAAATTTTAAAATATTATATTAAATGTTAAACTTTTTCTTTTTTGTACCCGTAATTTTTTTTAACTGATTGAAAACTGCAAATAATTACAGGCATCCTCCGACTTACGTATTACGCGACCTTATTTCGCAGTTACGTAATAAATCTCGAAAATTACATTTGTGAACATACTAGCACATTTGATACACAGTTGCATACTTTTGATATTTATTTTATAAATAAAATATATAAACATAAACCACAACAGTAATATAGATTATATTTTAGATAGTTGTATTTTTATTGGTATATACAACCAAACTATAACAAAGTTATACATAAACAACTTAATCAACAACACAAACAATTTAACAAAACTACTTAATCTTTATTGTGAGTTATTCATAGTAGTCATCAAAATTCTACATAATAAATACAGTTTTTGCTTATCAAGGATTTTTTTATTTTGTGAGTGCTATTAATTTGTCTTGCCATCAGAAATTCATGGAGAATAGGTTAAATTAGTTCTCTTTAAATATTTCTTATTTTCATAGGTGTTTGATGTAGATTCAAAATTGTTATAAATCAATTTCTCATAGTTAGATTTATAAATCCCGTATTCCACAAGATATTTGAAAAGTGTTTTGTAAGTTTGTTTATATACTTTTACATACTTTTATAGTTCATATACGAGTAAATACTGTCGCTTGATGCTTTATTTATAAAATAATAGTGTGTAAATAATATACCTATGTATATATATATAAAATAAATATTACAGTTTCTTACAAAATTTTACCTAAGGGATTTACAAATTCGACTTACGTAAATTTCAAGTTACGTAAAACTTTATGGAACGCATTACTTACGTAAGTCGGGGGATGCCTGTATAGTATTTTCGTATTTATTTTATTATTATTTCTTTTTTACAGTTTTCTTTCAGTTTAGCTTTACATATGTTTTCCTATTGTGTATAGCATGCCTATCCAACCTTTAAGTAAACAAGGGCGCCCCTCACCGGGTTACAAACGAAGAAAGGCGCCATTATTTACATGACTTAAAACATGCAAGAATTTTATCTCACTATTTTTATGGCAGAGTTTGATTGCCACTTGAGCTAAGTTCCACTAGAATTTTTGTATAGTAATTGTCGCCTTATTTAAATGCAGAGTTTCTTACCATAAATGTGGAAAGAATTTACTATTAGTTTTTTTTTTCTTTTTTTAAGCATTTTTTAAAATGGACTTTTTTTCCGTGCATAAACTTAGTGACTATACGAAAGGGTGCCAAAAGACCCTTCAAAGCACGCCATGGCGCCCGCGGTTGCCACGTTGGTCAGCTCTGGTATATAGGACTCAGAGGCAAAAAAGAAGAAGGAGAAGAAGAAAAAAGAGGCCAATGGAAGCAAAAAATGCGCAAAAGGAACATCACCAAGAATAAAATAAAATGTGCATTAAAAATAAAAATACAGAGAAGATTAATTATGGGCTAATAATAACTAGAAAATAATAATTAAAAATAAAATATGAAAATATGGAAAAAAATGCACGAAATAAGATTATAGAATCCAATCTCACGATTCAGCATAGTCCAGCGAACAAAAGAAGATTAAATAAATTATATACAGAACTTTAACCTTTCGCCATATATTTAAAAAAAATGTATTTTAGCTAATAAACATTTTTTTTCTTTCCTCGTAACAAGTTCGGCAAGTAGGGGAAGGTGTTGTACCTCTGACCATATTGTTCCTTTGACCACCAAGGCTGTAGCGCCATCTAGCAGCATTTTATTAATTTTGGTGTAATTAGTGCATAGTTTCTTAACTAGAGAACTTGTGCATCCTACTGTGGATTATTCAAGTCAAAGAGCATTCCTGTGAATAATAATAATCCATTTCCATGATAAAAATGTAAGTATTTATTTGTTAATATTTTGCCTAATAATGTATTTTGTGCTATGTCTTTGTTGAAAGAAACAATTTGACATGATAGCTATAGACTTTTATAAATATGATGCGGCTTGTGAAAATGATTATCTTAACCCTAAAACTGTAGCATGCGTTGTAATTTGCACAAGCATGGTGTTGTACCTCTGACCATGATCAGGTACAACACTCTTAAAAAACTTTCTAAACATTTAAACTTTTATGACTTACTTACTAGAAGTGTCTGGAAATTAGTTTACGATATTTTTTTACTTCAGTTTTTCATTAAATATATATATATATATATATATATATACTGGGGTAAGCACAGTTCATGTACCTCCTAAACTCATAGCCCTCAAAGGAAAAAAATAAGTTAGGGGGATAACGTCTGCCGAAAGGGGAACAACTACCACTATGATTACTGCTGTTAGTGCATCCGGAAACATCATTACACCTTTATTTGATTTCCCCCTGTCAAGTTTAAACAATTTATGCTTCATAGAACGGCTCTTGGATTAATCGGGGCTCCAAACTCGTCAGGCTGGTTAAATGAGACCATATTCCAACAGTTATTTCAACATTTTCTGAAAAATGTTAGACCTAGTACTGAAAGACCAGTATTGCTATTATTTGATACACATGAATTTCATATTATCATACCAATAATTGTTTTAGCCAAGGCTAGTGGTGTGACTAATGATGTTTCATCCACGCTCTATCAATAAAATGTAACTCCTTGGTAAGGGTGCTTATGGTCCTTTGAAAGCCTTTTATAATCAAGCTGTAAATAATTGGATGGTTGTCCAGGAAATGTTAGAAAGCCTGTTTCAATCTACAACATTGCTGAACTTGCGGGCATTTCCAATGTCGTAGTTCCAAACAATATTATGAAAGGTTTTAAGGTTACAAGGATTGTGCCTTTCAATGACAATGTTTTCTCTGATGACGAATTTCTTGCAGCTACTGTAACAGACAGACCGATGCTGAATGAAACTGGTTTTGATAAACCATCAGCGGGTGGCGCAGATCAAACTGACGATATCATTCCTCAATGTAGCAGTTTAAATTTCTCGCCACTTTTCATAACACCGGAAACTGTGACATCTCATCCAAAAGTACAAGCAAGGAAAATGTCAAATAGGGGTTGGCACAAAAAAGAAAATCTCGTATCGTGACTGATACTCTTTAAAAGCTAATTTTTGAAGCTGATAAAACAAATAAAAGTAACAGCCTAAACGCAAGAAACAATAATATTGAATAAAATGATTTTTTTCTTCATTGTTGCGTTGCCTAATTGGCTGGTCAGAGGTACAACAGCTCATGGTCAAAGGTACAACTATGTGTTGTACCTTTGACCACAATGTTATTATTTTTTAAAAATGAAATTAAATATAATAAAAATAAATCTAGAAACTTGAAAAAATTACATATGATAAACCAAATGATGCAGATTATAATAAAACAAAGAAATTGAATTTAGCCTTAATAGTTGAGCTACGAAAATTAAAATACTGCCAAGTGGTCAAAGGAACAACACCTTCCCCTACTATCTGTTTTTATTGCTGTTGATCAGTGAGATCTCAAATGCCTCTTCCTAATGTTAAAATTATGGGTGTGTGATGCATTCATGTTTTTAAAATATTTCCTCAGAAAATTAATATTTTTAACTGTGCTTTTCCACGCAAATTTATGTGTTAAAATCTTAGCGAAGTAAAATTTCAACACTTCATATAAAATTAAGTGTATGTTATAAGCATATTTTAGAAATATCTTGACAACCAAACTAGGAAACATCATTTAAGACGGGTGCGCAGAAAAAAGAATTACAAATATTAATTTCCGGAGCAACTATTTTACAAATACGAATACACAACACGCCCATAAGTTTAACATTAGCGAGGGGGATTTGAAATCTTACTCACCTAACCTTAAGAGGCTGCAACTTCACACATGTGAAAACACCCGTTCGCTAATGTTAATCCTATATATTTTTTTAAATACTTCCTTTGCATGTCAATAATTTTAACCCCTTAAGGGGCGGTGAGATATATTATATCCCACCTAAGTTTAATTAAAATTCGCACCAGAAAATATTAATTAAGTTTTACTTTTATAACTTTGGGGAAAAACAGTTGAATAATGGGCTTTTCCTTATTTTGAAATATTTTTTTTTTCAATATTTCCGGTTGGAATTCAACATTACACAAACGCAATTGCTTGCTCCTCAAAGGGTTAAATGATTTTTTTGCATTGGATAGCTGAAGTCGATTTCTATAAAGGCCGTTTTTTTTATTTTTCGATTTTGTTTGCAGGGCCTTTTTATGAAAATTCTTTCACTTTCGGAGCTCTACATAGACCGTTTTTTACTTTTTGATTTGTTTACAGGTTTTTTTTTAAATTAAGATACTTTCACTTTCGGGACCGGTTTAGAAAACGAAAGAATTCTTATTTTTTGAAAAAGTTAAAAAAGGTCTTTGTAAAGATCGATCGGCAAAAGAAAAAATCACTTGAAAATATTGAAATGCAGACGAAATATTAAAAAAAAAAAAATCCCATAGGATTAACATTAGCGAGCGGGTGTTTTAGCGATGGGTGAAGTAGCCTCTTAAAGATAAAACACGCGTTCTTGCACATGTAAAGGACACACATGCAAACAACACACATTTTGAAATGCATGCGGAATAAACTTACTCTGACTAGTTTCATTTCGACAGCTACTCTATTATGTCCTGAAGATGAAACACTTCCCATTTTTTCCAGATCAGTTCTTCTTTTAATGACTTCTATCACTATAGACGCATAGCTAAGTATCGTAATAACTGTAAAAAAAAAAAAAAAAAAAAAAAAAAAAAAAAAAAAGCACCCATTTAGTTTATTATAGAATTACTTTATATTAATGAAAATAATGAAGCAAGCCCTTAAACTTTTCCACTGAATATAAAATAGTTTTCTAGAACCAAATAAAATCGTTATTTAGTCGTATAATGGCTTCGATATTTATCAAATACTAAGATAAATGCACCTAGTGGGCCACGTACCAGTATTGGGCCACTAATTTTTAATGTTTCAAAACAAGCCCAAAATGCATTTCTGAAAAACTATTGAAAGAAATCTGATTGACTAACATCCTTAAATGAGAACTTTCCATAAACTGTTTGGAATAATTGTTTTCGTACATTTATTTTCTAGAGTGTTATCAAAAACAGATTTTTTGGCAACTTCTTAGAGATTTCATTAGGGGATAAGTTTTTATTTAAAACATTGTTTCTTTAATATTATGTTTTATTTTAATTTAAACTACGGTTGATATACTCTATTACATTGTAAATAATTCGTTGGATAAGCCTAAAACTTAAAGATTCGTGCATTAGAAGTTTACTAGGCCCACTACTGGAGCATAGAAGAAGGTAACATTTTTTATTTTTCATTTTTTTCGAAGAATATATTTTCAAACTTTGAATGTTTATAACTAGGCTATATATATATATATATATATATATATATATATAAAACCATTAAATAAACATTACCGACCACCAACAAGAACTGTGAAATTATGAATAAAATGACATTAACAAATACAGTTCCCCCCAGCATACTTAACATAGATTCCAAAAACTTAGTAAAAAACAGCAGAAATTGAATAACAGAAATGGAATGATGGAAATTTGTAGAACTTAGTCAGAATCATCAGGTACCAAATTCCTTAAGTTCCACAAATAAAATGTGTGGTTTCATCTTCATATTAGCCATAAATTAGCTAAAGAATATGAATTTGAGACTACCACAGACAGAAAGCCGAGAAATAAACCATTGAACACCAATTAAGTTCGAAATGAAACAAGATTAAAAAGGATAGAGGAAAAAAACAAACAAAAACAAATTACCAATTAAAATCCATACTGTCATAGCATTAGGTATAACATACTATATATGGGGCATTCTCACAATGTTTTGACTTTTATGTCCCTGAATAATAATTTTTATTTTAGTACATTTTCTTGTGTTTTTTTATTTCATATACTGGGGAACATCCCAATGCATGATTGCATAACAATATTAACGAGATAAATAAGCTTTGGAAGATGTTGGGAATCCAAATTCAAACTCCTATACCGTCCCGTGTCCCTGATGCTGATTTTTAAGTTTGGAGCTGTCTGTATAAAATTATTTCAATAAAAGTAATTCGATGTAATTTTTTCCGAAACTGGGACAATGTTTTATATAAATATGTAGCAAAAAATTAACCTTCACACATTTTTACGGTTGATATTAATTTTTGAACTCTGTCCCTGGTTTTTTTATCCTTACAGTCCCTCTTGCTAAACTTATACAGAAAATCACTTCAGATGCAGCCACAGAATTCTTTTCAAGTTTTTTTTCATGCAGAAGTATGCTAGAGAAAGAATGTTTAAAATTCTTTGACAGAAAATTTACTGTAGAATTTAAATTAGCATTTAAATATCAATTTCAAGATCGTGGCTTTATTGGTAGTCTTACCGTCCCCAAGGTTTATTCCTGCACGTTTCGAGGTAAATTAATTTTTTTTTATTTATTCCAATGTAAATAACTGTTTCTAAAAATCAATGAACATTGTGGCTACCACTTAGCATGAACAGGATTTGCCTAAAATAGGTGGTAATTTTCCTTACCATTCCATCCTTACCGTCCCTTTCTTTTCCATTTCGTCCCTTTTTTCCTATACCATCCCCCTTTTTTACCTTACCGTCCCTTCTTTAACACCCCTTTAAGACAATGTTATACCAAAATTTCGTACTAAAAATACTACACTGTTATCATTTCTTGTTTGAATGTCCTGTGGGCACTATGCAAATTCATTAGAAGTAAAAATTTAGAAGAAAATAAAAAGTTTTAGTGATAAAATTGGTAAGGAAAATTAAACTCGCAAGTTTAACATAAACCTCAGTTAAATAAAAAAATTTTCGCTGCTGACCATTTTTTCTTTACTTTGAATCATTAACCCTCTGTCTACCAGAAGGGTCCAATGGACCCTACATGTACATTCAAAATATTTATTCAAACCAGAAAATTCTTCAAAACAAACTAAATGTATAAATCAGACAATAATAAGTTAAATAAACAAATTAAATAGTTTTAAGTAAAAATTCTGGTGTAGAATGTTTTTATAAAACTTGAGTAAAATTTCCGGTAGTTCTAGGGTTAAGGCAATTCGTTTATCAGATTAAAATGTTATTTTAGCAACTTTAATTTCACCAGATTTTTATTCCCGAAAGCCAAAAGATTGTGAGAATGCCCCACATATATATACATATCTTTTGGAATTAACTAACACATTAATAATAATTAGATAAATGTTCTTATGTGGCCCACTACTAGTGCATTTACCTTATTGTGTTGACGAATAAGTCATTCCCGTTTAATTTTGATGTTAGATGTCTTTATATCTATCTTTTATTTTATATCTTTTTCTTTGATGTTATTAAAATTGATATCAATTTATGAAAAATCGGAATTTCCGACACTTATGGCTATTTACTTTCAATTAAAGCGGGAAGGATACGGCAGGCTATATGTAGCTATGAGCGTAGATTTTTGTACCGCATCATTACCGGCGATGAAAAATAATGTATTTACGCCGTTTGTTTTTTCGAAGGCGAAATTGTACGAGCTCGGAAAACATCAACTTGTTAGAAGTAGAACTTTAGTATACTACTTAAATGAAATACATTGAAGCAAGACATTTTACACGGTATTGAAATTTGTACTCCTAGAAAAGGACCCAATTTCTCACCGCCCGAGATTCTTTTAATTTTTATGAAACTTTAGCTGTAGTAATCGATGATATGTAAGATATAATTTTTAGTGTAATTTTAAACTACATATTTTTCAAGTGAAATGAAGTATGTGATGTGTACGTGAAATTTTCAAGGAACGACCTAAATAAAAACTTTAAAAAATGTATTTGAACTGAGCTTCACTTAAAAGTAATATCATTTTGATCAAGCCAAGTTCAAATAAATAGCAATCGACATAATTGTTGAACATTTTTCTGACATGTGGTTGAGCAGACTATACGAAAATTTATATTTTGAAATTGAAATTAATCAAATAATGCAAAGAATTAAAAACGCATTAGCGATTAACCAATTGTCCCGGATAATTTTTATTGTTTATTTTCTGTTATCTGTATAAATTTAATGAATCTGAAAAACGTTAGAATTCTGGATTTGAATCAAACTTAATCATATTGTCATACTTACATAGTGGAATAAAGAATACAAATATGAAAGCACAGTTCACAAATAATCTGCCCGAGACTGTATCGTCAGTAAAATCCATTGTGCATCCAACTTCGAAAGTCACATATTTCCCGATTTCAAATATTGGTCCAATGCACCATATGGCTGAATAAAATACACAAATCAAGAGTAGAATGGAAATAGTGCGCTTGGAAAACCATGCAGCTAAAAACAAAACAAAAAGGAATGATTTTAAGAATTTCAATATCAAATGAATGTGCATAAAAGTTAAGTCAGATAAAAAAAAAATCACAATCTGATTTAATCTGAATTTTTATGAACTCATTAATCTATTGTTCATTTCTAAAATGAAAATAGAATGAACAAAACACTGAAACATATGTATGACTGAGTAAATATATAAATTTTCATTTCTTAAAATATGTACTTACTTCCCTGTGGGTGGCATAAGTGCATGTAGCGCAATACTGCGATGAGGCTGTGAATAACCATATCATAAGATCCAAAAAATAACGCTAAAACGCCAAAATATAAACATCCTGTAAAAGAAATGTGTGAGTAATTATTTGAAAAATCTCCTTCATCAAAATATTATTGAGTAAAATAAAAATAGATATACAAAAACATAGTTTTATACTGAACATGCTCATAGATTAATTTTTTTAAATTTGTTGTCAGCTTTAATGAAGTGAATGTTCGTTAAAATCATTCTTTTTTTTAAAAATATAATCTGAATAAAAAAGGGAAGCTAATGCAAAAATGAGATACAATGAAAATTCCTGGATCTATAATAGTAGGCTGAATAATATAACAGAGTCATTAATCCTTATTGTTTAACTTATATTTCTATATTTGTAAGCAGTATAGCATATATAAACTTACCATTACGAATGGACTTTCGTCCGATAGCGATACTGTTAAACTTGCTAAGACGGAATCGCAAAATATTGAGGAAAAATCCGTTTTAACACGTTGAGTGCCATGGTGACTGACACTGAAGCTGAAAAATTTACAATATTTTAAGTAATTTTTAAGAAAGTATAATCCTGTAATAAATAAAAGATAAGTAAATTTTAAATAAATTTTCAGTAATTACTTAAAACAATATATATATTTAGTTTTATACCATATTTTAGACTGTCAGTCATCGATGAATGACGCGTTTTAAACGGAAAGTCCAGTGTCAGTCACCGGTGACTGACGTGGCTCTTAACGTGTTAAGCAGGTACCACATCCGTTATAGAATCACATCTGCTAACACGGAATCGCATATGACGGAAAAATTCCGATTTAGGCAGGTTTTTGACTTAACAGGTATAATTATAGAACGTTTTCCCATTGGAACTATAAAAATTTCACCACTAAGGCAGGGTTCCGTTGCAGACAGGCCCCATTTAGCCTGTAATTGCATTTTGTTATTTTAATCGAGATCATGAATATATGTATATATTATATTAATGCAGACCGTTACACACAGATTTTTCTCCTTTAAATTTCTTCGTTGGTCTGAAACTTTGATAAAAGGCAAACTTATTTTTAATGAACGCACATTTTAACCTTTTTCATAGCTAAAATAGCTTTAACCAATATACATTTTGTTTAGTTTAAATTAGTCTTTGTGAGAGATCCAAACTAATTACTTTATAATTGACTAAGTCAAATTTAATCCGCCTTAGGAGGTTTACTAAATCTTCTATGTAAAAACTGCGAAAGCTAGGGAGGATGAAATTTTTAATTTTAGAATAGAATTTCGTTATAAAGAGGTTTATTTTCACAGGGTTTACTGAACAAAGTACAGTAAAACCTGTGAAAACAAAATCGCTATGAACCCCCCAAAATGCCGTTTTAGGCAGGCTTCCGTCTAGGCAAGTAGATTTTTAAATTATTCCTTTCGGAGGAACAATAAAAATTATTCGTTATAGACAGGTTCTGGCTTCACAGATTTTACTGTATTAAGTTCCACTCGATGCAAACTAACGAATAGTATGGTACGAAAAAAAAATTAAAATTAGTTTGTGTGTCATGAAAAATCGGGACTTTTGGTGTCCCGCGCACTGATTACGAGAGACAGGCAACACTAGTAGGCACACAAACATCACTTGACATATTTCAACAATCATGTGTGCAAAACTGCGGGTTTTGCTAGTGAATACATATTTGAAATTAAACATAACGTCATTTTCTTTTGTAGGCGAAAATTTTTCATACAGATTTTCCTGTTTTTGATCCATGCACATTTTAATGCGTAATAGGTTATTATTAGATATATTTCTAACAAAAGTTGACGTCATGTTTACCAGCGGGAATTCTGCAGGCTAGCGATTTTCGTACTTCATGGGTCACCTCGACATCCTAATCTCAATAACCGGCAGAGTAAAAAGTCCAGAATTTTGCGTTGTTTAGACGTATTAATAGTAAAAATTTCGATTTTATTAATCAAAATTCTCACCGCTTGTTAAATATGGTATCATTTTCAAACTGCACAACTTTGGGTTGGTTTCACAAATGGAAAATGACGTCATACAAGCCCGTAACCTTCGGCAAAGTCAAAAGAGAAGGAGAGTGCGGCTTTGATTTTTTTTCTTTTTTTTTTTTTTTTTGGTGAAGCTAATTTACATATTATCTTTCCCCCCTCTACTTTAATGCTATATAAATAGAGATCGAAGTAGAAGGCAAGTATTTAATTTTTTGTTTATTAATATGTAGTTGGTAAAATTGAATTTATCATATTTGAAGGACCTTTAAACAAATTGTTATCTATTACAAATACACACACACACACAAAATTAATTCTTTCCTTTGTTTGTACAGTAGAAAAATAACAAAAAATAAATGTTTAACCCAATTGTTCTTAAATTAAGATCATGTAGAGGGAACATTTATAAAATAAATAAAAATTATTTTTTTAACGCACAGAAAAGTGCGGAAATACATCGGGGAGCAAGGACGTCGAACAGTGACATCAGAAATTCGTCCGGAGGTTTTATGTCGAGTGAGTGTTGAACCGACGTGGCCCGACCCATCTCGAGTCAAATGAACGAAAACTGTCAGAGCTCGGCTGGTGACCGGACCAGGTCTTTGTCATGGTGATCTCTTAAAATATTCTGCTCCCCTCCCCCCAAAGTCAAAGCGTTGTCCTGGGTAAGACACTGTGAGAAAATAAATATTATTATCTTTACCAGTATCACCATTTTCAAATTTCTGAAATCACTAGTGCATTTATCCTTATCATGATTCGTGTACAAACTACAGAATTTTCTGTACTTACCAGACTCATCGAAGATCTTGAGAGCATCATATCCAAGAGCTGTTGCAATGGACATCGGATGTAAAAACAAGGAAAAAAGCAGGTCAGAAACACAAACAGATATCAAACACCATTGGAAGGTCCGTAATTTTTTGCGTCGTACACCCATGACTAATAATACAATGCTGTTTGATATCACAGCTGCGGAAACTATAAATATAGAAATTCCAAATGATGTTTAATAATGCATTATTAAAAAATATATATAATTTAAAGGTGTATTAAATTAAGTGTTTAGTGTGTGAAGATATTCAATCAGATTAAAACATTTAATGAAACAAGAGAAGTTTTGAAGCATCTTTCACTTTGAGATTCTTTTGTATTGTGCAAAACT
The DNA here is from genome assembly GCA_963932465.1 of Maratus speciosus. Taxonomy (NCBI): domain Eukaryota; kingdom Metazoa; phylum Arthropoda; class Arachnida; order Araneae; family Salticidae; genus Maratus; species Maratus speciosus. Next base: position 458,078,221 of record OZ010796.1, on the reverse strand, counting down.
TACCATAAGGAATCCAGACAATGTCGTTCATATATTACGTATTTTTACGTACACACTTGAAGCGAAAATTCTGTGAAATAACACAGATTATGCTGGAAATGATTTATCTTAAATCTTTTGTAATTTACAGGGGCTCAAATTCCGTTAAAAACACTGAAACTTTCTATAAATTTACTGTAGGCTCTGTATCTGTGCATCTATTGAAATACTAAAGGCCCTGTAAATTTATATGCATAAAAATACTGAAGATCTTGTAAATTTACTTGAAAAAAAAATCCAAAGATGGTTGTGATTCGATTGGTCATACCGTGAATAAATTAAAAAACTCCTTGTACGCGATTGTCCACAGGGAACTGACCATTGTCCGCTTTTATCGCTCTCTCCAACCTAGACCCACATGTGATTGCATTAAAAGACTTTCCCATTCGCCGATTATCTGCAAAAGAAAAACATGACTCCAGTATTTTATTTTTTATTTATTTTGTTATGTTTTATTACTTTTTTTTTACTAACTCGGATATAAATCGACCCTCCATTTTCAACTCCTAAATTTTGTCTAAAATTCTTCGACTTATACACGAGTAGAGTATATACGGTAAATAAAATTATCAAATATCCAGAGCTGTCAATACTTCGTTTTTTTTTTTTTTTTTTTTTTTTTTTTTTTTTTTTTTTTTTTTTAATATTGCTATTTTTAGGTTCGTTCGTAATTCTATAAATACGTAACATCTATAGTCGTCGTTCAGTCCGTCTGTCGGTCTGTTTGTCCGTCCACATATAACAGGGCAAAAACTACCCAAACAGAATGGTCTGAAATTTTAAATATATAATTGTTGCCAACTTTTGTCGAGTTATTTCAAATTTTATGAAAATCGGATGTATAGTTTAATTAAAGGGGCAGTCAAAAGTTTTCCGTTACATTACGGCCAATGGAAAAAAAAATATTTCAAGTGTGTTTTAATGATGTTACAGCCTTTTGAGCAGAATGAAATTGATATGCACTTATGAAGTGTACTAAAATACCCATTCAGTAGAATATGTGGTACAAAAAATATTTATAAAACTAGTTACAGTACGAACGCACCTCATTTGCCACGTTTGACGTGCAATTTCCAACTTGTTGAATTTTCGTCTTATTTAAGAATTTCTGTATTAAATAAAGCAAAAACTTCTATTCGAAAATAGTCGTACGCAAAAATCCCCAGGATACGCGCCTGTGAATATGTTATCACGAAAGAAAAAAGAATACTCTGTACAATTCATTGCTATTTTTTATCATATAAAATTAAAATAAATACATAAATATATAAATAATGTAAGTTAAATAAAATTTAAATATTATTATTTTTACCTGCGGTTGTATCTTTATATTTCAGTATATGATAATATGTATAATTTCAATAAAATCAGTTTTCAATGTAAATTATTTTACAAATAAGTATTAAAAAAAAAAAAAAAACCCAAAATATATGCTTAAAAGGCAATAAATACTACTGAAGTCTTTTTCAATAATATTGAAATCTCCTAAAAGTATGATAAGTATTGAAGAAAAATCTCTCTCTCTCTCTCAAAAAAAAAAGGGGGGGGGGGCTAAATGTAATGAATTTAATAAAAAATAAAGCGTTATAAATAAAAATATTATATTAAAGACCTAAACATTGACATTATAGTTATGTTATCAGGCACAATTAAAAACTGGATAAATCTAAATTGAAAGTGAGTTGAACTTTTAAAGGGATCGTTTAAATTTCAGTTGAACTTTAAAATGATGAACGGTAATGAAAACCGAATATATTTATTATTACTATTATTAAGAATACCATTTTTTAATTATAATTATTTTTTCCGAACTTGCTATAAGTAATTAATTGGAAGGAATTCTTGGTAAACTATAACTGAAATAATTTTTTAAATGAAATAATATTAACAGATTTTCATTAAATGTTTACTGTTTTTTGTCAAATATTTTAAAAAATTAAAACTTTAAACATTTTGAATTATTCATTAAATTAACAAAACTGTTTTTAGTATACAAATATGTAAAGCATTTTAGATTCAGTTTATCTGATCATATTTTTAAAATTAAATTTTTGAAAATTCGCCATAACTCATTAAATTACTAAAATTCTCATCAGGTAGAAATTAGCGGAACATTTTAGATGCAATTTTCTAATTATATTTTTACAGTAAAACCATAACTTGCCAAAATCTACTCTTTAACTCGATGTAGACTTAATTATTTATCGCTTATGCTGTACTTACCAATTACAATTAAGTAAGCTGCAATGAATGGATTTGCAATAGGCAAAGGTGTTTTGTTTCCCTCTCTTAAAGATTTTTCTTCCAAATTATTTTGCTCGTAGTCGTCTGATGTAATTTCATGCAGTGGAACAGTTGTAGAAAAATTTGTAAGATCGCACGTTTCAACACATATTTCCACATCAGTTTCTTCAAACATCATATTAAAATATCTAGTTATCTTATATTCTAATATCAGATATTTTAAATTTTATATGTCGGTGAGTGGATATTTATATTGAAAGCGCTTTCTGTGTATCCCTTTTTTCAGCACTTGAAATTACTGAAAAATATTATTATTGGTTGAATTCCTAAAATTACTTACCCAATCAGATCAACTCCATGTTGGGAACTGTCTAACATCCTTCCTCCATCGTTCCTTTAGAGAACCATCTTACTCATAAAGGTGCTGTCAGTGCCATACGACATACAACATTTGAGAATAATGTGTTTATGGAATTCCTCGCTTTTATATGGAGCGAAATTTCATATAGAACAACGATGCTATATCAGTAAAATGAATGGCTTAAGAATATAAGCTTTTATACAGCATTTTTATCACTAAACTTGCCACTATTCATACTTTATATTGAATGACTTTACGGTGAATAGAAGTCATTTTCATACTCACTCATTTTTGTACTTCAAATAATGTGATGTTCATGGGATGCATACAATAAATTTCAAAAGTTATTGACAAGAAATCGAAAGTTAATTTGAGAAAACTCAGTGTCATGATGTTGTTGATATACATTTAGAGGTCGACAACCCCACTTAATTATTATTATTATTATTTATCTTTGTTTAGATTTGTACTGATGCCAACAGTAAAATTTCCCTACAACCTATTGCCCCAGTAAATTAATCTAAAGCTTAAAGGAAAATACTTAAGAAAAGTATTTCATATATACTACACCATATTAGTACATTGTAAAAAAAGATATTACCGCATATACCCGGGTATAACTCGATCTCAAAATTACAAAGAAATAATATGTGATTCCCTTTGAATACCAGTATTTTCCGTATTTTCATCTTTGGTTTATTAAGTTGCAGAAAATTATGGCAAAACTGGCGGTCCAGTAAATTAATTTAGGGATTAAAGGAAAATAATTAAAAAAAGTATTTAATATATACTACAGCATATTTGTAGTGTAAAAAAAAAGACATGCCGTATTTACTCGCGTATAACTCGACCACAAAATTCAAGGGAAATAATAGGATTCCCTTTGAATACTAGTATTTTTACCTTTGGTTTATTAACTTGCTGAAAATTATTACAAAAATTGCGCCCCAGTAAATTAATTTAGTGCTTAAAGGAAAATAATTAAGAAAATTACTTAATATAGGGGAGACTAGGGACGAAAGCTAATAGAATGCTCAAACAGTCTTTGTTTCCTACAGATAATCGAAATACGTGTGAAAAAAATGAATTGTTAGGCGTTTTAAACATAAAAGTTGTGTTTTTTAGAAATGTTTTGTAAACTTTTTTCAGATAAAATATATCATAGAAATTTAAGTAAGTAGGTTTTAAGTAATATCGAGCTCCAGGCATAAAGATTGTACAGTAAGTTAGGCTTAACACAACAATGTGCTGTTCTTTAGAAAATGGCTATGTGGGGAGTCTTGACCAAGTCGACGTGAGGGAGGATTCACCAGATGCTCAGAGATCCCTTAATTAAGTGATTTTGGAAATCTTTTTATTATACACTGTGCGTAATGAAATGTTAACGTTTATACATACAAAATAATGTAAATTTATTCTGTAAAGCTACAGTAAAAGGGGTTGATGGAAAAGAAAATGTTTAAAACAGATTAAAGAAAGATGTGAAAAATTGCTATAGTATCCACTGCAAGAAAAAAATTTATGAAATATAATTGGGAAAGTTGACAGAAACTTTTTCCACTTAAATATTACTTACAATAGGTAAATAGAAACAGTGGAAAAGTCTAGAATGTACGAAAGCAGCAGTCTTAACCCTTTCAGGGGCAGTGGTATGTTCATGAAACCATTTCATTTTAATTCCGAAACGTCACAATGACACTAGAATTTTGCTAAAATCTTTTCCATTTAATATGTATGTGAAATATAGCCTTTTTCTTATTTCCAAATAAATTTGTTCGTAAATTTCGGTGCCAGTCATTTATTTCAACATTTTAGTACTGAAAGTACTTTGCCCTTGAAAGGGTTAAAAGATGTTAATGATAAGTTAAGTGCTTATGTAGCTGCAAAAGAACGTAGAATTGATCGAAAAACTTTAGGAAGGTGTGTAGAAAAATTTCACCAGGATAATACAGTGAGATGAAGCTAAACTAAATTACAACTAGAGTTGCCAGGTCGAGTGTCACAAAAAGTAGGACAAGGTGACAAAAAAAAAAAAAGCGGAACAGTTTCTCCTAAATCCGGACATAATAATACACGAAACCCTATGAAAACGGAACCTCTCTCTAACGGAATACTGTCTTAAATATTAAAATTTCATTTCCCATGCTGTACCAGACAAAATCCTGTTTAAAACAAAAATTTTCTCCTCTGACTTGCGATTGCGTCTAAACAGGTTTGTTTAAGCATCATACTTTCAAAAATGTTTTTTTATAATTAAAGCATGTAGCATAAAGTTATTTTGCTTTTTTTAAACTGATTTTATTTCTCTTCACAAATATTTCAATGTAAAACAAAGTGGGTCAACCCTCCCATATGTGGGGATCCTTGACCCATTATTTTCTTATGACTAAATTCAATCATTTTTCAAATGTCTTATATATTACACTTATGTAGCAATTTTATTTTGATAACTGACTGTATAACGAATAAAATTATATATAAAACTTTATTCTACGTTCAATATTTAAAAAAAAATCATTTTATAAAAATGTGGGTCAAACGTCCCTAGTTTCCTCTATACTACAGCATATTAGTGCACTGTAAAAAAAAAAAACACATACCGTATATAAGCGTGTATAACTTGATCACAAAATTCCAGATAAATACACTGCTTAAAAAAATTAGGGGAGCAAGCAAAAAAGTGAAGAGAAAAGTGCAAGACAGCCATGCATTGGCATAAAATATTGAGGATAACATGTATATCAATGCGCAATACAGAAAAAAAGCCGCAAAAAAAAAATTGCAAGAGAGCTTTAATTCTCTGAAACGATGGGTAGAACGTGAAAAGATAATTTTGGGCAACAATTTAGTTACATGTAAATGGTAAAAAAGTACTGTTTAGGAATGATGCAAAGTATTTAATATGGCGTGTGGTCCCTTCGAATAGATAAAACTGTCGCATACCTGTTTTCCATGGATTCGATGACTTCATCGATACGTTTTCAGGGAGTACTGCTCCACTTCTGAAGAATTGCAATCCCCAAGCCCCAGACAATAAAAGGAGGCATCAGTCTTGCTGCAATGGATCGTCTGAGTCGGTCCCAAACATGCTCGATCACAGTCAGGTCAAGAGAGCATGTTGGCAATTCCATATTCTGTATTGTTTCAACTTTAAGAATGTTCTCCACAGGACGAGCTGTATGCGGCGTGGCATTACCACGCATGGAAAAAAGGAATCACCAATAGCTGCAACATAAAATAAGACATGAGGTCTCAGTATCTCGTCTGTATAATTTTGGACCGTCAAAGTGCCATTCCGAATTATGTGCAGGCCCCTACGTCCAGCTATGCTGATTCCAGCCCATAGCATAAACCCACCTCGCCTGTAATGTGATCTTTCACGAAGGAATGTGCGGTTATTTTGAGTGTCCCATTCTTTCCATGCTAAAACACATCGCATGTCACATACAGACTGAATCGGGACTCGTCCGTAAACAGAATTTGACTTCAACAACATTGCCTCCAAACTCGATGTTCAGTTGCCCACCTTCTTTGGGCCGCACAGTTGATTGAGGTCAACGGATTCAACGGCCCATCGGTTTACGTACATAGACAGCATCTTGGTGAAACCTATTTCGGACTGTTTGGCTGGACACTCTTCGTCCTGTGGCCAAGAACAACTGTGTTTGCAGCTGAGTAGCATTGCCCGTTCCGTCTCGACGAGCTGTTAACAGGATATATCGGTCATCAGTTTCTGAGATAGAACATGGCAGACCTTGCCCTTGTCGATGTCTATCATTCCATGTGTCTTGGAATCCATTCCATAGCCTTGCATTGACGCTTCTTGCAACTCCAACAGCGTCCGCTACACTTCATTCTGTTTCCCCAGATTCAACTGTCTCGATAACACGTCAACCCATGGATTCCGGTAAATCACATTGTTGTGAAATTTTCAAGTCATCTTTTCTCAAAACACAAGCTGAGCAATTGAATTTTACATCTAACAAGGAGAGGGCCAACCTTGTTAATCACACATTTTGATTATTTTAATATATCTTGTAGGGTAGAGGCCCCTTAGTGTCAGGTTCAACGGATTTTATCCAATGCTCCTTAGTTCTTGAGAAACCGGGGGGGGGGGGGGGTCTAATATTAGTACACAACTTAAGTACTTACTTTGCAACAACAATGCTAGATTAGTCGTAGCTCAGTTGGTAATGGTGTTTACCGGCTGATTCGCGGGCCCGGGTTCGATACCTGAATGCGCTACATTAGTTTTTCTCATTTTTTGTTTTATAAATTTACTTGTAAGTATAACTTAATAATCTCATTGTCAATTAAAATTTTTAATATTGTACATCAATTACAATTTTAACCTATTTAATTTTTTACTTTTAACTAAATAGTTGTAATAAAGCATCATAAAACTGTTATTTTTTTAAAAAAATTACTTTTAAAATGTATTTCATATATTCTTTATCGATGCAATGATATTGAGCAATTGTGTCAATTCGTGATTTTAAAGAAACATCATTTACGCATTGCTTTAACAAAGGAAGTCAATGCGATAATACTATTATTCTGTTTTGAAAGTAACAAGCATAATTATATTAAAAATTAGCATCAGAATTAAATTACAACTGATTTTTTGCATATTAAAGATTTTTAAATTTGTAATAAGTATGCTTGCGCTTTCAATTATTTTGCTTTTCCCTTTATCTTCTTTCTGCTTTTATTTTTATTTTACTTGAATATTCCTTTTTTTTAATCATAACTAGATGGCACCACAACAGAATTTGTCACGATTTTGGAATTTTTATCATTCAATAATAGATCCAATTTCTTTTTAAACCTCTGTAATGGATGAGAATTAATAGTTTACAAATAAGAAATGATAAATTTAAGTTTGTTAACATTATAATTAATGTATGATGTTAAAATTTTTAATTGAAATTATTAAATTATAATTACAACTATATTTATAAAACAAAAAATGAGAAAAGCAAATGTAGCGCATTCAAGTATCGATCCCGTGCGCTCGGACCAGCCGGCAAACGCCATGCCAACTGAGCTACGACTAACTTATAACTTTGGTTGCGAAGTAAGTATTTAAGTTGTGTACTAATATTAGACCCCCGGGTTTTTCAAGAACTAAGGGGCATTGGATAAAATCCGTTGAACCTGACACTAAGGGGTGTTTACCCTACAACATACATTAAAATAATCAAAATCTGTGATTAACAAGGTTGGCCCTCTCCTTGTAAGAGTATGAAACAGACATTTCTGCAAAATCCCGATTTCTGCACTTGCTTTTGCTAGTTTTTGACGTCATAAACTTTGATTTGCATGGGAAGTTTTCATCATCTGTTTTCTACTACGCTTTAAATTATGGATGTTTTATTTATAGGTTTTTCGGTTGCAATCCTTTCTCTACACTATAAAAAAAAAGACACATCTTTCTTAATTTACAAAAATGTACCATAATTACGAACGCAAATACTATATAATAACCTCTTGCGAGTCACCCAAGATTCTGGAAAGTGTTCCTTTATCTTTAGAAACCTCATAAAACAATTTATTTTCAAAATTTAAAGAAAAATTTTTAAAAATAATTTTTTATTAGCTGCCCGTAGTTTTCGAAAGTGTTTCCGATTAGCTTTTACAATGCATTCATCAGTTCTTTCTATCAAGAAAGTCCATTTTTCGGAATCTATCAAGTAAAAATTTTCAGCTGCATAACTGAATTTGTGCATGCAATATTAACAAGATACTGTTAATTTTCATATTAATGTTAATACTGTTAATTTTGTATGTTTGTTTGTTAAACATGTTTGCTGAATATCAAAATATTTACCTGAGAATTAATAGCCTCCGAAAAAGTGATATTCCGATTTAAGAAAACTGATTATTGCACTATAAAATCTACTCAGAAACGTTTCTGAAAATGACGGGCAGCTAATAAAAATTAATTTTTATAAATTCTTCTTTAAATTTTGAAAATAATTAGTTTTCTGAGGTTATTTTTAAAGGTAAAGGAACGCTTTTCGGAATCTTCTGTGACTCGGAAGAGGTTATTATATATTTTCATTCTTGATTATTACGCTTTTGTAGATTAAGAAACATCTGTCTTTTTTTACAGCGTAGTAAATATTTTCATGTTCATGAAACATGTTCTGCAGACAAACAGGATAAATTAACAGCATTAAAATTAACTTTATTTTGTTTACTCTTGAAGGTATAAATTGAATAACGGAGCTGAAAATGTTTAATCGATAATTAATTGAAAACATGAATACATCAAATGATTTATAGTTTTATTACTAAAATAGGTGTAAAAAAATTAAAAGGCTTTAAGACAGTAAAACCAATTTATAGATGCTAAATATAAAAGAATTCGCCGGAGTCCTGAGTGCTTTCGACCAAAACCTGGTCATCATCAAGGGGTGAAGTGAGAAGAAATCAGCAAACCTCCAGAATCAATCAAATGCACACTGGTTTAAATATTACATGGCGAAACCAAAATTGAAAAAAAATGGGGGAGGGGGAGTGATTGAGTCCATGGAGTGAAGTAGTGCACGTGAAATCCTTTAGAGAATTAATTGACAGCATACGAAAGGACTATTAAGAAAACCGATTAATGCACTACAAAAACTAACCAGAAACGTTTCCGAAAATCAATGACAGAAATAGAAACGTTGATTTCAATAATGCTTCTTTGAATCTCAAAAGTATATTGGTTTCTGAGGTTGCTACACTGTTAAAAGAAAAAAAAAATCTGTATAATTTTTACAGAAAAAAACTGTTCCTTGAAATGCAATTTGTTTGAAAGCTATATTTCAATTTACTGATTTTTAATGGTTTTTAAAATATTTTTCAAGAATGAATTAAAAAAAATGTATCTCTGTCGCGTGTAGCCCGATTACTAAAGGTAACTCGTTTGCACTTGAAACAACACACTGTAAGAAGAAAAAAAAAAAAAAAAAAGTCTGACAAATTACCGGGGAAAACCGTAAAATTTGACGCCAGTAGTAAATTGTTTAATTTACAGAAAATTGTGTAATCTGCTCATTAAAACAGTTTTATTCCATAAAAAATACAGATTTTTTCTGTAAAAATTACAAATCCATATTTTGTACAGTAAAAACTGCTTTTTCTTTAAAACAGTAAAAAGTATGGATTTGTAATTTTTACAGAAAAAAAATCTATATTTTTTGCAGAACAAAACTGTTTTAATGAGCAGATTACATATATTTTCTGTAAATTAAAAAGTTTTCCACTGGCGCCAAAATTGACAGCTTTTTCCGTTAATTTGAAAGATTTTTTTTTTTAGTGTAAAGATAAAAAAGCTTTTCAGAATCATGGGTAACTCGGAAGAAGTTATTTTACATTTTCATTCCTGGTTATATTATAGTTTCGTAATTTAGGAAACATTTGGCTTTTTTTACAGTGTAGATGCAAGTAAATATTTAACAAATTTAAACCTTTTCGGGAGAATCAATGTCTTTAATCATTCAGTAATTCATTTTGAACGTTAAAATATTGATATACCCTATTTACTGGCGTATTTTGCGCACTTTTTTTTCCAATTTCTTTGGTTCTAAAAGTAAGAGTGCGAAAAATATGCGAGATTTTTTTTTTTTTTGTAATATTAATATTTCTCGAACGGCAACTTATGAATATAAAGAGAAATGGCCTTTTATAAATATAACATTTTAATAAATGAATAATTAAGATTAAATAAGTTGTATAACAGTTTCAATAGGTAGTATATTAATTTTTGGAACAGGAACAATATAATCCTTTTTCATTTTTTGAATTATAGAATAAAATATTAGAAAAACCTTTTATGCTTTGAGGCATGAGAAATCAAACTCCAAATTCTATGAGATGTATTTCACAGATTAGCAGCGACAAAATTCTCATTCTCTTTTAATTATTTTTCTTAGTGGATATTACTGTTTACGCTAATATCAAATATGGTTTTATTCATTCCCTATTAGTGTCAATTGGTCCGATTTTTAAACGTTCCAAGCCCGTCCACAGCGCGGGACCCCAAAAGTCCCGATTTTTCAGGATGCACAAATTTCTTTTACATTTCTTTTAGTAAGTATATGTATCATTCTATTCGTTAGTCTGTATTAAATGGAACTTAACACAGTAAAACATGTAAAACAGAACCTGTCTATAAAGGAATTTTATGATTCCGCCAATAGGAATACCGTACAAATATACCTGACAAGCAGGAAACCTGTCTAATACGGAATATTTTATCGATCCCTATTAATTCTGTTTTTACAGGTTTTATTGTACTTTGTTTAGTAAAACCTGTGAAAAAGGAGCTTGTTTATAAAGAAATCCGTCTTAAACGTAAACATTTCACAGTCGCTGCGGAAGGAGTGCCACATGTCTAAAACTGTAAAATCAGATACTTCTCCAAAACGGTATTTGTTTCCGTTCTTAGCGGTTCCGCTTTCACAGATTTTACTGTGTAAGATTAATTATTGTGTTTATTTAGTGTAGTAAAACCTTAAGACGGAATTTGAAGTGACTAGAGAAGGTATCCATTTTAGACAAGTTTTCAGCTTAGCAGGTGTAATTTAGAAGTCGACCGAAAATTCGTTTTTGGCCCAAAATCTGAGTTTCGCCGAAAATTCGGCCAAAGACTCGGCCAAGCCGAAACTATCTATATTCTAAAAATTTCATTTCTTCCTTTCGAAATTTTTAACATTACTCGTTGATTTGAGCTGTATAGGCTCAAATGGGACACCCTTTATTTATTGTTATGAATTTCAATGTTTATAATTATCATTCATGACTGGCTCACGATGTGAGTGCAAACTATAAGGCAAGCAATGCATGTATGCCTAAACTTTGAAGGCGTTTTTCACGTGCTCTTTAAAAACTGTAGACTTAACAGTAATAGAAAACTTTTAGTTTGAAACTGCAGAAGTGTTTCGAGTACTCTTTGAGAAAGTTCTAGTACAACAGACGTTCATTTACAAAAAAAAATCATTATAAAAAATAAATCGAGGTAAGTATACCTAAAACATTTTTTTATTAGATGAATTTTGTATAATTAGAAAATCATTCTGTGTCGTAGATGAATTAATTAAATTTTATTTTATATAAAAATAAAAGTTTTGGTCAGAGGCACGGAGAGCCAACTTGGGCCACACATATACTAATTACACGTGTAATTAATTAATAATTCTGTACATTTATGTATGTATTAATTACTTTTAAAAAGTTTTGGACATTTTAGTTTTCGTTTTCGACCGAAAATATGAAGATTGCCGAAAGACCGTTTCGGTCTTAAAAACATGTTTCGGTCGATCCTTAGTGTAATTATACTTATAGCATTTCTTCCGTAATATGAATTTCTTACATTTAAGATAGGATTCCGTTATAGACATAGACAGCTATATTTTCTTAGGATTTACGGTATTTTTATGTCTTGATAAAGACGGCCTTGTCCCGCGTTTTGGAACAATGGACCTGGCAACACTTTCTCCCAATTCTCCTCCATCTGTCCCTTTACTGTTTTTGTTCAATAAAATACTCTACCCCGAATATGAAATTTACTTATGTCACATTTAGTGTTGACAGGTGTACCGATTTTCAGGAGTTTCAAGACCCGCCCCGCGTAACTGCGCGGGACGCCAAAAGTCCGAATTTCTCAGCAAGCACAATTTTTTAAAATCATTTTCACACGGGCTATTCATCAGTCTATATCAAGTGGAATTTGATATAGAAAAACCTATGATAAAAGAACCTGTTAATACTATGTCAGCTTACTTTCAGTTTTTAAAGGATTGTAAAACACTGTAAGAATCTTAGGCTGCATTCTTGTTTCACAAATAGCGAGAATTTATTTTTTCAATTTTTGTATAAGACTGGTATAAAAATAAGACTGGTATAAAAATAGAGTCCAAACTAGTTTCAGGCACGGACTGAACCAGAGAGCTGAGATCATTTTAGGTAGCTTTCGGGTCATCCCATACAAAATGAGCAAATCAGTTGTGGCAGACATGTCACAGATTTTAATGAAAATCATTATATAAGCAGATCATATCTGTTTATGAGTAAATGTAACAAAATAGATTTCAGGATTGTTTATTTAAGTATTAAAATTTACATTAAATGTGGATGCAAAATCGAGATTTTGTCAACATGCTAAAAACTTCAATTTGGATTATTAGCCTTAGGAATGGAAAGACTGTATTAAAAATTATTTATAATTAGGAATGAATAATAAGTAGCAGATTGGCGTAAGTTAGTAATTGTATTTTTATTCCTTAATTAGAAAAAAAAAATAATTTTTTTAATTTTTGAGGGAAAAAATCAATATTTCTATTGTTCATTTAAATATGAAGGACACCTCTGACACGTTTAAAACAACTTGACGTTATAGCTAAAAGTATATATTTTAAATATCGAAACTTTCATCCTTGCCTTTTTATTCCTTAATGAGAAAAAAATAAATAGTAAAAAATGTTGAGGGTAAAATGCAATATTTCTATCAGTTCTTTAATAGTGAAGGGAAGCTTTTTAAAACTTTTAAAATATTTGATATTATGAATAAATGTGTATATTTTAAATATGGAAACTTGTATTCTTGCTTTCAGTTTATTTTTACCTCAAGAATATTTTTAATTAAGGTAGAAAAAATGATTCATTTAGACAAAAAATTACCTATCCCTATCCTAATTAATCCTAAATCCAAAAAAAAAAAAAAAAACTAGATGGCAGCACTAAATTTGTTTTCCCATGAAATCGTGCAATATTTTAAGAAACGCGCCTGAATTCAAAGAGAAATAGCGAATTGAATAACATTACTATTTTGAACCCATTTTTGTTATGTTAGGAATCAAAAGGCAATCTTGAATTTTTTTGAGCATATCATGGACTTATTAATCTTTATGTCTGTGCAATATTGTTAATGTCGGACCTGTCCTTTATTTACTTTTTGCTCATACAGAAGAGGAAAAATCATGATTTTGTAATTTTTTTTTTAATTTTCTAAGTTTTTTTGAAGATGAAGGAAATAAATGGCAACTTTCAAACTTGAGGAATTTGATCTTCATATGCAATACTACACCAGGCATCAATGTCACAGATGTTTTTTAATTCCTTTGATTTTTATAACGTTTCTAATTTTCTCAAAATTCACAAATTTTCAATTTTTACAACGAATTAAAGATTAATCGTGGTCTTACCATATTATTATTACTCAATAAATAGGAAAATAATTTTTCAGAGGTTACAATATTATAAAAAAAAATACGGAACTTCAAACTTGCAACTTTTGACGACTGTACACATGTCATTCTTTATCACAAGTTTTTTAAATGTCCAAAACTGCTAAAATAATTTATTTTTTGTGAAGATATTTTGAAGTGCTCTATTTTAATCTGAACTGAACCTGTGTATCAAATTTTATTAAAATCAGTTTCTATGTGGCCACGACTTTTTTTAAATTTTTGCTCATTTTACGTGGAATGACCCTTTCATTACAAAAAGCTACCTATTGCAGCCGTTTGGAGGAAAGCGATTTCAAAATTTTTGGTATATTTTCACCGATCATGACCCTCAGACCGCGAAACCACCTTCCGTTCAAATGTTGATATACATATAATATATATATATGACATTTATTGTCACACTGTAACTCTGGTATTTATGAACCGATTTGGATGTAACTTCGTGTGTACATAGTACATACCAATGTCTCGACCGAGTTCGTTGGCCAGCTTCATCCGTCATCTTATTTGAAAATGGCGACCATTTAATTTTTTTTTATTTAAAATTTAAATCAGGTATCAAAAAATTGGAAAATGAAAAATATTTTTTTCTTACGTGTTTCACCTTGATACAAAGATTCCGGAGTAATATCTGTTTCGTCTATATATTAAAAAATGGCACATTGAATTTCTAGCATGGTTGACATTTTGAAACGACATGATTTTTGTCACCCGATAACAGGCGTATTTATGAACCGATTTGGATGTACCTTGGTGTGTACATAGTAAATACCAATGTTTCGACCGAGTTTGTTGGTCAGCTACATCCGCCATCTTGTTTCAAATGGCGGCCAATTAAAAAACTTAAAAAAAATTTAATTTAAAATCAGGTACCAAAAAATTGTAAAATGAAAAATATTTTTTTCTTATGTGTTTGACCTTGATACAAATATTCCGGAACAGTTTTTGTTTCATAAAAATAGCAAATAAAGCCTTTGTGCAACAAAATTAAAAAGCAGAAAAACCAACGTTTAAAATGCACAAATAATATATGAAAAGCAGCAAACAGCTGTTTCGAATCTACTAGCGAGATTCTTCTTCAGTGCAAAAGGAACAGCGTGCTAGAAAAAGCAAGGCTGAGCCAATGTATTATAAAGCTCAGCCTTGCTTTTTCTAGCACGCTGTTCCTTTTGCACTGAAGAAGAATCTCGCTAGTAGATTCGAAACAGCTATTTGCTGCTTTTCGTATATTATTTGTGCATTTTAAACGTTGGTTTTTCTGCTTTTTAAGTTTTTGTTTCGTCTATGCATAAAGAAATGCCGGAGTTATAGCACTTTGAATTTCTAGCGTGGCTGACATTTTGAAATTACCTGATTTTTGTCACGCGATAACAGGCGTATTTATGAACCTATTTGGATGTAACTTGGTGTGTACATAGTACATACCAATGTCTCGACCGAGTTCGTTGGCCAGCATCATTCGCCATCTTGTTTCAAAAGGGCTGCCATTTAACACGTTGAGTGCCACGATGACTGACACTAAAGCGCTGAAAATTTACAATGTTTAAAGTAATTTTTAAGAAAGTATAATCCTGTAATAAATAAAAGGTAGGTAAATTTTAAATATTTGTTCAGTAATTATTTAGAACAATGTATATTTTTTCAGTTTTGTATTATATTTTAGACGTCAGCCATCGGTGAATGGCGCGTTTTAAACGGAAAGTTCGCTGTCAGCCACCGGTGGCTGACGTGGCGCTTGACGCGTTAAAAAAAAATTAAATTTAAAATGAGGTATCAAAAAATTGGAAAATGAAAAAGTTTTTTTATATGTGTTTGACCTTGATACAAAGATTCCGGGGCAGTATTTGTTTCGTCTATATCTTAAAAAATGGTTGAGTTATAGCACTTTGAATTTCTAGCATGGCTGACATTTTGAAACGATCTGATATTTGTCACGCGATAACACGCGTATTTATTAACCTATTTGGATGTAAGAAGGCATGTGGATAGTATATAGCAATGTGTCGACCAAGTTCGTTGGTCAGCTTCATCCGCCCTCTTGTTTCAAAATGGTGGCCATTAAATTAAAAAATATATATATTTAAATTGAGATGCAAAAAAATTAGAAATTGAAAAATGTTTCTTTCTTAAGTATTTGACCATGATATAAGGATTCCGGAGCATTTTTTGTTTTGTCTTTATCTTAAAAAATTACTCAGATATAGCAGTTTGGATTTTTAATGTGGGTGACATTTTGAAAAATCTGATTTTTTGCCTGCGACAGCACTCGTATATATCAACCGATTCCAATCTGAGTGAGCATGTGCACAGCAATTACTAAGGTCTCGACCAAGTTCACTGGTTAGCCTCATCCACCATGTTGTCTTAAAATGGCAGGCACTTCAAGATATCGCCGAATTTGGCAACCAGATATAAGTTACTTCAAATAAAAGCACCTTGGATAAAGTTGTGTGGAAACTTAGCCTTTTCACAGTTTTCCACATGTAAAAACCCTCATAAATGATACAGAATCACGGCCTATGTAGACTACATGTATTCGTAAGAGACACTAGAAAATTTGTCTAAGTCTCAGAGTTTGCCGGTAACATAAAATTAAATAACTCCAGAGCGATCAATCTTACGAAGGTGACACTTTGGAACAGCGTAGATAAAAGGATGGCCACCTGGTTCCCACTTTGTGACACCGAAATATGCGAGTAAGTGCTTCTCGAAATTGCATACTTTGTCAGGAGAGTTTCGTGTGCAAAAAGTGGGTAGGGCCTCACCTAGCGATTAGGAGGTCAGCTGTCAAAAGGATTTTGACAGGCGAACCAATGCCAGTGGATGTTGGAAACTCGCATTGTTTTCCAGAGAAAAATTAAGCATATATACGAGATCTCTGAAGAGATCAGGAGGATTAGACTAGAAGAGTTAGCTAAAGCTAAAACTCAAAAGAGGTTCTTCAACCTGGGGGAGAGAAAAGATTCTCTCTAGGCTTTTTACGGAGATCGCTCCGTGGGGGAGACAAGATTGTTCTTTCAATGGTTACAAAGCCGATCAGCTGAGTCACAGCTGGGTTTTGTCAGCGGAGAAGCTGATCGAACGGATGACTGCGAGTCAGCACTTCTAAAGGACATTATTTACTTTGAAGGGACCATAGTGTTTCACAAAGACTTTTTAAATACCTAATATGGACTTTGACTTATTATTCTGTCAAGAACTTTTATCAGATTCTCCTACCTTACTAAATCTTCATTTTATCAAACTACCTTCTTAAGTATTTTGTTGTGTCAGTGTTGACAATATATTTAGCCAAGAGTGTTTGCTGTTTTACGAAAACAAAACCTACAATTTTTCATCTTACTAAAATCTTTGTCATCACGCCTCTGAGGAGATCACGTCACGTTACCGACCTCATCTGAGGTCACCACAACTGGTGGCAGCTAAAAAGAACTTTGTTACAAAAAATAAAGTGGTAGTGAGGCAGTGGAAATCTGATATTGAAAGACCCGTGTGCTAACCAGCGGACAGCAGGACGGAAAAACAGCTGCAGCGAAGGACACAACAACCAAGCTCTCCAAGAAAAGGCGGACGGAACTCCAAGAGATCCACTGGGAGCCAAAAGAACTACCCCGGAGCAAGCAGACAGAAGCCAGATCCCCTGGAAAAGGGCTAACGTGAGACGGACAGCGAGGAGGACAGGCGCTTCAACGACAGTGCACTGAGATTCAGCAATGGCCCACAACTGATGATCACCGGTGTCCCGATCAGCCCACATCTAGTATTCAGCAGTAGCCCACAACCGGCAGTTCAGCCGATGACGAGTCGAAGCAACAGGGGAGGTAAGCTCATAAAAAAATTTTTGAGTGGCTCTTATTTTTAAAATTATTTAAATGTGTCAAGTAAATAGCTAAAGTTTTGAGGCAAAAATTTATTGTGTGTCTTCGAAAAAAAAAATAAAAGAAAGCATTAAGCTAAGAAGATTTAAAGTTAACTTAAGTAGTCTAGCCTGTTAATCAGGTTTAGGATCTGGGATTTATTCGGGAAGAATAAATAGGAAAATTTTTCTAGTACTGAGAATAGAAAATTGTCAGGATGAAATTGTACTTAGAGGTTGAAAGAAAATAAAAACCCAAAGGGAAGAGCTTTTTAAATTAGATGCGCAAGGTACACAATGTTATTAATAGATTTGTGAGGGAAAATATTTTATAATTGTTGGTTATTGTATACAGAAATTTTTTGAATTTATGAAAAGCATTGGTAGCACTGGATCAGGATTGCAAGGTGTGCTCAATCTTAAGAAAATTTAAGAGTTTTTCAAAAAGGTTATACGTACAATTGGTATAAAAATATTAGATACTTTGTTTCATTTTGTGTGCATAGGGATTTCAAAGCTGAAAATTTTATCTTGCATATTTAACAGAAAGAGAATGTATTAAAATAATTTTATGGTATATATCAAATTTATTCTTTATGTTACTGTTTGTATTCAAAAGGTGTTTATAAAAGTATTCGTAGCATAATTTAAACTTGATAGGTTAAAATTATTTTTTATATGTCAGGTGACAGGATTAAATTCTCTTTGATATTATTGTTATAATTTGAGTTAAATTTAAGAGTGTACAATATAGCAAAAATTACGGCATATTGTAGAAAGATTGATTTGCAAAAATTAGCAGACGAGCTGGGGGTAAAAATTGAGGAAGGCCACACGATAGCAATAATCATTCAAAAAATTGAGCAGGCAAATGATTACGATGAAGAACTGGCGCTGATGCAAGCTGGGTACATTGTGCAGGACAGGGAGGAAAATGCAGTTAGAGAAAAAGAAAATGAGAGGCTAGAAAGAGAGGAGAGAGAGAGAGAGAGAGAGAAAGAGAGAGAGTATGAGAAAGCAAAACTTGACAGGGAATTTGAATTAGAGCAATTGCGGTTAACTCAAGGCGCGGAGCGAAGTAGTTCGAGTGCTAGCAACAGATCCGACAGAGGCTCTAAAATCCAAATTAAATCTATCATGCATAATTTTGACCCTTAGAAATCTGACATTACGCTTTTTATAAATTTATTCGAAAGACAGGCAGAAAGGTCGGGTATTGAATCAGAGGATTTAGTCACGTATCTTTTAGCATTACTGCCAATTGATATAGCGGAACTTATACTACGGGAACCGAAAGAAAAGGTAGACAGCTTTAATTATGTCAAATCAGTTCTATTGACAAGATATAGATTAAGCGCAGAAGCTTATCGCGTAAAACTGCTTCGGCATCAAAAAAATCCGAACAGTCAATGGAAAGATCTAATATTCGAGCTAAACAGCTTTCAAGAAGGGTGGCTAAATGGGTTAGATATAAGTACGATAGAAGAGCTCAAAAGCTTACTAATTACGGAGCAATTAAAGAGAAGGGTGGCGACCGAAATGAAGGAGCATTTCATTGACTCTTGGGCTTCGTACAAGAACCCGGATAGTTTAGTCAAGGATTTGGATGGGTATGAAACGATAAAGGGCCTCTCCAGAAAACCATGGAAAAGTAAGCCCCCCATCGAAAAAAGATTTGAAAGGACCAGATACGCCAAAAAAGAGACAGAAAAAAATCCGGAAATTAAATTAAATTGGAGGGATAAAAATGAGAATAAATAAAGGGTAAATATATTTGATAAACCTAAGAAAAATGCGTGTTTTAATTGCGCAAGTTCAAAACATTAAAAACGGAATTGCCCAGAATTAAAAAAAAGTGAAAACCCGCACAAGACTGTGCATAATATCAGTAAGAAAATAAACTTGGAGGAAGTTTTGAACCGTATCTGAGTCGGGGTACAATAAATGGCGAAGAAATCACTATATTACGCGATTCAGGATCGAACGTGGACATTTGTCCGAGTAAATTAGTTAAAACTAATCAATTAACTGGTCAGGTCAGCTGGGTAAGACAGCCGTTAGTTCAGGATCTGCGGTATCTTCCTATAGTGGAAATAACGCTAGAATTACCCGAGGAAATCACTGTAAATACGACAGCAATAGTGGAAGACAAAGATTCTGACATAAATTATTATATCTTAGGAAATGAAACCCAAAAATTAATCGAATCAAATAAGAGCATAAAACCCAAAATTATAAATGCTGTAATGACACGGAGTAAAACCAAAACTCAGATGGAAAACGAAAACTCAAGCTGTCAAACTCAAGATGCGAATCAGCTGGATAAAGATCCATCACCGGACAATAGGTAAAACCCCGCAGAGTGTGCAGAAACGGTAGATAATAATAGAGCGGAGTTGGACAACTCAGGAGGAGGGAGAAAGGAGCAGCCAATTTTGCTTCCGGACCTAATCGTAGATGAAGCCTTTTCTCTAAGTAAGGTGGGGAGAAAAGAATTTGTGAACGAGCAAAAGACAGATAATACCCTGCATGAGATTAAGGAGAAAGCACTTAAAAAAAGTCGTTCTTCGAGTACAGAAACTCCTTGATAATAAGAAAAACGACCGATCATAGAGGCTTAGGAAGAATTCAATTAGTTCTACCAACGAAGTTTAGACAGGCTATTCTAAGCGCTTGTCATGAGAATACAGCAGCACATTTGGGAGAAAAAAACGAAGGATAAGCTTTTGAGATATTTCTTTTGGCCAAACGTCATAAGGCAAACGGAAGAATTCGTGAAATCATGTCATCACTGTCAAATAGTTGGAAAGTCGGGAGAAAAAAAGGCCCAATTAACACGTGTGCCAGTCATAGCAGAGCCATTTTCAAAGCTATCAATTGATTTAGTTGGACCCCTAACAAAGTCCAAAAAGGGAAACAAATATTTACTAACGGCGTTATGTGTGTTTTCGATATTTCCAGAGGCAATCAAGATACAAAATATGCTCTCAGAATCTGTAGTGGAGGCTCTTATGCAAATCTTTTGTAGACTAGTCTACGCAAAAGAGGTACAAACAGATTTAGGGAGGTCTTTTACGTCATGTCTTACGACATCATTTTTAGATAAATTTGGAGTCAAGCTAAGGCATTCAAGTGTATGTAATCCGGCCTCAAATAACGTTGAACGGACGCACAGGACAATCAAACGGCTGTTAAAAGCCATGTGCACAGAGAGTGGAAAGGATTCGGAAGAGAATTTGCCCCACGCATTACTAGCATTGAGAAATGCGGTCAGCAACTCAACAGGGTTCAGTCCAGCGGAGCTCATTTTCGGCAAAAATTTAAGAACACCGGAAACATTATTATTCTAGCAATGGACAGGTGACAGTCAGGAGCCTGAGCTAGTCACAGAATATGTTTTTGGACTAATGAATCGGTTAAAAAGGTGCCAGGAGCTGGCGAATGAAAATATGGTAGTGAGCACGGAAAAACGCAAAGCTTGGTACGATAAGAAGGCGGTCGAAAGGGAATTTCAACCAGGGGACCAGGTGCTTGTATTAGTAGCTAACAAAGCAAACAAGATGTCAGCGAGCTGGACGGGTCCAGGCAAAATTACCACTAAGATTTCGGATACAAATTATAGCGTAGAAGTCTCAGGTAGGCGCGAAAAATTGCAGATTTTTCATGTAAATCTACTGAAACCATATATACAGCGGGTAGAAAAAATAAATGTATTAACACACGAATGCGATAATTTAGAGGACTTACAAGAGATGGAAATAGCATTCCCATTAGATGAGCCACATAATTATAACTTTGAAGAAATTATAGAGAATAGCAAATTAAAAGAGAGATGTAATCCCGAACAATTGCAGGAATTAGAAATCTTACTGGGGGAGTTCAGGGAGATTTTTTCGAATAACCCAGGGACTATGCACATGGAAATCCATGATATTGAAGCCACAGATAACAAACCTATCAGAATAAGACCCTATAGAATGTCGCGCAGACAGGAGGAAATCTTAGAAAAAGAAATAAAAAGAATGCTGGAATTAAATATTATAAGGGAAAGGGAATCAGACTACTATTCGCCCATGATTCTTGTGGAATCAGCTGGTAAGAATCCTCGCTGCTTCATAGACTATAGGAAATTGGACTCAGTAACCAAATTTGAATATTATCCACTCCCTAATATTGAGGACAGAGTAGAAAGAGTTTCAGCAGCTAAGTACATAAGGGTGCTCGATCTGACTAAAGGATATCGGCAGATACCGATGACGCCCCAAGCTCAAAAATTAGCCGCATTTGTGACAAACACTGGGATATATTTCCCACTGAAGATGCCATTTGGTTTGATCAATTCGTCATTCAGATTTTCTAAATTCATGCCAAAAATGCTGAGAGGGTTAGAGAAGTTCTGTCCGCCCTATCTCGATGATATGGCGATTTTCTCAGAAACATGGGAAGAGCATCTGGAGCATCTCAGAGCAGTACTTACTAGAATAAGAGAAGCAAAGCGAACGGTAAAAATAGCAAAGTGCAAATTCGCTCAAAAGACAGTGAAGTACTTAGGGCACATAGTGGGAGAAGGGCAACGGCGGCCGGCCGAAGCGAAAATTAAAGCGATCACTGAATTACAGCCACCAAAAACTAAATCAGAAATCCGCAGATGTTTATGTATGGCAGGATATTATTCGTGCTACATAAAAAATTATGCCTCGATTGTCGAACCACTTACAATGGCACTAAAGGGAAAAAGAAAAAAGAAAAAATAGTATGGAGCGAGGAAATGAACAGGGCATTTGACACTCTGAAAGAAAAGCTTACAGCGGAGCCAGTTGTTGCATGCTCCCAACTATGACGCAGAATTTATAATTCAAACGGACGCGTCAAATTCTGGGTTAGGGGCAATACTCGCGCAGAGACAAAATTCAGAGGAGCATCCCATTATTTATTTGAGCAGAAAATTTACGGAGACGGAAAAAAAGTTCAGCGCGACAGAAAGGGAATGTGCAGCGATAATTTTTGCCATAAAAAATTAAGGTATTACATTGACGGACAAAAATTTCTGATCGAGAGCGATCATAACCCATTAACGTTCCTAAAAAACAATTCAGGAAATAATCCTCGTCTTCTCAGGTGGGCACTAACATTGCAACCCTTCCAGTATGCAATTAAACACAGGCCAGGCAAGGAAATAGCTCATGTAGACTTCTTGAGCAGGACAGAATAGTATAAAAAAAGGCAAATTAATTGTATATAGTAAAACTTCTATAATTTTCTTGTGTTTGTAATGTGTATTAAAAATGGTATTAGTATACAGAATATTGTACAAAAAATGGGTAGGAAGGAATTCTGTAAGCTTATAAGAAAAGGGCAGGTAGACAGTTAGATATAGGTTTTTTTGTATGTGAGCCACTCAAAAATACCTTTTTTTTGAGATGCCCTCTGTGTTCAAAATATTCAGTCCTGCAGCCAGAATATTATCTAAAAGAGGGGGGGTTGTGGAAACTTAGCCTTTTCACAGTTTTCCACATGTAAAAACCCTCATAAATGATACAGAATCACGGCCTATGGAGACTCCATGTATTCGTGAGAGACACTAGAAAATTTGTCTAAGTCTCAGAGTTTGCCGGTAACATAAAATTAAATAACTCCAGAGCGATCAATCTTACGAAGGTGACACTTTGGAACAGCGTAGATAAAAGGATGGTCACCTGGTTCCCACTTTGTGACATCGAAATATGCGAGTAAGTGCTTCTCGAGATTGCATACTTTGTCAGGAGAGTTTCGTGTGCAAAAAGTGGGTAGGGCCTTGCCTAGCCATTAGGAGGTCAGCTGTCAAAAGTATTTTGACAGGCGAACCAATGCCAGTGGATGTTGGAAACTCGCATTGTTTTCCAGAGAAAAATTAAGCATATATACGAGATCTCTGAGGAGATCAGGAGGATTAGACTAGAAAAGTTAGCTAAAGCTAAAACTCAAAAGAGGTTCTTCAACCTGGGGGAGAGAAAAGATTCTCTCTAGGCTTTTTACGGAGATCGCTCCGTGGGGGAGACGAGATTGTTCTCTCAACGGTTACAAAGCCGATCAGCTGAGTCACAGCTGGATTTTGTCAGCGGAGAAGCTGATCGAACGGATGACTGCCAGTCAGCACTTCTAAAGGACATTATTTACTTTGAAGGGACCATAGTGTTTCACAGAGACTTTTTAAATACCTAATCTGGACTTTGACTTATTATTCTGTCAAGAACTTTTATCAGATTCTCCTACCTTACTAAATCTTTATTTTATCAAACTACCTTATTAAGTATTTTGTTGTGTCAGTGTTGACAATATATTTAGCCAAGAGTTTTTGCTGTTTTACGAAAAGAAAACCTACAATTTTTCATCTTACTAAAATCTTTGTCATCACGCCTCTGAGGAGATCACGTCACGCTACCGCCCTCATCTGAGGTCACCACAGCTGACTAATTTCGCGAAATTCTCATTCCTAATGATTTAGTATTGATAAAAATTAGTACTGAATCTTCTATAATCGGTTTCCACTAAATTGAGCTTCGTGTGGTTGAATAATATAATATTTAAAAATGAGGAATATGAAGGCTACCTCTTCCTCCCGGCACTGGCCGGAAGGACTTTTTTCCTTCCAGATTACCGCAATCGTAATGGAAATTACAATTGTTTCAACGAATTTCCAGGTTTAGTTTCAATTTCACTGATTTTTACATGATATTTCCATTTCAGAAAAATTCCCTGATATTTCCATGTTTTCCAGGTTTTCCATGTCTGTGACCACCCTGAGTCAATCACAGAAGAGTATAATCAAAACAAAAAACGCAGAGTAGAAGGGGAATAAAGAAGCAAATTGGAAAAAAAAATATATAATAAAATGAAAACACACATATATATTAAAATATGGGACCACATGAAATAATAAAATAAATAAAGGAATAAAATATAAAAAACAGACTAATATTAATGAAAAAAAAATAAATTATATGGTAGTATAATTCCTGTACCTGATCTTCGTAAATGCGGTGTTTATAATGTTCCTTATAACGGCTGTGATTTATGTTGTATTGGTCAAACTAAAAGAAATCTTGAAATCCGTTTAAAAGAACACTTTCGTTATGTAATTAATCAAGAAATTTCTAAATCTTCTGTTGCCAAGCACTCTTAAGATTCCGGCCATAATTTTAATTTTCAAAATGCTAAAATTATCTATAATGCCAACAGTATCTCTGAGTTGGACTTTCTTGAATATTTAGCTATTGATCTTAATCGTGAAGTTATTGTTAATGATAAATCTGATTCCACGATGCTCTCTGCAGCTTGGAAAAACCTCTTCAGTACTACCATATAATTTATTTTTTGTATTAACTAATTGTAGTCTATTTTTATATTTTATTCATTTATTTATTTTTATTTCATGTGTTCACATATTTTAATATATGTGTATGTTTTCCCTTTATTATAATTACCCGACTGAAAAGAAGGGTTATGTGTTTCACGCGTATCTGTGTATGTGGATTTCTTTATACCCTCGAAACATCCCAACGGCTTGATGGATTTTAATGAATGAGGTCTCTATAAATTCGTCTTAACGGCCCGATGGTTATAGGCTAGGTTTTGTTTTTACATATCCAATAGGTGGCCGTAAAATACAAAATGGTGGTAGAGACGGAAAAAAAATTACGCACCCTATTGAGTGGCATATCATTGGATAGGTCTTTCAAAATGAAGACGATGTTTCATTGACTATTTTACAGTCAGAAGCTCCGTTAAAATATTACACAACCTGGAAGTTGTGTATGTAAGATCTCTAGCTGTACTGCAACTCTAACCATCATAGACATCTATAGATCTCATCAAAACAGTGTTTATAGATATGAACTAACAATTAAACACAACTTAAAAGTCATCAATACAAGTAAATACAAAAAAAAATAGGTAAGTAATATAAACAAGTAATATTAAAAAAAATATTTTAAGTCAATTCCTACTTAGGTCAGTAAGAGAATTTTTTTCTCCCATTCTTCTTTCTCTTGATTGGCGCTTAAAATGCCTTGATCAAGAAGAGGGCTCTCTCGGTCTTGAAATTCCTTGATCAAAAAGAGGGCTCTCTCGATTATTGAAAATTAATTAATTTAATTAATGAATTAATAAGAACAAACAATCTTCTTGAAACACCATCAAAAATTTGTAAATGCGCATTTACAAATTTTTGATGGTGTTTCAAGAAGATTGTTTGTTCTTAGTCATTCACACCAGTTTTAACTTATATTCTTTAATGAATTAATGTTTGAAAAAACTGGATTAACATCAAATGTCATCCACTACAAGTTTAAAAAAATTATTTGAGCTTGATTGGATGAATAATAAGTATTTTATTAACGATTGAAAATTTGAACAAGATATATATAGCGAGAGAGTGAGCTAATAGTAGGCATTGAAAAAAGTAGTTTCACATTGATGAGAAATAATTAATTACTTCGCTTTTTACGCAGTCGAGTTTTTTGATTTATTAAATTTAATTGTTTATTTATTTTTAATTTTATTTTCATCTACTTTTTTTTCAGTTTGCTTCCTCATTCCCCCTTCTACTCAGTATTCTTTTGTTTCGATTATACTCTTCTGTGATTGGCTGTTGTCTTCTGCTTTCCTATTAGCTGTTGATTTCTAATTTCCAATTGGCTGTCTCTTCAGCTTGTTTTCCCTCCCCTTGTCTCTCATTTCAGTCTTGCTGCTGATTTCATAGTAGAAGAACGTCTTTTTTGCCCTGACAAAGAAAGACACAGATCTTTTAAAAGGTCTAGCGCATTTAACAGTTTTGATGGTATTTTAAGAAGTTCTTTTAAGACTTACCAAATAATAAATAGGCTGGAGGAAATTGTATCAAGGAATGAGGTTTGTTATTGCACTCATTAACAACCTGTTCCAACAATTTTGTCCAAGGAATTTTACGGGACGGTGCATTAACTTTACACTTCAGCCTGGTCTGATTCAAACATTCAACTTTACCATTTCTCTGGGGATGATGGGAAGAGGTTAATCCCTGTTTTACTGTATGATTCCTAAGGAATTTCTTAAACCTTGAGGCAGTAAAAGCAGGATTTCGATCCCTAAGTAATTTTTGAGACACCTGAATGTTGAAAACTTGCTTAAGACAATTTGTGTACGTTTTTGTATATTTTGTTATTTTGTACGTTTTGTTACGTACAATTTGTGTACTTTTACAATTTTAGAGGAGAATGCCCAGACGTATCTTGTGGCTTGATCTGTTACAAGGTGAAGATATTTTTTTGTTGAGTTATAACAATTGAAACCACCAACAGTATCAACAAAAAGAATTTCAAAAGGTTAATCCGTGGCAGGCATAGCTTGTAGTAAGCCTAATTTTCGTTGTCTGGGTTTCTTATTTAGTTGACATATTTCGCAATGTTTTACAAAATATGAGATATCTTAGGTGATGTGAGGCCAACAGTAAACAGGGGTTATAAGATTAAGCATTTTCTGTACACTAGGATGACCAAATTGTTCATGAGCAGTGAAAAGTAATTTTTTTCTTAATGACAGAGGAACTAATATTTTACGAAATCCATTTCTCTTATGTGTTACAACATCATCTAACTTTTGATAATTTTTGTCACCTACATTTTCGTGGTTTTTTTCAGCCTTTATTTCATCTAAATCTAACAACGTTGTAGTAGGTTGTAAATAATGAGAAATGGAATTTCGAGATAACATGTCAGCCTCTATATTCGTTGATCCTTTTTGATATTTTACTTCATAATCGAACATACTTAATTTTAATATCCATCTAAGTAGTCTACTTCTTAAGTTTTTTACATTTTTTAACCAAACTAAAGCTGCATGGTCGGTATGAATGGTGAATTTTTGTCCGTGGAGATATTAGTAAAACTAATCTAAAGAATCAATTATGGCCAAACATTCCAATTCAGTTATTGTATAATTTTTCTCATAACTTCGTAAAGCTGTAGAATGATAAGCAACTCGGTGTAATGTGTTGGATGCATCAGGTTGTTTTAAAACTGCACCAACAGCAATTTGAGATGCATCAACGAATATGTGTACAGGCAATTTATGATTAAAAAGTTGTAAAATATGTTTAGAAATCAAACAGTTCTTTAAATGTTCAAAAGCTTCTTGACATTTTTCGGACCACTCCCATGGCATATTTTTCTGTAATAAACGATTAAGAGTTTGCCGGATAATGGCGTACTTATTAATAAATTTATGATATACATTAATTGAACTAAGAAATCTCTGAAGTTCTTTGACATTAGTGGGAGTTTTTAATTTTTTGATTGATTCAATATTTACATCATCAGGTCTAATCTTCTTATCTTCTATTTTATAACCCAAGAAATTAATTTTGCTTATTGCGAAAACACATTTAGATAATTTTAATTTTATATTTTTTGCTTACAAACCTCAAAGATTTCTATCAAACTTTGCATGTGTTCTCGTTCTGAGGATGAGTAAACTATAATATCATCAATACAACTTCATGCAAATTAATTTTATGCTTGTTAAGAATTCTTTTAACAATTTTATTGAATATTGCTTGTCCTAATTTAATTCCAAAAGGCAAATGTCGCCACTCGTAATTTGCAGAATTGGTTACAAAGGCTATTTTTTCCAAGACCTGTGAGTGAATCGGAATATGCCAATACCCCGAAGCCAAGTCTAAAGTAGAAAAAAATTTGGCTTCACTTAATTTATCTAATATATTATCAATTCTGGGTAAAGGTTCAGCGTTTTTTTTAAGTAGGGCATTAAGTTTTCTGTAATCAATACAAAGTCTATTTTTCTTTCCCTCATCGCGCTTAAACGCTAAAGTGACAGGGGAGGCGTAAGGACTGTTACTCTCTTTAATTAAACCCGCTTATAATAATTTTTCTACTTGAGAATTAATTTCTATTTCCTCTTGATGTGAGGTTCTATAAGGTCTCTGGGAAACGGGTAAGTCTGAAGTCAAAAGAATTCTTTGAGGCTCAACATTAATTTTACCTACATCATACTTGTGCTTGGCAAAAATATCCTTAATTTTAAGAAGTAAATTTTTGAACTGCTCATTTATACATTTAGCAATCTGAAGATTGACATCATCTTCAGAGACTTTAAGTACATTTTCATCATTCCCTGTTTGTTCATACTTGGGAAAATCAACATTATTTTCTTCTGCATAATTAAAATGAAAAGAAAAAATTTCTGCGTTAGGTTGGTAAATATTTTTAAAAGTCATATAATTCTGTTTTACCCTTAGGATTTGGCAATCAATAGTAAGTTCAAATTTACCACATTCATATAGTAAACCTAAGATAATGTAGGGTAATGGGGTGTTTATAACATAAAATGTTACTTGCCGGCATATGTCCCCAATTTGTAACGGGAACTTACATGTTCTATCTATCCTTATTACCCCCTGGGCCTGTTTGACAAACAAAGGTGGTATTTTTCGCGTACGCAAGCGATGTTGTCTAACAAATCAACGAGGCAAACCAGTAAGATTTGATCCGGTAACTAAAAACGTATTTAATAGTTTTAAATGTTTTTGCATGAGTTTTCGAATGTCCGAATGTACCCGGATACACACATTTGTCATTGTTTTTGAGGTTGAGTACAGTCGATATCGGGATTCGGAGCTGAGGGCATTGTAGTTCGAGAACTATTATTTATTCGAAAAGGGCAAGTTTGTCCCCAATGATAAGCATTTAAGATGCCCTGTCTTTCACACAGCCTGCATGAGGAGGGGGGAAATTGTGTTTGAAAGTAGATATTTCCCGAAACAGGTCTCGTATATCTTTAATTTTGACCCTCATTCCGTGGCCTTATGTTTATTTGTACCTGATAATTAGGTCTAACAGGGGACCTATATCCTTCATTATAATAAAGTCTTGAAAACTGAGGTCTAAATTGTTGACGATTTTGTTCATATTTTGGAGTAACAAAATTGCTAGCTGGTATAGGTTAGGGTTGAATTTGTGACTCGTGAACTTTCAATAATTTACTCACAATAGTTAACCAGTTAACCATTCGGTTGGGTTTTTCAGGGGCTATTCGTCAGTAAGGTTTTTATATCGGAAGATAGTCCGCCAGTAAGGCCCTCTAAGATAAGTCAATCATTTAACACTAAATGTCTTCCCATTTTTAATTTGTGGTGAAGGTATTGCATCAGAGCAGTAGTTTGTGTTAATTTAAGGTTAGTGAATTTTGTAAAAGTATGTACAGATAATGCTAAAAACTTTTCCCGTAGGGTCTTGCTAATTTGTGAGAAATCTGTGCAATTTTTGCAATGTTTAATATATGTGGTTAAAGCAGATCCCTTAAGAAATTTACCGATATTGTTTATTTTTTCTTCTCATTTAATTTCTGCTCACGGCATATTTTTTCAAAGTATAACAACCAAGTATTTGTACTCATAGAGTTTTCATGGTCAAATGGAATTATGTGATATCTTAAGGGGGATCTCATTCATGGCCATAGATTGGTTTAAGAAGTCATAAATTTCAGTTTTATCTAAAGCATTCTCTACGTTAACGGGAGTTTCTCCCACGGTTTGTGAACCCCTATAATCCCTTCAGATTTCATTTTATCCTTGTCCTCTCCACTGAGTTGTTTTTTCCCATTATTCGTCTGGTCCTCTGATTCATTATTCTGTTCCCAGACATCTGAGAGGATTTTATTTCAACCTCTTTCCCTTTATCTGCCATATTTATTTATTTATTTATTCTCTTAGACCAATAATTTCACGCTCTTAATTAATTTTCAAAGCTTTAACTACTCAATTTGTATTTTTTTTCAATTTTATAATTATTAATTCAGTTTATATATTAATATAATTCAGTAAATATTAATTTAAAAAAAGACTACGTCAGTAATTGGATCCTATGTACTTTTAAAATAACCATCATTCATTCATAAAATAAGCATAGTTCAAATAATAATTAGAGCTTACACTGTAAGATAGTAAATTTGGTTTATAAATGATTTAATGTAAAAACCGTCGTTCTACGTTGCTTAGTAATATCTACGGGAGTTCTGAAATTAGGTGAACTCGATTATGAAAGATTTAAAGTTTTACTGACTGCATTTTAATGACAGTTGCACATTTAGTTAGATAATATTTCAGGGATTTTTTCAATATTTATCACATGATTCTAAATTGTTTAGTTACGGAGGTATGCGGAAAAAGTTCTCAGTGGTATAGTAAAGAAAATTGGAGGATATACACTACAGACAGAGGCTATATGCTATTTAATATATATGCTATAATTATGGAAGTTGTGCAGAGTTTCTTAAAAAATCCAGAAGTGATGCGACGTATACCTATCCCTACATCCCTGAGAGTTCTATAATCAGATTAATGCGTTTATGAAAGCTATATTTAACTATCGCAATATATATAAAATGCAAAGAGAAATTCCATTTCAATCAGATAATTTTTCAGAAAAGATGTTGGTATAAAACATAACGTTCAACGTTGCTTAGTTAAATAATTATGGGGAAAGTTCTAAATCAGATGAACCTAATTTCAAAAGATTGGCTTTTTTTTTAAAGGTTCCGCTGAATGAATTTTTATGGGATTTAAACTGTTAATTAGGTCATTTTTAGGGAAGGTTTAGGTACATTTTCCAGATTAAAAGATTCAGCTAAGTGGATTTTGATGGAACTTGATCGGTTAGTTAAATTTTCAGTGAATCTTTTCGTATAAAACATATTATTTGCTTGGTCGTCAGGTTGCTTGATTATAGAATTATGGCTGAAAGTTCTAGAATCAAGCAAACCCAATTATGAACGATTAGCCTTTTCAATAAGTCCAATTAACGGATTTTGATGAGACTTGCATTGATAATTTTTCATGAACGCTTTCAGTATATTACATATTGTTCTATCGTTCTTTACCGAATCCTATACTAAATGATCAACTAAAGAAGTTGGTCCTTAACAGCCTAAATTTTGTATGACTCAATAAAAGATATAATAGCCTAATGACGTTCATATTGTTTTCAGCAATTCTTTTGGACATTCCAGGAAGATGTCCATATTGCTTTAAAACGCATAATCAAATTCATAGATATATTTTGTTTGATTCAGGGTTTCTTTAGAAAAACCGACCAGCGTAGCGGGCGAATGCTGCTGGTATATATATATATATATATGGGTGTGTCATAAGTTCGCGCAAACTTTAAAAAACATAATAGAAAAAGTAATGCTCAGAAAAAATTTCGGTTTGCGCAAATATGATTAGAGAGACATTGGATTTTTTTCCATGTATAAAAAAAATATTCCAAAAGTAACCGACAGAGGGCGCTCACACGTCATACTGAGACGTTTTATGCAAATCAGGCAAACGTAAACAGACAATGAAACAATTTACAATAACATGACACTGTGCATTATTTCAGAGTAAAAGGTGTTCAAAATGCCTGGGTCAAGTTTGGAGATCGTGCGAGCTACTCAAACTTACAATCTCGACTTATCTCTCGGTCTTCAGTGAAAGTGCCAGAGCAGTAACGTGGACGAAACTCCAAACTCCTCGTTTCTTCAGAACCTCGAACTAAATTCAGTATCCCATTCAATAAAATAGGTTTTTTTTTTTTTTTTTTTTTTTTTTTTTTTTTTTTTTTCAACTCCAGCCTTTTCTCTGTGCGAAACGTTCGCAATGCAATAGTTGCGGTTTCACCATTCTTGTAGAAAAGTTTAACGACCAACGCTCGATCTGGTAAGGATAGCATGCTGCCGAGATCGAATGACGAACCCATTTCCAGCCTGGTGTTTTATTGCTAGCCTGATTTGCATAAAATGTCTCGGTATGACGTGTGAGCGCCTTCTTTCGGTTACTTTTGGAATATTTTTTTTATACATTGAAAGAAAATTCAGTGTCCCTCTAAACATATTTGTCCAAATCGAATTTTTTTCCGAGCATTAGTTTTTTTATTATTATTTTTTTAATTTTGCACGAACTTATGAAGCACTCAGTATATACTACTTCAATTTTATTCATTGATTGTAGGAAATATAACTCTATATCAATAAGCAAAATTACTTCACTATTTACTTAGATTTTAAAATCCAATATTTTATACTTGATATTTATTGAAACAATTTCATTAACTTAAAATATATTTAAAATTCTTATAGAAAAAAAGAGAAAATGCAATGACAAAATTATTCATAACCCCCCCCCCCCTCCTCAAAAATACTTTTTTTATTATTATTAATTTTAATTCACATTAAATCAAAATATGCGTTTCTAAATTCGCCAGATTTTGTCCATCAGAAAATGTCTTAAGTGACGGTCTTCAAATGATCAAACAGTGAATTAACAATTGCTAAGTGTTTTTAGTTATTTATTTTATTTTGCAAATAAATAAATCTATATATACAGGATGTTTCACTACCAGACCGACAAACTTTGAGGGGTGATAGTAGACATGAAGACAAACATTATTAAATAGGAAACCATGGGGCGCAAACGTCTTCTGTCGGAGCTAGGGGCCATTAAAGTTTAAGGTCCAAAACTTCAAATGATGATAAAAACGGAAAAAAGGGTTGATTCGTTTGCGGTTTTCTCTAAAATCATTCTTTATATCATGATTTTCTACTAAAAAAATTGTAAAGGTTACGTTCAAAAATTGTCGATAGAGGGCGCTTTAGACTTTAGAGTAACGAACAACTACTTTTTACTGTTATATTTTGTATGGGGTTAAAATTATTCCAAAGTTTAGACTTTAACTTAAATTTTAAGCCCAAAATCGAAAAATCGATTTTTAGAAAAGTGATGCAATTAATGCCATTCATTTAAAATATTTTTTATTTTATCGAAAATCAATTGAGACAGTATATTACATTTACAAAAAGAAAAATATATATGCTTACATTTAAGATTTTGGAAAGAAAAGTCATTTAGTAAATTTTATTTCTTTTATCGTCAACAGAAGACAGTAGCAGTAAATTCTATTATCGATACTGCTTTACGTAAACTACAGCAACCACCTCCCTCTAACTCTTTCCAGTTCCTCCACTTCCTCTTCTCTTTCCAGAAGTAGCATTGTGTTACCTTTCTTTCCTAAATCCAGTTTTCCTATTGCCAAAATTCTTAGACAGCATGACTTCAGAATAATTTTTACCCCTAAGAATAAGCTTACCCTCTCGACACTCAAAGATACTATTTAATTATACAACTCATGGGATATCTATAGTATTCAGTGTTGATTTCAGGGGTGGCCCGGGGGGGACATTCCCCCCCGGGATTCAAAAATGCCCCCCCCCCCGGAGGAAATTTTTGACTTTCTCCTTATTTTTCCTAGTAGTGATACTTTCCTTCGAATCCTCCCGAAAAACCTGTTAAGATGGAATCGTAAGATACCGTTAAAAAATTCTGTCTTAACAGATATACTTGCATAGCATTTTTGTCGTCAATTACAAGGAAATGTTCCTTCTAAGGTATTATTTCGTTACAGATAGGTTCAGTTTTTACGACATATAACAGCTTTGTATAAGTAAGTCTTACAAGCTATTCGAAAAATCGTACAAATAAAAAAAAAATTATGAAATTAATGTTTATTCTGTTTATTAATATTTAACCTTTCAGCTAACTTTTTGCACAATAGGTGCTTGTCATATTTTTGTGTACAATAGCAGTTATAAGATTTTAAAGAAGAAGAAGAAGAAGAAACAAATTACATAATTATTAATTAGCATACCGCTAATACTTGCATAATATTTATTTAAAGCATACCGGTAGTAAAACTTAAATTTTAATTTTGGTGCCATATACGAGATTAAACTGTAAGAAATTGTTGTTAAATACTAATTCCAATTTTTTTTTGTAAAATTATAAAATAACTGGTATAAATTTATTTCATTAACATTTTCGAAAAAATTAAATGCGGTAAAGTCTGGGAAACAGACCCTGTCTATAGCGGAATGCGGAATCCTCTTTTAAACAAAAAAAAATACGGTTCCAGCAAAAATAGTGCACTGCGTGATACTTTCTAAGGCGGAAATGTGTCTGTAACGGAATTTTTCTTCCACCCCTTTCAATTTTATATTTGCGGTTTAATATACTACAGTTGCTTTCATTGGGACCGTAAAAAGTTTTCTGGTTAGGAGCAGATTCCATTATTGACAGGTGTGATGTCAAATCACATATTTTTGGCTTACTTACTCTAATTGCATCAATTATTAAATTATTTAGATATTTTTAATTAGACTCTCAATTTCTCTAAAATGTATTTAAATTATACCATAAAATGTATTTTTTCGCTTAATATCCATTATTCAATCTTAACAATAAACATAATAATTCATTGAATGTATCATATCACGCTAATAATTTATCTAAATAAGCTTTTCCTATTCAGTGAAATATTTATTCATTATATTTTTGAGGTTATAATATTAATTTCATGTATCATAAATAAAACTTTTTCTGTTACAAAGTACTAGCCCATAAAATAAATATTATTACTTCCTTATTGTGAAATTCTAAATTTGTGCGTTTCTTAATTAAAATATGATATATTATTATTATTCCGTTCACTCATAAAATATCTTGAAAGTTAATCCTTTCAGTAATAATCCATTTGTTTATCCCGTATTACACAAATAACTGCTTTATCTAATTGTAATTTTCTCTTGGAAAAACCAAATTCATTTATCGAATGATAAATTGATTATGCTGTCAAAAACATTATTATAATAGATTTTGAGCGGGTATGGACAACTGAATTAAAGGCACAGAAATGTTTTCATACTTAATAGTTTTAAAAAGATTTAGTTACTGAAAATGTCTAATTATTTCTATGCAAACTTTATAAATTACATCCGGTATTTACTTGTTCGCTAACATAAAATATTTAATTTTTCTTATTTTATTGTAGAATGCTAGGGAAATTTCATTTTCAAAGACTACCAATAAGCAATTAGGTGACGCTAGTTCTAGACGACACTGTGTCTGGTTAATCTATTGCGCTTTTCTGTCTTGATTGTTACAGATAAAAATTACAGCTTAAATTGAATATTAGATAGGAATTATTTTTGATATTGAATTATGTCAAAACAGTCGAAATTATTTTCTTATATCCAAATTAAAAAAAGAAGACGTAGTGAAGAACCTTTAGTACAGTCATCTGTTGAAAATCAAAATAATAATTCTCAACTAACTTTGAATGAAAGTGAAACCTGCAATGCGATAGTTCCACCCTCGATACCTTCGTGTAGTAGTACTGTTAGTGGACAACCTCAAACGGAAGATAAAAATGTTGAACGCAAGTTCAAATATCAAAAACAGTGGGAAGATAAATATGAATGGCTGTATTTTGATCGAACTCGTGGTGGTGCATTTTGCAAGCTGTGTGAAAAGCATTTAAAAAATGATGTAGAGGTATTCCAAAAAACAAGTGGAGTATTCATATCAGTGCCCTTCACAAATTTTAGGAAAGCAACTGGTAGTACAGGAAAACTTGAAAAACACTCAAAATCAGACAAACATTGCAAATCTGTTTTTATGAAAAATGAAAGATTACAGAATTTAGATGCTCCTATACACACACAAATAATCCAATACAGCGAAGACGAAAGGGATAAAAATAGACAAGTTTTATCTTCATTAATCAGGAGTGTGTATTTTTTAGCTAAAGAGGAGATACCCCATACTACAAAATATGAACCCTTAGTTCAAAGAATTTTAATGAGAGAAAATGAAACTCTTCGCGTCTGGGTTAAGTCTCAAAGTGAAAGATCGACTTACATAAGTAAATCAACTGCTTCTGAAATACACTGCTCAAAACAATTAAAGGATATTTGAAGTTTTATATAAAATAAAGATATAAACGAAATTTTTTTTTGCCGAAAATAGAAGAAGAGAATCACAAATGCAAATTTTTCTGGTTTTCAAACTGTGGAGTATGCAAATTTTGAGTTCGACGTCAAAAACGTCGCTTCAGTGGCAGCGAATGAAATTTGACTTTCAACTGGATAAAAGAGAATGAAGACAAGGATGATCGGCATTCAGTGATTGCTTTGTTTCGATGAGTACGATGTCTCAGCGAAGTCATTTGACAGATTCAGAAGCTTTGAGAATTGTTGGTAGGTTAGAAGGGGGCCAAACTCAAGCCGAAGTAGCGCAAGCCATTGGAGTGTCACAAAGTGTCATTTTCAGGATCTGGAACCGTTTTTTGGAGAGTGGATGTGCAGGCCAAAGACCAGGGCAAGGTTGTAGACGGGCAACAACGCCCAATGAAGATCGGTATTTAGCGTTAACAGCTCGGAGACACCGAACCATGAACGCTACTCTTCTCCAACAACACCTTCGCTCGGCTACAGGCACCACGATTTCAACTCAGACTGTCCGAAACCGGCTCCATGCTGTAGGTCTGTATGCTCGCCGACCGATGGTATGTGTTAGATTAACATCAAGGCATCGTCGCGACCGCAGGGAGTGGGCAACCGAGCATGTCAACTGGAGGAGAAATGAATGGAGCAATATTCTGTTTTCTGACGAGTCCCGTTTTTCTGTGCATCCAGATAATAGGCGTATTTTCATCTGGAGGGACCGTGGCAGTAGGAATAATCCTGCGTTCGTGCACGAAAGTGTCAGATTTGGCGGTGGAGGAGTGTTGGTGTATGGTGGCATCTCCATTGACGGGCGCACTGACCTCTACATCATTCGAGATGGAGCTCTGACTGGTCGTCGATATAGGGATGAGATCCTCAGACCTATTGTAGTCCCTTACGCTGCAGCAATCGGAGATAACTTCATTTTAATGGACGATAACTGCAGGCCACATCGTGCAAACCTGGTGGAGGATTTCCTTTTCGAGGAAGGAATCGTTCAAATGGAATGGCCAGCGTGTTCTCCAGACATGAATCCAATCGAGCACGTTTGGGACGCTCTAGGAAGACGAGTTTCTGGCCGCCAACAACCCCCACAAACTCTCCAAGAACTGGAAAGAGCTCTTCTGGAAGAGTGGGGCAGAATACCCCAACTCGTCCTTAATAGCCTCATTGAGTCCATGCCTCAAAGGTGTTCAACGTTGCTGGCTGCCCGTGGAAACCATACCCCCTACTGAAAATGATTTTCTTTGAAGAAAACACCTTTTCTTATTCTTTTTTTCTCATATGCACAAATTGTGTTTTTTTCCTTTAGTACACAAATGCGCAATAAAATGCATTTTTTTCTGCCAAACATGTGTAATTTATTCTCATATAACCTACTATGTCTGTCAACCATGTATCAATCAGCTAAACAGTTTACCAGATACAAAATCCACCTAAAACTGCAATATCCTTTAATTGTTTTGAGCAGTGTATTAAGCTCAATAGGCACAATCTTAGACAAAGCAGATGACAAAATACTTAATGGTAAGTATTATTCTATAATGGGAGATGAGTCGACGAACATAAACAATCAAAGTGAATTATCACTAATGGTGCGGCACGTCGTCCATGATCCAGTTTGCGAAGTAAGAGAAAGATTTTTGTGCATAATATACTTAGAAAGAACTGATGCTGAATCAATATTTTTAGCTATAGATGATGCTTTAAAAAAAGAAATATGTCATATGATAAATTGGTTTCATGTTCTTTTGATGGTGCAGCGAACTTTAGTGGTAGTATAACTGGTGTTCGTGCTCGTATTTCAGAAGCTAAACAATGCGAAGTGCCTTACATTCATTGCAGATCCCATATTCTATCATTAGCTGTCACTAATTCAAGAAACAAGACTATAATGATTAAACGATTTTTTCACACAGTTAAAGATATTTATAAACTTTTTCATAGTTCTCCTAAGAAAGGAAAAATTTTGCACGAAATACAGAAAGCTTTAGAAGAACCCGTTCAAATCATACCTGAGGCAACAGATATACGCTGGCTTAGCAATTACCGTACTGTTCATGCTGTATTTTTATCCTTTAAATCGATTATGACTGCATGCGAACACATACACAAGGATCAGGATGGTGCTGATTTAGCAAGTTTAGCTGGTGGTATTCTCTTGGAAATGATTAATATTAGTTTTATAATCAGTTTAGTCGTTATGGATGAAACACTTAATGCTGTATCGAATTTAAACAAAATTCTTCAAAAGAAAACTCTTAGCATTTCATTTCTTCCTTAACTTGTTTCTGGGACAGTTGATCACTTGCAAGAAATTGCCAACTTTTGTGATACTGACAATGATAATAACGAATTGCACATTAAAATTAAAGGTCTCGAGAGTGATGCATCAGAAATTAAGAGCATAAATTTTAATGACACGAAAAAAAATTGCTTAAAAAGTGCAAAAACTTTTATAGAAAAAATGATTCATCAAGTTAAAGAAAGATTTAATGATAAAGCACTGCGCTTAATAGAACTATGTGCATTTTTTCGAAGCTTTGGAGAATTTGTAAAAATAAATGAAAAGCAGTGTAAGGAGCTGTGCCATTTTTTTGGAATTCAGGAAGAGGATGCAGCAGTGGCAGATCTCCGTTCTTTTAAGTACGTTGCACACAGTAATTTAGATGATACCTGTACAGATGTCGCTTCTTTCATTTTAAAAGCTGATATTGGATACGAAGTTTTGAAAAAACTTGCCGAGTGTGTATTGTGTGTACCAATTTCAACAGCGAGTGTAGAAAGGTCATTTAGCACAATGAATAGAATTATGACAAAACTCAGAAATCGCATGGGGCAGGATACTTTACAATCGTGTATTAAAGTATCTATCGAAGGTGATGAGGAGCCAACAGATGAATTCATCAATGCAGTGATCACACATTATGCATCTTCGAAACCAAGACGCATACGCTTAGTTTAAAGGTGAGCAATTACAAATTTCATACTGAACTTATGCGATTTATCAAAAACAGTGCTTTATAAGAAGTAAGGATTAGTTTTATACACAAGGTAGATTTGATGGTTTTACATATAGAATATTATAATTACTATTTAGTACATACACATTATATGGTATTATTTATTTAAATTGCTACTAATATTTTATAAAATTAAAGTATTTAAAAAAAGAGTGAAATCTCTATTTCTTTAGTGGACATGAATGTTACGGAAGATTTGTTTTCATTAATATTAAGAAGTTATACTTAAACATAGACGCAGATAGAAGTATACAAATGGGGTTTCAATTTTAAATTTTGAAATGTTACATAACTTTTATCTTTCATAAGTTTGAAAATATTGCGGATGTTACAAAATAATTAAAAAATTAAGAGAAAAAAATATATAAATTTCATCTACAGTAAAAGGTTTTAACATAGTAGGGCGTTGCCCAACTACATTCTCCCCCCACGAAAAAAGGGGAAAAATCTCCCTATTCCATTTAATACTGTTCGCGTCTGTGTCTGTAAGCATTATTATTAAATAATAAGTAAATATCAAATAATAAAAATTTGTTATTAGATTATTTGTAAACTCTGTTTGTTATTCTTGTAATGAAGTTTGTTATTTAATTGTGATTTATTGCCATTTTTCGGTGCTGTTTCATGAATAACTGTATACTAATAGAAATATATCAGAGGTAAATTGTAGCAATGTTGATTCAAAACTTTTATGAAATGGGATATTCAAATCCTGTATGGCAAGTTAAACTGTAGGATATAATGAGATTAAATAAAAAACAAATGACCATAACTTATATAAGTTATATTTAGGAGTGACCCCGGTATCAGAAAGTTCGAGACGGGAGACGGGCGTCGCAGATTTTCTTTTCTCTTTTGCAGATTCTTTTTCATTGAACTTTTATTTTGCTTCGTATTATGTTTAACTCTTTATTACTTAATACAAAAAGTTAAGACTATTATTAATAAAAATTTATAAAATGCCTAAAAACGCTACAGGTAAGTGATTGTTTGATTAATTAACGCTCCATTTATAAAAATATTTTACCTGCAGATTATTTTTTGCCCCTGAATTATCTGTCGCAGACACTTGGAGAAATTTCTGCTACGGGGGGAGTGACAGTAACCTAAGAATGCCACACTTATTTTTTATCTTTTCAATAAGGGTTTGGGTACAATAAAGTACAAGAGTATCTTAAATTAAATAGAATTTTTAAAAGTTTTTTAAATTTTCAATTTGAAATTAAAAAATAGAAACTTATATATAGCATAATCTATGGAAACAGAAGATTTTCAAAATCCCGACTGGAGGGATACTTGTTAAGACAGAAACTTTTTCTGATCCTCGGAGATTCCGCTTTAGCAGGTTTTGGTATATTAATGAAATCAGAGAAAATTTCATGTTGAATACTAGTGTCCCCCCCAGGGATCAAAATTTCCCCCCCGGAGGTAAAGGTCTGGATTCAACACTGATAGTATTAATTGCCAGTGTGGTCTTTCCTATATTGGACAGACCAAATGGGGTTTAAAATTTCGTATTAAAGAACACCAACAATATATTCAAAAACAGGAAACAAAAAAATCTTCAGTTGCTAAACATTGCTGGGAGATGAACCATTCTTTTGATTTCAATTCAGCCAAAATCATCTCTAAACCCACTTCTACAGATGAACTTAACTTTCTTGAAGCATTTCATATCTACAAAAATTAGGACAATATTGTTAATAGTGATTTCGCTACTCCCCCTTTATCAGATTGCTGGAAATATTTCATAAAATCCTCTTTTGCTTAATTACTACCATTTTTTTTTCACATTTCTGGTGGCATTACCTACTATTCTCCCATTGGCTGGTACCCACATTTTCCTGTTTCCCCATTGGTTAATGAACTTTTCAGTTGAATCCGCTTCTCTTATATATAAATGAACAAGTTTCCGTTATTCTTTGCACTGAGGACGGTACGCTAAACGCTACCGAAACTAGTCTGCTGAATGTTTGCTTATTCTGGTGTTTTTAACGTTGCTTTTAAATTTATATCATTCTGCGCCAAGTGTAGCATCTTATTAATCATTAATTATTAGTAGCAGTAAATGTCATATTACCAATATGGCCACTCGGTTACAGTTGAGATTTCAGTTTTTCGGCTTGCTACCTTATCTAGTTTGATCTTTTATCTGACAAGTAAAGGCACTATAGTCTGTGGCGGCGAATTTTTATTTAAATAGCTCATTTGATTTGTCTCATCGAGCTTAGTAATTTTATACCTCTTATATCAGCTATTGAGTGTTTATAATGCCAGGGGGCCGGGTCAAAGTTCAACATTTCGATCATTGAAAAACAAATGCCTTCAAAGAAATAAGTGCGATTGAAGTTTACTAATTGTTTTTGCCAGTGCCACACATTGGCAATAACTACTACAAGGTTATGTTATTGCTGCTGTTATAAGAATTTGTAATTGCAGAAAAAATATTCGTATGCAAGTACTTAGTTATTTAGTTATTTAAGCTATGAAGTATTCGCTACGGCTTTTGCCGGCATGACCTCAAATGATCATAAAAATGGCGTTATTTCCTTGGGACAACCACAGATTCAACATTCCTCCACAAGGAAAAAAGGCAGAACCCCTGCAAGTATTTGACAGGCAGGTTTCCGTGGTCCTCGTTTAGTTCAGTGTTGCCAGTGGGCTACTTTTTTAAATTTAGATTTCTTGATTGGCACCACTTTTCTGAAATGGTAAAATTCCCCTTGTTTTCTCCTTAATTATTATGTCATTAAATAAGGCGAATTTTACTATTTCAAAAAAGTTGTGCCAATCAAGAAATCTGCATTTTAAAAAAGTAGTCCACTGGCAACACTGATTTAGTTTTGTTCAGCCTGTCAATACTTTTTCCCAACTTCCCAAACAAAAGTCTTTGTAACCACACATTGTCGGCTCTTTTGTCCGCTTTTCAATTACTGCGTAACTTGCGGAATGTCTGCGTATGGTTGCATGCGAAGGAACTTTCTACTACAGTTTTATTTTCGACAGCTCGAATGGACTTTATTCCAAATCTGAGTTCGAGGCTGAAAAAAGTCATGTGATACCGGTAATGGACTTTATTCCAAATCTGAGTTCGAGGCTGAAAAAAGTCACGTGATACCAGTAATTTACCCAAAGAACTTCTAACTGATAAGAAGGGAGGCTACTACTGCTTTCCGCATGAACTGTTTCACTAGCTGGCGAGGGTTTTTCATTATGTCTACGGAGCCTTCCTTTCTTTACGCTAGAAGTTTTTACTTTGGCCACGTGATCAAAACGTAGATGGAATATCCTCCATTTACCCAAAGAACTTCTAACTGATAAGAAGGGAGGCTACTACTGCTTTCCGCATGAACTGTTTCACTGACTGGCGAGGGTTTTTCATTACATCTATGGAGCCTTCCCTTCTTTATGCTAGAAGTCTTTACCTTGGCCACATGATCAAAACGTATATGGAATATCCTCCATTAAGCAAATTTTTAAACTTTGACCAGGTCCCCTGTCATTATTAAAACTTAAT
Organism: Maratus speciosus; assembly: GCA_963932465.1. NCBI lineage: Eukaryota > Metazoa > Arthropoda > Arachnida > Araneae > Salticidae > Maratus > Maratus speciosus. The sequence goes on along the minus strand of OZ010796.1, from coordinate 458,035,095 downwards.
AGCCGATATGTGAGGTAGCAAATTACTTAGCTCGATGAGACGAATCGAATAAGCTATAAAAATCAAAATTCGCCACCACAGACTATATTATTTTTACTTGTGAGGTGTATTATGCCTATACGCCATGTTCAGGACAAATTGTCCCCATTCTGAAATTAATAAGGGTGGATAGGAATATAGGGAACACTCTGTGTACATTGTATAAAGCATCTATATAATATTAGTTTCACTATAAAAATCAGCTCAAAAAAGAAACAGTATTTGTCATTTTTTAAAATTTGAGAAGATTCTAAAATTTCACTATTATCATAATTTACACTTTTAAGATGAAATAACATATTTTAGGAATAAATCTTTTTTTTTTTTTTTTTTTTTTTTTTTTTTTAACTGACTTTTGTTTGGACAAATAAAAGACAGCACTCATAAAATGCTCTGTTGAAAGCTTATTTTTTCTTTTTTAACAGACTTCCAACAAAAGAGAATATATAATTTGTATCTTTTTTTTAATGTATGCCCACGTCCAAGCATAATTTTTGAACTGATGATCAGATTTTCATACTTTTATTTCATTAGAAAGTACTTTGTCTGCAGATAGACACATTTGAATATCATCAGGACCTAAAAATATGTTTGTATGTCTATTATAGATTAACTTTTCCAAAAAGTGAAAATACATAGCACAGTCATCATATCATGCATAATTTTTTCTGTTTTACAGCAACACTTGAAATATTTTAATATATCATCGTCTACTGCACTTCAAAATAAGACAGACTGACAACAGTGAGATTTAAAATGAATGTGGATTACATACATTACTGCAGTCATAAAAGAAAAAAAAATTGAGGCAGACAATTTATAGCTTTATCTTGGTAGCAGAGTATATGTGAAACTTCTTAAAAAAGTTCAAAAGGTATGTACCAGGTCAGGTTACCAAATTTTTCCAAACTCTAAACAATAAGCAGTTTGGGTGAGGTTGGGTCATCTTGACAATTTTTTTTTTTTTCATTGCAGGCCAGGCTGTTTTAGTTTTGGGTCTTGTGTGTTGGGTTTAGTAACTGTTTATTTAAAAGAATGTCTATGATCTTGTTCAAGATGAAAAAATTATATATTAGAATATAAATTAGTATGTTTATTTTTCTATATAAAAAGATAAAATTTATATTAGAAAAATAATTACAGATTTTTTAATAATTGCATTAAAGTATGGATTATTTTCTTTTATTTCAAGTTTGTGGTTGACATTAATAAACCAACTTGTACAGGACTCGCACAAAGGTAAGAAACAGACTCTTGATAATTTTTTTTTTTTTTTTGGAGGGGGGTTAAACATTACTTGTATAAAGAAATTATTTGTATATTTCCATCATTCATTCTACATTTGTACAATTGTTCATTTTCCACATATCATATCCCTCATTAGTATGATTTCTTAATTGTGTACATAATCTTTTAAATTATTACTACACTGAAAGCTATTCTATAATTACTAATTATTTATAGACTTTAAGTAAAATGGATTTTCTAAATTTTAATTCCTCTATGTAGTTAAAACTACTATTAAAATAAATAAATAAATTTAATATATATATATATATATATATATATACATGTATATATTTGGTGTGATTTCAGCTGTTATTTTTAATTACTGTAATTCAATACTTAACAAATAAAGTATTCAACTTTGATATCAGAGTTTCTTCTAAAATCTTGGTAAAGCAATTTGACATGGAGCTGCCTATTTCCTTAAAAATATCTTTTGCCTATTATTAATTTATATTCAATGTACAGGGTGACACATAAATACTATGATGCAAATAAAAGACCACAACTTTTAACTGAAAGAACAAAACACCCCGTTTTATTCCCCATTCGAAAGAGAAGAAAATTCTGTACAAGATACAAGATCATTCATAATGGCTTCCTCCCACCGCAATGCAGGGGGTCTAGGCGCTTCTGGAAATTCGTCAAGACAGCCGTGACAGACTATTTCCGGTGCAATTTCAACCCAGGCTTTTTCCTGAGCATGTTTTAGGGAATTCAGGGACTTGTGCTTGATTGCACAGGCTTTTTGCTCTAGGATCCACCAAACAGCGAAGTTTGTTTTAGGGGGAGGTGTTGTTGGTGGAATGTCCGGTAGCAGAAAGTGTGCCACACACGCGACGTGCATCACAGATTTATTTTGGACCTTGCAGGTAAATTTACCAACTTGAAAAAAAAAGCATTTCCTTAAAAAGCACGTAAATTGACAAAAAATATTGCGAATTCGACAAACGGCCGCAAAAAACATCAGTTTCGACAATCATTTGCATAAAAAATCGGCAATTTATAGCCAAAGGGTTGCTGTAAAAATGCATATTTTGTCAAGAGCTCCCGGAAAAAAAAACATGAATTTCGTCCCAGGGTTGTGGAAAAAGTGCAAATTTCTGTCACAGGATCGCGGAAAAAACACGAATTTCGTCAAAGGATCGTATAAAGAATGCAAATTTAGTCACAGGATCGCGGAAAGAACGCGAATTTAGTCAAAGGATCGCGGAAAGAACGCGAATTTAGACAAACGATCGCGAAAAAACGCAAATTTCTGGCAAAGGATCGCGAAAAAAGCACATTTCTCTCAAAGGATCGAGAAAAAAAGAATGTCTGCCAAAGGATCGCTGTAAAAACGCGAATTTCGTCAAAAGATCCCCGGGAAAAACGTGAATTTCGTCCCAGGGGCACCGAAAAAACGCAAATTTCTGTCACATGATTGAAAGAAAAACACAAATTTCGTCAAAGGATCGAGGAAAAGACACGAATATAGTCAAACGACCGGGAGAAAAATGCAAATTTCTGTCAAAGGATCGAGAAAAAAACGCGAATTTTGTCAAAAGATTCCGGGAAAAACGACAATTTCGTCCCAGGGGCTTTGAAAAAAATGCAAATTTCTGCCACAGGATCGCGGGAAAATACGAATTTCGTCAAAGGATCGCTGTAAAAACGCAAATTTCTGTCACAGGATCACAGAAAAACACGAATTTCGCCAAAGGATTGAGGAAAAGACAAATTTAGTCAAGCGATCGCGCAAAAAAAAAAAAACAACCACAAATTTAGTCAAACGATCGCGAAAAAACGCCAATTTCTGTCTAAGGATCACGAAAAAATGCAAATTTCTGTAAAAGGATTGCGAAAAAAACGCGGAATTTCGTTATAAGATCGCGAAAAACGCAAATTTCTGCCAAAGAATCGCGGTAAAAACTCCAATTTCTTCAAAAGGGCTCCTTATGAGTGCACAGAATTTCTAAATTTTAACTTAGTTTACTGCTGTAATTGATACCGTATCTTAATTTTTTTTTTCTTTCACTTAAAGAAAAAATTAAGCTCTGTTCTCTTAACTTTTTATTATATATGACATTTCTTTTCATGGTACCTTACTAAGTTAATATACATTATTCTTCAAAAATTCTCTAATAATATAATGTCTTAAAAGATATCGTTTATATAAAATGAAAAGATTTGATAAGATTTCTGTGAAATAGATAATCAGTGTGGGCACTATTTTCCTTAAGTGTTATTCTATGCCCTTTTTATGCATGTATCTAAAAGTGTGCTGGAATTTTATTTGTTCTCGAATGTATGAACCATGTTACATATTAATTATTATCTAATTCTTCATAAAATATTCATTTTTGCTATTTACTTATTTAGGTTAATATTACAGTTGGAATATAGTTCTATTTATTTACAGTACTAGTGTAAATGCTCGTCCTAGGACGGTGGGTAAAAATTGTGTTTTTCACTTAAAACTTGAAAAACTGATAAAAAAATAATTGACAATATGAAGCGTTTAGATGAGCAAAGTTCGGCTAGTTTATGTTCTAATAAACACACAATTAGCATTTACAATATTTCTGGGTAAACCAGGTTTTCCGGCTAAAATACTACTATAACAAAATTAAGATTTCTTAATAAAACAAAAATTTAATAAATATGCAATAAAAGTGCGTAATTAAAACAGTCTGCTGCAACTATTGAAATAATACTATTTTTTTTTTAATAACACTTTGAAATTGTATTTTATCGTTTACCACCCCTTCCTCCCACCCCCCTCCAAATTTTTTTAAATATGTATATTGATTAATAAATAAGTATCTCGAGTTGAATCCCAACCGTCAAATCCCCTAAGCTTCTGTCCTCCTGATGCAAAGCTATAAATCAAAAATTATTAATTTTACTTTTCGTATAAATATTAATTTTTTACTTTTAAAATATGGAATATGTTAGCGGAAATAGCAATTAGACAACAAAAAAGCACAAGAAACATGAATAAAACAATAGTGTAGCTCAAAAACAAACTAAATTGACATTTACATCACGTCACAGTATTTATGTGCCACCCTGTATATAATATGAATGATTAAAAAAGATACGAAAAGAATCTCATAAATGTATGAAGTTAGAGAAATTTAAAGATTTTCCAAATAAAAATATGAGTGTTCGATTGACAAAAAATATACTGTTGCACTTAATGTAAAATAACGAGGGAAATAATTCTTAAGAAATTGAGTTTTTTTAAACAGATCAGCAAAAATATTAATAAATGGCTAAAGTAAATTGATATTTTTACAAGATAGATTTTTATATCATATAAATTAATGATGTTAACTTAAGACTTTTTCCCCTGTGTCATTAAAAATGTTTTATTAAATATTATCTGAAGTACATAGCTGCTAACATACCAGTATTACGTTTTGAATCAGAAATTTTACTTAAGGCTGTTGGTTAGTGAACTCCTGAATTCCTCTACAAAATTTTTTTTCTTAGTTTTCAAAATATTTCTTAAATATATACAGTCGAACCCAGTTAAGACTCATTTCAAGGAAGTGGACAAAAGTTGCATATTAATATGCGATGAATTTTCTGTCCTTCTAAGCAAAAAAATACTTAAGATATGAATTCCTTCTCTCTTCTTCAGTGTTGCCATTTTAGTGGATTTTTTTTATTCAGATAAAAACAATTTCCAAATCATAAATTTAATAATAGATTAACTAAGGTGAACATTACTAATCAAAAGTAGTCAGGGTTCATACAGGTACGGTTATTTTCAAGGCAAAATATCAGTATTTTTTTATAGAAAAATAAATCAAGTTTGAAAGCGCGAAATTTCGCCTTATTTAAGGAGAGATTTTTTGTAAGAAAATACTGGTACCGAAGAATTTCTAAGTCTGGAAATTCAAGGACCCATACGAACCCTGGTAGTGGTAGATATTTCAATCAAAAAAAAAATCTTAAATTAGCAACACTGCAATTCTTCTTTGACCACATGTCCTAACATTCTTTGTCTTTCACTGTAGTACAGGGAGATAGATGAATTCAGAATGCTCAAATACTTCATAAAAATTATTACACCAATTGTTAGTGAGGTTTTAAATGTACATTATATCACTCCTTGTTTTTTAATGCATAATATAGACAAAAAATGAAGCTCATAAATATTAAACAAATATGACCATGGTTGTATAATTCTTTTTGCTATGCTAACAATATTTTTGCACAAAAATAATAAGGATAGCTTTGTCTTACTTTAAAAAAGGCAGATTATAATGGTATTCATTATCACAAGTACTAAATATGATTGTAACAACGGGATTTTGCTTGAAAAACTTAATATTTCTTTTTGTTAAATTAGTCTAGCAGGAAAATTATTTTTGTTAATAATAAAACAGCTGGACATTTACACCATGAAAAGTTCCAATATTAACTTGAGAATGAAAATCACAAAAGTACTGAATGGTGTATATAAAATAAATAAAAAATTAGACATTAAAAAATTACAAAAATCAACGTTTCAGTCATCATATCATGACCATCATCAGGAAAGAGTTTTATATTGCTTTTAAAGAACAAAACCGAACCGTCCTGAGTTTAAAAGTTTGTTACATTTCCAATCGATTGGTGAAAGTGTTAAATGATTTAAAATGTAAAACTTCTGAAACGTTGATTTATGTAATTTTTTAATGTTTATTTAGTTTTTTATTTATTTTATATACACCATTCAGTAATTTTAATCTCAAGTTAATACTGAGATTTTTTTTTTTTTTTTGGTTGTAATATATTAATCAACAATAAAGTCATGTATGAATCCAGATTTATTTTCAGTTATTATTCCAGTCGGTCCTATAAAAAGAAACAATGAGTTAAAGTTGATTACAATTAAATTTTAATCTAAACATATGTAAAAGGCTCAATTTTTGTCTGTAACTATATAAATGACAGCTCTAAAGTTCATTTAGATGATTAGATGTGTAAATAAGCACAGTTCCTACAACATTATACAAATTACCTTTAATATGTGATCCCACTTAAGCAGGATCCCAAAATAACAGTTTGCATATTAAATGTGATATTTTTTCATTAGCCTTATGAGTGATGTTCAAGGGATTGTAAAAAATCTACATATTAAGTGGGATCATGTATTAACTGCAAACATCTTAACCACGTTCAACTGTACTTAATTTTATTTGAAATGCTAAAATCTTACTCACAGCTTGTAATAAAATATTAAACTTCTAAATTCATCTCACAAACTTTTTTTCTTAATGATTAAAAGTAAAGGTCAAATAAACAATTAAAAGTGTATAATTAAAAATGCATAATGAAGATGATACATTTTTCTTGTTAGATGTAAATTTCCAACTGGGCGAAAAATGTCCGGACCAGGATTTGAACCCGGGATCTCCTGGCTGAAGCCGCCAGTGCTCTGCCATCTGAGCTATCTCGGACGATTCTGGTCGAACTTTTTCACCCAGCTAACCTTGAAGATTACAGCATCTGGTCTGAAACCTGGTTCAGCTCAACAGAATAAATCTCAGGTAATGGAACTCCAGAAAACGCTGGAAACGAAATTACACTAGATTAATTTTAACACAATTATTCAAATTGGTAAACAAATCATATTAGATGTAAATTTCCAACTGGGCGAAAAATGTCCGGACCAGGTCCGGATCGTATCCTGGTCCGGACATTTTTCGCCCAGTTGGAAATTTACATCTAATATGATTTGTTTACCAATTTGAATAATTGTGTTAAAATTAATCTAGTGTAATTTCGTTTCCAGCGTTTTCTGGAGTTCCATTACCTGAGATTTATTCTGTTGAGCTGAACCAGGTTTCAGACCAGATGCTGTAATCTTCAAGGTTAGCTGGGTGAAAAAGTTCGACCAGAATCGTCCGGGATAGCTCAGATGGCAGAGCACTGGCGGCTTCAGCCAGGAGATCCCGGGTTCGAATCCTGGTCTGGACATTTTTCGCCCAGTTGGAAATTTACATCTAATATGATTTGTTTACCAATTTGAATAATTGTGTTAAAATTAATCTAGTGACATTTTTCTTGATTTATTGAATGAAACTTGCCTCATAAAAGTACCTACTAATTCACATAAAAATCATAAAATAAGGAAGTTTTATGACTTAACTAAAAAAGTTTGATTAATACTTATAAATATATTTCATAAAAAGATTTCAATTGCCTGTGATATCGGCAATTTTTTTTTTTTTTTTTTTTTTTTTTAGAAATAAATTTATACTTCCTTCATGAAAAAGCATTAGTTCAGTCATATTAACTAGAATATTATATTAAAATACATACGGAATTATATAAAAATAAAAAAGTGATTTTGTCCCTACATTTGAATTGAAAATTTCATTGTTTACTTCTGTGATGATGCGTGGATTTTAGGGTAGCAGATTTGAGGGAGTCTACTGTATATACTTAATTTTATTTAAAGTGATAAAATCTTACTCGCAGCTTCTCAGCTTTTAACACACAAAATATTAAATTAACCCATTAAAGACTGACGTTGTGTTTTCACAACATTATATTTGTGATTTTTGATACCAGTAAAAGAGAAAGGTAAAATTTGCCTTATTTAATTAACACATTTCAGTGATTCATAAAGTAAAATTAAGTGTTTAACAAAAAATGGTGTGAACTGAATAAAATTCCTGTAAAACATGCTGGTCCTTAATGGGTTAAACATATATTTTAGAAATATTTTGATAACCAAGGGAGAAAAAAAAAATAGATTCTTTAAGGAGAGTACAAAGAAGTTAAAAATATTAATTTCCTGAGGAGATATTTTAAATTAAATACATTCAATGCCTATCCATTTAATATTAGCGAGGGGAATTGGGAGAGTAGACTGACCAGGCCCCATTTACCAAAATAAGAAAAACATGTTTATCCATCTTTAGTCAAATTTATACAGCACTACAAAACATATTGGTATTTAATAAGTAGCTATGCAAGTATAATAAAAATACAGTAGAAAAGATTAATGCTTAAATAAATTCTTTTGAAATATTAGTATGTAAGACAGCTGAATAAATTAAATTTAAAAATCCTTTGGTAAAGGAATTTAAAACAAATACTCAGATTTATATTTAATTTTTTTTTAAAATCTTAATTGGATGTAGTAAATACTCCACATTTTCCTTCTATGTCATATGATAACTGATTCAGATGTATAAAGTATAGAAATCCCACACATTTTGTCTGAAAATGTAAACTTTTATAAAATATGAATAACCTTATAAAAGAAAAATAATGAGGCCATAATTTATAAATACATTTTTTAATATAACAGAAACATTGATGCAATTTTCTTACAGGTATGATAACAACAGATTCAGATTAAATGTAGCTTATGTGATGTTTAATCGCCTATGAAATGTTTTAACAAATTGTAGTTTGAAACCAATATATATTTACTGTTGGCCTTATTAAACAAGTTCAAAATAAAAGTCTAAATTTACACTTTTCTTTACAAATTAATAAAGTAAACTCTAATAAAGGAACACTATCTCCAACATAGGCACTCAAATACCCATCATTCAAACAAGTAAATCATTTTCTAGCTTTCTCAGCATTACAAAATGAAAGCCAGAGCAGAACACAAATACAAATATTGACTACTTACACTTGCAAAGTGCCTATAAGGAGAGGACAATATATTACATAACATATTGGCTTCTACAAAGAGGAAGACAAGAAAACAGGACTATCACATAATTACAAAAGCACCTGTCACAATATTTTTCAATTTAATTTTGGACAGTGAGGCTAACAGGGCCGAATCATTTGGCACCTTCAAAAGGAGATTTTGTTTTTTGTAGGAGATAAATTCAGTAAATTACAAGACATGAAACATTTAAAAATTTGATATGTTAAACTCAGCTTAAATGAATATAATTTTTTGAGTTTATTAGAGGTAAAAATTAGCATGAAATATAGTAAAAATATGTACTTCAAATCAAACTTATATGGAAGTCTGATTGAAGATTTTACCAGAAATAAAACACAAGAAAATATACATAAAAAAAAGAGAAAAAAAATTAAATAACCTGTATAACCAAAGTAAACAACCTTGTTGGTTGAAACAGTTTCACTGAAACCTAGCATTAAAGGAATAATAAAGTAAATGCCCTTTACTTTGCATATAAGACATAAAACATTTAAAATTTTGATAAATTAAGCTCAGCTTAATAAATCAATATAAAGTTTTTTTGCTTTTTAAAGCTGAAAATTAGCAAAAATATGTATTTAAAAGCAAACTTGTGAAATGTACATATAAATAAATAACTTTAATATTAAATGTAATGACATAACAGAAATAAGATATATGGTGCTGCTGTTTTACAAAGAAGACTAAAGAAAAATATGCTTCTTCATTGATCCGACCCAGAGCTTTAAATGAAATTTTTACAATGATTTATTTCCTTTGGAGAATTTCAAATTATAGTAAATAAACTCACTAAAAATTTAGCATGTAGATCTGTTGATGATAATGTATATATTAATCTAACAGCAAATACTCAAACAGTACTTAGAGATATTTATACTACAATATAAGGATAATGGCTAAATCCCAGGTTTAATAACAGCTGGATTGATTACAATTATCACTGGATGTTGCTATTTTCTGCTGTTAGCTGGCATCCATAACAGTCCATTAGCTATCTAATTTATTATATGGAATTCTAGAATTAGAAGAAATGAAATAAATATATACTGCTAAAAAAGTTAGTTTTGAACTTATAACTAAACTATTAAGGAATTTCTTTATTGTAATTACATGTCCATGATTATGGATACCAATTGAGCTTGTCTTCTCTTGCATATAAAATTTTAATAGTTTCAGTACACTTTTTTACAATTTTGAAAAACAGAACGAAAAAGGTTTTCTTTAATGTTACATATTAAAGTCATAAAATATCAATTAAGGGCACAACAAGATAATGCATTAAATGCACAGATTTTGATTCAGTTAAACATTTAATTAACAAATTTAGCACCAAATTTCAGAAAAATTTGGTGGGAAAATACTGTAACCAAAAACAAATATTTTAAAGTATTATTCATATCTTCTTTAAACTACTAGGAGATAAAAACAGTATTTTGTTCAAATTTTGTAGTAACTTTTGTTCACATTGTAGATCTACATTAAAACAGATATACAAAAAAGAAAGACATATTTCACAATATTTTGACATTTTGAAAATTTAACAAAAACTATAAAGTACTAACAATAGTGCTATAAAGCTCTAAAAATAAGAATTAATTTATTGCTATGAATGTTTCCCAAGTATCAATTCAAAGTTAGATATATTATTCAGTAACAACAATCAATACATTTACAAAATGTTTACAGTAAATGTTAAATTTCTTTCTTTTTTTGAATTAATAAATGTAATAATGATGATCTTTATTGAATCTTTATTAAAATATTGTGCTTTGAGAAACAAATTATACATTAATGAATACAAAAAAGGTCATTTTCTTCCTAAAAAATGTATTAAAATGTACAACATTTGACAATACAATAATAAAACTTAACAGATGCTTAAAATAATTATGAATTTTACATTATAAAAATGAAACAGATGACTGACTACACAATGATAAAAGCAATTAACTTAAAAGTAAGTAAATGCAATATTTTCATTTAAAGCATACATCAACATTTGCTCTTAGAGATCAACCTGCATTATAAGAAACATGACCAAATTAACCATTTTTTAAAAATTTAATAATTTTGAATAATAGCAAATTTTACAGGTGAAAAGCTTTTACATTTAGGTCAGGTAGAAAAATAAATTTATAATTTGTTCATAAGTATTGTTACTAAGATGGGATTGTGCACAAAGTTTTGAAGATACTAAAACTCATATGGAAAAAATATATATACTCCCTTTTTATAAGGGCCTCGTCAATTTAAAAATAGTATTGGCACAATTTGGGTTAAATAAAATTAATTTGTTGCCAAATGATATAAAAAAAAATATGAAAATAAAACTAATGATCCATTATACTTGTTTATGTATGTATTATATAAATTGTTTCAGATTATATATATTAGATAAATTGCTTGTCTATATTAGACAAATTGCTTGTGTGTATGAAACAGTGAATAGGTTGCCAGGAAGTACTTATAAAAATTTTCTCTCTTGTAATGCTGTTATTTATCTCACCAAGGCCCCTACAGAATGGAAGTACTGAAAAAAAAATCACTTCTTGTACTTTTGAAACAAGAAATACGTTTGAATTAAATGTAAAATTTTTTAATTTAAATAATTTCTAATGAAATCTCACATACAATAATGATTTATACAATATATAGAGTATAAAATTCATTTCTATATGAAAATGAAATTTAAATTATTCGACTACTCTAGTCATCTTCAGGGTAAAATGTTTCAGAAATTTCAAAGTTGTAAGAATACTTAAAAATAAACTAAACAACTGGAAAATTGTAATAGCTTACAAAGGTATGAAATGCTCCTTATATAACAATGTTAGGGTTTTATAGTACATAGAAAATTTGTGTGCAATATAAATATTAAAAATGAAATGCAAATCATGACATCAAGCACCAAGTTCTATCCACATTTCAGATGACAAGAAAATGACAATCACATGTATAACTTAGAAATTGGGCACAAAATTAATGCCATGGTAATAGGTATAAAACTTCAAAACAAGCTGTACAAAGCACACAAAATTTTAAGTACAATAGCAGCAACAAAGTGTGCATGAATCTTTTAGGAAAAGAACTATCATAATGCAGAATCCCTGCAAGAATTTTTCATCACATCAATCACTTCATACAACAAAGCATCATAATACATATACTTTTTAAATAATCAACAAATACATTTAAAAAAAATTAAAATTATCATAAAAAAGGAATGCCATGGATCCAGCATGCAACTTTTGACATTGAGCAAACTCTATAAAAGAGAAAAAAAAAAAAAAAAAAAAAAAAAAAAAAAAAGGCAATTCAAAGTAAACATGTACAATACAAAAAGACTCAAAACTTTTCATTGCACTGACAAATAGCAGAATTGGTTTCAGTACTCAGTTTAAAGGGAAGAAAGCATTGTCATACATTAAAGCTAAAAACCACAATGAAAAGAGTATAAAATGCTTCATTTCAAGGAAATTTGTATATCATCATTGCGAAATAAAGGAAGATCTTTCACTGTTGAACAGATTTCTTTATAAATAATAAACAGTTTATTTGTACCTTGACAACTACGCTGTCTGTTCCAAACATTGAACATCACCATTTGAATACTCTAAGTCTTCATTTTCATGCAAGTCTCGGGATACTGTAGAGTTATTACAGCTACGGTTCCACTTTTCTTTATGTTGCTCTCTTCCAAATCCTTCATCATAATTTCCCCGAGAAATAAACAGTTGCTTAAAATGGGGCGTGCAGTATAACCTCCTTCCACTTTTGGTATAATTTTCTAACCTAAATATACAAGAGATTTATTTTAATATATAATAACAACAAAATGTTATATATATAACATTTCACACTACTTGTCAGTTACAAATAACATAGTAAGGGATTAATCTCAATTCATAAATAAATAAAATATATAATACTAATAACGATCAATTTTTTTTTTTTTTTTTTTTTTTTAAAGAAAACTGCATAAAACTATATTTATAACACAACTCATTAAATACAATGTCACTTTAAAATTCCCAAACTTGCTTCAGAAGACCTTCAGATGCAATAAATAAATACAATAAATAAAATTCATGTACTTTGGGTATTACTACTATTGGTCATTCATTCTGAATGATTATTCACTGGCTAACGAGACTAGTGTGATATTTGTTAACCAAGCAGTGTTTCCCCTAGGTGTTTTTGTGAGGGCACAGCGCCCTGCCCATTTTGAGTTTGTAAAATTTTGCCGTCAGCATATTTCAACTAATGAATATTAACAATAGGTCGCGAAAAAAATCCAGAAATTTGCAATCAATCGTTGGATCTAAAATTCTAGAATTGATCGCAGGAAAATATCGCAAAGTTAATCTATCAATCGTGAAAAAATATTGTGAAATTCGTCAGTCGGTCACGGAAAAATATCGCAAAGAAAGTGTATCAATCGCAGGAAAACGTCAAATTCATTAATCGTTCGGAAAAAACTTAAACTGCTTCAGCCGGACGCAGGAAAAAAATACTAAATTTCGTTAATCTAACACACGAAAAACTAAAAACAATCTCCAATCACTCACAGGGAAAAAAATTGCGAAATCTGTCGATCGTTTGTGAGAAAAAAATCACGTAATTCATTTACATTAGCATGAAGAAAAAAAACAGTGAGTTCCACCAGTAAACCCAGGAAATTACCCAGTCGGTCCCAAGAATAAAACCCACAAAGTTCGCTAATATGTAGCAGGAGAATATTGCCAATTATGTTAATCGATCACGGGAAAACACTCACGAAATTCTCCAGTAGGTCACAGGGGGAAAAACATCGAAAATAATCGATTGGTCGCGGGAAAACCCTGTAAAGTTTGACAAAAAGTTGCTAGAAAATAATGCAAAAATCATCAATCAGTTGCAAGAAAAGAAATAAAAAAAAATTCAAAAATCGCACCCAGGAAAAAATCGTGAAATTTGTTAATCACTCGCAGGGAAAAAAATAGTTGAATTCGTGCATGATAGAGTGAAAAAAACTCCAAAAATTAGCCAATCGGTCCAAAGAATAAAACCTACAAAATTCGCTGATAGGTAGCTGGAAAATATTGGCAATTATTTTAATCAACCAGGGGGAAAGAATCACGAAATCCTTCAGTTACTCGCGGTAAAAAAGATGTGAAAATCGTTGATAGATCGCGAGAAACCCCCTCGAAATTCTTCAATGGATCACAAAAAAACCCCTCAAAATGTCCCAATAAGTTGCTGGAAAATATCCCAAAAATCATCAATTAATCGCAAGAAAAAAATAAATTCATCCATCGGTCAGGGAGAAAATATCAAAATTTTGTCAAAAGATTTTATAAAAAGTATCACAAACTTCGTCACGATTGCGCCAACAAACATCGCTAATTTTGTTGATCGGTGCAAAAAAATATCGTCAATTTGTTCAATCAGTCGCAAAAAAAGTATTGTCAATCAAGCAAAGTAAAAAACACTAATTTCATTAAAAGAACGCGGGGAAAAAAACGTGAATTTCGACAAACGATCGTGGTAAACAACCGTGAATTTCGCGAAATAATCGTGGAAAAAAAAAAGTGAAATAACTGAAACGATCACGCAAAAACTGGGTATTTCGCAGAATGATCGTGAAAAAAGAATGGTGCTTTTCGCGAAACGATTGTGAAAAAAGAACGGTGCTTTTCACGAAACGATCGTGAAAAAACAATGGTGCTTTTCGCGAAACGATCGCGAAAAAAATCGTGAATTTTGCGAAACGGTCATGGAAAAAAATCGTGTATTTCGCGAAATCGTAGTGGAAAAAATCGTGTGTATTTTGCTACATGATCGTGGAAACATTGTGAATTTTGCGAAAGGATAATGAAAAAAAAAGAAAAGTGCCCAGCTAAACTGATGGCATTGAGCTCACAGACTATTCACATTAATTGTATATTATACTCTTATTTTAAAGAATAATGCCACTCAAAAAAATAAGTGAAGGGGAATTAGCCCCCGTTTCCCCCTTTATACTTAACCAGTGAACCTCCAAATCTAATCAGGGAAGCTCCTTATCATAATAAACCGGTATACCAAATTTGGAGCAAATCGAATAATCTTGCAAAAAAAAAAAAGACATTTATCTAAATTAAGGGGGTGGACTAACCCCCTTTATCCTTAACCAATGAATCGCCAAAACGAATCATGGAAGCTCCTTAACATAATAAACCGGTATATCAACTTCGGAGCAAATCGAATCATTCTGCATGAAAAACCCATTTATCTAAATTAAGAGGGGCGGGCTAACCTCCCTTTTCCCCCTTTACCCTTAACCAATGAACCCCAAAACTAATCAGGGAAGTTCCTTAACATAATAAACCGGTATACCAAATTCGGAGCAAATCGAGTCATTCTGCATGAAAAACACATTTATCTGAATTAAGGGGAGTGGACTAACCCCGTTTTTCCCCTTTATCCTTAACCAATGAACCCCCAAAACTAATCAGGGAAGTTCCTTAACATAATAAACCAGTATACCGAATTCGGAGCAAATCGAATCATTCTGCATGAAAAACACATTTATCTGAATTAAGGGGGGTGGACTAACCCCGTTTTTCCCCTTTATCCTTAACTAATGGACCCCCAAAACTAATCAGGGAAGTTCCTTAACATAATAAACCGATATACCGAATTCGGAGCAAATCGAATCATTCTGCATGAAAAACACATTTATCTGAATTAAGGGGGCTGGACTAATCCCGTTTTTCCCCTTTATCCTTAACCAATGAACTCCCAAAACTAATCAGGGAAGCGCCTTATCACAGTGAACCTAGGAAAAAATTTTGAAGCAAATCGGATGTTTCTATCAAGAGTTATCGCGTTACGTACATACGTACGTACGTACATACATACATACATACATACATACATACATACAGAACGGGCGGGCACATAAGCTCTCAGGCTTTGATAGCCTGTGAGCTAAAAAAATCTTGAATTTAGCGAAACGATCATGGAAAAAAATTATAAATTTCGCGAAACGATCATGGAAAAAAAAATTCATAAATTTCGTCAAGTGGCCGCAGAAAATATCGCTGTTGGAATTCTGTAAAAACTTAATTTAAGAGGAATAAATTTACTGCATTGGGCTAAAAGATAGAAACTCATTCCTTTTGCTAATATGGAAAATTAGCTGCGAATCGCGAAAAACGCATAAAAAATTCAATTAAAAAATGTACGGTGCATGATCATTTCCCCAAGACTGATTGAAGATATATTTTGGATAACTGATTGGTCATTACAGCAGAATCTATTGGATTAGTAGAATATACGTGGTTGTAGCATTGTTTCTGATATCAAATCAATTATTACATTACGCAGATTAAAAATCTGATCCAAACAAATTAAAAAATTGAGTTTCTGAGAAAGTAATTTTTTGTGAATACCTTGCAAACAAGAATTCCCCTGTTCCTTCTACATAAAAATCTAAATTCCAATATATAACTAAATCAGGGGTGATTCTGAGTAAAAAAAAACACTGAAATTCATAGTAAATTTTCTGAAATGTTACAACAGAGGGAAAGGCCTGGGGGATCTCCCCCCGGCGCTAATTAAGGGTTTTTTCTCAGGCCCTTAGACAAAATTTGCAGTTTCTCATCAATCTCTTGACGAAATTTGCATTTTTTCTCGCAATCCTTTAATGAAATTCACATTTTTTCCATGATCATTTGACAAAATTCATGTTTTTCTCGCGATCCTTTGACAAAAATTCGCGGTTTTTTTTGCAATTTTTTGGTGAAATTCGCACTTTTCCCGCACTCTTTTGACAAAATTCGCATTTTTTTCGCGATCTTTTGACGAAATTCGCCCTTTTTTTTTTAATGAAACTCATGCTTTTCTCTTGATCCTTTGACAAAATTCGAGCTTTTTCTGCAAACTTTTGACAAAATTTGCATTTTCCCCCGATCTTTTGATGAAATTCGTGGGTTTTTTTGCGATATTTTGACGAGATTCGTATTTCTTCCAATACTTTTGACAAAATTCGCGTTTTTCCGCAATCTTCTGACGAAATTCGCGGCAATCAAAACAAAAATTTCAAAAACCCTTTTCTTAAAAAAGTGCCCTTTTTGTTCAGCTGAAGTGCCCTTTTTTGAAGGAGCACCCTGCCTTTTTTATTCTGGAGGAAACACTACCAAGTAAAACTAACTTTCAACTGCAGTACATACACATATTTAAACAATGTCATTCGAGTTATGATGCTGTGTAATTTAATAAGTAAAATATTTATGTACAGATATTTTCAAAGCAAAACCTCACTCTATCAATAAAAATTATATGATTACAGGATATTATTGGTATTTTACAGCATATGGAATCTGAATCTTTCAATTAAAATTGAAAAATTGTGATTTGTGCTTAGTATTTTGAAAAAAAAATGTTAATGAATTTTTTTATTGACTTTTAAAACAGAGAGAGAAAAAAAATAGAAAGTAAAAAAAAACCCTAGAAGATCTTATCTTTAGTCAGAAAAGCAAGAAGGAAATATGAAAATCTGAAAGACTTCCTATAAATCAGGAAGACTTAATTAGGCATGCTTACAGAAAAGAAGCATAATCAGAGGAACTAACGTTCAGTAATGCCCAGAGTAAAACTTGAGAGTTGGAGCTCTCATAATACTACATTCTTTAGCAGTTGTGTCCTGGAGTATGCCTTTAAATTAGACATTGAAACTCTGAGTAATATTTTAATTGAAAAAATCTACAAAAAGTTACAGTAAATCAAAAACTTAAAATATTGGCACAAAAAACTTAAATTCATAAAAAAATCTAGAATTCCTGAAGTACTTGAGATGATTCAATTTTCCTTCTTCAGGCAAAATGACATGCAGCAAATATGAGAGCAGAAGCGGGGCAGTCTTTTACTCTAGCGCACCCCTTTGCCTGAAAAAGGAATCAAACCTTCCAAAACACATTGCAATTTATTCATTTTTATGGTGTATTTATATGAATTTATTTGTACTGTTGGGTTATCTCAGAACATTTCAAAAGTATTTGAATATGACACTACATCCTGGATCTATTGAGCAGGCACAAAATATCTGAAAAAAACTGAGCTCTTGGAGGAGCATGAGTTTTGTTAAGAATTTAAGATATTTTCCAGCAGGGGGTAAAGATGTCAATTTAGGAGAAACATCTAATTTAATTCAGGCAATTCACCCTTTGATAGGTGTGATCTTGTGATGGCAACAGGCTTGACTCAAGCCTGATTGCATCAGCATTCTAAATTTGATGAGTAATTGTTATTTATGATTTAATAAATGTCATATAGAGAAAAGCTAATTAGGATTTACAATTTAAATGTAATCTTATTTTGACATTAGTTATAATTTATGATTTAATGTAATCATCAAATACTTATTTTGATATTAATTTGAATTTATCTTCTATTATAATGATTTAATCTGATTTATATGCTCTAAATCTAATAATGGCATCTAATAATGTCAAATATGAAAAAACTTGATTAAAATTTATAGCTTCAATATAATCTGTTAACTTGAATTAATCAACTGAATCCAATAACTGTCATACTTGGAAAAGTAAATTACTATGTATGGCTTTTAAAAGTCATTTAACATTTATTTTAACTGTAATTATAACGAATCTAATAACCATAATATTTAAAGAAATTCAATTAAACTTTATTGCTTTGAGTAATCATCTAATATAAACGTGTCAATCAAATTCTATTTTGATAAACTGATTTCACAATCATTAATAATCTTAAGACGTCTACTAAGGGTAAGTCTCCCTTCTTATCATTTCATATATTTTTTCTGGAGATAAAACTTCATGTTCGCTTTAATGTTTTCTGTTTATTCTGCAATTTTAAAATGTCATCCCCATTTCAATGATACCTTTCATGAAAATAAATATTAACTATTAAAAAACAATATCTGAAAATCTAACATATTTGCAGAAACTTTTTTTCCTCAATGCTTTCCCAGGTATAATTTCACATTTAAAGAGAATAGTGCTTTTGATCATTCTCAGGTGGTTGGAAGGTTGATAATTTTTGTTCAATACATGATTAAAAAAAATATTAGGATTAAGTTGGTTTTTTAGTCCCTGATGTTATTTTTTTGGGCAACAATTAAAGTGTCATCCCTAAAAAAATGTTCCGTTACATAAGCCAGCCATAAAACGAAGCAGATGTATCATTGTACGGTTGCATACCGATAATATTTACTGCAAGTTTTTAAACTTCTAAACATCACACATTTTCAATTTTTACACTGTCACATAGGGAAAAAAAAGATACTTTTAAATGCAATAATAATTTTCTCATAAAAACTGAAAAAAAATTGTAATTACGTGCTGTGCCAAGAATATAGTCTGCTATAAAAATGTATTTTAAAGCACAGTCACCTCTCATTTAAGCGCCTCTCAGTTATATGAGAATTTCGTGAGGTTCCAACATGAAGAATAGGAAAATAATGCTATAGATCTTTCACTTACAAGTGCCACTTTGAATTGTCTCTTTCAGTTATATGCAGAAATAACAGCGCAACTCACAAACTGAGTTAAGTGTAAAACTTTTTTTTTTAAATTTATAAAAGAATTTTCCCACATGTGTCAAGGTCAAAAGACCATACAACGTACTTGAGAGGGAGGAAATGGTGTTACAATTCGACTTTTTATCCTCTCTCCTCAGTTCTAATGATTCCTTCTTTTCTTTCACTTTTATTTATATCAAGCCACACACGTGTTCCCTTCCCTCCTTGCCTTTATGGTAGCATCTGGATTTTTTCTTCTTTTTTTAAATAAAAAGGAGCAAAAGAAAGCTAAGAATTTCGTTTAAAAATGGAAGTTATACAAGCAGCAGAAAATGATCTTAAAATGTCAAAAATAAGTTTAGCTCGAAAATTCGACTTGCAGGAATCAATGCTCAGAAAGATTTTAAGGAACAAGGACTAGATCAAATAAATTAACAGTGTATATTCTATACAAGTGAAGAAATAATACAGAATTTAGAATGGAAAATTTGAGATTTTTGAATTGAAACCACTTTAATTCAGTGGTTCAGAGAAATGAGAACTTGTAATTTATCCATTAGCGGTCAGTTATTCTAAGAAAAGGCCCTCATTTTGTCATCAAAATTTTTTTTGGCTTCTTGCGATTAGCTAGAAAAACCTCAGAAAAGACACGGTTTAACAAATCACTGAGTGTTGAAAGTGCAGCCGTTTCTGATGCAACAGTTAATGAATGGATTGCAGATCTTCCAAATTTAATTCAAAACTTTGATGTTAAGAGCATTTTAAACTGTGATAAACAGGTTTATTTTATTGTCTTTTGCCAAACAAAATGCTGGATATTAAGGAGAAAGTGTTATGGTGGCAAACACAGCAAAGAAAGAGTGACTGTGCTTTTACGAGGGTGGTTCAATAACTATTGTCCTTAATGTATATAAAATATTTGTACTGTGATGGTTGATGTGGAATATTGAAGCCTAATCTCTTAAATGCCTATATGCTCAATTTCAGAACCGTAGCTATAATATTAACATAGTTTTGGAGGGAGGGGTGAAGTTTTAAAGACCTATTTTTGGGAGAGTTTTGAAGAAGGGGGGTGAGAGTGAAATGCTGGTTCAGAGCTTATGAAGCTACATTTGGACAGTGGATGAGATGTGGCTACATCACTGTGATCCTGAGTCCAAACAACAGTAGTTACATCTCATCCACTGTCACAAATCTAGCCCCATAAACTAAAAATCAGCCTTTCACCCCTAATCCCCCCCCCCCTTTCACTCTTCCCTCCAAAACTATGTGAATATAGCAGCTATGGTTCTGAAATTGAACATATAGGCATCTAAGACATTAGGCTTCGATATTCCACAACAACCATTGCAGTACAAATATTTTATATACACTAGGGACCATAATTATTGAACCATCCTCGTATGTTGCAATGAGGACGGATCAGAAAAACTACTGCCAATACTGATTGGTACCAAGAAACCACAGTGTTTAAAAAATGTGAAGAAATTGCCATGTTCTTATGAAAGTAGCACCAAAGCCTGGATGACATCAAAATTTTTTTAGCCCTTTTGAAGGAATTTGATATGAAGATGACGAAAAAAATTCTGATATTTATGGATCAATGTCCCGCCCATCCTTCAGATCTCCCATTGCCGACACATACAAGAGTTATATTTTCCCCTGCAAATTGCATTAGCAGACTCCAGCCATTAGATCTCTGTATAATAAGGTCAGTTAAGCACAGTATATGAAAGATTTGGTGCAAAGAATGTTTATATCACTAAAGCAGAAAAAAAACAAGAAAATTTGGATTTAGGATGCTATGCATATGCTGGTTTCCTCTTGGAAGCCGTAACAGCCACATCAATTTCTAACTCCTTTAGAAAAGTGGGTTTTGTTCATTCAAATGATGCTGAAGTTATCCCATTAAAGGAAAATGAAAACAGCAGCAATAATTTTAACATACATGAAGAAGAATGGAACAGCATAAGCCAAGATAATCTTTCTTTTCAAGATTTCATTAATGTTGACGAAAACTTAATATCGAGGGCAATAATAGATATTGTAATTGTTTTTGATGACATGACAGCTGAAACAGAAGGAAAAGATGATAATGATGAAACTGGTACCATAATTGTCTCATCTTATGCTGCTGCTGATTTAGGAGCCCTGGACACTTTGAAATGTTACCTTCAAAATGCTGACGTAGCATCAAACACAATGGACGCACTTTAATGCATTAGAAAAGGTCCTTGTACAAACATGGCCTTAGGAAAAACAAACTAGCATTGATGACTTCTTAAAAGAGGAATAATTGGTCTTAGTGAATTTTATGTTTATTATTTTTTATAACTAAATTTTATAGTAAAACGGTAAGGATTTATTTTTAAGTGCACTATACTAATATAACACCTCTTTCATTTTATAAAATATTGTTAATCATAATTCTCATATTTCAAAATGTTTTTTTTTCCATATGTATAAAGAATTACTACATGCAGCATCCTCTCAATTATACGCAATTTTAAATCAATCCCTTCAAGCGCATATAAATGAGAGGTGACTGTATATATGTGTGACTTTTTTCCCACATTTACTTTATTCCTATCAAAAGCTGAAAGAATGCAATTTTATTAATGCGTGTGTAATCAAGGTGTGTAATAATATTTTCCGAATTTTGAAAAAATATAAATGAATGATTTCTCATAAGACATGGAGCTGTTATAAACAATATTTAATTTTCAGTATCTATATTAATGTTACAAACAAATGAAGGCTGATGAATCATTAGATATCCGATTTTTTTGTCAAGTTTCGTGAATGACGAAATTGCTTTTTGCTGAGTTTCTGTATTATTCCGCAATAGTGATGTCATATGCATACTTTTCTATGGATGTTGTTTAAGACTGGATGACAAATGTGGAATTCTTCAGCAGATGCAAATGACATTTTATATAAAATAAAAGTGCGTATTTTAAGCTTAAAACTGAAATATGTTTTGTGCTGTCTTATATTTCTTTTTTTCACCGGAGGCGACACTAAATTCTGAAAAAGCAGAATTTCTGTTTTCTAGTTTTTTTTTTTTTTTTTTTTTTAAGATGGGGTAAGGTTGATAATTTTTGTTCAATACATGATTAGAAAAAGATTTGGATTCAGTGGGGATTTTTTTTTCTTTTTTTCCTGTGTTACACAAAGTCACTATTTAATAATTCCACTGTTAACTGACAGACTTCGACGATTTTTCTGCCAATATTTTTAATTTAAAGAGAGGAAAACAATAAGATAAGTCACATTATTTTTTTATTCATTAGGTTTTCTCCGGGAACTTAAAGTCAGAATTGAAAGTGTAACATATTTAAATGCCAGAAATTAAATAAGCAATCTCTATAACAGGGACTTATTAGTTTGTTTAGAAAGATTTCCATTTAATACATATAAAATTATACAAAATTAAGATTTGTTTATAAAAACAAATTGGGGCATGCACATCATGACCGGTGCATGCTGCTGAATGCCTTAGGGGCCCCAACTCTAGGTTTGTTTGGATAGATTTTCATTAAAAAATATAAAATCATACAAATTCAATGGTGTATGCAGCTGAAGGTTTATAACAGTAGGTTCTTGGAAAAATTTTTGTTTAACCCAAGAGTAGTCGAAGCTTTTTTCAGAATGTTATTAGTCGTGCTCGGTCTTTTTGCCACTGGCCTCCCATATACAGAAAATGTAAAATAAGAAACATTTCACTTAATCTTTGAATATTACATTTCAATGAATTTATAAAATTGCAATTTACTTTAATTATACATTTTGTTCATGAGATTTCGAATAATAGGAAAAAGTAAAAATGAACTGACATTAGGGATTGTTGCTTAGACTTTTCCGCCAATTTCAACTTTGCTTGCAAAAATGCATCTGAAGGAAAAAAAGAGATGTCTTGTTACTTCACTATTGGTGGTGGAGAAACATTTAAAGTCAGCTACATGGTAGTTTTCCTTCATATTTGTAAGAGGTTATATGTTAGGAGAAGATAATTTATATGGGCAGCAAAAAGACCGTCATGTGACTACTACCAGTTAAAATATAAAATCCTACAAATTTGAGGTTTGTCTGCAAAAAAAGATAAGAACATGTATAGCATGCCTGGATATGTTGCTGAAGCCATCGAAAACCCAATACCAGCAGCTGGAAAACCCAATACTAGGTTCATTTAGAAATGTTTTTATTTAAAAATATAAATCATACAATTTCAGGGGTTTGTTAGCAAAAACAGACCAGAGTATGTGCAGCAGTAGGACCCTCCAACTATATATTTGTTTAAAAATACAAAATCATACAAATATGAGGGTGTACGCTACCAAAGGATTGAGGCCATAAACACTAAATCCCTCCTGGAGAAAAATGCCCGAATTCAAAATGGATTTTATATTTAAGGTTATTTTTCTAGGCCAGGACAGCTCAGCTAGTATATTTATAAAATGACCGTTTGTTGGTGATAGTTAGGCAAATCTATCACATGTAGAGATTTGCACATTTGGTTCCAGAAAATTGAAGACACCTGAGCCTGCGTACCTGAGACTCGGATTTTGGATCTTTTGTTATCAAATTTTATATATGTTTTCAGCTTTTTTTGTATTTCTCAGTGATTTTTAAAAATTAGCAAAATTTAAAAATTAAGCATTTTAACAAAATTTATTTTGGCACAATCAAAATTTTCATGTTAGTTTTTTTGTTTTAAAGACATTTTTAATTATTTATTTTTTTAAAAGCTAGCTTATGATTATGCATTTTAATGAAATAAGTTATTTATACAATGTCACATATTAATGAAAAATTCCCATTATAAGCGATTCATATTTTAAAAATTTATGGAGCTTTTTCGAATTTTCTTGTTAGTTTTTTTTTGTGAACACATTTTTAATTGTTTATTTTCATAGTTATTTTTTCCATTTTGTGCATCAATGAAATATCCCCATTACAGTGATTACTGTATTAACGATAACTCAGTATGATGCCAAAGGCAGTGGAGCCTGCACCACTACGTTCATTTTTATATTATATTCAAGGTAATTTTAATGTATTTAAGATAATCATGGAAATGCCAGGTACGTCTGCTAATATGAAAAAAGAAAGTCATTTCTTACAAAAAAATATAAAAGGAATAGTTGATTTTATTCGGAACAATTAAGGAAATAAATAAATATGCTATTTAAAAAAATAGCAAATAAAGCGTTTGTGCAACAATATTAAAAAGCAGAAGAAACCAATGTTTAAAAATGCACAAATAATACATGAAAAGCAGCAAACAGTTGTTTTGAATCTACTAGCGAGATTCTTCTTCAGTGCAAGAAAGGAAAAGAAAACAGCGTGCTAGAAAAAGCAAGGCTGAGCAAAAAGCTAGTAGATTCGAAACAGATGTTTGCTGCTTTTCATGTATTATTTGTGCATTTTTAAACGTTGGTTTCTTCTGCTTTTTAAATATGCTATTGTTTATTTGAGATGCAAGAATATGTAAGAGTTTAGAAATCTAAGAACTAAGGCATACAATTAATGATATAACCAGACAAAATATTACTTAATTTCATAAAACAAACTTTTATTTTTACCTGAGCATGCAAGAGCAATGAGCACAGCGAAAGCAATTTTTATGTAGCCTCATACCACTTGTTTCCATTTTTTCCATAGGATAGACTTTTTTATTACAAATGTTGCACAAATCTGTGCTGCTCGCAGTTTGTTCATGCTAAATAAAGAGAATATATAATTTTTACCATAAGAGGAAAATGAAACTCAATTATGCATTCAATCCTTAAATTTTAATGTACATTTGTAGAAACATTTATTTAAATAAATGCAAATAGCTACAAAATGCAATAGCTACAAAAGTTACAGTAATTAGGCATACACGTATCTGTATACAATAAGACAAGCTCATCAAGATTTTTTTTTTCAATAGCAGCGATAACTAGATACAGTTCCAAACACTGGGGGGGGGAAAAAAAATCTTTGTTTTAAGAATAAAAGTCTTCTCTGAACTACAAATGATCATACTGAATGAAGAAGATGGCAAATGAGACTATTCGTGAAAATGACAAATGATACTATTTATGAAAATGACAAATGATACTATTTATGAAAATGACAAATGATACTATTTATGAAAATGGAAAAAAAAAAAAATAATATAAGTTTTTAAATAAAATATTTTTCTTTAATGTTGTACATAGCCCATTAAGACCTGACCTACACAATTGTGTAGGCGATCTTAAAGTAAAAGAAAAAACAATTTCCTCTTTTTGTCAGATTTAAAGCCGAGCAATTGTGTGGGTCCTCCCTCAGCATAACCTGACATTAGATATTTTTAAAACCTTTTTTTCAAACAAATATGATCCTATTATTTAGGAGAAACCATCAAAACTTTTAATTTCTACCAAAAATCTTCAGGTCTTAAAGGGATATACTACTTTATCTACTGGCAATATTTAAATGCTGAGTTGCAATTATTTTTCACATACATTAAGTGCTTTTTATATAAAATGCCAAACATTTATTAATTACAAAATTTTAAGTTGTTTTATATGATCATGAATGTTTTAATGTCACACAAAGTTATCCTTTCCAATCATGATAATTTCCCTTATAAAAATTATTCCAACTGAAATTCCTATTGCTATAAAAAATCTGTGTACTAAAATTTCAAGCCTAACTTTCATTCTTCGTGTGCAGAAGTTTGAAAAAAAAAAAAAAATCAGATTATGCTTTCATCCAAGGAATTCATAATTTTGTAACTTTAGGAAAATGCAACTCCTACTGAAGCCTGCAACATCTGCAGTTCTGGCAAAAAATAAACTCTAAATGGACAAGGAATTTTTCACATATTTTTTTATAACACCTCTCCCCTTTAATTGCTCTAAGAAATACAGCTTTACAGCGATCATTTGGACAATTTTATATCAAAAACTAATTTTTATAGTAATTTAATGATTGTCTTTTATAATAGCATACATCTTTTTTTATATTTCGAAATGTATATGCTACATTATATTAACATTAATTTAAAACAAGTATAATTTAGATTAAAACTTAACAATAAGGGGATGGGGTGAAACTGAACAACATAAACTTTAACAATAGAGTACTATGTAATGGGGTTTGGGGGGAGGAAATCGAAGGTCCCATGGCAGCCAAGTCAAATATTATGTTCTTCCCATAAATCAGATATCAGAAATTAAATCAATGCTTTTTGTAAACTGGCAAGTTTTTGTAACAAATCAAATTTTATTCCTAGAAATTAACATTGAATGGTCTAATTTGGTGTTATAACTGTTTCATTCAAATAAAAATTATAATTCTTTTTTTAACTGTCTGCTTTTTGATGAGTAATTGTGTTGTATTCAAAGAGAAACTAGATATGAGTATGATTCAACTACTCCTGCTAATTCAAAAACATGCTGAACAGTATTTAAATATTTCATTGCAAATTGAGAAAGGCAATATGGATATTTTATTCCATATATAAAATAATTTTTTATTTTCTAATTCTAAACACATGTTACAAATCAGAAGTTATATTCATCTTTAAAAATAAATTTAATGTGTAATCTCCTGCACTAATTCTCAGTATTATCTTGCATTATTTCTACTTAAACATTTTAATGTATTACAATTTTATAGAATTTCTTTTTCATAACTTTAAATATTACTCCACGACAATAAATATTTGTCAAAAATCAAGACAGTTGAGGTGCTGGTGCACTAAAGTATGTTACAACTTTAAAAAACAATTTAAAATGAATTAATTATGATAAAAAAATTGCAGTTGGCACAAATGGAATCAGGGAGAGAAAGAATTTTTTTTTTTTAAAACAAGAAAAATGTTTTAAATCAATAATAATGAAGGCACTGACATGCAATGAATGAAGTAGATTTATGTATATCAATTTTTCATTCATTGCAGACAGTATGCTATCATTACCAGATCAAATGTTGCTGATTTTTTTACATCAACACTGAATTAGCAACTTAAGTACTGAAAACACATTGCACAGCAAAATATCCGAAGACCACAAAAGGGCTTAACTATTAGGGAATATTGGAACATGTAGACACCAGAGCTTGAAAAATCACATGCCTGACATCAGTGTTGCTACTTTTTAAAAATTTGATTAGCACCACTTTTTTGGAATGGTAAAATTCGTTTTATTTAATGGCAGATTAATTAAGGTGAATTTTACCATTCCAAAAAAGTAGTGCCAATCAAATTAAAAAAAAGTAACAACACTGATGTCACACATGCGATTTTTCGAGCCCTGATAGACACTGTCCTGTTATTTGTATTTTATTACAAGCTTCATTTTCACTTATCTGCTTTATATTTTGGCTAAGCAAAACTAAAATTAACTATCCCTTTCAAAAAGCAATTTTATTGTTATTAAAAAATTCGATCACATCCTGATTCTATTTGCACAAACTAGTTTTTTATCATCATTTGTTTCTTTTCAATTCATTTTAAAGTTGTAATCCAATATACTTCACATTTATAAATTCAATGTAATTGAAGAAAGTAAAAATTAAATGCTGTAAATAGAACAAAGATATATAGAAAGTTAAAATGAACACTGCCTCATCCACATATATTATCTTCAAGTTAGCACACTTACCATTTCACATTTTAATGATGAAATACTTAAAAAAAAAAAAAAAAAAAAAAAAAAAAAGTAAAATACCGCTATTTTTCACACCTTCAGATAAATCAAATGATATCTTATTTGAAAAGAGTGACACTGTGGCAATCACCACAAATATGCCAATTCCGTTCTGATTTCCTGGAATTTACGTTTTGTATTAATTGTATTTTTATTTAAGATAGATCAACCAATGAAAATTTTCACATCAATATAAAATATATGAGTATCCAAAAAGCTTTTGATTTTGTATTTGCTGAAATTATGTTTATGATCTATGATGCCTGTTAAGAGGAATCCAATAATACTTTATTTACCAAAAAATGTCCAGCCATTTTCACTCTACCGTGCTTCTAAGGAACATCTATAGGCATTAAAAAAAAATTTCTCTTTTTTTGGCTTAGCTATAATCAGGTTAAATAAAAGAAGATAACCATGGTCTATCACGTGTTGCAACTTATAAAAAGGATCTATGTTTGTTTTTTAATTCTTCCAGAGAAAGTCTAATGAATCTAGAAGTAACATTTAAACATTTTTTTTCTAAATAAAAATCAATAGCTATGTTAAATAAACTTTTTTTTAAGAAAGAAAAAGTAGCTTACACAACTTAAGTGTAAAGTATTGATGATGATATAAAAAAAACAAAAAAAGAGAGAGAGAAAAGAACAGGGAAGTAAAAGCAACAGCAAATAAGGCTTCTTAAAACTCCAGAAAGCCACCAAAAAAGCAACAAGTTTTGAAAACAATAACTTTTCAGTTTCTCTTCAGCAGGCAAAGCTTTTCTGAAGATCTGCATAGCTGTATTTCTACATTCTCAGAAGTTGTTTGACTGAAGAAGTAGCCGAAAAATTATTACTTTCAGTACTAGTCTTTATTCTTAGGTATTTCTGGAGTATAAAATAAACACATAAAAACGTGAAAGCAATGATTCTCATTTAAAAAAAATACAAAAACAATTAAAATCTATAAGCATTTATTCATGTATTGTTAATAACAGTGCAAAAGAAAAATTTTAAAACAAGAATCAGGTTTAACACATCACAATCGTCCATATAAAATATAAAATATGAAGTAACAAGCGACTCTCTAAATTATAATATTGTCTTAAATTAGATCTCAATTGACAATATTGAATCTGCCATCAGATCATTATGCCACAAGGAAATTGTTCTTCACAGAAGTAATTATGGCTTTAATGTAGTCAATACTGTTGTTCTTTTGCTTGCAGTAGAAAGTAAATTATATCTGAGCATGACATGATGAAAAACAACAACAAATGATTTGTATGTCTATGTTGAAGGCACTTGAGCTCATTCATGAAAGAAGCAACAGATAATTTTTTTCCAGGTTGCTTTAAATGGCAGTACTTCAGTTCTACATTACACATCTTGGCAAATTACTAAAGATAAATAAAAAAGTAAAAATTAATTAAAGTTCCAAGAATCAAATATTTGTTGAAGCCATGCAAACTCTGTCAAATAGCTTCAAAATACATTCGCAGTTAGCAAGTGTCCTCATGCTTGTTAGCTTTCAAAAGTCATGCTCAACATACCTTTAAAATAGCTTTAAGATCATACACATAAGCTCACTAGACAAAAAATGAGTCACTCCTAATACAAATTGTAGTAGGTAATTAATGGTTGCACAGAAGATGTCATGAGCATACTATAGGGACTTAAATAATCTATAGGAATATTTCAATTCTCTTGAAGCAATGAAAAGCAATGCATGCATTGGATTTAAGCTAAGTATGGGTCACTGGAACCAAGGGCGGATCCAGGCTCCATTTAGAGGGGGTCATGGCTCCTTTTTTTGGAAACAAGGGGGGGGGGGGTTACATCTCTTAATAAGCAATTTCTTTATTGAAAGCTGTTCCCATATCCAAAATGGCTACTTTTCTGATACTTTTGGGAAGTCATTTTCATCCATAATTACAATAAAATTGCATTAATATCAGCAAAAATATAAAATTTACACATTTTATTCAGATACCAAGAAATTG
The DNA here is from genome assembly GCA_963932465.1 of Maratus speciosus. Lineage (NCBI taxonomy): Eukaryota > Metazoa > Arthropoda > Arachnida > Araneae > Salticidae > Maratus > Maratus speciosus. The sequence continues at coordinate 458,004,904 of OZ010796.1, read as the reverse complement.
AAGAATTGTATTTTTGAGTTCGGAGCTACAAAATGTATTGTAAATGCTTTCCTGATGTAAATAATTCACTGAGTGAGGGAAGTAGTGTTAGATTACTTTTTTTGACAGAAACTGCAAATAATCCAAATTTTAGAAAAGTCCGAAAATAGTAATCACCAAGGTCCAGAAGATTTCGAATTTCAGACTTTGTACTGTGTATATATATAACAATTATATAGTTACAATTCATCATCTTTTTCCTTTTACAAAATTAAAATTAATAAGTTGACATCAATGCATTACAATGGCATACAAAATAAAATTGGAACTAATGACTGATAACTAATTATCATGGGCAATATTACAAAATCATTAGTAAATCGCAGACGATTAAACCATAATCACATGAAAATTTACCAAATTTGATGCAATAATCATTTAAAGACAAAATATACAAAAATCAATCTAAAAATTTTTAAACTAAGAAAAGACGTATAATAAACAAATAAAAGATCAATTGTATGGATGTAGAAGGAAGCTTATATCATATTTCACTTCATCAGGGGTACATGAAATACAAATATAAGCAATGCATAGTCGATTTCTATAATAGAATCAAGCTATAAGCTGAAAATTGAATTCTATTATGTAGCCAATCAACAACCAAAAAGTATAAAACCACACCTTATAAAATGAAAGAAATAAATAATTAATCAATTTAGGACACGTACTGATCAACATAATGCACAACAAGAACAAAATTGGAACACTTGAATTAAAGACTTACTAAGCAAGAGTATTTTTATCACCAGATTTAAATTGCAAACATGTATCCCATATAACACAGCGAAAATCCTGCCTAATTAAATGGTCACAGTTAAAATCCAATCCCTATGGTTTCAATTCATCATACTTTGCAAATAATATCAGCACTAATAAAATTATAATAATTATAAATTATTGTAATTAGTCTAAATATTATAAATTATTTTAAATGCTAACTGAAGGATCCTAGAGTAAATTATTATTAAAAAGGAGTAAAGTTTATATCTTAAATAATTAGGTATGATAGAAGAAAAAATATATGATGGCAACATAATTATTCGAGAACTGAATTTAAATAATTATATAGTGCCGCCATCTACCGAAAATGAAATAAAGTTAATTTCCATCCGATTTTACTTTCTCAACTAATAGAAGTAGAAATAATTAGTAGTGTTTCCATCTGTTGGAGATTACTGAATTTAATTACGTAGCAAAGTTGTTTTTTGCATATTTTAGATCCACATTAATTCATATTAAAACAACACAACATTTATAATTCTTCATCTGCGCATCAGAATATCTAATCTATCTATCTATACATATATATGTAGGAAGGTGATATGCAAAACAATTTATTGAAATATTCAAATAACAACAGAATGCTGAAATCATGCAACTTTAATTCCTTAAAGACAATTTTACAATGCTTTATAACTAGCTTCTTCAAACATACTAGGGTTAACACTTAAAACATATAATCTGTAGAATATTGTAATTAGGCCTAATACAGCTATTTGCTTTATTGACATCTCCCATGTCAATGCTTCATGAATTATGGAAATATAAGAGAGTGAATCTTTTCTAAATTTCAACAGTTCTAAAGTCCTTGTCATCCATGAATTTCACTTTTATATCTCATGCGTTCAAATCATAAACAATAGTAATAAATGCCAAAGACTTAGTTGATTTGATCACGTACATCATACGTGAAATAAATGATGCCACCTAAATTCAAATTCTACATATATACACACAAAAATATATAACCACCTTCATTATAAGTTAGTTAAAAAGGAGTCATGTTGGCTATACCCATGGGAACAAAATTAATGAAATCGTCCAATTTAATATGTTGTAGTGTGCAACAGGTTCACAAACAATAGTGCAGTTTGCAGTCTACTAAAATTTACTAACTTAACTGTAGCTGATACTACGCTTGTAAATGCTTGTTTCACTGCATGTTTTGTGCATAGAATTAAATTAATAAGCAGTTTCAAATCTTACAAATGTTCTAAATAGCCAATGAAAGAGGTGTACAACTAATTTCTAAAAAAGAGATGGCTACAGGAATTGCATGCAATTGATATTTAGAGCAGAATACAAAAGAAGAAATATCTGTTGTATATTATATCTGCTAAAAGAAACAAAAAAATTACTATAGGTAATTAGAAAATAATAATTTGGTTACACAGGTCATTTTTGTTCATAGTCAAATGATGAAAGTTATAAGTATGTTGAAGATTTAATTGAAAGTTAGTCGTGATTATACTGAAAATGTTATTTTAAGCTTCAGAATGTTTAGCGATTTTTTCATATCACAAAACAGACTACCTCATCCGATTAAGAACTTAAACCAGCTCCTAAATTCCTTATGAATTTACACCAGTATGCATGCCTCCATATACCTTCCTGAATGATGAAGTGTGAATTTTGCCCAATATCACAATCACATTTCAAGGACTCACGGCTATAGTAGGCCAAGTCCATTTTGAAAAAAAAAAAAAAAAAAAAAAAAATGAGAATCCATTTAGAATGTGCATAAAATCTGTTTTATCCACCCCCACAGTAAACCAAGTCTGTAAACAAATGACATATATGATGAAGTATGTGAAAACAGGTTTGGTTCACTGTGGGAATGAATAAAACAGATTTTATGCCCCCTTCTAAATGGACTTTTTTTTTTTTTTCAAAATGGGCTTGGTCTACTATGGTTGTAAACCCCTCATTTACACTTCTGTTATGATAAGCAAAGAAAGGGATTACATTTTGTTCATATCACATAACAAGTTATAAGCAACACTGTCTCACATTAACTGGTTGAAAAATATATCTACAGATTTGAAGCCATTTGAAAATGTGTGGGATTATTTGGATGCTAGATGCAAGATAGAACTTTGAGAACAGATGACATATGAGGGAGTGTAAAATAACTTAATATATCACACAAGCTCATGGAATACCGAGCATAGCAGATTACCTTGTTACCAGGACAAGAAGCAATGTCATGCATTATTAGATAAGTTCTTATGGAGATGACCAATTTTTTGTCCAGTGTACTTACAACAGCAACAGTGGAGGTCAATAATTATTAAACTCTTATATGCATAAATCTATTGCAATGTGACTAAGAATCTTCCATATTTAAAGGTGAGAAAGTTCAGTATAAAATAACTTTCCATTCATTTAAAAATTAATGAGATGGAAAAAAAATTTTAAATAAAAGAGTGAAAAATAAGTTTTGTTTCTCAAATCAATCAGATTAGAAATTAAAATATGTATCTTCAGTGGTGTAGTCGTAAAAAAAAAAAAAAAAACAAAAAAAAAACAGAAGACATACGCTCTAAGCAGAGGGTATACACTCAAGGTACAGCGTATACTCTAGAGTGTATATATTATAGCTTTCTTAAAACAGGGGGTATATGGTGTACCTTAAAAAAAATCCAGAAGGTATACGGCATATACCTCTGTATACCCTCCACTACATCCCTGTGCATCTTAAACAGTCACTATGCAGTGCATAGTAGGGTGGTGCGAAAAAAGTCAAGTTGATATTTCCAAGTCGGTATAGTGCGGAAAAGTTGCGATTGGTAAATACAAGAAAAACGAAAAAAAAATTCTTCAAATCAGACATTATCTTCCAATCCCGCAAACTGCCTAAAAATTCAGAAAAATTGAAAATTTCCGATTTTTTCAGAATTAATTTTTTTTGTTTTACGTTTATATATATTTTTATCGCTATAGTGACAAATATTTGCAGATTGTACAGTTTAATAATTATAATAATAAAAATTGTGTTTAGAGAATATCTTCCGATCGCGCAAGCTCAATAAAAATTGGCAAAATTTCAATTTTGAGTGATTTTCAGGCATTAAGAATATAATCAACTGAGGTCAGTTTTCAGTCTCAGGTTAAGATTTAAATGTTAATTGGTATTATTGAGCATATTAAGTTATTTTTAAACAACCTAGAACGTACCATGAAGAGTTCGTTCTAGGTCTGAAAAGTTTAGTAGTTCACCCAATTGCCGTTAGCCATGTTGCAAAACAGCGCTGAAGTCTGCGTACGTGCTCCCACCTAGTCTTACCTAACTCCATAAAATTTACAGCAAAGTCAAATGGATTCAGATGAACTACATGGCATATATTTTGATGGAAGAAAATACCCTAGTTAAAGAAAGGATATCCTTAGATACAATACTGGATCTAAACAGGTTCGTCGAACTATTAAAGAGGGACACTATTCTATCATAAAAGAACGTGACTCAGTTTATTTAGGCCATGTGTCTCCAAACTCCAGGTCTGCAAAGGACATTGTAGCTTCCGTAATATCATGTCTTACTGAACAAGGAGTTTCACTAGAATACTTAGATTTGGTAGATTGTGGTGGTACAAATACCAATACTGGCCAGAAAGGTGGTGCTATTAGACAGCTTGAAATGCATCTCGGACGGCCGCTGCAGTGGGTTTTTTATTTATTCCATTTTGTTTAATTACCTTTCCGCCATCTTTTTCAACACTTGGATGGTAAAAAAACTGTCCCAAGATCATTTAGTAGACCAATTTGGCAGAATCTCATTGTTGTGTAAAGCTCTCAGTGATAAATTTTCAATTGACCGATTGTAAAATTCCAGACGTGAACAGACAACTATTGAGCAAGGCCGAAAGATATCTTATTGACGTAAGTCAAGTAATAAAAAGTGGCAACTTTCCAAATGACTTATCAAAGTGCAACCCCGGCCCAATTTCACATGCCAGATGGCTCACTTGTGGAAAAGAGTCCTTCGACTTGACGTGAGCGTGGAAAACCCATCGGATGCCTTAAAAGCAATAGTGACATTTATTTTAAAATCCTACATGCCAGTTTGGTTTGAAGTAAAATGCAGTAAGTACAGAAGGTCCTATTCATCTGTACAGAGCAATAGAAACATCTCGATACCTGCGTGACAACCTGAAGAAAATTTAGTCCCTGATATTGAACGAAACTGGTTCTTTGCTCATCCGGAAAACCTACTGATGGCAGTGGTCTTTGGTAAGAGGAGGCACATAAGAGAGCTAGGGCTAAGAAGAGTGTTAAAAGCCAGGCAGAATGTTTCAAAGGGTAAAGGCATCTGAATATTTATCACTCCTACTTTAAACTTCGATACGGCAGACTATACAGAATTAATTGATTGTAATGTAGCAAAATTGTCATCTCCTCCTCTTTTTCTGAGAATAACCAATGAAGAAATACATTTCTTCGTTCAATCAGATGGTATCTCAGGCTGGGATGATAAAAAAATTCCCTGCCACACGCAAGCTGTCAAGCTGTGCGTCAAACGGTGGTAACGGAAGCATCGTTTAAGGTATGTGGGCCCCAATCAAGAGATGGATTCATCAGGGCCACACTGAAATCATTGTCCATGATACCAGACATTATCACCAATTTGCAGTACAAAGTTACGTCTTATATCTTATACTGTCACGACACTTGTTTTTTAATACAGTGTTTTGACTCGATTATAACAAATTATGTATTTAAGTAATGTAACTAGCAAACACCCTCATTGGTTGGATGAAAGGAAAGGTGTGGATTAAACTCGAAGTGCAGCTACATTCCCGTGGTGAGTTCTGGTTTGTTTAAATATTATCAAATATCTAAACAAGCAAAAAACTGTACAATTTATATGTAAATGTTAACATTGGAACGCAAACTAATCTCAGGTGATTATTTTCTTTATTCATCAAAATCACTGAAAAATGAATTTTTCCTGATTTTTATTGAGCTTGCGCGAAGGAAGAAATTCCTTAAACGTAACTGTTTATTATTATTATTATTATTAAACATTATAATCTGCAAATATTTTACACTATAACGATAAAAAATATATATACGTAAAAAAAAAAAAAAAATCGGAAATTTTTAATTTTTTTTCAATTTTCAGGTGGTTTGCGGGATCGGAAGATAAAATCCGATTTAAAGAATTTTTTTTTTTGTTTTTCTTGTGTTGACCAATTGCAACTTTTCCGCACTATAGCGACTCGGAATTATCAACTTGACTTTTTTCGCACCACCCTAGTGCATAGTGACTGCAATGTCAGCAATTATAGAAATTGCCAACATTGGGGGGAGGGGGGGGGCAAGATGCCCTTTCATGTCCTCCCCAGACATGCCAACTTTTGAAAATGAGAAATCATAGCACAGAATATTGAAATTAATCTGGAGGTTGGTTGGTTGGTTTTTCGTGTTTCGGAGCCATCTTTTGACATTCGGGCGATTCTCAAAAGGTGGACACAGGACACAAGTCATTAACTTTAAGCCTTTCAAACATAACTTTAACTATCATTGACTTTATATATTTTTTTTTTACACTGAGTTTTTACTTCTATTCAGAGACAGAAAATGACATAATTTATTGTAAAAGCTTTGTATAAATATCTTAAAATTTTATTATTTTATGCTAAAGAGGCTAATTTTGGACATTTATAACGTTATCTGCTCCAATGTACCACCCAGAAAAAGAGTTAACTTTTTTCCAGGTGGTTCTAATGGTAAACAACAAATGCATAAAGGAAACGGATGATTTTTTGATAATTTCGTTAAGAGATGGCAGGCTGATTTATTGCTTTTTTGGAGATAGAAGGACTTTTCTATAAAGAATTTTTCTGTATTTTGTTATGTCCGAAAGTAATGTACGTAACAAAGTATTTGATTTTATTATTATTATTACTGGATAACAAAAAGTTAATTATGCATATATATAGTGGTTGTATGTATATGTATGTATATAGACACATTTACTACATTCTTAGTCTTAAGAATTTTTTAAATACTAAGAGCAACGTCCAAAATCTGTAACTTACGTGCGAAAGAGTGTCCAAAATTTGTAACGTATGTAACTGCTAATTAAGTGCTTTAATCATTAATTTTCCAGAATAGTTGCTGTTTGTGTATAATTTTGCAGACATACTATTATAAAATATTTATATATTATATTTATAGACAAAATACTATAACTATTAAAAACAATTGTCCTTAAATTTGAAAATTTTAAAAATTACATATAGTTAACGTTTAATGATCCCACCTTTTGAGAATCTCCCATTCGTAAAATGAATAAGGTTTCAGTCTTTCAACTCAATATAGTAAATTTTTTCCTCTGAAAATTTTTATACGATATTTAAAGTTTCTTCTCGTTTTGCAGTATTTTTTTTACATTTGTAAAAGAAGCCTGCTTCCAACTTTTTAGCCCAGTGCAGTAAATTTTGACGAAATTCTCAAATTTTTTTTCCCGCGACCATTTCAGGATATTCACAGTTTTTCCCCCACAATCGTAATTCACATTTTTCTATCACGATTTTTTGTTGAAATCTGCACTTTTTACCATGAACTTTTGACGAATTTTGTGTTTTTTACCACACAAAATTGAAATGTTTAACAATAATTCGTAAATTGAAATGTTTAATAATAAATAGTACAAATCGTGCGATTTTGCACACTATTTCAAATCTTGCCCCTCAAAGATTCCTCCCCCCCCCCCCCTCCAGAAATTCTTAAAATGACATCCCTGTTTCTAAGGAAGGGAATTCCTGTATAAATATTTACAGAAACACGATTCACTTGCGGTTGATATATATAAAGAGGGTTTTATGTTAAGAAGTTTATTTTGCAGCCCAGATTTTTTTTTTTCTCCCATGAGCATTTTTTAATGTCCGAATTTTCGCATTAATGACAAATTTTTTAAAACTTTCGGAAATGAATACTTTGAAATTTTGGAACAGAATCATTCCTGAAAAATATGCTGCGCGGGATAAAAATCGCAATTAGAAACAAAAAATGCATTCTTTTGTTTTTTGCAAAAAATCGTAGTTTAAGACCGATTTTCGTAGCATCGTAGTTTATAGGTCCAAATCGTAGCAGTTGGCAGATCTGGTCCTCCCAGTAACTTCACCCCTGTTTTCAGGCAGCCCCCCACCTCCCAAAAAGGTGATGAATACATATATCCCATAAATCCACAACAGTGGATTTTACTACTGATTAAATATTTTTAGAAACTGATAACTTGTTAAATTTTAATATAACTTAAGTCAAAGGTTAGGGGCCAATAAATTGTTGAATTCCATGATTTTCAAGAAATTTTAATGTTTGGTACTTTTAAGAACACCCATTGAAAATATCTTTCAAAAATCTACCAATAGCTCATCGAAAGACTTATTTTTGGATTTTTAATCTCTGCAACTTCTTTCAGGCTGTATTTTGGATGAAAAGCTGCAAATTGCACCAGACAGAATCTATCATTAGCGTGAAAAGTGTTCTTTCATCGTGATTTAAGTAAGTGACTTTATATTATTCAAAACTTGTCAACACACAGTGACAAGTTTTAAGGGTCTGTTTTCAAACTAAGTTTTTTTTTTTTTCCTGCTTGCAGAGAAACATTATACCTGGTTTGCTTAGAAATAGGAGTGTGTTTCGAATTTCTATTTTCATAACATTTTCAGTATAATAATATATTTATAACAAAAATCCTGCCCTTAGAAAACAAAATTGTACTTTATACTGTTATTATGTTTGCTTATGTAGTGTTTCAATATTAAAAGCAAAATGGTAACTGCAATATGTACATAAAAATTTTGATTTTTGTACAAAAAAAATTGCCCCCCCCCCTTTTTTTTGCTCCCCTGCTATATAAATGAAAAAATGTAATAATTCTGCTATTTGTTTATTATTGCCATACTTAAAACCTAAGACTATCGAATTTTTATGAGGAATACATTTTATTTCAAATTGCTTAATTCCTGATAAGATAAATTATGAAGCATATTTTATGGTAGCATTTTAATTTTTTGTATGCTAATATTAGATATTGACAATTTATTCAAAAGGAAAAGAGCCAATTAAAAAAAAATGCCTAGGTGGAGAAAATTTAGAGTAATTTTATTTCCCTTTTATAGAAGTCTTTTTTTCACTTGAAAATCTACTTTTGAGTAAACTATGTTACTATTAAGAAAATTTCTCTAATCTCTACTTGCGTAAAATGTTTTATATGATTCAAATTGTAAATAAATGAAATGAACAGTTTTACCCTCTATAACTCTAATGCATGTTTGATAAGGTCGATTGCTAACAAAATTGTTCTTTTTTGTTTTTAATTTCCCCAAAATGATTTGAATTAGAGGTAAAAATTAGAGGTCTCCACTCGCCACATGGCGATTAAAGTTGCAAAAGTGGTGATTAAAAAATCGGCCATGGATCGCCACCCTAGTCACCACTTGCCAAGTGGCGATCAAAAAATCTTGTCGATTGTTAAGTGAAATAGAGCTTTTTTCATGGAAATATGTATCTCTACTTTCATTAAATCTAATTAGCAAACTGGTTAATCCTTTTTTCCTACCAGATGCAAGCAGATTTCACTGACTTAGCTGTATTTTCAATGAATGATAATTGTGTTTATGAACAATTACAAATAATCCAAAATATATTCTAAAAAAATTAATGTGATAAGATTTTGTGATTTTAAAATAATTTTCTTGAATTTTGACTGCTTCCATGTTCTTATCATGAATAGTTGGCTTGTACAAAACTCCAATTTATAGAAAAATATGTATATATACAACAATTATAGTTTATCTAGATGTCAAGAAAGTTTGAAACATTATAGTGGCCACTAATGAAACAGTCTACCAGCCACTGTCTACTAACCCAATTTTCCAGTTTTCACCTATAATTTGAATCAGTAATTTTATCAGACTTTTTAAGTGATAAATTATTTTGTTAATCAATTAATTTATTTAGCATTAAATATGTTTATATTAGTTAACAGTCACAGCTTTTGATATCAATGAAATATTACTATACTGAAAAGACAAGTAATTAAATTAATAATGGTATCTAACTAGAAGAAAACATATTTTCTGCTCACCAAAATATCTGATATAAGCTTAGTCTAAACTATTTTGTTTCTACACATGAAGAAATAAATATTAATAAACATATGGAGTGTTAATATTAGTTATAGTCTCATATTTAAGCTGTATCATTATTTTTATTTTACAAAACTTTTATTATAATTAAAGAAATTGATTACATTTGCGTGATTTACACTGATTTCTTACATGAGTAGCAAGTACTCTAACAGTATAGTATAAATATACTTATGAAACATTTCCAAACTACATTCCCCTCCCCCTATTTTCTTCCACAAAATGTAATATACAATAAAATAACCATCTTGATTGCCAAGCTAACTAAGAAACACAGCCAATTTCACATACAAATAATGTCATTCTTTTATTAATATAGCATGCAACTGCAGCTAGAAAAACTCCACAGTTTAAAAATTAAAAGACAGGGCAAAAAAGCACAGCTGAATAACACAAACAAAACACAATAAAAAAATTAAAAGCATGAGAAGAAAGTCACAGTAGTAAAATATATAAAATGAAATAATAAAATAAAGAAAAAGTTCGTGTAACAAAACAAATTAAAACAATAAAACAAAATTATACTGTAACAAACTTAACAAGATTAAAAGTAGCTAAAATTAATTATAAAATTGCCATTAAAGATAGTTGACATTTGTTTGAATTACATAAGAAATTAACTTTATATAACTATATTCATTTTAATTAAATTTAAATTGTAATAACGAAATTGCATTTTTGTTTTATATTTTCAAGTCATTTAAAAATACGACTTTAAAAATGTAAATATAATGCATCCTATTTAAACATGCAATAAAACTTTCATAATACAAGAAATTAGTTATAAAAACAGTAGTCTATAAAAATAATTTATCTCCATCTTGATATACAAATTAACTGTCCAACAATAAAAACCTTTCGCCGGAAAGTATGTTAGTAATAATACAGTAGACTCCCTCAAATCCATACGGCTTGGGGCCATAGGTTGTGTGGATTTTAGAATTTTGCAGATTTCTGGTCATTGCTTTGCTTACATTTTTTAAAAAGTAATTTGAATGTAATAATGCAGTCAAAATTACAATGAATGCTTGCAATATAGTAAAATATTAAAATAATTAAGTAAAGTAATAAACTAAAATGATAAAAGTAAGATAATTCTTAAAATGATTAAATTATTAAAAGGCCAAGTAAATAATTAATAACTTGTAATTAAATATGCATAATAAAGATAGGATTTATTATTCATCTTGAATTATTCATGAAACTTTCCTCATAAAGGTACCCTATTAATTCACGTCAAAATCATAAAGTAAAGAAGTTTTATTTCAGGTTTAGCCAGGCCTAATAACCAAAAAAGCTTCATCAATACATAAATATATTTGGTAAAAAGATTGTGATTACCAGTACTATCAGCATATCTTGATTTTTTTTCAGAAATAAATTTATACTTTCCTTCTTGAAAAAACCATGAGTTCAGTTATATTATCAAGAATTACATATTAAAATACATACAGAATGATGTAAAACTAAAAAATCTGTAATTTTGCCTCTAAATCTGAAATGAAAATTTCATTGTTTACATTTGCGATAATATGCAGATTTGAGAGAGTCTACTGATGACTGATTTTGAAGAAAGCACCATTTTCAAGAGGGATCCGACCAAAGCAAGATACAAAGTAAGCGTCCTATCTTAAATGGGAGAGGTAACCGAAAGATTAAAGGTGGGGGTCACATCAATCAAGGCAGAGGTGATTGTGAATTCATGAAAAAATACCTGAAATTTTAACGAGAAGAAATTTTGGTATGGAGAGAGAACATATAATTTATTGCAGGGAGGTCCATTTCTCTCATTATGAAATATATTACTTTTAATTATGTCTAACAATCACATGAAATTGATATTTTAGTGTTATTTTATTAACTATCAGAAAAACTGGAATTCCAGTACTGGAAATGAAATAAATACCTGAATTCAGGTATATTACCTGAACACAATCACCCCTGATCAAGGTCACATGCCCCGTAGCAGGCATGGTTGAACTACAAGAATATACCTAACTGTTTTCTTCTTTATGGGTAATCTATTAATTCTACATCTTTGAAATAACTGTGCAAGTGCAAATGTCATGTTTTCATTTGTTCGTAGTGTTTAAGTTCTGAGAGTATAGTTAATTTTTATTCACGATTACTCAATTTATTTCGTTAATTATTTAAATAAAAACAGTTTCTTTTTAGAACTAATATTATTTGTTAAAATGGCAAAATGTTGGTCACCGAATAGCTGTAGTTTTCAAAATTGCACGAAAATTCTTTTTCTGGTAAAATTCATCTCTGTCCTTTTCCAAAAGAGCAAAATAAGTTAGTTACATGTTTTTATTTTAATTTATAAAAAAAGATAAAATACTATTTATTATATATTATCAAATGTTGCTGATTTAAATACGCTTGATTTTAATTATGTTTTTTTAATGTAATAAAAAATGACGCAGAAAAATTAGTAATTAATATGTAAAGATAGAATTTTGTATTCTCATTTTTTACTCAATTCTTGATGTGCTAATGTTATCAAAAATGATATACACAGTTGTATTTGCCCATGAGAATACAATGTTTATGAATGTTTGTAATATGTATAGAATTTAATTATAAATAAAATATTCAATTTTAAGCCCTTTTCTTTGTTTATCAAACATAGACAATAAGTTTCTAATGTTCTTTTGATCCACTGCACTCATGTTATTTAACTTACAAATATTTCATTCATTTAATTTAAAACTCATTTTATATTCAGAATCACTCATGCATTAAATGTTGTACCATTAAACGAGCGAGTATTGTTCCTTTATTTCTTTAAATATTTTGCGATTCTAGACAACAGCTTGAATAATTTTCCTAAAATCACCAGATTAGATTTTTTTTTTCTTCTTGAAACAGAACAAGTCATTTAGAGAATCCCTGTTAAAAATTCAATCATGAATTTCAAATCGTTATTCACTTACAGGAGATTAATCTTGTTTACCAGATTTATTGCAAAATATTTTTGTTACAGCTTGTTTTGATAAAAGTATGTGTATTTAAAAAATAGTCGCAATGTCACATTAGTTTCAGGGCAAAAGGCTATGTTTTTGTAGCATTAGTATCGAAATCTGCGTAAAGTGTCAGCATTTCTCCCGAAATTAAATGATGTTGTGACTATTTTTTTTTAAATGTACATAATTTTATCAAAACAAACTGTAACAAAAATATTTTGCAATAAATCTGGTAAAGATTCATCTTCCATAAGTGAGTTAAGATTCAGAAAATATGTACAACAGATGCACAGACAGTAGATATTTTGTCATATATGACATCATACTAAAAGTTTACATACTTGCATTATCAACTCCATCCACAAGATGGCACAGCTGTGACAATTTACACATGATTCCAGCATTAACATTGTATGCTTAATATATGCAGTTTTGGATCTGACTTTTTTTTTTTTTAGAAAAATAAGTGTTTTTAGAAGGATTTTACAGTACTTAGGAAAGGAATGTTTTAAGGAAGATAAAAAAGGTCACCCAAACCCACATGTTTTACAAACAAGAATCAAAAACTAAAATTTCACTAGAGGAATTTAGCTCTATGTACTTAGAAATGGGAGGTTTTAAGACAGAAGAAGACCATATGAAAATAGATGACACTTTTTTAGTTGTTAGATTGTCTACTAATTAGGTAAAGAATTAAGAGCCTACACTAGTCACATGGAGACATTTTCAAGCTAATGTTAAACCTTGCTGTGTTCTTTTCAAAATTCATGCATGATTTTTTTTTTTTTTTGGTAGGGTTTGGAGGGGAGGGGGGAGCACAGGATAGCTGAGGTCGATCTCTAACCAAATAATTTTTCACTTTTTGATTGCAGTTTTTTTTTTTAATGAGGTCACTTTCTATTTTGGAACTAGTTCCAAAACAAATTACCTTTGTAATAATTTAAAAAAAAAATAATAACTACCCAGTTTGATATCTAAGCTATCTTATATAAAAAACATCATTCAAAAATATTGAAATGCAAACAAGAAATTGAAAAACAAAATGCTCCAACAGGTTTAAGATTAGCTTTTGAGTGCCTTGGTGTGACTAGCATAGGCTGTAAAAAAGCAAGGCAAGGCAAGTTGTTAAAACACTTCGATTATTGGTGGGGAAAAGATTAAGGTCTTCTAACAATGAATATTTGATTATCTGCAAGCAGTTAACATAGACAGATACATAGTACATATCATAAGTGAAAAGATAAATATTCATGAAATGTAATTTAGTGAATATTAAGTTTGACCCTAAGGTCTAGCACAGATTAATAGCTTAAGAATGTACATCTCAGCAGAAATGATAGAAAATTCTGAAGATAAAAATTACTCAAAAATTAGTGTCATAAGATAGCATAGCTGCAATTTATTAGTCTTGTTCATTCAGAATAAGCGTAAATATCCACTGATAGTCCTCAAATTCACAAGATTTTTTAAAACTGTAACAACGTCACCGATACCATTATACTTACAATATAACTAAAATCTAGAATTTAACTGCATTTCCTTATTATTATTATATACATGTATATTTTATACTAGTAATATCATTTATGACTGAACATGTGTGATATTTCTTTAAAAATACTTAAAAATTATTCACTTTAAAAGTAAATTACTTCTTAAATCAAACTTGTTAAACACACACACATTTATAATTTAAAGATGGATGAAATGTAATACATACAAAATAAATAAATAAATAAAATAAAAGTAGATAAATATGGCAAGATTGAAAATGCATTTAACTAATAATGTATTTTTTTGAGGGAATATTTATTAATATATTTTGATTCATTTATTCAGAGTTTCCCCAAGACAATTTCAGGAGGGTGCTGCACCCTGCCTGCCCTTACGTTTACAAAATAGCACACCTCTTGCCCCTGATGAAAAACATTAGCACCCTTGTTGCCCCCAGCTGAAAAAAGTGCCTTTACTCCTTTGTTTATTAAAAAAATTTACTTGCATAGTAAAAATTGACTCACTGCTGTCTTTAAATATTAAATTTAAATTCCCTGTCTATTAAATATTAAAAGTAGTTTTAAAAATCAAAAGAGTGCCTTTAAAAATTAAAAAAAAAGAAGAATCTAAGAATCCTTAAGAATCTGAAACATGCCCTTCGGAATCCAAAACATGCCCTTAAGTATCCAAAACATGCCCTTAAGTATCCAAAACATGCCCTTCGGAATCCAAAAGTACCCTTTTCCTACAAGAAGTGCCCTGCCCTTTTTTAAACCTGGGGGAAACTCTGATTTATTCATTTTCTCAAATTTAAAACCTCCGTCTGTCTTTATGTTTTAGACATATGGACCTATATGTACACATACAGATTAATAACTTTATATAGTGAAAGAGGAGGGGTAGGTCAGAAGACTGTTTGGAACACTAAAAACTAAGAGGCAGAAAATATTCAAAGTAATATGTTTCTTTAAAAGATATCATTCAAAGAGGAGCTGAAAAAAATTGCACAGGGTACCATGGCCACTAAAGCACTCATCCCTGATTTTCTGTATTTTTAAAATCATTCTTACACAGAAAATAATAAAATTATTAATAAGAAGGGAAATACTTACAATAAATCTATTAACTTTTGTTTTGGGCTTTTCTACAGGTTTTAACGTCTCCTCCTTGATTGCCTCAAATTTGGCTCGTAATGTCTTAGTAGTATCAATCTGAGGAAGATAGTCCTCATCCTGTTCATCCTCATTTCTTCGATTTTCTCTTAACTCAGCATCCCAATTTTCAAACTTCGCTCTTAAACTCTTAGCTTTATCTGCTTCAACAATTATGTCATCATCAGCTTTATAACTTGCACGAACAATATTTGGATCTCTCTCAGGTTCAGGGGAAGAATCATGATCATCAACTTTAGTATATTCCCGAGGTGGTGTAATACGTTTGAGAGGGTTTGGTCCTGCTGGAACACTTGGAGTTTCTTTTTCTAATTGTTTAAATTTATCTAGCATTCTTTTTGCTGTATCAGTAGAAGGTATATCATCTATTGTATCACTACTTCTAACAATATTAGGATCATGAGGAACATCTCTTTCTGGTGAGGTTTCTTTAGCAGGCTCTCTTGGAGGAGTGATTTGAAATCTTTTTCTCTCCTTTGGAGACTCAGAATAGTTTTCAAAGAATTTAAAACGTTGGCTTACATCTGTTGTATCAACAACAATTTCTTCTTTTTCAGTAGGTTCACTACATTTAACAACATCACCAGTTTTTACTGGAGAATGAAGGGGTACATGACGTTCATTAAGAGGCGATTTGTTTGGAGATCGAGCTGGCATTGCTGGGGTAGTTTTAACAGTAGCATCTATTTGCTTGAATAACTTTTTGGCATCATTCGCAATACCTGAAAACAAATTATAAAACTGTATGTAAATTTTT
This sequence comes from Maratus speciosus, assembly GCA_963932465.1. Lineage (NCBI taxonomy): Eukaryota > Metazoa > Arthropoda > Arachnida > Araneae > Salticidae > Maratus > Maratus speciosus. The sequence goes on along the minus strand of OZ010796.1, from coordinate 457,988,532 downwards.
TATTAACATAAAAGAATATGTATGGACAAATATGTTAATTGTGAAGAACTTTTTTTTTTTTTAATATTAAATTACTTAAATGTTTGAACTATTTTCTTTTTGAAATATAACTGATATTTATGATTAGCTGATATAACTAATATTATAATGGATAAAATGCCTTAACAAAATGAAATTGATATAAATATTTCTTTAACCCTTTCAGGGGCAAGTAATTGTGCTTCTATAATGTTGAATTCACATCGGAGTTTTTTGAAACATTTTATTTCAATATAAGGGAAAGTAATTTTATAACTTTTTCCAACAAAGTAAAAAAAAAAAAAAAAAAAGAAAGAATTAAAAATTTCTGGTGTGAATATTGATTAAAATTACATGGGGCCCTTCAAGGGGTTAAAATAACACTTGGTTGCTTGCAATTTCCACTTTTTGTACTGTATTCAGCGACCCAGCAATGAAACAATTCACAATTTAAAAAGTTTGGTTGTGTACACAAAAAAAAAAAAAAAAAGAAAAAAGCCAATTGTTAAAAGTCTTCAGGAAAGCCTTTTTAAGGGAAAGTGACAAATTTTCATTTTTATGCAAGGAAATGTGTAAGATTCTTATACAGTCACCTTGCTTGGACTGAACAGCTAGTTTATTTTTATGGTAGTATGGTCACTTTTAGCACATGAGAGCTAAACAAAATGAAAGTACTAAAACAGGTATTTTTCAAAGAGAGGGGTGGAGTTGAAGGTTTAACATCTGCGTACCTTTTGTATCAAGCCCAATGGAGAATTGGCACATTTTCTAACTTTATCACAAAACAATAGTACATGAAAAAATAAGAAGGATAGCCTGCATATTTTTTTTTTTTTTTTGAGCTTTTATTATTGATTTATGATTGTTTTAATATCACACTATTTACTGTATCCCAAAAGCACTCCATAATACATCTGATGTCACAGTTCATGACAACAAATGACATATATTGTTTACATGCATCGCTTTTCAACTTCTCTGTTTTAAATACTGCTGTTTCTAAAATTATTATGACTGAGAACACAAAGTCATATTATAAATACAGTGAAACCTCCCTGTGCGACCACTTCCATTAAGCAACCACCATGCTGAACGATCATTTTTTCATTGAACGAAATTTATTCCCATAGGGTCAATACTAATTTTACCTCCATTCAGAGACCATCCCATTTGAACTCCCTCCATGAGCGACCAATTTCTTTGAACAAAATGAAACAAATTCTGTTTTTTCCTGGTCGCTTGAAGAAGGTTTTATTAGAAAAATAATTCTGGAGGGTGCATTATTCATCAAACTTCTAAACTAAGATTAATTTTTTTTTTTTTTTTTATTGTGGTAACTTTTCAGTTTTTAAACCCCTTTATGCCTATTTAGACAACAAATTTAACTCTGATGATGAATTAAGAATGACTATCAATAAACTCCCCTGCCCTATTCTGTTAAGAAACTCTAAAAAAAATAGATAAATTAATGAAATTGTCATTACTTGTTCCCGTCAAAAAAAAAAAAAAAAAAAAAAAAAAAAAAAAAAAAAAATGCATTTATTTACTGAACTTTGAAAGGACTTGGAAATAAAAGTTATGAAAGATAAAACCTTAAAATCAAAGCAAACGTCAATATATTCCTTTTTTAAACTGTGCAGTAATTAACTTATGTAATTAACTTATATTTTGATACTTAAATTTTTATATTTTTTCCTAATGTGAAAAATAAATTTTAGTAACATTAATTCATACCTTTTTTTCAACAATTAAAATCTAGATTTAAACAGGACCTCCATTAACCACTTCACCGGCGACGGGTATAGGGAAACAGTGCTTTTAACCCCAACTTATCTCGGGGCAGCCGTTGAAGTGGTTAAGATCAATTTTTCTTGGAACGGAACATGGCCGCTTTAAGAAGGTTTTACTGTACTGTATTGTGCCACTCTGCACTAATACAACCAGTAACTTCTAGTGAAAAGTTGTTTTTCAGTGTGCCAAAAGACCCCCCCCCATTAGAAAATCATGGGCTAAAGCTATGAAGAAAGGTGACAAGAAAAATCCTAATTTATCTAATACGTCATCTCTTTGATCTTATGAAGATCATTTTTCAGTAAGTTCATATTTGATTTTGTTTAAATATTACTATTTTAGAACATTAACTGATCGAATAAACAGTCACTCAAGAGGAAAACAAGCATTCATATTTATAATGTGCTCATTCGTATTTAAAAACAAAAACACTCTGCAGTAGATTTCATACGTATATTATATCTATAAAGATTCATAAGCAATGATCCTGTTTTATTGATGATTAAATAGGTAAAACATAGAAATGTCTAAGAAATGACACACACAAATATGTTAGTTTTTAATTCAGGAAGTGTGCATTTTTATTAAGTTAGGGACTAGGTTTAAAAAATAAAGGATTTATTTCGAAAAAATATTTTTTCATGTCTAATAGAGATTATAAAATGAAAAAATATTGAAACTACTCAAAAAACCTTTTTAATAATAAATTTTTACTTTCCAACATAAAAATACTTTAGGTCCCTGCTGCCTGCGGCACTGTATATCAGTACGTGCTGCACATGCACTGCAAATTCTTGTAAAAACCCTAAAAATTTACAAAAGTGCCCCAAGAGGGCAAAATGGAGGGAGAGGGGCACTGGATGTGCATAATATGAATAAGTTTTCATACAGCTTTCTAATGATATGTCACATGAGGAGTGTACTCAAAATTTAGAAAATAGCTCCTCCCTTGACGACCTTCCCCTCCCCCTGCATTTCCCACTCTTTCAAATATCTTATGTTAAAAAATAATATTTATTTGAGTGTTAAGTGAAAAATTGCATTTAAAATGCAATAAACAGTTGATCTGAAGAAAAAAGAGAAAACTGCCCACCACCATCAAAAATCAACTCACCCTAAATTTATAAAATCCTTATTATGCATTAAAAACGTCGAAGTTTAAAAGCGATTGGTTTCTTATTTTTCCTAATTTTAACAATATCCCGTCAACTCTCTCTATGTGAAAAGATTTTTAATAAGTTTAAAAATCCATTTTTTCATAAATCCGAAACTTGCCGTTCAATTTTTTTTTCAAATTGACATTTTATAAATCAATGTACAAAATAACATCCAGATGTGAAAGAACCAAATTTGTAAAATCAGTAGTTTAAAAATTTTGAACCTTTATTTCCAAAGCCTAGTATCTCTTTTATTTCCATTCTGCTTGCTAATAAAATGTAAACATTGGCATGTCGTGAACTGTGACGTCACAGTAAGTCACATCCGATTTGAAGTCATGTGATTTTAGCTTACTTTTAGGATTAATTATTTAATATTTTTTTATATATTTTTTTGCATTTTTGAGAACATTTTTGAAAACTGTGGCTGTGAAATTATCAGAAAAATATAAAAATGATCAATTCCCCCATGTGTGCAAATTCCTCATTAGTTACACTTTTTTTTTTTTAAATCTCTGTCGTTCGGCAAGAATGCAAAACAATAATAGCTTAAACTTTTTTTCCAATTCATAAATTTATTAATAATAAATAATTAATAGAATTAACAATAAAGTAATAACATGATGAATAATAAATAAATATCAATACAATTCTGATATGCACGAGAAAATTTAAAAGATTACTTATTATTTATCCTTTATTATTACAAGTAATGAAAATAACAGGATTTAAAGAGTTTTACAAATTTTAAACTTTGTAAGCTGGGGTAAAAACAGAAATTATGAGAAGGCGGGATCTTGCAGGTAACTGATTATTTACAGTTACTTAGAGTAAAAAATGACGGTAAAAAAAGAACTATTTTGTACGATTGATACTGCATGAAGGAAATGGGGAAGAAGTAATTTTAGGGGGGATTTAGAAGATTTATAATTTATTATTACAATAAAGTAACAAATAGAGCAGAAAAAGTTTTAAAAAATAGAGTTTTAAAGTTTTTTAACTTTGTGTGCTTAAAGAACAAAGCAGAAGGAAGCAAATTTTTATTTCTTTTCAAGGGGTGGGTGGGGGTTAAAAGTGAAAATCTACCAAAACAGACTTTCACCTCATCTGCCGTAAGTACAGAAAACAGCATGTAATCACTGATTTTACACTGGATTATAATATTTCGGTAGAAAATGCAGGAAGGGTCCTAAACCTTTGGATCCCCTTCCCTTTTGTGGAACATTGTGACAAACCAACATCTTAGTTATTAGAACAAACTTTTTGCTGAATATAATAACATAAAGCTAGTTATGAATAACTATTATTTTAAATGATGAACTTACAATATTAAAATATTTGAAGCCATAGAAAATCAAGGATTGATCAAAAGCAGAAAATCATATCTACACAAGATTTTCAGCTTTGGCAGCCGTATCTTTTTACTGAAACACACTTAAATGCTTATGGTGGCCTGCCACACAAAATTATACTTTTTAGGTGGATTTGTAAGAAACACTACCTATTACATTCTTCCCTGTATTGGAATTTCTGAAAAACTTTTGCAGATCTACACTGATCATGACCCCCTCAGAACCCAAAACCACCCCCAGTTGAAAACTTTATACAGTAGACTCTCTCAAAATCTGCAACTGCTTAAATTTTGCACATCAACACAGATATAAACAATGAAACTTCCAGTTCATATATAGGGGCAAAATTATAGAAACTTTTAGTTTTATATCATTCTGTATGTATTTTAATAGGTAATTCTCGATAATATGACTGAACACGTGGTTTTTCATAAAAAATCATTCATTTTCATTTTAAAAAATCAAGATATTGCTCGTATTATACATAATGATTATCTGTTTACCAAATATATTTGTGTATTAATCAAGCTTTTTTGGTTATTAAGACTGGCTAAACCTGAAATAAAACTTCCTAATGTGAACTAAAACTTCCTTTTGATGTGAATTAGTCGAGTACCTTTATGAGGAAAAGTTTCACTGATTAATTCAAGGAAAATTTATCGTATCTTTATTATGCATATTTAATTATACATTAATTATTTACTTGACCTTTACTTTTTAATAATTATCTTGCTTTTTATCATTTTAGTTTATTACTTTACTTAATTATTTTAAATTTTACTATATTAGAAGCATTCATTATAAATTTTGATTGCATTATTAGATTCAAATTAGTCTTTAAAGAATGTAAACAAAACAATGACCAAAAATTCTAAAATCCACACAGCCTCTGGTCCCAAGCTGTGCAGATTTGAGGGAATCTACTGTATATAACTTTTTTTATGGACACGATAACTTCCATAATTCTGCACAAATCTCTTCCAAACTAATACATAAAATCAAGGGGCAGAAAATCTTGGTCAAGTTCATTAATGGGCAAAATCAGACCAAGGGTGTGGAAATGGGAAGGGGTTTTGTGAAAACAGATAAATCCTCATAACTTCTTAATTACGATACATATCAAATCAGTTTAAAGTTATTATTACTTCTAGGAGAAGGGACAAAAATTTATGTATGATAGATTTTTGATATCGTAAAAGGAGATATCAAACCTCAAAGGATGCAAGAAATAGGGTTTTAAGAAAAAATGTCACAACTTTGCAAATTCCCAAGATATCAAATCTGCTTAAATCTATTATAAATCATCTTGATATTATCTACAACTTTTACATTCACAAGTTTTTGATAAGACTAAGTCTAAAAGTAAAAAAAAAAAAAAAGAGTGGTGGTGGTGTGGGGTGTAGGAAAAAAGATTCACATTAACATGATTCTGATAAAATCAACTCTTGCAGAAAAAGGAAATTAAAAACTTGTCAAAAAGAGGTCAGATAAAATTGTTAAACTGGGTTTATCTCTAATCTTGATTTAGTTTTTGCTGATAAAATTAGTATTTTGACATCTACGTGTGGCCTGTAGGCCAAGCCAGCAGGGATTTTTTTGTTTATAAATATTTCTTGCTCATTTTTTCTTGAAATCTATATTTATTTATGATTTCTTTTCAAGTGTAAATTATTTAAAAAAAAATAATCTTAAAAAATTAAAATTTTCTAATTTTAAATGCTTTAATTTGATATATCTGACTAAATCTCACCTGGCTCAATTAAAGCACTCAAATCTTCCTCTTTCTCTTTTCTCACTTTTTCTAGGTTTTCTTCTTCAACCTCACTGAAAAGTTCACCTTTCTCAAATTTCTCTTTAATGCGGATTGCTTTTACGTCTCTTCCTAAATCAATGACAGACTCAGGGCGTTCAGGTTTCCCAGTAGTTGTATCTTGGCAAGCTTTCTCATATACAGCTTTCATGGATTCTGATCTTCCAAGGCATATACGCTGACGTAACTTATTAAGTTCTTCTTTCTTCTCTTCCATTCTCTCTTCTTTTGTGGCAGCAACAGACCCTGTTTCCCACTGCGACTTCAAACTAGACATTCCACTAAAAACTACCTACATGAAGCAAAAATTAAAAGTTATTTACAACTTATATTTCATCTTTAACTGATGCTGTAACACTATACTCAATGAAACAAAGCTACTACAAAAAAAAAATGAAGATATTAGTATTTCACATTTAAGTTCTTTGAAAATACAAGACAACCTAGGGCTTATCAAGTAGAATAAAGTAAAAAGATCAACCAAACAAGATGTAAAAATTAGACTTTGATTAACTTCCTGTGTGTTTTTAATCAAAGTGGCAGTTCAAGTAATCATGCTAATTCTTGAAAAATATTGGTTGGCTTAAAAAATTTTTGTGAAAGTAGCACAGCAATTTTTTTTTTTTTTTTTTTTTTTTTTTTTTTGGACGATGAAGGAGCGATTCACAGAAAATATACATACATCATAGCTGCCTTTTAACACTTTTAAACAAAAATCTTTGATTTTTTTCAATCAAAGTACTGTAATTCAATAATGCAGAGATTTCTATTCAAAAAAGTGATAACAAAAGCATAAAAGTTAGCAGCTATATATGCATTTGGAAATTGCAAAAATTGCTGGGGAAAAGGGGTTTGGGCCCCACAGGCCCATATAAGTTAGCACAACTACTGCTGTATTTTGATATTGGCTTCATATTTCTTGAGATTCCATAGAAATCGTAATTTAGAAAATTTTAAAAATGCTTTTTGATCATTTTACACCTTTAAATTTTGAATCATTTAGAAACTGTTCAGAGATCATTTACATCTTTACAAGTACCATTCCAAATTTAAATTTTCCATCTTTAACAATTCAATATAAATCTTAATTTAGAACATTTTTAGAATGCTTTTTGGTTATTTTACACTTTGAAATTTTGAATTTTTTTAAACCTGTTCTTTGAGAGCATTTATATCTATTAAGTAACTACCATGCCAAATTTCAAGTTGCTAGCCTCTTCAGAATAATAATAATAATAATAAAAATCTCAATTCAGAATGTTTTTTATTCTTGAACACCCTGGTGGTGGCACCAACATAAAATATAGCCCATGTTGGAGCAGGAACTGTCACCATCAATTTGAAACCATTATTTTAAAAACTGGTTTGGTATTTACTAGAATTCCATAGAAATCATAATTTAGAAAGTTTTTAGAATGGTTTTTGAGCATTTTCATCCATTTTGAATTTTTTAGAAACTGTTCTTAGCGAGCATTTATATCTTATAAGTAACTACCATGCCAAATTTCAAGTTTCTAGGCCATTCAGTAATACAAAAATTGCATTTTTAGAATGTTTTTTGACCCTGCACCCTCTTGGGTTAGTGACACCAACATAAAATATAGCAAATGTTACAGGCCAATGACAGGGGCTGTCATCATCAATTTGCAACCATTATTTTTGTAATCGGTACGGTAGTTCCAGAGATTACTTTCTACAAATACACAAACTTTACTTCTTTATAATATTAGTACAATGGTGGATCTAACCCCTGGGCAAATAAAGGGTTTGCAAAACGGCATTATACATCCTCATGGGAAAAGACTTGGGGGCGAAGCTCGAGCCCGGCGCGACCCGCGGTCCGTATCTGCCCATATGATAAGCAGTATTGGCCCGACCGCGACCCGTGCACTTCTCTCAATTCTTCTCCCCGAGCCCAAGTTGGTCTGGCATGTTGCTTATTCGTTATTCGTAAAAATTATATTTATGTTATACATTTGTTTAGCAAAATCTTTAAAAATTTAATTTGATTTGATAAGTTACAGAGATACATTTAAAAAAAAATCAACTTTTTTTCTTTGTAGAGCTTTAAAATTGTGATTTCTTTTATCAACCTTTTTTTTTTCATTGTAAACTAATTTTCTTACTGGATTTTCATTTGAATGTATTTGTCTAAGTTATGATTTTTATGTAGTGTTTATGTACACAATTGCCTAAATAATAATTAATGTTTAATTAATGTTAATGTATCATTAATGTTAATCAATATTAATGTTTTTCTGTATTCATGAATTTCGAACATAATCAAAAATAAAATATGAGCATAAGTAAGCGTGCTTTATGAATAATTTTAATTGTAAAATGCAGGCTGGGCTGGAGTCAATTGTTTAGAATTTATACCGGGCCGGGCCAATGATTTTTTTTAATGTGTGGGTTGGACCTGGAAATTTCAGCCCGGGAATACCTGTAACTGACATATCGAAGCCAACTTTAATTTTTTTTTTTTAAATGCTTCTTTTAGCCATCATCCCATAACTACTGAATATACCGGGTTCTAAAATGGACTGACTGATTTTAAATACAATCCAATAACTTGCAAATGGCGACAACTATTTTAAGAAATTACTTGAAGGAGGGTTATGTAAGATCTCAGGAGCAGGGGTGATTCTGTTTCAAATTTTCTGAAAATTTAACCCTCACGCTGTGCATCTCGCGATTTTCAAGGCCAATGTAAAAGTGGCAAAATTTACACGACCTGCAATCTCCGCAGCAAATCTTTTTTTGTGATCTAATTCTATTTGAAAAAGAAACTCTTTCACAAAGATTTTAGACATATTTGAACTCTAAGATATATGCAGATTTGAAATATGTAATAAAATAAAGGTGCAATTTTTAACCTATTTTCATAAAAAATATGTATATAGATATATACACACCGAGAGGGTTAAGGCATTTGACTCTGAAAATATAAAAAATTCATCAATCCAAAAATTCGAACATAAAAATAATCGCGAATTTTGACAAATGGTCCCCATAAAAAATCCATTTCGTCAATCGTTTGCAGAAAATAACTTCAATTTCGCCAAAGAATCGCGGAAAAAACGCAAATTTAATCAAAAGGCCATGGAAAAAACGTGGCTTTGGTGAAAGGGCTATGAAACAAAACGCGAAATTCTTCAAATGATCATGGCAAACTCTAATTTCGTCAAAGGATCGCAGAGAAAACGCGAATTTTGTTAAATGCCATGAATTTCATCAAAGGATCGTGAAAAAATATAAATCTTATCAAAGAATCATGAAAGAACCGCGAATTTCGTCAACGGATGCTGAAAAACCATGAATTTTGTCAAAGGGTTGCCGGAAAAAGCGAATTTTATCAAAGGGCTGGAAAAACATGCGAATTTCGTCAAAGAGTTGCGGAAAAATGCAAATTTTGTCAAAGAGTCGTGGAAGAAAAAAAGCGGTCTCTTTAGAAAACAACATACATACATCTATATTTATTATTATAGGTATAGTTTTTAATCTGAAATAATATACTGAACTAAGTTTTGAAGAAAACAGGTTAACCCAAACCCAGCTTGCAGGAATCTACATACAGCCTGAAATTGACCCAAATCGAAAACAGCTAGCCCAATCTGAAACAAAAATAATTAGTGCCAGGAGGAAATCCACCTCTCCCTGCCCTCTGCTGTAACATTTCAGAAAATTTGTTTAGAATTTCAAAATTTTTTTTTTTTTTACTGCGATTTTTAATTTTAGTTTAAAATTGCAATGACAGATGGCTCTGCAAGCAATAGGTGCTAAATCGGCACCTGATTTAACGACCATTGTTTGCAGCACCATTTATCGCTGCCATTGTAAGATAAAATCAAGAATCGTAATAAAAAGGCTCCTGACATCTTACATAACCTTCCTGCAAGTTTTTTTAACTGATGTCACCATTTGCAAGTTACTGAATTTTAAAATCAGTCAGTCCATTTTAGGGCACCCGGTATGTTTTTTAATAAATTTCAAAGCATTCTTCAACTGAATTACAACTCATATTAGATATAAAGAGGCAAGCAGTCTTGTACCAACTTAGTATTTTTTACATAATCCTGAAGATTTTAAATAATTGTTTGGGCGTGCCTGTTATGGAGCTTTTACTGTATATAGTTTTTATCTTCAAAAATATTTAGAGTTTCTTTTCAAAATTCGGGTCGGCTCGAACCCTTCTCGCCCTCGAATACCCAATCCGAAACTGACCCATACCCGAAATAATGTCAATCTGCCTGATATATAATAAGATAATATGTCATGATATGTAATGATACATATATGTCAATCTGCCCCGAACGCAACGTGCTACAGCGCAGCTGAAAATTAGAAGTCAACCCGACCCGTAGCAGAAAAGTAGAAGTCAACCGGACCTAAACCCGACCCGCAGCAAAAAAGTAGATACTAACCTGACCCACAGCAAAAAGCAGAATTCAACCGGACCCAAACGCGACCCACAGCAAAAAAGTATAAGTTAATCCGACCAGCAGCAAAAAATAGAAGTCAACCGGACCCAAACCAGACCCACAGCAAAAAGTAGAAGTAACACGACCCACAGTGATAAAATTAGCCCAGACCCGCGCATCAGATATGAGTCTCCAAATTTCTGAAATCCCCCCCCCCCCCCCTTGAGGACTCTCCAGATCCGCCCTTGTATTAGTATAGATAACTTTCTTAAAGTGATGCAAAAGTTTTCCTTTGTTTTCCTTTCTAGTGAATTTGTTTTGCCTGCAAATTAAACAAAAAATGAATAAATGAAGGGTATGTTTTATGTAATGGAATTTTCTGTAAGGGCTTGTTTTATTCAATGATTTTTTTGTGAAGAGGCACTATAAATAGGTTCCAAATTTTGCCTTGATTGACCACTGAGTTTGGCAAGTTCAGAGATTTAAGGAATCCATAAAAATTAATGGAATTTCAAAGATATTAAATCAATCAATAAATAAATAAAATAGCTAATAAAATTATGAAAATAACCTTTTCTTTATGCTTGCTAGGTTTGATTACAGATGTATCTTCAGGGCACAGCTCCTCATCATTATCTGATTCTGACAAGTCACCATTTTCATTTTCGTTTCCAGATACTTTTGACTGATACCTACAAAGGAAAGGTTTATAAAACTCTTCAGCAAGAAAAAGAAAAGTTATTACACAGGATTTTTTTTCTCACTTTATGAAAAATATGTTTAGAAAATAAATAAGGTTCAATGATTAAAATAATTTTAAGAATTTTGATGAGGGGGGAGATATGCATGAAAAAGTATTTTAATAAATGTATACTCATTATAGTTATGATATTAAGGGGGCAGGGAGCTCTTGCAAAATGAGTTTTTTGTCCCACGTTAACCTATGGGAAAATTTGAAGAGATGATTATCTGTTACTTAATACAATTATCAAAATCTGGTTTTCATCGTTAAAAAAATTACATATGATATATACTGATGTACATTTTCAAAAATTATTTTCTAACATTTAAATATTTTTAAAATGCAATAATTTTTTAAACAAATTCTGAAATAATAAATTACTTTATTTTTTTTAAGAGGGTGATGACAACCAAACTGAAAAGAAAAATATTTTTCCCAAACGTTGAAATTAAATTTTTGTTGCTACAAAAAAAAACTTTTTTTTAAATCAAGTTTTACATTTTAAAATTTGTGTGTTGGAGGTGGCAAAGGGGGTGGGAGTAGGAATTTCAGGGAAGATGAATTTAGATTATTATTTATTGTTGTTACAAGAAAGTAACAAATAGAACTAAAAAAATAAGTTGTATGGCAAAGGGGAAGACTTTAGGGAAAAAGGGGAATTTAAATGATATTAAAAAAAAAAAAAAACAGAAATCTACCAAAATGCAAAAGACTCATGCCTGAAAAAAATAGTTAAATTTTAAGGAGACACTATTTAAAAATGTTCTAAAGTATTTTTTTATTTCCTCATATATTAACATGGGAATTCATGACTGACAAGGATTACTGAAATGCACCCTTAAAAAGCTCTACATTTAGTTAAAATGCAACAAAATTTCTATATTTAATAAATGATACCTAAAGAAATTTATTCCTAAATTTCTTTAATTTTTAACAGAAAAAGAAAAAAAAAAACTGAGCACCTAAAATGCAAGTTTTTTTTTTAGCTCGCAAAGTTTTAGTTAGCAGCTTCCTTATGTACACAGGATAGAAAATTATAAGTAAAACAAAAATATCTTTAAAATGCCACATTAACAAAAATTTAAGCTCAAACGTAACAGCTTATAGTTCAGACAGTAGATGGCGCTGTGATTTTAAGATGACTTGTTCAACAAGAAAATGAGAAATAAGAAAATACATTTAAGTTGCTGAACAAATTATCATGAATACAAATTATAACTCTGAGAATGAAAACTAAGGGAAACTATATTAAGATTCAACATTATTAAGAATTCTTGTTTTGTTGAAATTTAAAGAACCTGTGATATAAACGTGAATAAACAAACTAAAGATTCTGTATTCAACATATTAAAAAACTTTTAAGAATTACTTACTTGGCTAGCCTTGCCATAACACTGGCTGACCTCTGAAGAGTGCAGACATCAGTGGTTGATGGTAAATGATGCTCTTCTTGAAAAGTTTCAAATTTTGACTTGATACTACTGAGATTTACAGGGATGTTTTCTAATCCGTGATCTGGTTTTGAATCAGCTAAAGAATTAAAAGTTAATGTGTAGCCAAAAATGACTGAATATAAATATTTCTACATTTGCACTAATATATTAGGATGTAAAAAACCTAAAAATCATCAAAATTTCATAAATATAAAAGAATTACGTGACATAAGTCTGTCGTCATTAGTACATTAATATCAACCAATAGTCATATTCCACAAATAAAAAGTTAGCAGTTTCCTTATGTACACAGGATGTAAAATTAAATTACAAGAAAAATAAAAACAAACAAAAATATTCTTAAAATGCCAAGTAACTGAAAGATTAAATTTAAGCTAAAACATAATAGTTTACAGTTGGGACAGTAGATGGCGCTGTGATTTTAAGATTACTTGTGCAACCAGAAAAGGAAAAATAAGAAAATACATTTAAGTCGCTGAACAAATTAAGAATAACAAAGTTAAAATTCATCTTAAATTAAGAATGATTTGCTTGATGTATACTTAATAGGTTAAATTTGCATACCAGAGGTAGAAAAAAATTCATATGAACTGACAGAAGTGAAGCAAGATGCCATAGAAAATGATTTTATTATTTTTCATCATCATCTTATAAATATTAATGTTTCATAAATACTACGTTTTCAGATAGTTGGTGTTGAAACAATAGTTGTTCAATATCTTTTAATTCCCAGGGCAAATACATATTTTTTTTAAAGGGCAGATGAACACTGAACATTTAATATATATCATAAGTGGAAATGTTATGCATGTTTACAGAAGTCAAAAAATACAACAAAATTATGCTTTAAAAATTCTATATTTGCATTTTACCAACACATTATTACAACGTAATATCTAAAAGGATAAACAATTTTAACTCGCAGCTTCTGAAGTAAAATTAATGAATGAATCAACAGCATTCATATTATATAGTTGGTTCTAGAAAGATGTCAATGTGAGACATTGCTAGCAAGTATCCTTTTAACTATCGAAGTATGGGAACTACTTATATGAGACTTAATTGTATAGAGTATATATAAAAATCTTTCCTCTGATGAAATCTTTGCCCGATTATATTAATATCAAAATATCTTACAAAAAGATCTTTTAAATCCCATCAAAGAAAAAACTTTAATATTTTGAAAAATGTATTTAGAAAAAAAAAATTGGACGGGAAGACAAATTTCAAGAAAACACTTAAGAAAAAGGTAGAATGGCCATATTTAGAGTATTTGATTGGGGGGGGGGGGGGGGGGTCTTGTCAGCAGATGTATTATGAAATAAAACAATATAGCACATGTACGGCAATATATTAAAACATATTTGTTCTAAAAGTCTTCCCCATAGCATACGAAAATGAGTTTTTTCGAATATAAAACAATTCTCAACTATTTGTTTTTTAATAAGCAGCTACCGATTAACCACTCGGATAAAAAATTACATATCTTTGTTTTTAATGTACTATACTGCTAAGATAGTTTTATAAAGTAATATTAATGAAATCAAAAGCAACATTTATGAACAATTAATTTTTAAAGATTTTTTTTTAATTAACAAAATAACCAGAAAGAGCTTTACTTTCTTTAAATGAGCAGAGAATTGAGTCAGTGAAAATGAAATTCAAGGGGGGGGGGGGGGGAAAAGAAAAGAACTGATAAAAATGTGTCTTTTTTAAACTAAATTGTTTTGAAATGGATAGAAAACAGACATTTCAAAGCAAAATGTGGGTAAAACATTTGATATCATAGTTGCCAACCATCCTTTTTTCAGTCAAACAGTTCGAATCAGGAAAAATATTTAATGAAATGATTATGTTTTCTTTTTATTAACATCTTTTATTTGACACAATTTCTGATTTTATTTGATTAAAAAAAAAAAAAAAAAAAAAAAAAAAAAGGAAGGTTAGTAACTATATGATATTCAGTTCAGGGGTGACTAGTGACTCACTTTTAACACATGGAAACACACGCCCCCTCGAATGTAGCAAAAGTAACTCACATATTTTACCTTCAACGTCTTTGACTTCGTCATTTATCCAGTCAAGTTCACTGTTTCGTCGGTTTGTGGGAAAACTCTGAAGCTGCTTGTACCACTGGATATCTAAAGCAGATCCGGCGGAAATTTTATCCTCATCCGTATCATCAAGCGATTCCGAGAACGCTAACTGATTGGCATGCGCCATGCTTTTCCTCACTGGGTACTCCCTCGTCTCCTCTCCTACTCCACCGAAGGAGACTCCCCGAATCGATTACTCTCACCCTCCATACAAAACACAGACACCCCCGCACAACCGTGGACTGCTCTCGAGACCCCACCCATCTTTCGGATCCCCCAACGAAATAATCCTCCATGGTTTTAATCGTAATTCTTACACGGAATCCATCAAACACAAAAAGTAATACGCTTATTTATGATCAAGTTTTACAATAACTTACAGCTTTCTCACAGACGGAAAGGAGACTAACACGGGAAGTCAATGACCTGAAACGTAAACTACGAAGAGAAAGATTTTTTGGAAAAATTCGTGCACAAACAAATGCAGATGATTTTTTTGATTTTCTAAGGAAAGTGATACGGTTTTTTCTTTTTTAAATTATTATTCCTCTGTAAACACTTTTTAAAGCAAGCATCAAAATAATTTTTTTTAAATACGCTTACACAAAACAAAAGAATTTTGAGAAACATTTAAACAATTTTTACATGTGTTTTATTTATTTATTTTAAAGGAAAATCGATCGGAGGCTCATGTGTATCTTACATTGATATCAGCAAAGAATAATAAAAGAAAGGGAGCAGAGAGCCGTTAAAATAAACACAAATGTGCTGCATTTGATTTCTGAATCCACCTTTGACTTTATATATTATTGTTAATAAACTTCTCTTAGTCGCTGAAAACTAATATACAATTAATATAAACCATATTAGGAAATTTTATTTGGAAAACTTTTTTGTTCGGGTACTTTGAAACAATAAAAACGCGAGTACACGGATAACAGGAAAACAAAAAAAACGCACTCAACATAACTGTAATCATATTTTATATTCATTATAATTCAATGTAATAAAAAAAATTAAAAATGCGTAGCGGGATGATGACCACGAATGTAAACTAAAAACCATTAAAGTAATATGTGAAAAAGATAAATGCATCTGCTACTTTACCCACCTTAGAAATGGAACGGCCTGTCAGTGACCTAGAGGTAATATTAGAATCAATTCGTGCGTCAATACTTGTAAAACAATAGGTAAAGGAATAAAAATGAGCTATTCGCAGGGAACAAAATAATCGTTTTTGTTGAAGCCAAATATGTGCTGAATAAAAAAAGCCCCCCTTTTTTACAGTAAAATTACGGTATTTTCAATGCGCCGTAGTCCGCTAATTAACCGTTTTCCCCAAGTCCACGCAATGAAATATTGAACAACTCAGTGAAACTTACTGTGACCTTTAATATTAACCCTCTGTCTACCAGAAGGGTCCAATGGACCAGACATGTATATTCAAAATATCTATTCAAACCAGAAAATTTCTTCAAAACAAACTAAATGTATAAATCAGACAATAATAAGTTAAATAAACAAATTAAATAGTTTTAAGTAAAAATTCTGGTGTAGAATGTTTTTATAAAACTTGAGTAAAATTTCCGGTAGTTCTAGGGTTAATTTAAAAAAATTGAAATTTAAAATTATCTACAAATATTAAAGGAGTAGTTTTAAATTATGTTTAAAAAATCTTTTGAATAAAAGCTCATTGAAAAATCGTTGTTAAAAACAGGTCTGTTTCAAGATGGTAGAATCTTGCACGGGACGAGTTATACCCGAACACAAAAATTCTATTTGAAGTCAACCAGAAACTCGACTCGAACTAAACAAAAAAAATTCTTCACCCGAAAACACGACAAAATACATTAAGTCGACCTGAAAACCAACATACTCCAACCCGAAGGGAAAAAAAAAATCATTTTAATACAATTATAGAAAAATAGTCTATCATTTTACTTTTAACATCAATTTTTTCTTTTATGTTGAAAAATAAGTGTATATATATATATTATTCATCCATATTCAAGAAGGGTTGGGTTGATTTTTGACGGCCGATTATCTACTCGAGGGATATAGGCCCGAGGGGAAGTGCCCTCCGTGGGGGTCTTTCTAAGGGAACCTAACCCGTATTTACGCATGGAAAATCCAAGGTTTCGAAGAAAACCACGAAAACTCCGAAACGGTTAGGCCGACGGGCGCGATTGGGTTCGAAACCAGCACCTCCCATCTACCAGCTTCGAGAGCAGAACCTCTCAGCCACTGGTATATTCAAGAAGGTTTTTGGAAATATTCTGAACTTTCTTTTACGAAATCGGGTTAACCCGAAGCCGAAAAATTTAGAATCAAGTCGACCCACAGTGGAAAAAAAAAAAAAAAAAAAAAAAAATTAGCGCAGACCAACTCGGATTACGCTCAGTCACGATTTCAGTTATTACAATTTATTACATATAACTAGAAATTTATTTCATAATCCACATTTTCCCAGTCCAGGTTCTTGAGCCGGGCCCCGTTATCTTACCTGTTAAGACGGTAACGATTTGAAACTGAAATATTATAATATGAACAGATGTATGTAGGACACGTGAATTTGAAAGCACTTCACATACCCCCCAGCTCCATTATAGTGGGTTCTTATGTATGGTGAGACGTGCAGGATGGGAGAGGAACAGTTGTATACAGAGACAGGACCGCGAAAAGAGAAAACTGCGCCCGAGGCAATCATATAAAGTTTCAATTTGGCACCCCCCCCCCCCACTCTCCCGCTTTGTCTTTTGTGACAGGTGTCACAAAATTGACAAAGTGCAGTAACAGAAATAAATTCTGTTGAATACATATTTCCTGTTTATTGTGGAATTATAAAAGGTTTGATTTTAATTCAGAAATTCCAAAGAACTAAATAACATAAGAGTAAGAGAAAACTGTACTATGTTTTGGCAAATGTGTGTGGGAAAAATGTATCTAGCAGTAAAGTATAACAGTTTGCAATCCTTTTGGATTCCAAGAAGAAAGCCACATGCTATTTTGACAGTATGTTTTTGTCAATCACAGAAAGAAAATTCCATACTCATAAGGAGAGGGCCAACCTTGTTAATCACAGATTTTGATTATTTTAATATATGTTGTAGGGTTGAGACCCCTTAGTCTCAGGTTCAACGGATTTTATACAACGCTCGTTAGTTCTTGAGAAACCGGGGGGTCTAATATTAGTACACAACTTAAATAATTACTTTGTAACAAAAAGTACAGGTTAGGCTTAGCTCAGTTGGTACGGCGTTTGCTGGCTGATCTGCGGGCCCGGGTTCGAAACCCGAACGCGCTACAGATTTCGTCTTTCTCATATTTTGTTTTATAAATATACTTGTAATTATAATTTAATAATCTCAATTAAAAATTTTAATATCGTACATTAATTATAATGTTAACAAATATAAATTTTAATTTATCATTTTTTATTTTGAACTATTATTTCTCATCCTTTAAAGAGATTTAAAAAGAAATTGGATCTATTATTGAATAATAAAAATTCTGACATCGTTACAAACCTGTTGTGGTGACATCTAGTTATGATAAAATAAAATATATTCAAATAAAATAAAACATATTCAAATAAAATAAAAATAAAAGCAGAAAGAAGATAAGGGGGAAAACAAAATATTTGAAAGCGCACGCAAGCATACGTATTAGAAATTTAAAAATCTTTTATATGCAAAAAATCCGTTGTAATTTAATTCCGATGCTAATTTTTAATATAATTATGCTTATTACTTTAAAAACAGAGTAATAGTATCATCGTATTGATTTCCCTTGTTAAAGCAATGCATAAATGATATTTCTTTAAAATCACGAATTGACACAATTGTTCAATATCATTGCATCGATGAAGAATATATGAAATACATTTTAAAAGTGATTTTTAAAAAATTAACAGTTTTATGATGTTTTATACAACTATTTAGTTAAAAGTGAAAAAAATTAAATATGTTAAAATTATAATTGAAATACAATATTATAAATTTTAATTGACAATGAGATTATTAAGTTATAATTACAAGTATATTTATAAAACAAAATATAAGAAAAACAAATTGTGTGGTGCTTTCGGGAATCGAACCCGAGCCAGCGGATCAGCCAGCAAACGCCGTACCAACTGAGCTACGCCCGACCTATCCATCTTGTTACAAAGTAAGTATTTAAATCGTATGCTGATATTAGACCGCCCGGTTTATCAAGAACTAACGAGAGTTGTATAAAATCCGTTGAACCTGAGACTAAGGGGTCTCTACCCTACAACATATATTAAAATAATCAAAATCTGCGATTAACAAGGTTGGCCCTCTCCTTGTCAGACAAAAGAAGCTTAACAAAAGAGACTAAGATCTAAAACAAATTTTAAAAAGAATTTCTCAGTCAGAAATTTGTTTTTGGTTGTAAGGTAAGGGACGAACAGGGCTGCAGAGTCGGTGGGGAAAATGGACGACTCCGACTCCGGTGATTTTAACAGATCCCACTCCGACTCCTTCGCTCAAAAAAGGCCCGACTCCGACGGCCTGGAGACGAAGCAATAACTTTGAAACAAAAAATGTACGTATTTTCATTGGGAAAAAAAAATCCCGATATACATAAAAAAAAAAAAAATTATAGTAGTAGAAATTTGGCGCCCCCTCAATTTACGTCCCCCGCCGCCTTCGCACGAGCCTGTATAGAGCCCTAAGCTGAAAAGGGCCCGCGTGGGGGCATATATACACAAGCATGGATACACAGGAAATGTAGGGGCCTATAAACTTAATCTATAGTAGTCTAATTCTATATCTATAACGGGCCTTAGTTTACGCGCACGGCTCTATTTGTATCTAAATAAACGTTCTTTTTGACTTACATATATACAATCATATAAAGTACTCAATTTTATAATTAAAAAACTCACAAAATTTGACTTACCGTCATGCAGCTGGAGCTGTTATAATGCTTTCAAAATAGGGAGGAAAGTGATAAACAGACCAAAAAAAGTGACAAACATAATATGCCAAAAAAGTGACGAATAATACCCGACATACGGATTTTTTGAATTAAAAATACATTTAAGTAAAATAATTTCTAAATATGTATTTTTAATGAAGGATGCATGTTAATTGTCAGCAACAGTAATTTTTATAATTATCAATAATAACAATGTTTTTAAGCACATAAATTCATATTAGTGCATACTAGAGATGAATTTGGGTTCTTTTTTTCGGAGCCGAAGCGCGACGATTTAGGGGAAAGTAGGAGAATGGCGCTCACTTAAGGGAAAACATGAATAGCTAGTCAAATTTAGACAAAAAAAAACCCCAATATTTTATTAACGAAGTATAACTCCAAAGCATAAGGAACAGTTTGCAATCAACTAATTTGCATAAAAGTTTTAGGAATTTTTTTAATCGTTTTATTTAAATAACTATCGATTGAGCGGTAATGCCCGACATGTTAGGGTAATTGCGCTCAGAGTTTGAATACAACATTTAAGTAAGACATAAGTCACATATGTAGTTGTGTGGGCTGTTCACACCACTGCAGACTTTTTGCGATCACTTTACACACATTGTGCACACATATTGTGTTACACATATAGTGGGCTACTTTTTTTAAGTTTAGGTTTTTTGATATTCACCACTTTTTGAAATCTTAAAATTCTCCTTGTTTAATGACATATTAATTAAGGCGAAAACAGGGGAATTTTACCGTTTCAAAAAAGTGGTGTTAATCAATAAATTTAAATTTTAAAAAAGTTGCCCACTGGCAACACTTCTGGAATTCCACGCGAGCGCCATTACCCGTTATCGCCATGTTGGGTTTTAATGCATTATAATTGGCGTAACAACGCACCACAAAAATAAATAAAAACATGAAAGTACAGCTGATGTATGTATTTTGTAGACATAATGAGTAAATTAATATTTGAAAATAAGAGTGTACACTTACCTTCAAGTTAGACGTTGTAGAATTTTATAATAAAACAACTGCAAACTAATAACGCGAGGACATTAAAATACTTTCCTTCCGACGGTCACTATATCCTTACTGGAAACTTACGATGAAGTTCGCTAGGAGCCGGTACCAATCGCACATTTTAAATTCTATTCTGTTTAGAGATATTGGGTGAGCGGGATTACCCTTCTGAGCGTCATTACCCTACTTTCCCCTAAATTCCGAAGCCAAAAAAAATTGCATGCCATCAGCGTCCAAGTCCGACAGCGAAAGTACGCAGTAGAAAATTGTTAACAACATTTTAAAATCAATTAAAGATTATTGTTCACATTTAAATATATCTTCTAACATAGAAATAACTATTAATCCCAAATACTGCCTCATGACAATGTTTCGTGATTTTCATTACCCTAAAAATCTGTTTAACCCTTAACTACTGTTAGCGGTCTCACAGACCAATGCTTTTTTTTTCATTTTTCACAGTTTAACTTGTAATTTTCAGTTTAACCTTTAACTGATGTTACAGAAACTGTTAGATAACTAGTGTGAAGCGGTCTGTGAGACCGCTCCATCGAAAGAGGAATAAAAGCCGCGATTAACTCATATGATATTGTTTTTGTACTAAACTTTTTGTACAGGAGTGCTATAATTAAAATTTACATATTTAAAAGTCTCGTGTTAGTAGTAAAGTTCCAAACGAAACAAAATTTCAGTTGTGTTTGTAGATAAACTGAAATTTGAAAGTTAAACTATGTAAATGGAAAAAAGCACCGGCAGGGGCGCCATTTGAGGGGGGCATGCCCTCCCCCAAGGAATTTGATATTTCAGAAAATTTATCTGTCATTAGGGATGCACCGAATAGTGATTTTGGCCGAATACCGAATATTCGGCCTACAGGCAAACCAAATACCGAATATTCGGCTGGTCGAATTCAAAGTTTAAAGATATTAAAAAATTAAATTTTAAAACAATTTTTCATAATATTTAACACAGATACTTCCATTTTGATAAACAAGACCTTTTTACAAGTAAACTTTACACACACACCCAGTTTCTGGCACTTCTCATGATATCATATTTGAAAATATACTTACGATATCTTCATTATTGTTAAAGTAACAAATGAAAATCTAAGTTTGACCTGAAGTGAGATGAGATACACTGTATTTTTTATTTTGACTTATTAAGCGGATTGCGATACTGGTTTCTAGGGCAAAAATGGTCTTTCTTGATTCTATTATCACATCTGAAAGTTTTTCCCATTTTCTTTAAAAACACTCTTTTTGCGAAAAAGCAAAAGGCAGATTATTTACAAGACATTGTGTAGAAACTTCCATTTGTGCATCATTTATTTCTATGCAGGTCATCATTAAAGGTTAATTTTTTAAAGTGACACTTATCAAACAGCAAATAAATAATGTAACAGCATTCTCTTTGATTTAAATATGATTCTGTTTCCAATTATTCTGAATATCTTTATAAATTGACAGTTAAAAGTAGAAGTTGTGTAAGGATTTAAAAAATATTTTTCAAAAGAGGATATTTTTAAGTATTCGGTTTGGCCGAATAGTTCGATATTCGGCCCTGACAAAAGTCGTTAACCGCGAAACAACTCTAGACTGACAAACTGCAAAATAAACCCGAAATATCCATACCCAAACTCAAAGTGAAAGAAAATGAATCTATGTTTAATTTCATTTATGGAAAAGTAGTTTAAAATTTTACATCTTATATACAAAAATGAACACATATGCACCCATTAATACTCCGATATATAGCTTTTTCATTTTAAAAATATTCAGACCTTCCTTTTGAAAAATCGGTTCATCCAAAGAGAGACAAAGCATAACCAGAAAAGCTTAAAGTTAACCTTACACCTAGCGAAAAAAAATAGCATAAGCCCGACCCAATGCAAGACTGTCAACCTGACCCGAAACGAAAAGCAGAAACGTCAACCCGCCTTCGACATGTGCCTCGGGTTGTGTCGGTTTTGAAAAACATCTGGTTACGCGACCCAATGCAGACTAGAGCTGAGACGGGCTCAGCCCGAGTCCGAAATCCCGGGCCCGACACGGGCTCGGACTCATTCTTTCTGAAACCTGAAAATTTTATTTATCCATGAATAGAAAAAATTAAAAGAACTTTTTTCCCCCCATAAAAATTACTTATTCCTTTTCAAATCATTGTATTACTTTTTTGATCAGAATGAAGAGGAAACAGAAATTGTGTTTTTCTATTTTAGTTATTAGAATAGAATGCTATTTTAAAGAAAATGATTAGTCATATATAGATTTATGTTTGGACATCTATGATACGGCGCCACGAAAGCTGCGGGAATAATTAATTTGTTTTTAGTTCGATTTTCGTTTGTGGCAGAGGTTATTTTGGAATTGGATTTATTATTATTATTTAGAGATCTAACTCAAAGAGAATAATTTCTTCTGTTTATAGTTTGCGGTTTGCGAATAATTTAGTTTTCTGTTGTACACAATGTACACAAGTTGTAATCGCTCTTCATATGCAAATAACTTTAGTGATTATTATCTATTATGAGCTCTGCTGATACTGAAGCTGTACACAGCAATTTACGAAGTCACTTTCAGTCGTAAGTAACTTTAATTACCATATTATTCCGATAGAAAGCAATCGAGCAGTGTTTCTTCTTTTCCTGTAAAAGCACCAGGACATTAAAATTTTTAATTTAAGATTATTTTCAGGGTCACGCGAATCCCTAAAGATTGTTATGAAGAAAAAATTGGTTATAGTTAAAAATGTGAACCTTTTTTTAGAAAATTGATAAATGTTGTTCCATTATTCGCTAGATAAATAGTAATTTCTACAAATTCCATGCATTTATTCAAGAAACGCACTTCATTAACATGCCCATAAGATTTTCTTATTAAAAGAGAAAAAATATGAGAATCCTTTTAAGCATGAAGTACTTTTTTATTTGATACCAATCTTTTCCTTTGATAATATTAAATTTAAATATTCCTTTAACAGTCATTTCTATGTAAAAAGTAGTTTACAAATTATAATCACATTTGAAACATTTTTTTTTTAAATATTATGCAATTTTTTTACTATTGCATATTTTCGGTATCGGGCTCGAGCTCTGATGACACAAAATGTTTTGGACTCAGGTGGACTTGGATTTAAAATCGTCGGGCTGGGGAGGGCCCGGGCTCTGAAGAAAGAGCCCGAACTCATCTCTAATGCAGACTCTACCTGATACCATATGTTTTGCAAATTTCTGAATTGTGTGGGATTTAGATCATAGTCTGAAAAGGAATGCAGAAAATAATTAAGGACATTTTTTACTCGCAGAAAATCATTGGCGAAAATTTCAAATCCCTATGAATCACAAAATTTGCAAACTTCTTGACGTGTTGACTATGTTTATGTGCTGATTATGTCTTGATTCTATTATCACATCTGAAAGTTTTTCCCATTTTCTTTAAAAACACTCTTTTTGCGAAAAAGCAAAAGACGAATTATTTACAAAATATTGTGTAGAAACTTCCATTTGTGCATCATTTATTTCTATGCAGGTCATCATTAATGGTTAATTTTTTTAAGTGACACTTATCAAACAGCAAATAAATAATGTAACAGCACTCTCTTTGATTTAAATATGATTCTGTTTCCAATTATTCTGAATATCTTTATAAATTGACAGTTAAAAGTAGAAGTTGTGTAAGGATTTAAAAAATATTTTTCAAAAGATGATATTTTTAAGTATTCGGTTTGGCCGAATAGTTTGATATTCGGCCATGACAAAAGTCGTTTACGCGAAACACAACTCTAGCCTGACAAACTGCAAAATAAACCCAAAATATCCATACCCAAACTCAAAGTGAAAGAAAATGAATCTATGTTGACTTCTATCGTGAGCGATTGAATTTCACAATTTTATCTTCCGATGATTCGACGAAATTCGCGATTTTTTCCGTGATCGATTCACGAAATTGGCAATTTTTTTCCGTGACCATTTGTCAAAATTCGCGATATTTTTTGCGGTGGTTAACGAAATTCGCTATTTCCATCCGAGATATTTTGACGAAAGTCGTGATTTTTTTCTAGATCATTTGTTGAAATTCTTTTTTTCTTTCCTCGCAGCCGACTGACAAAATTTGCGATTGCTTTGCGCGATCGTTTGACGAAATTTTTGAATTTTTTGCGCGATTCTTTGATTAAATTCGTGATTCTTATCCGAAAACTTTGACAAAATTCTCGTTTTATTCCTTATTCAAAATTCACAATTTTTTTGCACAACTGATGAGCAAATTTGATTTTTTTTTTCAACCGAATGTTGAAATCTGCATTTATTTTCTCGCAACTGATTAGCAATAATCGCTGTTTGTTTCCACGATCTTTGCAATTTTTCTTCAGGTCCTTTTAGGAAGTAATATTTTTTCTGCGACTAATTTGCCAAATTGACTATTTTTTTCAAAGTAAAATTCGCAAAATTTAAGATTTTTTTTCCGCGGTCGATTGGCGAATTGATTCCGCAAAAAGAAAAAAAAAATACTGCGGTTTTCCACGAAAATTAAAAAATGTTAGTCGAAGAATCCCATGATTTTAAAAGACGTTAAGAGGGCAAAATCCCGTACGCTGTTTCAAGCCCTTCCCCTCAAAGAAAACTTTGTCCCCCTTCCCCCTGCAAAGAAGAAGTCGAAAGGTCAGGAGGAAAAAACTCCATTTTAGACAGGTCTGCGTATTAGCAAGTGTAATTATGTGATGGTTTTTTTTTTTTTTTTTTTTAAGAAACGCGATTTTTTTTTTCCATTTCCGAAATAATTCTTTTTTTCACTTGACTGGTTTCATTTTCACAAGTTTTACAGTAAATGTACCTATGCTCTTCAGAGGTATACTATAGAAAGGATGTTTTAACAGCCTTAGATATACTTGTAAAATGGAAACTGTCTGTAACGGAATACTGTCTTAAACGGAAAACCTTAATCCAGTATCTTGAAAGTATACCTGCTAAGATGAAAACCTGCTTAAAACGGATTTTGAATCGGTTCTTTTTCGGAGGGAAGAGGATACCCTCCCCCCGAACCTCACCCTTGGCTATGCCACTGTCCTCAAAGAAGACTTTGCCCCCCCCCCCCCAAGAAAGTTCTGAAATGGCGCCCCTGAGCACCGGTCTGTGAAACCGGTAACATCAGTTAAAGGTTAATTACAGATAGAGATACTAGTGAAACTGTTTCATTTGGAGCACTAAGACTATCGCTTGAAACTTCTGAATACGGGAATTTTAATTATAGTTGTCTTGTAAATAAAGTTTAGCACAGAAACATCATCCTATGAGTTAAAGATCCTGTCCCTGCCGGCGAAGGCACTCACGAGCAAATGCTAATCCTATGGGGAGCGATTTTTCTAATATCTCGTTTGCATTTCTCGCATGTTTAAATAATTTCTTTTGCATTGGATAGCCGAGATCCGTCTCTACCGGTGAACCGGTTTTGAAAGTGAAAGTAACTTAACATCTGCGACCAAAATCGAAAAAGTAAAAAAGGTGCGATGTAGAGACGGACCTTGGCTATCCAATGCAAAACAAATTATTTAAAAATGTTGAAAATGCAAACGAGATATTAGAAAAATCCCTCCCCATAGGATTAGCATTAGCTCGTGAGTGTCTCAGCTGGCGGGGGACAGGAGCCTTAAAGGAACCCTTTATTCATCCTTCGAGTAAGAGGAGTCTTCACTCACTTGAAAACGCCCGCTCCGTAATGTTAAACCAATGGGCAGGTTGTTTTCGAATTTCTTATTTAAATTTGAATATTTTTAAACGATTCTTTTTTTTTTTTTTTTTTTTTTTTTTTTGCATAGGATAGCTGAGTTCGATCTTTAATATGGCTGCTTTTTATTTTTTTTTTTTTTTAAACCCGTAACCGCTGTTAGCTATCTCACAGACCGCTGCATTATTCCATCTTCACAAATTGTCTGTTTAACTATAGATACTGCTTCAATTTTGTTTTATTTAGAGTCCTTTTACTTTCACTAGAGACTTTTGAATAGCTGAATTTTAAATATAATAGTCCTGTGCATGAAGTTTAGTACAGAAATAGTATTTTGAGAATCAAAGCAGCATTTTATTCATCTTTAGATTAAGCGGTCTGACAGACCGCTCACGGTAGTTATGCGACAATATTTGTCACTCCGGTTACGGGTTAATAAAGGTTCTTTTACTTTCCGAACCGGTTTTGAAACTGAAAGTACCTTTTTTTAAAAAAAATCTGCAACCAAACTCGAAAAAGTAAAAAAACAGTCATATTAAAGATCGAACTCAGCTATCCTATGCAAAAAAAACCGTTTAAAAATATTCAAATTTAAACGAGAAATTCGAAAACAACCTGTCCATTTGTTTAACATTACGGAACGGGCGTTTTCAAGTGAGTGGAGAACTCGCTAGTGAAAATTTCTCTCACGGTGTTCAATCGCTTTTCTTTTACTTTACATTCACTTAATATCAACTTATTTTGCTTGGATTAGTACTTTTAGGCTGGGATTACGATGCCTCACTTAAGATCAACTTAGAGACTTACGATATAAACAAAACGTAAACGGCATTACGGTGCCTCGCGATCTTACGACAGCTTGGAAGCAGCCGTAAGTTAAGACAGAAGTGGATGCGCGCGCAACCACAAAAGAGGTAAAATAGCTGAAATGACATTTTGAAATTTTAATTAAAATGAAAAATGGTTTAAATAAGAGTCTTAAAAATGTACGACGGTGAGAGAAAATCTCATGCAGCGAGTTCTCCCGGGTTAAGAGGTTTTAAAGACCGTCTCACAGTAGTTAAGCGACAATTTTTGTCACAGCGGTTAAGGGTTAAAATAGCAGCTTTGTTATTTATACCCAACCACTGGCTGAAACCTCCAAAAGTCACAATTCTTATTGTTTGAAAATATTTTACAATAATGTCAGAAAGACATGAGTTCTGTTTTCCAGTAATTCTAAAAAATAATTTCAAACAGAAAACAAGGATATTATGAAAGAGATATCACCCGGCTTCTTTATGTGACTAACACTGACTGTGAAAAGGTTTCCAGAATCCGAATATTTCTTCTTATATCCTAAAAATAACACTTTTAGTTCCCTTTGAAAATGATTTTAAAAGGTTTGGTGAAACACTTTAAGAAACTTATAATACATTCTTGTTTCTTTCAAATAGTAAGTTTTTTTTTCATTTTTCCAGGGTTCGTAAATATGACATTTTCGAAAATATCCGATATTTCGAAAATAGTCAACTTATTGATGATTATAAATTTCTAAATATTTTTTTCCACCTAAATGTATAAACTAACATTTAAGAAACAGGGCTCATACTCATCCCCCCTCCCTCCCCCACAGAGAATCCCTTGATGCATTTTCCAGGACGAATAATTTTCCAATGTCAACCGTCATGTTGATTACCGCCGGAAGAATCTTCCACCAGTATATTTGAAGAGAAATGTTCTCCTTATTTAAATGCCATATAAATTTAAAATTTCGGTCATAAATAACCGCAGAAACAGATACTTATTTTTACTGGTGGAAGTTTACATTGGAGGTAGTTAGGCCTTCCGTTTCCGCCATATTGTGACAACCTAGACAACCTCCTCTCAGTGTCAGTGAAAAAGATTTTAATACCTGGGCAAACTGACACCAATAATAGCAAATAGAAAAATTTTGCCATATTTGTAAGAACATATTTTCATGAATATATTCGCTTAAATAAGGCGATATTTTCTATTCAAATTGACTGGTGGGAAGTTTGCCCCGGCGGTAATTAGAAACTGTTGATTCGATTTAAAAATACAGCCGCCATTTTGTGACAACCTCCTCAGTTACTTCACTCGCAACTGGTAGACAGTACACAATATGTCTCCTCCTGTTTATTCATAACTCCATTCTTTGAGTTGGGTTGATTTTTGACGGCCAATTATCTACACGAGGGATGTAGGCCCGGGGGGAGTGCCCTCCGTGGGGGTCTTTCTAAGGGAACCTAATCCGTATTAACGCATGGAAGATCCACGGCTCGAAGAAAACCACGAAAACTCCGAACGATTAGGCCGACGGGCGCGATTGGGATCGAACCCAGCACCTCCCGTCTACCAGCTTCGAGAGCAGAACCTCTCGGCCACTGGTGGGGCCTCCATTCTTTGAATAAATGCAGAAACACATCTTT
This sequence comes from Maratus speciosus, assembly GCA_963932465.1. Classification (NCBI taxonomy): domain Eukaryota; kingdom Metazoa; phylum Arthropoda; class Arachnida; order Araneae; family Salticidae; genus Maratus; species Maratus speciosus. The sequence continues at coordinate 457,959,566 of OZ010796.1, read as the reverse complement.
TATGGTGAGAATACCGACAAATCCGAAACCGATGAAAATCACATTTTTAGTAACATTTTCTGACTATAGCCAGCTTTTGTAGGTTTACAACTTTTGGTGACTTTATCACTATTAGTCAGAAAAAGTGACTTACAAAAAAATTGTGACTAAAAGTGACAATTTTTTAAAAAGTGAAAAAAGGGACGCACTTGCATCCCTGGCGTTTACCTTTTACAGTTAATTATTTGTAAAGCATGCGATAATTTACCGAAATAAACTAAATCCATCTATACAATGGCCACAAATATTAGTAATTTAGACACAGTTTAAAACATTTTTATGCAATGAAATGTAATTGGACGGATAATTATTTTCTTTTCGTAAGTTAGAAAATATTAAAAACTAAAAATAAATGTATTGGTCTATTGAATCAAAAAAGAGAATGAAGAGAGTTACCAGACATGTAAATTCAAGTATATCTGACGAATTTATTTGAAGCATTGTGATTAATTCTTCAAAATAAATATTATCCTGCATGATTTGGCTGTTAAGGCTGTTCACAAATCCAAATGGGCTACTACTTTGACTTATTTTTTTTAATTCATTTTTGATCGAAAACGCATAAAATTGGCAGGTATTCTTATTTAGAAACTATGTAATCGAAAGACGTTTTCCATTTTTGGGGTAAACGCAAAAGATCTTTCAGAAAATACTCCCAAAGTTGTCTTTTTGTACCAAATTTCCGGACGCGACAGCGCGAGAAAGGAAAGAAAAACTCATCACGTGACAAAAATCGCTTATATTTAGATAAGTAATTTATCAAAAAATGTTATAAAACAAAGTAATTTGTCGAAACCGGCTTCGAAAGTGAAAGTACCTTTATTAAAAATATCTGCAACCGAAATCGAAAAAGTAAAAAATATCCATATTAGCCTTTTCCGGCGAGGAGTAATTTTGTTTGTAAAATGATGAAATTATGAACTGACACCAGAATTTAAAAACGAATTTATTAGAAAATAAAAACTTGCTCATTTTCCCGTACTTTATAAAAGGAAAATTTTAATTAAATATTCTTGGTGCCAGTACTCTTAAAATTAGGTGTCTTTTTTGTGGACACCGCCCGCTAAAGGGTTAAAGATCGACCTCGGCTATCCTATGCAAAATCGTTTAAAAATATTCAAACTTAAACGAGAAATGCGGAAACAACCTGCCCATAGGTTTAGCATTAGCGAGTGGGCGTTTTCAAATGAGTGAAGAATCCCCTTAAAGATATTTCCCTCCTTTCTAAGTAAAAACAATTCCTTCCAATTTCTCCAAGCTAAATATTGCACGTCAAAGTGATTATTTGCTCCATCACTGAAATTACATTGTTGGATAAAATAAGACAAAATATTTTTTTAAAAAAAGAAGAATCTTATGTAAACTTTCATTCCCTTTTAAAGTCTAAATATATACATATATATTCTAGAAAATCAACTTATTTACATGATTTTCAGATGCTCATAATATAATCTGACCTTCGCTGTAATAGCTCTTTTGCACACAGTTCAGAAAAAAATCTTCGTTTGAGTAGAAAATTATGCAAGGATTAAATTTCCACCTTCTCCCCTTTATATGCTTCCAATATCATTTTTGCATTAATATAAGTTGTTCATAGAATTCTCAACAGTCGGCGATACAGAGCTAATTATTCATGCCAAAGTTTTATCATTTGGGCAGTTTCAAACCGTTAAAATTAACTTCATAAGTTTTGTAAAATGAAAAAGATTGGAGACGCCCCAAAACTGATTTTTTTTTTACAAAGATAAGTTCGTATAATTTACAATTTTGTATTAGAAAATTGACAATATTTATGAGAAGTATGTACTTTTCTGTGTTTATTGCTAATGTGAAAAAAGTACCCTTTAGCCAATATTTTTATGTTCTAACTACATTTTTTTAAACATTTTTTACATGCTTAAAATGATGTACTCCAACATCCCCAAGTACATATTTTTCAAATCGGAGTTGTCGAGTCCCAACGGGTTCAAGGAAAAGTATGTAATGATGAAACAGCACCAAAAACCGGCGTTAGTTACAATTAAATAATAATAATAAAAAAATACTGTGTGAATCACCATAAAACAAAAGAACACACAGGACGCGTTTCGGGATCGAAACTTTAACAGCCCTTCATCAGCTAAAAGAAACACGTGTCCGTAGGCAGGTCGCACACTGAGGCGACACATGCAACATGTTGCACTATTTTGGGTTTTTGGGTTTCCTCCTTGCTTTCGATGAGTTTTTTCCTCCTATGTCGCACTTCATTTTCCTCCTGTCGTCTCAGTGTGCGACCGCCTAAGGGGCCAAGGTCACAAATGGGACACAAAGTCACAGTGGACAAGGTCATTAGTGACCTTCCCCCTTATGGACACGTGTTTACCTTTGGATTATGACGGGTTATTAAAATTTCCAGTCCGAAACGTGTCCCTTTTTTTATGGTGATTCATAGTTTTTTTTTTTATTATTATTATTATTTAAGCATGTAATGATATTTAAATTTAATATAAATTTACATTTGAGGACCTCTTTGAAGAGAAACTATAATCAATGTTGGGGACATTTTAAAATTTCCTAAGCAGTTGTCCGTAATTATGCTATTGGCTGTAGAAAAAATTATTTATTATAATTATGTTTTAAGATATATCTAACAATAGGATAGCGTCAGGGGACACTGGATAACTTTACTACCAGTATTATTATATACTAAATTTATCTTTAACGTTAAGGCTAAATTTAGTATAAAATAATACTGGTAGTAAAATGATGCAGCATCCCGAAGCTACGCCACTGATATCTAAAATGATGGGATACGAAAAGCTATTTTAGCCTCACACCATGAAAAAATACTTTAACCCTTAACCTTTAACTGATGTGACAGAAATTGTCACATAACTACCGTGCATCATCTGTGAGATCGCTCCATCGAAAGATGAATAAAAGGCGCGATTAACTCATAGGACATAGGACAGTGTTTTTGTACTAAACTTTTTGTACAGGACTGTTACAATTAGAATTCACCTATTCAAAAATTTCTGGTGATAGTATTAAAGTTCCAAACGAAGCAAAATTTCGGCAGTGTTTGTAGTTAAACTGAAAGTTATAAGTTAAACTATAAAAATTAAAAAAAGCAGCAGTCTGAGAGACCGGTAACATACGTTAAATGTTCACTACTGTTAGCAGTCTAATAGACCGTGGCTTTTTCAATTTTCACAGTTCAACTTGTAATTTTCAGTTTAACTATAGATATGTTACTAATGAAATTTTGTTTCGTTTATATCTTAGTAATATCGCTATAGACAACTGAATAGTTGAATTTTAATCATAATAGTGCTGTACACAAAGTGCAGCACAAAAAAAGTATCGTATGAGTTAATTGAGCCCTCTATCTTTCGATCAAGTGGTTTAGAGACTTCTTACGGTAGATTATAATGCAACAATTTCTGTCGCATCAGTCAAGGGCTAACCTGAGTTTTAAAGTATTTTTATGAAAATGCAGAAAAACTCTTGGAGTATCATTTTATGTTCAGACAAACCAGCATATAGGGCGACTATTTTTTAAGGGTTTTTTGCAATAATTTGACGAATCTGAATTTTCAATTAACTAGAACTTCAAACATGTCTTTCCAAATAGTCGCGTTGACGAAAAAATTAACTACATTCATGCTCAAGAAAATCGGTGCCACAATCCTTTTAATTTCGTATTTTTCTTTAATTTATTGCCAAACAATAAATCGCATATTAACTCAATGTTTCAAACAGGGTTGGGTAAATTTGTAATCTCAATTACCAGCAATATAATTACAGGTTAATTTGCATGTAACTGATTATAGTTACACACATTCAAACACAGAAATTTTGTCAAATAATAGCATGAGGGCTGTTCCGGCTACACTGCTGCAAGAATTTTTTACGGCATGTAATTTTAACTATAATTATATACAATTAAATTGTAATTACAATGCAGATAATTGGAATTACAAATTTGCCCAACTCTGGTTTCAAGTGAATACACCTAGCCTTTAAACTCGAAAACCCGAAATAAAAGTTAATCTCATTTGATTTTTACTTTCTTCTATCTTTACAAGAAGAAGGTGTTGGATTCGTGAAAATTCTCGAATTCCAGTTTTCGATGGATTTACATGTTTTAGGGGTCAGAGATTCCGAAAAACATGTTTTTACAAAATGTCTATCTGTCTGTATGTGACACAAATTTTGTGGGCGCTCTATCTCTCTCAAGAACTAATGAATGGAATTTAATAAAACTTTAGATTCAGTTAGTCCCCGATATAAATTGGTGCTGATTACTTTTTGGTGTAAATCGCCCGAAAGGCGGTGCTGCTGTGCTGCATTTTTTACAATTTCGTAATAGCTATATCTCAAGAACTAATGTACGGATTTTCATATAACTTCAGATTCAGTTAGTACTTGATATAATTTGGTGCTGATTACTTTTTGGTGTAAATCGCATAACAGGTGGCGCTGCTATGTTGCATTATTGATGATTATTGCAATAGCTGTCTCAAGAACTAATACATGAATTTTCATCAAAATTTAGATTGCTTGTCTTTGATACAAATTAGTGCTCTTTAGTTTTTGGTGTAAATCGCCCAACAGGTGGCGTTGCTATGCTGCACTTTTCATGATTTCCGCGCAATAGCTGTATATCCAGAACTAATGCATGAATTTTCTTCACACACTTCAGATTTAGTTAGTGCCCGATATAAATTGGTTCTGAATTTGCTGTAAATCGTCCAACAGATGGCGTTGCTATGCAGAATTTTTGTAAGATTTCCGCAATAGCTCTCTCAAAAGTAACGAACGGATTTCTGTCAAACTTCAGATTCACTTGGAACAGGAATGTCAAACTGTGGCCTGCCCGATACCACTAATTTTTTTAGAAATCACTGCCTTATCTAATCGTCGAATCTCTGTGATTCAACAAGTCGACTTTTTCTCCAAAATATTGACACCTCTGACATAGAAGTTGACATAAGTTGTTGCTGATTAGATTTTGGTGTAAATCACCTAACCGATGGCGTTTCTATGCTGCGTTTTTCAGGAAATATTAACATGTACGAGATAGAAGGAAGTTTTGGCATTGCCATGTCCGACTAGTTTATCTTACGGACATTGGAATAAAGTAATACTGGTTCTGGAAAAAAGGGTGGAATGATGCACTCAAAAAATGGAACATGACATATAACCATATGAACAGCTCAGATGATAAAGGTGGTATGCAACAACAGCAACAACAAAAAAAAAATGAGTTAATCACATGATTGAAGATAATCAACGGTCCTCTAACATGCGTTAAATTGACATTTGAAAAAAAACCCACCTAATATTCAAGGAGATTTCAATTGATAAAGGAGGTATTTGAAAAATGCAAATAGATATTTGGAACTTTACAGCTCATTTTCTCAAAATGATGATTGTGTCACTTACCACCTTTATCATCTGAGCTCTTCATATGCATCTTGGATAATAATGATATATATGCAGGGAAGATACATTCACAAGTAAAGCATAACTATGATAAGATAACTAATCATTTTAAAATTGGGAGGAGTGAAAAGTTCACTCTTTGAAAGAGAGACAGACATTTACTGTTTTTGGAATGAAATTTATAAAAATTCACTCCTTACAGAGTGGAATTTTCCTCTCCCTACAAAGGAGTGATATATTTCACTCCATTGTCGACAGCGAAATATGTCACTCTGTTGTCGAGAGTGAAATATGTCACTCCGTTGTCGAGAGTGAAACATCTCACTCTGCTGATGAGAGTGAAAGCCTGGCATTTTACACTTTAAAAAATTTCCATTCAACTTTGAACCAATATACGGAATAAAATAATGAAATACACCAAAATATGTCAAAAACTCCATTTTATAATGTAACCCTGGAAATTATGCTGCTTTAGTACTAAAATGTACTCCCTTTTCAGGAGTGAATAGTCACTTCTCTGAAAGAGTGACTAGTCACTCCTGCTTAGAGTGAATATTCAAAGATGGAGTGAGTGTTGTATGTATTGGTATCACTCATCAGCCAATCAGAACAGCAAGTGCAGAATGCTTTTTTAAAGATAAGACATACGTCTGCCATTTTAAGATTAAAATATACAGATATTATTAAAACGATTATTTATGGAACGTAAAGGTAAGTTTCATTTAATTTTAATATTTTATTCCTGTAAAATTTGTATGTTATGCTTCTGAGTTTTAAATAGACTTATGTTATATACAAAAAGATTGATCTAGAATTGTGTCCCTGATTTCAGAAGCGATTTTTCTCTATTTGATAAAGTCATGTAAAATATCTTAATTTGCAGTCACTTGAAAATAAAATGCTGACACAGAGGCTGGCTCATGACTCCATTCATAGTAGAATGTAAACATTAATTTGCAGTTACTTGAGAATGAAAATGCATTGAGACAGTGATTTGGGTTGTTGGATTTTTTTCGTTTTTTTTTTTTTTTTTTACTGTTATCTGATTACAAACACTTACAGTATTTATTATCATAATTATTTTGAAGTTAAATATAATATTCGATTATTATGATATTACAAAATGGTTTCAGATTGAAAATTAGCATTATACTGGGAAAATATCTTTTTACATATTACAGTAGTGAAACTTAGATTTTTTTTTATTATTGATAATACTTTAAATTATTATTTAAAATAATAAATCTTCATACCAATGTTTTCATATCTAACATTTACCAAATTTATAAAATAGGAATTTCTTATAACACATGGTAAGATTTTTGAAAAGTTGTTAAATCTAATATTGCATTTAATTCACCTATTGTAAATTTTTGTTGTTTAATAGTATAATTATAAGATACTAATTATTTCAGTGTTTTTTAAATTGTTATATTTATTGTTTTTAGAACTGTATGTAAGCATTTTTTTTTTTTTGCTGTTTATTATTTTAATCAAACAATTATAGACATTCTGAATCAGTTATTAAATTTCCTTCCACTGTAAATGCATTTTCTATGTTTATGATGCAATAATTATTGGTGCTAAAAAATAAAACATATTTAAGCATTGAAATGTGTTTTTTATGCCTGATATTTATATATAAAACTGCTTTAGTATATTTTTTACAAAGTTCATATTATCACTTATATAATAAAAGGTTGAATATATTTTAAAGAGATAAATAACTACTTTTTACATAAAAAATGATTTTTCAAATAATAAGAACAGCACATATGTAGTCATTTATTTTCTTTTTATATTTCCTTCTCTTTTTGTATTTCCTAGATCAATTTTTTCCTATAAAACATACGAAATATATTTAGCTCGTATTCACAAAATACAATATATACGGGAATAAAAAATTTAAATTAAATATAGCTTACTACGTTGTTTCATAAATAAGCACTGCATTAGTATCTGTTTTTCAGCAATAGCAGAAGAAAATTTGGAATCATGTTAAGGAATATGTTTAAAAGAAAAATATATACATATTCCAGAGAATATAAAATCCTAGACTCCATGTTCATATTTAATAAAACAATGACAATTCACAACACATTAAAAAAAAAAAAAAAAAACCTTACACATTCTTAATATTTAGATCAAGCTTAGAACTTATTTAAATAAAAAGATGTTAGTTGATGAGCATTGTTTTTTAAGTGGAAATATTATAAAAATATTTTAGAAGAATAGGACTCAGCAAGATTAGATTTAAATTCAATAGCAATGAATACCGAGATCTAAATAATTAAAATTTGAATTACACATTAAAAAAAAAAAAAAAGAACATAACATATATCACGGGAATTATTAAAATACTAAATACAACTTAATGGGTATCTGAAAAGAAAAATAATATTAACTGATTAAGATTTCAGTTAATTACTTGCTCTTATGGGCATTTTAAAACTATCATATATTTATAAGGCATGCAATGAAAGCAAACACAAGGGATAAGATTGGAATAAAATATTTTAGTTTATTTCTGCCAGTAATCTAATTTAATTCATATTTAACTTTAACTGAATTTTTCCTTAAAAGTTCAATTTGTGTTACGAACTATGAACTAAATAAATATTGTCAATAAAGTATTTTATTCCAATCTTTACCACACTCGTTTTTCATTGCATGCCCTAAAGGATGAGATTCTTTTAAAATGCCCATAAAAAGCTACATATAAAAAGAATTCACTCCATTAAAAATGAACATTCACTCCTATGAAAGAGTGACTATTCACTCCTACCAGCGATGAAAACATGTACTCCTTTAGCAAGAGTGAATAGTCACTCCTCTGAAAGAGTGATTATTCACTTCTCAGGAGTGACTATTCACTCTTTCAGAGATTCAAAAATTCAACTTTTGCTCAGAGTGAATAGTCACTCTAAAGAGGTTGGGCATATTTTAATTCTGTGATAACTCCTTTTTATTTAGAGTGAGATTTGTTCAGCTATTTTGCATTATTTCGAAAATTGAAAAAAAAATTCCCCTTATTAAGGGAAAAAGTAAAGAAACCTATACTGTTTATTACGTTATTTTTCAGTTATACGAGAAACAACAACAACGAAAAATTAAAAAATATATAATAAAAAATTCAAAATTCACAAAAATTTGATCATATTTTTTGCGATAACTTGAAATAAAGTAAACCATTTTTTTGTCTGTTTTTTATGTATAGTTTATAGAAATTTTAATTTCCTATATTTAATAAAAAGAAACATTTGAATCCAATATCTGTCTTATTCCACCAATCCCAGGGTTCTTTTCTCCTCTCTGTACCTGCAATACAAGATACCTTACAGTTAAAACAGACAGATCCTATGGACTGCGGTGTCTTTCTTCATGGTTCTGGTCATGTGGTGCTTTTCATGTTTTATTACTTTTTTAGGATCTGAATCGTTCCGACAAATCCATCTCTGCTTCTTACCATTGTTGAGACACCCCTTTTTTTGTTGACCACAGAACGGTTGTAAAAGAATGGCCAGGGCTAATTTATGAGTTTCCATCGGGTAAAGCAAATAGATGCAGTAACCTACACATAGCTGGTCCTATTTTATGAAGAAAATGTAGAAACAAACTAATTATTCAGTGCAGCCGACCTCTGGAGTAATAATAGTTTGAAAAACAGAATTCTCGACCTCGACTCTTCATCACTATAGGTGAAGATGCTATATCTTTCCCCTTCAGATAGTTTCACAAATTCGGATGCTTTCTGATGCATTCATGAAGTCAATTTTATTTGTAGTCACATGAAATTTGTTGGTATTTGTGTTTATACAGCAAATAATTGACCACTCTTTCCTATCTATACTAACATAATAAAAGAGAACTCCTGACTAACCGACTCGTCAATGTACAGCTGAAACGACTTAAGTCAGTAACATAAAATTTGAACAGTAGATTTCTGTTATGACCTAGGCAAGCAATAACAAAGACTTTTTGAAAATCTCCCGCATTAAATGGGGGTCGAAAGTTTTGGATCGTTTCACCATACCTCAGCAGCAGTTTTAGGTAGAAGCATAAAATTCAGCGTAACAAATGTAAAAGAAAATATTTAAACACATGTAGTAGCGATTTTAGAAATTCAAGCATTAAGGGAGTTATAAATGGGGAGTCTAAAGTTTTAGGGAATATCACCATATCTCAGTAGCAGTTTTAGGTAGTAGCATAAAATACAGCTAAACCAACCTGCTAAAAAAATAGTTAAACACGTATTTTAGCAATTTCATCACCTACATACGCCATGAATTCGGCTTCACCAACATCGGCTATGGGAGATAATTTAAATTACTGATTATTTATTGTTAATCCAAAGTAACAAACAGAAAGAAACAGACTATTGAAGATTTTAAACATTATGTGCTTGGGAGGAAGTTTTTTTGGGGGGTGGGGTGGGGTGGGGGGTAGTAGTAGTAATTCATTGTAGCTACAAAAGCAACAAACACAATCAAGAAAAAAAAAATTAAGAAATGAAAATAATTTCACAGATTTTAAATTTGTGCTGGGGAAAAGTAGCAAAGGGAGAAGTGGAAATTTCAGGAAGACCAGATGAAATTTAAATGAAATTAAAAAGGAAAATAGAAATCCACCTAAGCAAGGGAGATTATCAGTCCTGTAAAAAAATTAATTATTGACATTTTGAATAGTAATGCACTTTATTTAAAATTTTATTTATTCATGTTTTAATTTTCTTCCAGATCACATTTTCTCTTGCATATATTTAGATATTGCCCATCGTTCACGATAGTTGGCCTATGAATAACACAAATTTAGATTAATTTATTAAGATGGTTAAGACAAAAAAAAAGTTTCTTCCTGCTCAGCGGGGGAAATTTTCTGACATATTCACAGAGTTATTTTTTTACATAAAAACTACACTGCTGCATTACTCTGCAAGAATAACTATTGAAATGATTTGGAATTAACAGTTTTTTATTTTTTGAGAAATGTGTAGCATCTTGAGTTATATTAGATTGCTATCTCATGCGTACCTTTCCTGGATCATGAACTTCAAAAATTGGCTCAAAACACAAAATTTGATAGCATTTTCAGAAAGATCATTCCTGCCTTTATTGGAAAGTGGAAAATGCTATTATATTTCACAATTTTTTTTATATAAGAATATCTGTTTCACACATTTAAGGTGGTTCTTAAATTACCTGCTCAACAACATGAAACTTTGACACATTTTGAAACAAAGGCATAAAAGCTGGTGAGCCTGACTATTGAAGCAATCTGGAATCGAGGACGTTTTCCCCTTTTTTTGGATAAATAAATTCTTATTGAGTTATAAGGAATTCTTGTCACGTGACAACTTTTTTTGTTTTCTCTCATTGCCACATTGGGAATTTGGTTCAAAACGCCCACTTTGACAGTATTTCCTGAAAGATCATCTGCTTTTACCAAAAAATGGAAAATCCCATTCAATTAAATAGTTTCTGAATAAGAACACCTGTCAATTTCATGCATTTATGAAATATGAATTCAAATATATATCAGAAAATGGCACCTTTGGATTTGATAATCTTAACGAAGCTGAGAATCACAACCAGAATAATGTAATTTTTCATTAAATAATGAGTTTTCTTTATCATCTGTCTGTTAGCTGCTTTCTTTCTTCATAGATCCATGAATTCATACGACCACAAGCCTTTTTTATCATACCCGAAGTAAACACTAGTAATGTTGCAGGATTTAACAGGAAAACTGGAAAACTTTTATTCTTAAATATTTTAAGGGGGTCTGGGACACAAAAATCTTCAAATTTTCTAAAAATATATTTTTTATTTATTTATTTATTTATTTATTATTTTTTTTGTGTGTGTGTGTGTGTGTGTGTGTGCTTAAAATGGCATTTAAATCATGTTTCTATATTAATTAGAACAGGAAATATTAATTTTTTCATTTTGGTTTGGCTTCAAAATCTAGCTTTAAAGCAATGGTTGTCATAGAAATGACTTCCTGTGAAAATGCGTTTTTCTTCATGATGGGTTTTTTCACCATTTCTTGTATTTAAATTGTTATAAGTCAAGAACCGCTAAAGATAAATGGTTCAGACTTTGAACTTGTCCTTTTCACTTGTTTTAATTTAATTTTGATTCAGCAAATTATTTACTTTGGAAAATATAAAAAAAAAAAAAAAGTTACATCATTTTTTTTTCAAAATTTTTATTTTAAATGTATATATATATATTTTAATTGCTAAATCAAAATTAAAATTCTATAAATAATATTTCGAGTTATAACAATTTTAAATTACTTCACTTTTTTAATAAATTTAAAATTTAATAAAATTATGAGAAGTTTTATCATGTGATTTTGTTTACAAATAATATGGTTAACCATCACAAAAAATTTCAAAACTTTAACTCAATAAATAAAAATTACTTTAAAATGTGTCCCGGACCCCCTTAAATAAAAAATGAGGAAAAACTACTCTTGAATTGAAAATGATTTCTTCATTTTATTGCATCTCTTCACAAATTATCTCAGTCTTTCTCAAATTTTAACAGAAAAAAAGAAAAAAAAAATCTAAAAATTGCTTCTTCATCCTATGGAAGCAGGTAATATAAAATATCACGATTAAGAACATTAGAAAAATTTGTCTATATTCACAGTAAAAAATATCAACATTGAGCAATGATACATTCCCTAAAGATCGAAAAATATACTGAAGCAATTTTTTTTTTTTTTTTTAAATAATAATTACAGACAATGACTATTCTGCTCTCATGTGTTTTTATCCTTGACCATATAACTATTTTCTGCTAATCTCACTTGATGATGAGACCAGATAATTATTTGCTTCCAAAGTATAGTAATAGTTGGTAATCACTTTGTCCAGATAAAAAAAAATTACTTCAGTTTTACAGCAGCATTGGTTAATAGCCACAGCTATTGAGAAAGAAATAAAAAGTTTTTATAGCAGTTTATTAAAGGTTAGCAACCAGCCCTTTTTTACCTGTTTTATTTTTAAGTATGCAATTATCTGTGCCACAAAAAAAAACAATCTCATTAAAAAAAAGAATAAGATTTCTGAAAAATGATACTGATATCAACCGACTGATAATAAAGCTTACTATTAAATGTTATATATGAATTGGACTTTGGGGGACGATTACATATTAAAAAACTGTATGACCTTTTCTTTTTCAAATGATAACACCTACTTATGACACTTTTAGTTCCTTAGATTTAAAAAAAAAAAGTCCAGTAAAAGTTCATATTCTATGCATTTTTCTTACAATTAAAAGGAGTCAAAATTAAGGATATGTTAAATCCATATGACAAACTTAAATTTCTATACTTTCAAAAATCATTTAATGCTTCTTTTTTAATGAGACAACGAATGAACCCAAACATAATCTAGGCATTTTAAAATTTATTTGTGAATTATGCCTTGATTATTTTTTACATAAAAAAAGAATCAGCATTGTCAAAAACTTTGTCTATCGGAATTAATAGCTCATTCCTGTCCTCAGTTTGAGATAAAGAAATTTTATTTTTTAATGGTTTAAGGAGACCATCTTCCATAACCATTTACGTCTATAGAAAAGAATTTTTTTTAAATTAATCATGTAAGTTGTATAAAATTCTCTTTTAAAAATAATTTAGATTCTTTTATAAAATTTTCCCTGTTACTAATTGAACCACCTAAGTACATTTCCCTGGAAGATCTTAATTTTATTTTTTATTTATAAATGGATACTTAACATATTTTTATTCATAACTCTGTGATGATTGAAGAAATAATGCATAAACTACATACTTATCTGGTCTAATTTGATCCAAGGAGATGAAATATGTCAAAAGCGGTTATTAGCATTAAAATGAAAATAAAATACTTTGTACAATTTTAATATGTAAGCAGCCTGAAAACCTTAATCCATGAATAACGAGAAAATAAAATATTAGGAATTATTCACAGTATGGAATAAACATTAAAGTTTAGCATATGAAAATATAAAATTTATATTTAATGATTATTAGCTGGTTATTATCTCAAAATAATAAAATAAAACAATAAATACTTTCTACCTTGCAATTGTTTCAGAAATATGTGGTCTTCTAGAAGTGCTTGGAAATCAAAATGCATTTTTCTTTTATGATCCTTTCTAACCTTTTGCATTTGGACCTGTGACTTTCCTACTTAAACACAAAAAGAGTTCTCGCATAACCTCAATAAATTGCATTAATCAGAAATATTATTTTCAATGCCAGAGATCGATAATCAATTTCATTTTAAATTCCAAGTATTGCTTATTCCATAAAAGTAATCCTACTGTATCTAAAACATTTTCCATTGTTTTTAAGTATTACTATCAATGAAAATATAGAATTTAATAATAAAGTCAATATTACATAGTAATGAATACATTGCTATGAGAGTAGTAGGTGTCTAGTTTAAAAAGAAAATCGCACCTTGTAATAAAATTAAAACTTTTTACATTTTTCATAAGAATTTGTGTACAATAATATTTTTATTGAATTTCTATGCTAAGTGAAAACAAGTGGATAAAATAAAAAACTAAACTATTTTCCACAGCACTACATCCATGTAGTATCATGTCCTTTAGTGCCAAATTCTACTTTCACGAGCATGGGCCTGGGGTGTTATATGTGGGATACATCCCATTCAAACAATCAGCCTGACATGGAACCCCATGGTTTAGTTCTCCAAGCAAATTTGATGCTCATTTTATCAACACCAAAGAGATAAAAGGTTGAGTGACTCTTGCCCAAATCTAGCGGTTAACCTCAGATTTATATTGTGGTAACCTCAGATTTATATTGTGGTACTAACCTCTGAACTACCAGGCATCATTTGTTAAAATAAATGTTACAAAAAGTACAAAATTAAAACATAGCACTAGTCAATAAAATAACACCAAAGAGAGAGAAAGAACCAAGTTAAAAAAGGCTATGAATGGAAAAAAAGATGTCATTGATAAAAAAGTACCTTGAAAGGTTTTGGATTTTTTTAAAAATAGAAAATATATTTAGGAAAAGAAAAATATTCAGAACAGTGTTATTACAGAAACTTAGCCTGCTTTACTAAGGCAATGATTTACATTTCAGGTGATTAATATTTTCTGCTTCATGAAGCTGTTAAAAATGTACATTTCAAAGAAATCACAGAAAAATAAAATATAAGATACAGAAAAAATAAAATGAAGGAAATAGCAGAGATATTATTTTTTTTTATGCCAAACAACTTTCACTTTTGTTTCCAGCCAACTAATAGACACTACTCGATGTTACTTCCAGTATATTTATCCTATAATTTATGTCATAAATCATTTCAATATAAATTGAAAATGTTTTAAAATCTACAAATTCAAACTGTTGCAGACACGATAGGATTACTTACCCCAGGTCATTAGGTTATTAAGATTACATCAGACATTTTGGTTGTGTTCTTCAAGATATTTTTTTAAAAGAATACATACCTCTCATTATGTGGATCAATAATTTACACAAAACAATACAAACATGTATTACAACAAATTCTTACTCAGAAGATCATTTTAGCAAACTTACTTACATATTTCCAGATTAGCCTATGTAAAGCTAATATTGCTTATAGCAAAGTCCATAATAACATATAAAAAATAAAGTTTAAATTATCACATCTCTTACTATAGAAGTTAAAGAACACAGAAAATTTGAATAACTAACAGCATACAGACCAAGGATACAGCAATGCTAAGGTACCAAAATGAAACTTTTCTAGTCCATAGTTGAAATATAACACACTGAAAATTACAGTTAATAATCTAACAAGATATAAATAGCTATAGTGCTTTATTTTGGATTTTACTGTTGACAACTTTATTTTATTGAATGTAGTAAGGACATTTTGTAAGATTTAAAGTACACTTTTCTTTTCTGGCCCTTCATTTATGTATTTGCTGAAAATATGCAATAAAAGTACTAGATTAATTTTTGTTTTTAATTGAAAAATTTATGAAATAAAGTTATCTTGTATAATAATTGAAATATTGAAACATGTAATTATACATTAAAAGCCTAAAATATGAATGAACAGTTTTTTTTTTTTTTTAGGATAACAAAATTTACTTCCATATAATTTTATAAAGGGATGATGATAAATGTCAGTTCACTATTGCATAGAAAACTGAAAATTATACAGGTAGGAAAGCTAAAAGATACAACGAGTATTTTCAGCATTTTTAAAACTTTACTTTAAAATTACATCTTTTCTTTTATAGACACATTTTGAATAATACATTTCTAAACATCTTGCTGTTTATCTTTATATATTATATGCAACTCTTACTAATAATACCATATTTCATAAAAAAAAAAAGGCAAAGTACTTGGAGAATGTTGCTGTAAACTTAAAAATGAATTTTAGTTCATGCCAATTTACATATCAGCAAACAACACACAGTATCAAAATTCCACCAGACAAACTATACAATGAGCATAGAAATTCATTTTTGTACCAGAATGGAATTTCAAGATATGATATTCATTTGTGGATTATTTTACAGCTAAAAAATTGGAGTAAAAGTGGGAAAGCAAAGATATTTTTACAAAATTCTTTTTAAAAACTTTCTGGGGCTGTAATGAAATAAAATTTCTATGAATAAAAATAGAAACAAAAGAATACACAATCAAATGCACACAAATATAGGTGGAGATGTAGGTAGGAATGTAAATGTACACACATAATACACACACAGAGAGACAAACAGACAGAGAGAGAATGTATTAGGAATAGTTAATAGCAACTTAGCAATAAACAATTTTAAAACTTAAAATGAAAATGCTGCCTTTTACAATTGTAATCAAAAACATTAATTATTAAAGCCTATCAAAGACAGATGGTACAGAGCAAGACTGTATATGACAAATTTAAAATTAAATCCCCCTCCCCAAAAATATTTTTCTAGCTTGCTTTGGTGGTTACTTGAACACAAGTCCCTGCCTAGACATTTCTTTCTAATAACTGGTTGCAAAAAATTACTAAGATTACAGCTTTAGCAAAATAACGTTCATAACAGAAATAAATAAATCTTGTTTTATTTGTATCACCCTGTGTACATTTCTGGAACTCTGTTACACTAAATATCACTCATAATAAAAACACAAAGAATCTTGACAATTCAGATAAATATTTATTTGCGTTAATAATAATTGTGGCATGTAAATGGAAAAGGCAGTAAGTGCCATATTTTTGTTCAAGAAAAATTTAAAAAAATGTTACTTTTGTAAAAGACTTTCAAAGCTTGTACTATCTATGAGACACTCTAGAAACTAATCTAATATGAATTGACACTTTCAGCAGATTCTGTTATATTGGTAATGTCTAATGCATGAATTTCAGAGTAAAATGGTTTTTTGTCATAGTTTGTCACTTACAGCCTTTTTTCCATTTACCTGTCTCAATTATAACATATATAACTCAATTATAAACAGAACACTATTTTCTTAGTTTGATTAAAGCAGAAATTCCACTCTAAAGTTATTTTTTGTAATTATATGTTTATAAAAAAAGGGGGAAAAATAATAAAATAGTTCAGAGTTTTATTCTTAACATCTACATGAAAATGTAAATATATATATTTTATTATATTGAGTTGTAATAAAATTTAAAATTAAAAACAACTATGAAATAATGAACAATGTAATTAAATATCTATTTAAAAAGGTTAGATAGATGTGGATGACAACACTGTTATTTAAGGAATTTTTAAGTTTGATAATATTTAAAATATACTGAATATTTATATTTGTCAGTAAATACTCATTCAGTAATATGTATAAAAAGTTACATTATCACTACATTTAAATTTAAGGTTTTCCTGAACTGACAGAATAGATTTGCTTTCTATGAATGACTGACTATTATATTATGCATATAGCAGAAACAGTTTTCAACATGCCATTTAATAAGGTGCTATACAGTGTAGAGCCAAAATTTAAGCTTTCTATTTCTTCATAAGATAATGCCATTTAGTTTGCTCCAAAATTAGTGAAAATTATTAACAGAATAACAGATTATTTCCTTTGTTCTATTATTGTTAAGACATTAAGGACTCGTTTTTATATTATTAGTTCGTACTGCAACATTACCATCCTTCAAAACAATAATATATATGATTCTACAAAAGTATGAAAATTTAATGCATTCTTTTCTAAATGCAACTGCAAAATATAATGGGGTGACAATAAATGGTTCATCTTGTAAATCAGTATATGATAGATAAACTGCAGACAGATTCAGTAAAAGCTAATAAACTAAAATAAAAAACAAATCTTGGATAGGGCAATAGTGCACCTAAATATTTGAATGCTCGTAGGTATCATTTCAACAACATAAAATTGTTTTTTCTCTTTTTACAATTTTTTAAAAAGTATCCTGAAAAAGATTGAAATATATTTTCTAAATTATTTTCATGGTTATTAAAAAACACCTGAATTTAAGTAATAAGTGCTGGAATTCCCATTGGAATAGAATGATGAGGTGTTTCAATGCTGAATTAACACAAATAGATTTTTTTAATTTAATTTTTAAGTAATACATTTTACATTGAAGCAATCTTTAAGCCTATATGTGAGCATATTAATCCATGTACGTAAGAACTATTAACAAATAATAACAGTAATGTCACTATTAAAATATAATCTGTTAGGATTAATTTTATTTTACGTTATTTTTATTTAAATTTGTGAATTGTATCAGTAAAGCTTATAGCAGGAATTCTATTTTATAAAGCAATTTGTAACTTAGTGGTTATAAAGAATTTACTATCTCTGAAAACAAGAAAAATAAAAGAGAAAGGTTTAGAAAATTATTCTCTATGTTTTCTCTAACAAATATTTTCATAAACAAAGAAGAGGATTAATTTCCCTTATTTTCTTCCATTAAAGATGACATGGAATTAATGTATTAGTCAATGTGATAGATTCAGGGAGCAACACACATAAGGTACTATTAAATATATATATATATATATATATATACGTATTACGAGAAACTATTTCTGTTAAATAAATTTTAGAAATTTTTTAGTAGTATAAAACTTTTTTATGAAAAAGCGAAGACTCTTAAATATCACCAAAATCTTGAGCATAACACTGGGTAAAAACATTTGTTAACGTGTGCCTGAAACAGATTGGGATGTTTTTAGAGACCAAGGGCATAAATTATTTTACACTTTACTTAGAGATTGCTCTTAAATAGGTACACTGGTAGTAACAAATGTGTATGACAGATTTAAAGCTATACACTATATATTTTATGCTATTGTTTGGAGACCAACTTACATCTGACAACGTCTGGAGGTAATTCAGCAGGTGTATTTTCTCTGATGATCATTTCATTACGTCTTTGCTTTCCTAGAACAATAAAAACAGAATGATTATTTAAAAGAAAAATGACAAATTATAAATCTTATAAAAATCATTTTTTTTATAATAATGATTAAAATTTTGAACTAAATTCCAGCCTTTGTTTTTTAAATACCTCCATGCTTATCAATGCATTTAAGAAAAAAAGTTCAGTTAAAATCAGTTTTAAAATATTCAGTTATTAAAAAAATTTTTTGAGACACACAGAGCAGTAATACAATCATGGGTGAAAGGTACTGGACTGATTCAAGAATAAAATTATTGATTTTCAGTTAGAAAATAGCAAATGATTAGTCACTGGAGTATGTAACACTCTATTAAGTAGCTTAACAGTCAACTAAAAAAAAAAATAATAATAAAATAAATAAACCTCTAAGTCCATATTTCTGAAATGTTTAAAATATTAGTGTAAATTTATATTTATTCAAAATAAATATGTTCACAAGAAACAAAAGTTCACATTTTGAATCACAAAGTTGTCACATAAAAGATTAAAACCTATGAAATGAAATATTTTTCTAAATATATGCCTATAGGAGATGAAATAGAGTTCTGACTGAATTTGGATTAGCTTTTGAATTTGGGAGAGAAGGGCTCAAACTGAAACTTAAAACTGATTAAGCCAACTTTTGAACAAAATAAAGACAAAAAAGGTAAAATATGTTTCCTGAATATTTTGTATTATTATTATCATTATCAAAGAAAAGTTGCCTTAGAAAAATGCATATAATGTAACTTCAGGGCCTAAGATATACTGTAAATCTCAAGATTTGACTCATACAAAAACTTTCACATTTTTAATAGTGTTAATACTGAATTTATTGAGATTTTGATACATGATATTTCTTTCTCAAACATGTAAAACAAAATTCTTAAAACTATAAAATACCTGAAAACCATGAAATCTGTATTACATGACCCCCCCTCCCCCCTTAACATTTTAAAATTCAATTAAAGTAGAAGGAGCATTGTTCTGTTTATAATACAACTTATTGAAACTGTGCTAATGTTCTATTTTGGCAGCTTTGTAAACAAAAAACTTTTGATAACATTAAATTATTACTCAAAATAAATTATACACAAGCTTTATAACTCATTCATGAAAAAAAAAAAAAAAAAAAAAAAACATTTTTCGCATACAATAAGAATAAAACCAAAGTAGCATAATCTGTTAGCCATAATAAGCTTTTATTTTGATGCAGACAGTAATTTACTACTGACGTTTTTTTCATTTTAGTAAGCATACAAAAATCATATTTCAGTATATTCAGGAGTGAAACTTAGTAAAAGGATTTTATTTTTATTTTAATGATTACAAAACCCATTAAGAGTATTTTCTGATATTTTCCATTGTAAACTGATAAAAAAGAACAAATTCAGTACACTGTGAGAACAAGAATCTTTTGCATATAATTATAAAGCCAAACTTTAAAGAGTCTTTCTGAAACCACATTTTAAAATTAGAGACAAATACATTAAATGCTACTGAGCCTTTTAAATTCCTTTACGTTCTGCACATTCTACATAAAAAAAGTTATTTGAATGAAACATTTTTATTTGTGCAAGCATTTTTATTAAGGAAAAAAAAAATAATTTTAATCATAATACCCACTAATTACATGGAAAAACCCAAACCATAAATAGCACAGCTTATGAAACATTTTATAACTTTCTTCAATTATTTAACGTTTGCAGAATAATTTACTCATTGCATGTAAAAGAAAGTCTTGAATATTACATTTTTTTAAAAAACCTTATCATCAACCCTTAATGCAACAAAAATATAATTATTCCATTCTAGAGAAGTTAGACATTAAAATAAACCAATTTTCAAGTAAGAAATCAATATAAATGTTTTAATGAACAGAATGGTTTCATCATCAAATTTAAAAACACATAAAGCACATATACTCCTTTAACAAAAGAACATCACAACTCTAAATTGAATAATTTGTGAATGAATAAATTCCATATTATTACCAGTTTATTTTATGTGTGTTAAAGTTAAATGCTTTTGATATTTATTTTACTTTGTACATTTTAATGTTACATATTAACATTATATCGTCATGAAACAATTAAAAAATATATCTACTTTAATAACAATGTACATCTAGTTACCTTTTTTTGTAATGATATTGTTAAGGGCTGATTTTTGATGGTCAATTACCTACTCGAGGGATATAGGCCGGAAGGGGAATGCCATCTGTGGGGGGTCTTTCTAAGGGAACTTAACCCATATTTACACATGGAAATCCAAGGTTCGAAGAAAACCATGAAAACTCCAAATGATTAGGCCGACAGGCACGATTGGGTTAGAACCCAGCACCTCCCGTCTACCAGCTTTGAGAGCAGAACCTCTCAGTCACTAATGGGGCTGATATTGTTAAGATTTATTATTTGCATATTTTAGACATGTTTCCATAAGATATGTTTCCATGAAATTTAGACAAAACAACTACTACTGCTTACAAATTATATTAATAACTGACATTTTTGAACAGAGCTATAACCAGCAAGTATAATGATTAAAAAACAAATAATATGTAATAATACTATGGTAGAAAGTATGTCATAATTAAACTTTGAAACTTTCCAAGTTGTGATGTCTTTTCAATTACAAAATATATTTTTTTACAGTACAAAAATAAATTAATTTACTGTTATCAAAGGTTATTATAAGATTTATTAAAAGGTAAATATTATAGGTGTTTGGCTAATGCATACCTTCATCAGAGTCAATGTCATCTGCACATTTCGTAGATGCATGAAAAAAAGATGCAGTTAAGATTAAGTACAACACAAAAAAACATGCTTCAAGAAATCAGATTAACTACAAAACATGCAAAACTAAATTCATAAGCTTAATAACACAGATCATTATGTTAGTTACATTATTATAACAATACTAATAAGAGAAAATTAATGCAACTACAAGCACATTTAGGATGTCTACTGCATAAATATGTAAACATACATGTGCTTACCTAATACAGAAATGTATTATTAAATTATAATAAACTGAAGATTTATTCAAGTAATTATACAACAGTATTTTGGATAAAAAGTATCAAGAATTATATTGCAAATAAACATAAGATAGCTGATTTCAGTTTTTTTTTTTTTTAATTGAAAGATTATTTACTTATACAGAGTGTCCATGTATAACCTGACTGACCTTTATTTTCGCAACCGTTGGTTCTAGATGCACACTTCCAATTACAAAAGGGGTCAAAATTAGGTGAAGAGTTAAGATAAAAAGTTTGAAACAAAAAACAAATTTACTGAAAAATTACAGAATCTAAATTTTTATATGGTCCCCCGGTCCTATAAGTTATATTTAGTAAAATTTTCCTGTTACACTGACAAGTAAGACAAAAAAAAAAAGTCCCATTATTCTATGATTAAAATTGACCAAGTAATAGCTGTTTAAAGTTAGAGTATATTTTTTGCTGCAAATTAGGTGTCATTCACAAATTTAGTAGAAATATAATTTCGTCAGATATATTAATGAAATGGTTGAGAGTAAAATTAACATTGCAATATAAATTTGAAATCTTTAATCATTCTGACATATTACTGCAAAATATACAATTTGTACTGAACATATAAGAGGATAAAAATAACAGAATTTTTATTAAATAAAAGGATGAAAAACAACAGTCTCAATTCTTTACAAAATGATACATATTTTAAAAGGCTGTTAGATTAAACTGTCTTTCAAAATTTGGATTGTGCCATGCTTTTTAGCTTTTGAAAATTGATTCTTATGTATTTTTTAGTGCTGAATCCGAAAATGACCTTCATTTTAAACTATCAGGTCAAGATTTTTCTCAAATCGCAAATTTCAAAGTTAAAATTCGTCCCCCCTCCCCTCCCAACCTCATTGGACCCCTGAGCTGTTTAGCTGTAAAAAACCCAGTATAAGTAAAAAAATTGAATAAATTATTGAATTAAACTTAATAAAAAAGTCTTGCATGTATTTTATAGTATTAAATTTTTCGCTGTTTTTTAACCTTGAAATTTACGATTTGTGAAAAACCCTGACATGATGGTTAAAACTGAAGGTAATTTTTTTATTCAGCTTCAAAAATTACATAAAACATAATTATAAAAGTTAAAAAACACAACCATTGCAGGTTTATGTTATCTAATCTAAAATTTTCTTAAACTTGTTGATGGTAATCTATCCGAATTTTTTTGTGTTATCCTCTAATATAAGTATGTATAAGATGGTAAGCATTGAAAATCATAATAATATTACATTGTCATCGGATTTAAGTCAATATGTAAAATTTAACTTCGATCGGGCATTTGAAAGCAGGTTACAAATTTTAAACTGGAAAGATGATTGTTGCAAGTTAAATAAAACCTTATGAAAATAACATAATTTTGTTAAAAGAAATCATAGCCGCAAATCTTTACAAAATAAAACATGTTAAAATACAATTATTTTAACTAATCTGAAACTTAACTAATAAAAGGTAACTCAATCGTAATAGTTGTGCGATTTCTTTCAAAGTGCAGATACCTTGAATTAAGTGTAAGTACTTTGTATATGACCCCTGAAAGCATGGCCGAAATCATCTGTTTTTAGATGCAAAAAAGTGGTATTAGTCATGCATTTCAAAGTTTCATAACTCAGTCAATTTTAATGTTAGATGAATGGGTCTTTTTCTGTGATACTTGTTAGTGTCACAGTAAATTTACAAAATATCACTTAAAAGACTGGGGGGCCATATAAAAACTGAAATTTTGTAATTTTTTTAAAAATGTTTTTCTTGACCCAAATTGCTTAAAAAATTCTTTGCCTTATTTAAACCATTTTTGTAATTGGAAGTATGCATCTAGGACCAATGGTTGCAAAAATAAAGGTTGGTCAGGTTACACGTGGACACACTGTATATATAAAACTACATACTATTAACTGAATGCTATTTAATGCAGTTCTAATTTCTTAATTTGAGAAGCAATTATGAAATCTTTTTCAGCCATATGTGTACAAAAGTTTCAGATTGTTTTATACAGGGTCTCAAAAAATGAGCTTTTTTTAAATGAAAGAGAAACATCTGATCATAAATAAATACTGCCATAAGTAGTTTTCAAGCAATCTTTTAGGGCATCACAATCATAAAAGGGTAGCAATTGATTATTATTAAAGATGTATCACATTTATAAGAGAATATAAAATGTTGTTCGATTCTTTAATATCTAATGACAGAAAATGGAATTTTCATACATGCAGGAATGAAAATTTTTATTGCATCAGAGAGAGTTGCATCATCAAGTGGAGAAAATATTGAAGTACATAATACAAATCATATTTTATATATAGAAACTCAACTAATAGCATCATCATTTTTATTCTTTGAGCTAGTTCTACATTAATGAAATTAATGATTTGTACTTCATCTTTTAAAATATCTATTGCTGAAGAGATCACTTATGACAGTGCTCAGTGGTGCCAACTTTTGAAAAATATGGGGTGGGCTCAAAACTTTTTCAGATAAAATGGCACTACCAGTTTTTGTTTCCTTTACAGGAAGGGAAGGGAATGGATAATGATAACTGTTAACCCTATACTGAGTTATGAATTTTAACGAAGCATAAAGTTGTAATTTTCTTAAACTATATTACCATGAGTTCTTTTTCAAGAGATTGCTTCATGGTTTTTTAGGCAATCCTGTTTTGCTATCCACATTAAAGTATTGGAGGGTCAGATTATACAGTTACTAAGCCTAAAATTCTATTTTATTTGATCTGGATGCATTTCAACTCTATATTTTAAAGCAATTATAAAAAAATATTCTGTAATTATACTTCTAATGTCAATTTCATCTTTCATGTTGAAAAATAAACATATATATTTTTTCTCATTTATATTCAAATGCTATATAGATTTTTCATCTTAAATGATATTCTATACATTCATTTGAAAAAAATGGGTTACCAAACCAAGTCCATAAGAGTTAAAACCCAACACAAACCTCAAACAAACTCAACCCTACCTGAAGTGAAACAAAAATTGCCAAAACTGTTACTCAGGTTAGGTAAAATTGGTTTCCTCATGCTGGTAGTCCACATTCAATTCAAATTTTATTGTTGTTAATATATTTATATTCAAATGCTATATAGATTTTTCATCTTAAATGATATTCTATACATTCATTTGAAAATATGGGTTACCAAACCAAGTCCATAAGAGTTAAAACCCAACACAAACCTCAAACATTAAAATTTTTGAGGTGTCCCTGTAAAAAACTGTACATGATATGATGTCTATATTAAAAATGTAAAATACAGCTGTATACCTTTACATCATATTAAAATTTTGTGGCAATTGGACAATTTCATGAATGTTAAAGCCTATAAAGTCAATAAAAATAGGCAAACATTTTTAGATACTAATGATATTGATATGGTATCATCTGCTTCCAAAAAGAGTATGTTTGAGAGTTATGTGTGAGCATATACACACAAAAATGATTGAAATTGTATAAGTTCTTCACTGAAAGTCTTTTATAAAGCTAAACACCAAATACAGTAGACTCCCTTAAATCCGCGACCCTAAAATACGCGAACGCCTAAAATCCGCGCATTTTTTCAGATGTAAACAATGAAATCTACAGTTAAGTTGCAGGAACAAAATTCAATATGGTGCCGAAATCAGCGACTAACGCAATATTTTTTAAATTTAATTTTTTGTTAATCATTCTCATTTGGCTATTACAACAGATTTATTACTAAATAAATTTACATCACTTTTGATTTTGATATAAATTAGCATATCTATAGCAAATATTCCGATCTTGCAATCGCTTTTCCACTAGATGGCGGCATAGGACTTTTGGAATTGAATTAAATCGATTTCATTGGTAATAATTTAATATTTTTCTAAATTTTTATTTTACATAATTATTTTAATAATTACTTTTAAACTAATAAATTATTTCAATGTTTCACTTTATTGTAAGCATTCATTATAATTTAACTTGCTTATCTACCAATCAAATTAATGTTTCAAAAATGTAAACAAATCAATGACCAAAAATCCACAAAATTCTAAAATCTGCACAACCTCTGGTCCCAAGCTGTGCGGATTTGAGGGAGTCTACTGTAATAATAAAAAAAAAACATTCAGCCATGTGCTTCATGGATACCACGGCATTGAAACAAATGTTTGATTCAAGATTTGTTTAAAAGGTTTTCTTTTTATTCGAGTCCCTGGTACAGTTAGGGGCCCCACTAGTCAACAGAATGAAATCCTGTTTCAGCAGCTCATAAAAACTAAAACAAAATAATGTAAAACAAAGTAGAACAATGGAAATAGACTAGGCTGCGAGAGCAAATAATTGTGCAGGCTTGGGCCCTGCAAGCCCATATAAGTTGGCATCATTGGCAACTGGCAGTGCTTTTCTTCCCTTACTTCCTCTACTTAAAAAATTAAACCAAGAAGTTAAAATTACAGTTATAACAATTTTAAGACAGAACTGCTTCAAATAATATTTTTGTAGTAAAATCATCACCAGGTATTTCTAGGTTCAATTTTATTATTTCTACACTAACTATTTTGTAACTATTATTTTTAAATTCTAAAATTTCATAGAGGTTCTCTATTTCCCCTTATTTAATATAATTAATTTATCCTAAATTAAAAATTTCAAGACTGAATATCTTAGAGTGGATATTTCTGATAAAGAATTTAAACCTTCAGTGAAAACACTTATATCTATGTACTTTTTATGAGTTATTTTTTCTATATAAAATTTGAGTGTTTTTTTTTTCAGAAAAATACCAGAATTTTCAGAAAATTTTTCAGAGAAATTTCTAAGTTTGAGTATTTAGAGAATGTATAATTAAAAATAACCTTTTTTTGTCTGCCAGGAAAACAGTTGTATAAAAAAATGCTCAAAAATGGTTGCACAACAAACATTAAACTTATCAAGGGCAGATAGAGAATGTTTCTGACTACAATCTTCAGTTTGTTGCACTGCAATAGTTAAAATAGCTTTTGGGAAAACAGGGAAAAACTGGTAGAATCAATCAATCAACCAATAGTCAAAATCTCGGGAACTAATTGATCATTTTGTAGGAATGTTACGGTGATTAAAATGTCTAAGATTTTTAAATGATAATAATTTGATTTTGAACTTATGATTTATATGATTTAAAAACTCGGTTGGCATATATTTTCCCTAAAAATCTCTGAAGATCTTATAAATAACAAATGCAACAACAGTTTGCCTTACAGCTAGTCTTAAAATTGAAATTAGGACACATTCTCAATGTAGAGATATCTTAGTTGAATAAGAATAACATGCAAAAATAGTTCTTATAATCCTCAGATAAATTATAAGTAAAACAAAATTGTTAAAAACAACAGAGTATAAATTTAAGATACATGTCAATCAAATATTTATATCCATCATAATAAGTATTTCTGAAAATTGGTATTTTATAAAATATCATTTGTAAGAATAAAAGTGACAATCTGAAAATCGAGATTTACATTTAGTTTTTCATGTTTTAAAATTTGTTTTAAGAAAATATCTTTCTGGATAAATTTAAAATTGTGGAATAAAACAATGATGTAGATTATATTTCTAGATTAATGTTGTTTTGTTTAGTCTGGTTGTACACAAGACATCCTTTGCTGATACTTAGAATGTTGAAAATTTTTCCCGTACGATGAAAATTTGATGTTGAAAATTTTTCCCCATTAATTTTCAATAAATTAATAAAAATTTAAAACTGGAGATAATAAAAAAGTTATGGATAAAACTAATTTTACTTGTTTCTTACTCACAGTAATTAAAAACTGGGTTACTGTGTTTCTTACTCACAATAATTAAAAACTGAGTTACTGGTAATCTCCCCACAGTAAGTGTACATAACTATGAAATATTGTACAGATTGATAAAAACATATATAATTCATTTTCATAAGATACTTTTAAGATTAAACTATGAATAAAAGTGATAGAAATGATCAGCCTAACAATAATAAATAATCAAAAAATTTCTTGAACAGTAGACACACTTAATAAAGGATAGGAAAAGGGTAAAAAACACACAGCTACTTAAATGCAATGTTGTTTAGTAATTTATAGTTGAAATTCCAATATACTTGGATGGGAGACACTGGTGTCGTTTTCAAGGCAAAAGCATTCACAGGGTATATTAATGAATAATCTGAAAAATAGCATGTCCATGCAATCCAAAGCCAGGATTTTATTGCTTTGTTTAGATAAAGCACAGCAAACTCATCCAATATGCACAAAATATGCTGCCATTAACAGCTCAAATATTTTAAGCTTCCGAAAGTTGTCAAAACACTAACAATTATAAAAAAATATATATTTTTTCTTTTATCTTGCTACATTGCATGACAAAAATAACCAACCATGTAAAGATTTACATTCTAACTAATTTAACAATTTTCTATTAAATTTTACAAAATTATGTTTGCAGTTACTTTTCAGTACAATGGATTAAAGTGAATAAACAGAAAATTATGTAATACAATTAAAAGCTTATTCAAAATTAATACAAATATACTGCATCTGCAAACTATGCAAACAGTACATAACAAAATACATAAATTCTGTATAATTTGTGCTTACTTGGTGCAGCATCTTCACCATCAAATCTAGCTTTTGGCTGAAACAGTTGCTTGAAATGTGGTTTACAGTAGATATCACCTTCATTTGAGGAATAAGTATCGACACTAGATAAATTAAAAATAAATTTTCTTTCAAATTATGAACCTTTGAGTTTAGTCACATAAGAAATATTTAATTTTTCTTAATAGTGGCAATATATTCAAATCCAAACACACACATATTAATGAACATTATTTAATGAGATCTAACAATTAAAAATTGTAGGTTATTGAATTATAAACAAAACAAAATATATATATATTTAAAAACAAAACATAATTGAATTTCCAATTACTAAATCACAGTCTATTGCTTTTCTTTCTCTCTCCTTCCCTCTCACGTACACATTTACCGTAATTTTTGGCCTATAATCCGCAGCCGCAATTTTTGGCCCTTATAAAAAAATTGCAGCAGATAATCTGCATCGGCGTATAATCCACTATACACTACCACCACCACTCCGCCAGACTATACAAGGATTACTCATTGTTTTCAACATTCCAAAGTACTACTAATAAACCACCTCCCTATTTATTTAGTTGTTCTATTTAAATGATAATTGTATTAAAATAAGTGAAAAAAATAATTACAAGTTAAAAGAAATACAAAAATTTTTTTCCATTGAATCTTACATCTAAAACATAGAATGTCTTGTGATCGATTTGCTATAGATTTATGCTAATAATCGATAACTATATCGATTTGACTATAGATTTATGCTGATAATGCATATATCGATTTGACTATAGATTTATGCTAATTGGGATACCTATATCGATTTGGGCCTACATTTATGCTAATTCCGATACCTATATCGATTTGGCTATATATTTATGCTAATAATCGGTACCTATATCGATTTGACTATAGATTTATGCTAATTGCTATACTTATATCAATTTGGGCCTACATTTATGCTAATTCTGATATCTATATCGATCTGGCTATAGATTTATACTAATAATCGACACCTATATCGAAATCATCATCTGCTTTTTTTAATAACATTCAGTTTAAATTCTGCAGTGTTAAATAACACCTTTTCTCTTAGACATTATTATAATTTTCAATGTCATAATAATACACTATTTCATAAATGATTGAGATTGAAATTTTTTAAAGTGATGAGTTGAGAAGCCATGGTATTAGAATAGCTTCATGTGAGAAATGCTCAGTGTTGATTTTAGGGGTGGCTGGGGTTGGGGGGATATCCCCCCCCGGAAGATGAGATTTTGTGTTTTTAATGGCCAAAAAGTGCAATTCCCCCCCCGGAACTTTATAATGTCGTCCCCCCCCCCAGAGCCATAGAAATCCCTCCCAGAGAAAAGTGTCTGAATTCAACACTGGAAATGCTCTGTCCATCATAGAAATATGTTGCCAAAAAGCTAAAAAAAAATAACATAAAAAGCAGAAGCCACTCCCACAAGCAGGTTTACATTATATGTGAACCAATCACGAGCAACTCCGCGAACGATCGATAGCAGACAATCGCGCGGTAGAAACTAGATGTCTGACATGAACGTCTGCTTAAAAAAAAATTCAGCAGATAATCCGCACTTAAAAATTTTGAGGTTTTTTAACAGATAATCCGCGGATTATAGGCCGGAAATTACGGTACAAGAATTTAATTAAATTCTCAGGCCGGAAATTACGGTACAAGAATTTAATTAAATTCTCTAAAATCAGCATAACGCTAATAATATCATAAAACTTTCTTAATCATTTTCCTATTTCTTCATTCTTTTATTACATTATATGAATTTAGGCATTAGTCAGCAGGCCTAAAATGTGTTTCATACTTTAACTTTTAAGGTAGATAAATTTGGTTCATTAATCTCTCTCCCTCCCAACTAATAAAGTCAATTCTTTAAAATTAGCAACCACTTATAAAAGTTCCTTCCTACTTTCTTTGCACATACCTCAGAAATTTGAATTATAATACTTTGAATTGCAATCATTTTACATAGTATGAAAAAAGTTAAGAAATTTTGAAACTTAAAAAAGTTAAGTTATTTGACTGTGGTTAATTTATTGTAAAAGTACTACCACTATACCAATAATACCACAATAAATTTGAATATTTTATATCTCCTAGAATACATATATGTAACATGATAAAAGCAGGTAGTTTAGATTCAAAGTTGCAATAATTATTCTGTATATACATAATGATAAAAGCATCATTGAAAGAAAACCAGATCAAGGATGTGAAATAAGCTTAAAATCCTAATAAATAAATAAATAAAATACATTTTTTCCTTTTTCTGAATTTAATGAAAAAAAAATTCATAAAATTTTCTTTTCTAAAAATGAACATTTGTCTGTTCATGGGTTACAATAACTTAGTCATATTTCATGAAGAAAAATTCTGCAATTGCATAGTACAAGGGAAAAAAAAAAAAAAAACATAACAGTTCACATTTCTTACGTTAAAAGCTTGTTACACTCTTTACACCGGAAACAATTCTTGTGAAACACAG
The DNA here is from genome assembly GCA_963932465.1 of Maratus speciosus. Lineage (NCBI taxonomy): Eukaryota > Metazoa > Arthropoda > Arachnida > Araneae > Salticidae > Maratus > Maratus speciosus. The sequence goes on along the minus strand of OZ010796.1, from coordinate 457,928,540 downwards.
TTTTCTCAGCTTTTATCTTTTCCATTTGGTACACGTGCTTCCCACATAGCTTACATAAACAAACTTCATCTACATTACTCTGAAATAATAAATTATCAAAAATTGAAAGTAATATATGAAATGACAATAACATATTTGACAATCACGTCTAACTATTTATTGCAGTTAATTATAATGAAAAATACCTGACTAAATGTTCGCTGGACTTTCACTCTGTCAACAGATGGTTTTACTTCTTCCTGAAGGATACTTTGCTGTGTATCATCACTGCTTTTAGTAAAACTGGATTTCTAATGATAAATATGATAGTATAAATTACTTTAAATTAAAATTACATTAAAAGCTTAATTTTTAAGGTATTGAGCTAACAATATTTCAAAATACCATAAAAGCTACAGTTTCACATCATTCATTTTGTATACTGGATATTTAATTGTTCAAATGTCAAATAATAAGCATAAAGCATGTGTTTATGTATATGATTTTGATAAACCGTAGAAAATGGCGAATTTCTTTAAAACCTTTATAAAACAAATGTAAAAAAATACATAAAACAATGACTGATTTTTATTATTTACAATTATTCAATGATTAAATAACTAGTCTTGATTTGAAAATATTGTGAAATATAAAAAATATCAAATTTATGAAATCAAAAGGGAAAAAATATAAATTTTACTAGGAATAATTTTAAACCACCACCAATTATGAATATTGTTCCTTACCAACATTTTGACAGATATGCCAGTTGCAATTAATTCAGTTCCTTTATACTTGATCTTTTCTCGGGGCTTATTGAAGCTGGATTTCTGCATGCAATAAACAACTACATCTAAAGCTAAACCTTAGTATGCAAATAAAAGCTACAAAAATGTACACGAAGGACCAAAAAATAAATAAATTGTATCTTTGAATACTTAAGATAATTATATAATACATTAAAAATCTAAGCTTTTAGTAATTTAAAATTTTGGTATTATTCAGAATATAATACAGGTCATTTAACTCACTCTTCTTTGATTCTTGTTCATAAAAATCAAACTAACTGCCATAATTTGATGACATTTGCTACAGAAATACCTTGACATATAAGCAAGCTGATTTCATAGTAAATATGGGACATGGTTTGTCATATTGGTGACTATTCTTTGCAATAAGGATGCATAACTGAATCATGTCTTTTTCATGCTTCTCAAACACCAAAAGGTATTATTAAGTCAGAAGAACCCTTAGATGTTACAAGGCCCTAACTAGTTGATTTTTAGAAGGCCATTCCTTAAGTACTTTGACATTAATTTTGTTTAGTAAAATGGATTTACAGCAGCCATGGATATTGCTTGCTTCACCCAGCAGAAAGGTGACTATTACATCAAGGTATTTTCATTAAATTATGACCATTACTTTGACTTTTTTTTATATTATTATTATTAGGTGGAAAACATAGGATAACAGTACCATCAACCGGGGCTATTTTGGGCCACTTTTTCCTGGTTCCACCCATATTTCCATTATTAAAAAACATTATGTGTGATTTTTCAGCGTCAAAATGAAGTTGTAAACAATTAACATGAAACAATGAAGCAAACTGTATGGTTTTAAAGAGGAAATTTTTTTATTATTATTTTTTGACTATTTAATAGTTTTGGAATAAAGTAGCCCCTGCTGGGTGCTTCTTTGGTCCATTCAATTAGTTTTATATAAAATGAATACATTTCATATGTAAATGAATATATTTTTATTGAAACTCCCTTGCAATAGCATTTGCTAATAAATTAACACTGCAAACTTGATAAACAATTTTTTTTCTTACATTTAAACACAATAAAACAATTGTTAATATTAAAGAAACGAGTAACAGTTTTCTTCATGTTATCCTCAGCAACTGGAATAAAAACAATGTAACATTTTGCTACAGTAATATTTGAAAAAAAAATCTTACTTAAAACATGTTTTAACAGATTTGGTTGTATAAAAGGCTATTCTAAGTAACTGGGCTATTTTCGGACCAAAAAAGACCTGTCACAAAGTAGCCCCAAAATACTAATTTTCATGTTAGCTTTATGAAAACGCGAACATTTCCTCTCAAAATAAAAGTTAGAAGAAAAGTTATGATCACACATAGGTTACAGGTTACTAAAAGATAATATTTTGACACTTACCTTATTTGTAGCTCTTATCCAGATTGTTTCACTATAGAAAGTTTGGACAGTTAAAATTTACACAGGAAAACAGTTGTTTATTAACACATCCAGTGTTGCCACTAAAAAAAATTAAATTACCCCCAAACTATTCAAAGGCAAAAACTCCAAATTATCTTGTATTGTTTGTTCAATATAAAGAATAAAACCTTTTTTTATGGGATGGACTAAAGTAACTCTGCAAGGACCAAAGTAGCCCTGGTTGACGGTAGGTAAAAAAAGTAGCATTTTACAGAATATAGATTAATACAATATCAATTTATGTAAGAAATTATAACAAAAATAAAGAATATATCAAAAGGAGCCACCTACATTTCAAAATTCAGCTTAGGAAAAATTAGCTATACAAGCCAGTATATATTTTTAAATACTTAGAATAGAAAAGTGAAAATTTAGTTATGAAACAATTTACATAAGTGACTGTGCGGTACTTTATTATTACTGGCCCCAATCACCATTGCAGGTGATTGATTCACTTATTTAAATTAATTAGCTTCTCCATAAAGACTAGACAGATAAACAGCCTGGCAACACAAAATGAAACAAGTCATTATTGAGATAAAAAAACAAAGAAAAAAAAAGCAGTCCTTTTGCGACATAAAGCAGGATCTGCTTATAAAAAAATCTATTTAAAAATAATCTGGAATTAGCAAAGAAAATAGCATATTTTATTTCATATGTTAATTTCACTGCAATTTTATCATTCATAATGAAAAAAAAAATTTCTCTATATGGCAGGTTGAATAAATGAACTAATGGAGAAAAAAAAAACTCAAAGTAATAAAAGGAATTAGAAATCTGCCAAGAAACACAGAATTTTTTCAATTTCTTTGATAACTCTCGCAGAAAGAAAATAAAACGATAAATTAAATCACTAGTGAAGTCAATAAAATAGTTCAATACAAAGCCTATTACATCTTAATTCTGGTAACAAATATTGTTATAGTAATGGATAAAATGTGCTCTTGTAGTCCTACTAAAACCATTATAATGAAAATATTACTATTCAACTTGAAGTAAAGGGCAAAAAATATATTAATCATAAAATGCATTTTACTATTTTTTAAGTATTAAGAATTTTAGGTTCTTATTTATAATTTCTGACTAAACATTTTTACCCAAGAGATAATAGAAATTTGAGTTATTGGTTGTGTTTTAAATAAAAACCAAAATGCTTCTAAATTATAACAATTTTTACTTTTTCAAAAACATCTAGAAATACTGAGAAGCCCACACATATAGTTAAAAATCACTATTAACACAATTATCAATATAATCCATTTTTCATTCAAAAGCTGACAATCACACATTCAAATGTCTTTTTAAAAAATAATAGTTGAAGGTTATGATCTACTATTAAGCAGTTTCAGATAACAGAAGAAACTAAAAGTAGTCATAGTATAAATCTTGTTGAAATAGTAAGGAAATTTACATATGAAAAAACCTCACACATTAGTAGAAACAAAATATTTCAATAACTTGTAAAACTCAATCTCTTGTAATACTCAATATTTCTTTTTGTGGTGTTTAAATTATATCAACACATAGTTCAACTTTACTATCCTTATTATTTCAAAAATATGTCATAAGATAAAAAAAAAGAGGGAGGGTTTGGGGGCACAATAATTCTAGTTATTTAATTAAGCCAAACAAATTGAATAGCATATTTCTTTTAACATTTCCTACTTATTCAAAAATACATAAAATGTAACAATGATTATAAAAGAACTATTTCAGCAAATTTATTTCCACCAGAAAGAAGAACAAAATGAACTAACATAATCTTAAAAATTCTTTTATATTCATGAAAATATTGTTAGCTCAGTACTAAAAATATCTAATGTCTACAAATACCGACGATATTGAAAATCTGCCATATGTGAAAGTATTGGGAATTTTATTAACATGCAATGGGAAAAATAAACTTATGAACTATATTCATGCATGCAAGCGCTTAAACATATCACAAGCAAGTTAGTAAGTACAAGAAAACTTACAAGGGCTTTCATATCAATTCCTGTGCTAATGATTTCTCGATCAGGTGATGTACCTCTATATTCACTTTTATTCTGGGCATAATTTGATTTCTATTTTCATATGTGTCATAACATGCAAATAAATTTGTTAGATAACAATGTTAGTAATGATAACAAACAATAATCAATAAATATAACTAAGAAAAGAGAGAAAAGGAGGGGGAAGGGACAAAAATAGTACCCTCATCCCAAATTATGTACAAGATGGAATATATATATATTGTGTTAATTTTTATATAAGTCAGGGCCTGTCATCTGTTAGTCACCTAGGCATTCTTCAATCCTAGATGATAATTAAAAATGCAACCTTCTTTTTATTATTACAATGGCATTTTCATTAAAAAAAATCCCTGCCTTTTTGCTACCCTAGTGTAGAAACTACATGTAAATTCTTACATAAATTTGAATGTTGGAATTTTATCTCACAAAGTTTACCTTTTTATTAGAACCCATTTGTTTTTATTATTTTACACATTTTGTTGATTCATTTAATTTTTTTTTCCAACCTTGTTTTGAACTGATAAAGCCTGTTTATGAAAGTTTCTATTACAATAACTTTTAATTTACTTTTTTAGTAAATGTGTATAAATATACTGGTATTAATCACAAGAAAAGATATTTTAAAGAAACAATTGCTTTTCATTTATGATAATATTTATAAAAATACTAAGTTTTCTCCATTAGGATAAAAAAAAAAAAAAATGTATAAATAAAGCTACATAAATGACAAGTTATTCTTTTGTTTCATTATTTATGAAAATAATTACTTCATTTGATGCCTTATTTTTTGGTGTTTAATAGCCTCTATTTAATAAGGTAAAATGAACTATTTCTCGAGAATTAACATATGTTCAATATTTTAAAATATTCTATTTATTCAATACATCCACATTTTTTATGCTCACCCACAAAGATTATAGATAAAAACCATACTTACAAATCATTACATTTAATTTAAATTTTTGTAGTGTGGATTTTTGTGGATATCAATTTAACTCAACTTGCATGTAGATTTAAAAGAACTTTTCAACATTTTTAGACAAAAATCATGTCATTTTTCTTAACTATTCGTCCCTACTTATTTTGATTTCATTGGTATGAGTGAGTATCATAAAAATACAGTTAAATTTTTAAAAAAGCAAGTTAAATTTAAAAATACAGTTGAATTTAAAATTAAAAAAATGTTCTTAATGTAATCACAAGTATAAATGTTTAAGACATGTTTTTGACCAACATTTGTACTTAAACGCTATTGCAGTATATTTTAATATGAACAGTAAATTTCAATAGAAGACATAGTCTTAGCTCATTAAAAATATAAACTTTCAAAACACTTTTATGTAGTACTGAAAAGAATTCAAGACTTCTTATGATGTTACAATAAAATAATTAGATCATTTATGCAGCAAAGCAATTTTTTATACTATGCATTCTGAATTAGGAAATAAACTTAAGTTATTATATTGAGTATTATTTTACAGATTATTTCTACTGATAAAAGTTACAATCTTGAATGTATTATAAAAATAAAATATTTACTGATAACCAGGATTGAATCTGGAACAAGAAATTTAACCAGAAACAAGACTGGTTTAAAAAAATTTTAATAGGAAATATATATGCTATTTACATGAGAAAACATAAGTAATGTTTCAAAATTATCAAAGTATTTATTTTTTTTCTCCAGATTGTTTAACAATATGTATTATGGTAATTACAAAATAAGTGTTGTAACGATTTTTAATAAATTATTAGGCTAACATTTTAATATTTAGCAATTATTAATAATTGTAGTTGTCAAAGAGAAAAACTAAAAAGATATATTCAGAATTTTAAAAGTGATTCACATGAAATGAAAGTGAATATTTGTAAATGCTTGTGACAAATGTTTTAAAGATACATTTCTTTTCTTTTCTTTTCTTTTTTTTTTTTTTAACAATTTTGAGCAAATGTGAGACAAGGAATGGGTATTTAAAATTTAGAGTAATGTTAGTCTGTGATTGCATGCAGAAGTTTTTATATTACTGCAACTACTTAATACTAAAGAATATTCAAAGGATGATGGAGAAAAGGGAAATAAAAACTTAATGAATTTACGAGCTTCAATAAAAAAACTCACCAAAGACTTAATGTCAATTCCAGTTGAGATAATTTCTTTAGTTGATGGGGATTGGCTCTCTTGAGCAGTTAGAGAGACATACGTGGACATCTACATGCAAATTACAATCACAAAAACATGCTCAACATGCAAAGTTTTGTTAGTAAAAACTTTATGATAAATACTAATACATTTTTAGTGATTTAACTAAATATTACAGAATTATTCATATACACAAGACTCATAAGGGAATAAATAAAAACTGTTACTTAAAATTTTAATAGGCATTCAAATATCCAACTCTAAAATTCCCATTATGCATAAACTTTGGAGAAACATATAAACATTACCAACAGGAAACCTCAAAGAATCTTTTACAAAAGGGATAATAATAGTAAAAGGCTTTAGAAGTTAACCATTTAATTATTTAATTGAAAGGATATTTTAATTTATGAATAAAATTCTGTATTTGAAGAACAATATATATAAAAAGAAATAAACAAAAATGAGAAAATAATGAAAAATATTAACTGGTTGACAATCAACATGTTTTGAACTTATACTAATAGATGTAAGAAGATATATTTTTAGCGGACTCAATTTTGCATAGCCAGATATATACTCTTAAAAATTTTATAATTTCACATTATTTAGATTTAAACCATTACATGTTTCTACAAAGTACAATACTTACAAATATTTAATATTAAAAGCCCATTTACTGAAGGCAGATGAATATCATCCTAATTCTTATGATATTAAAAATTTCTTTAATAATGTTTTTGTTTACAATTAAAATTCAAAAACAAGAATTTCAGAACAAATATTTCTGATGGCAAACTTTTATTAGTATTATATTAGCATTCCCTACCTTTTTACACATTAATACTCAAATCATCACATACCAAAATATTTTACATAAATTCATATATATATATATATATATATATATATATATATTCAGAAGTTGAATATGCTTCAGATAAATTTAATTTAAAAGTTAACCAGGTACTTCATGAGATGCTCTTGTATTCTAAAATAAGCTTGTCTTTTATTAATTTTCCAAAAAATATACTTCATAATTTGAAAACATTAGAAGAAAAATATGAAGAATTTCTTGAAGACAAAATACCTCAAATGATTGTTAAAAAGAGACAATGAGTTTTCTTCTGAATGAATATAAATTTTCACAGAAAAATATATTTATATTTCTTTTTTTTTGGGTTTAAAGTACATTATTTTACACTTGTTTTATTAGCATCATAAAAAAGTTTAAACTATTTTTAAGTTGATTGTACCTTCCAAGTGAAAAAAAGTAACTGATTAAAATATACTTGTATATCCAGTCTGGTGCACATAAATAACAAATGTTGATAGCTGTTATCAATAGATAACATGCACTTACAGAATTTTTTTTTTTTTTAGCATTAGGAATGACAGGATTCTAAGTTCACTGATCATTTTTAAGTGATTAGGTGAAAGCTTGATTTTCCACATAGGTAGCACTGAAATTAGAGGCTTGTAAAATTTGCTAACTTTTGAAGTGGTTACTACAATGAGATATATATGGAAGGTGATACAGAATAACTATTCAATAATTTGTAGGGAAGGAAGTAGAACACATTACAACAAACAATTTTTGTATAGGAAACTAGGTTCATAATCCATTTATTCAGTAAAAAATACAGAATGTCTCAAGGTCCAATCTGATGCTGGATTTTTGACCATAACTATTATGACAATATTTTTAAGGCTGTTCTTAAATCCAAAAGTTCTACTTTCTGACACATTTCTGAATCCATGTTTTTTCAGAAATGCATGAAATTGGCAGGTGTTCTTATTCAGAAACAATGTAATCAAAGGACATTTTTCATTTGTTGGTAAACACAGAAGATCTTTCAGAAAATTCTGTCAAAGTAGATGTTTTTAATCGAATTTCCGACGTGGCAGGGGGAGAAAGGGGGAAAACTTGTCATGTGGAAAGAATCACTTATAACTCAATAATTTATTTATTAAAGAATGGAAAACTATTCAATTTCAAATTGATTTAATAGTCAGGTCTGCCTATTTTATGCCTTTACTTTAAAAAATGATTCAGAAAGTTTAACATTGTTGAGCAGGGAATTTGAGATCCACCTTGCATGTTCCTTTATGGAAAATGTAATGATACCACAGAACATGGTGGAAGTGGCCACAAAACAACACTGAACTATATGCAACATGTTTTGGAATGTAGTTCACATTACATACAGTGTCACTAACCAAATTGTGTTTTTCTGACTCTTTTCATAGTGTCATTACATTTTTTCACACAAAGCATGGTAAATCTTAATAATTTCATTAAAATACTATCATTATTAAGGTAAACATCTTGTATTTTTGACTGAATAAATAGATTGCAATCCTATTCCTAAACATTTTTTGGAGGGGGGTGGGGGGGTGGGGGGAAAGCAGGCCCTGATCAAGACTAATTGGGGCCCTGGGGAAAGATAAATCAGGGGCCCCATTCGAAAGAAGAAAATGCTTAGCTCTGTTAATTCTAAATTAAATACCTTAATTTCTAAAAATACTCTTTTTTTCTTTAGTGCAGAACAAAACTCTTTTATATAACTTTAGAAACTTGTTATGTTACTTTAAGATGAATTTCATAACTTCAACTTACGGAAGAGTGTCAAATACTCTTACATGCAAATATGAGTTTATCAAGTTAGTTTCTTTTACATCTTTTTAAGGTGTACTACACACAACATAATATCAAATTAAATACATTCATTAAACAAGTAGAAAGTGTTTTTTCAATAAATCTAAAAAGATTTTGCAAAGCAATTTTGGGTTTGCTTTTCATATTTAACTCAAAGTTGAAAGAAAATACTTTGAATACGGAAGAAAATTTATCTCATGACAATTAGAATAGATTATTTTCAACCACTTAAGTTTAGATATGATTCAAGTTTATTGCATGTAATCTATTAAAATCAAAATATTATTTCTTATTTAATAGTGGTCGAGGTTAGCTTTGTGAAAGCATTGAGCTCTGTGAGTTCAAAATGAAATTTGTTTTCAGAAAGTTTAGTAGAATCTTTTAACGATGAAATTTGTGTTTTGTATTTGAAAATTTTCAAAATTGGAATTGGGAAAAAAAAGTAATATTTTATAAATTAATATATGGATTTGGGAGCTCCTTGAGGTCCGGGGCCGCTGGGCAAAGTCCCGATTTGTCCATGCGATAATAAGGGCCTGGGGGGGGGGAGGGGTATTTACTAGCTCCCTGCAAATTATTGAACTCTTAACTGATTTTAGCCAATTTTGACAGTTAGAAACTTGTCATTGCAATGCAATGATTTATATTAATAAATATTCTTATAGTTACTTTTTATTATCCAATTATTTTTATATTAAATTTTAAAGCCTATTACTCAGTAATGATCAATTTAATGAAGACACTGTTTGTATAAGACATTAAAAGTTCTCTACATAAAATAGGAAAAAGTATAAAAAATAATAACTTTGAAAATATAGAGCAGCATCAATGAATATTTTAGAAAAATGACTTTAAGTAACAAAAAAATGTAATTCATTAATGAACACATATATCGCATGTAACAGAAAAATGTGCTGTAAATTTTAAGAAGTAAATCTAACAATTTTAAGAGGCTACCTTCTGTCACATGAAAACACCTGCTCTCTAATGTTAATCCAATGGGCAACATTTTTTAAAGATCACTTTTGCATTTCAATATTTTTAAATAATGTTTTTTGTATTGGATAGCTGAGGTACAAAGGCCGTTTTTTACTTTTTCGATTTTGTTTAAATTTTTTTTAAAAATTAAGATACTTATACTTTCAAAATTGGTTTCAAAAGTGAAAGCATCCTCATAAAAGAAAAAAAAAACCTACAAACAAAATCAAAAAAGTAAAAAACGACCTTTGTAGAGATCTACCCCAACTATCCAATACAAAAAAGTTAAAAATATTGAAATGAAAACAAGATATCTTTAAAAATTTCGCCCATTGGATTAACATTAGCGAGCATGTGTTTTCACGTGACTGAATTGGCTCCTTAAAGCAGAGATCCTAAGAATCAGTATCACCTAGTGACATCACAATGTATAAATAAAATTATGTATAAAAATCTTAAATTATACAAGGCTGATTTCACTTAATGAAATAACTATTGCCTAAAAACCGCTTAATGCAATTATGACATTCAAAGGAGAAAAAAAAATGCTTAAAAATATTTTTATTAAGTGCATAATATGACTTCATTAAAAACATTAGGATAGAAATAACATTTTCTTAAGAATTATTTGATCATAAACAAACATTAAATTATTTTATGTGAATAATAGAAACTAAACAAGCATTTATTTCCTATTCAAAATTTAAACAGTATGTGTTTCAATTTAGTTCATTTCTTAATAAAAGTTCTTTGTATAAATATAAAACATACCAAGTCAGTTACGGAAGTCTGGCATTCTGGAGACTTGGGACTAATAGCATCCAGTTTTTCATTTTTACTATTCTAAAATAACATAATTAAAATTAATTTCAACTGTCAGCAAGAGCATGAAAAATTTCAATAGCAATTTAATCTCATATTTCTTAAACCAGCATAAAATATTTGCCAAATATTCATGGTATGACTTTTGCTTAACTTCGAGCATTGGAATATCTGTGGCCTCAAAAATCACATATGTCCAAAGGTGTAGGAACTGGGGGAGCTGTGGCTCCCCCTGGAATATTTCAGATGGGCTCAGCTCCCCCAGGAGAAATTCTCGCATCACATCTGTTTACAATACATTGCTGAATTTAAAAAAAAAGTATACTTTTTCTAGGAAATTCACACAATAAACAACAAAGAGAAGAGAGAGAGGGGGTGATGAGCACACTTGTTTGTGCCTTCACCCTTTTTCTCATTGTTTACATACAACCCTCCCGATTTCCAGAAAAAAGGGGGTCTTATATAGGTCTACTACAAATTGCCTGCACCGATAACACACTTATGAAGAGAAGACCTTTAAAATTGATTTGGAAGAGATTTGTAAACAATTTGTAAGCAAAACAACAGAAAGCACTTTAATTTTTGGTAAATGGAAGTGGGAGAAGCCTTAAATTTGAATATTGTATTCCAGATCGCACATAAATTAAGTTTCTATGGATCAAGTATATCTATTAAAAATTATTTTAACTGGATTAAAGAGTTGGGGATCTTTTGATATGCTTCTATTTTATACTTCTGTTTGTGAAACATGCAACACTAATGAAGGAACCCTGCAAAATCAATGAAATGATCCATGCCACTAGCTTTCCAATTATGCCCCGGCTCCCCCTGTTTGTACAAAGTTCCTACGCCACTGCATATGCCACACATATGTACAATATTTGAAGATATATCAATCAATAGACAGATTACGCGAGACAAGCTGTGCATAGGGAGTCCTCAGCCTCAGGAGTGTGTGCCCAATTTTCTAAGGCTCTGCACACATTACCAGCTTATTTAACCCTTTGACTACTAAGAGTAGATGTACAATGTCCTAATCAACAACAATTTTGAAATTCTAAAAAAGATTATTAAGCCCATTTTCCAAAGTAATGTTCTCATCCACTTTTAAGCAATTCTAATTTTCTTTCCCCTTCCCAAATATATCATCTCCTTTTTCGAAGTTTGCTTTTAAGCAAAAAATTGGCTTAAAAAAAAATCAAGGGAGAGAATTTTCCTCATTTTGGCAGACTCCCGCTGTTTATAATACTTTCAACAAAGTTACACCTCCCACACTATCCAGCATGAAAATTTCCCTTCTCTTATCTGTCCCTCCTCACAAATACAAAAAGCTTAAAATGATGAGAATCTTAAAGTCTTTTGTCCTACTTGATGCTGTATAGTAAAAATAAATAATCATCTAAATGATCCACTCAAACTCCAAAATTTATGCTTCCCTTTTCCTACCACTCAGAATAAAGTTTAAGATACTTAAACTCTTTATTAAAAAAAATATGTTGTACTTGTTGCTTTTTAGTAACAATAAATAAATAATCAGCCATTTAAATTATCCCCAGGATGCATTTCCCGCCACCAGCAAAAAATAATCCTATTTTAAAAAATTCTTGTGTTCTGTTTGTTGCTTTCTACTAACAATAAGCAATAATCAACTAAATTACAAACTTTTTCCCTCTGAAATTTATGTCCATCCCCCCCCCTAAGCATACAAAGCTTAAAATTTTTAAAACTCTTTTGTTTTAAAAAAAATCTGTCTTATTTTTATCTCTGGTAAAAATAAAAAGATAGCTTGCATCTAAATCAGGCATGTCAAACTCATTTACCGCTGCGGGCCAAATTAAGTATCGTAGTCAAAGCCGCGGGCCAAATTAAGTATCGTAGTCAAAGCCGTGGGCCAAATTAAGTATCGTAGTCAAAGCCGTGGGCCAAATTAAGTATCGTAGTCAAAGCCGTGGGCCAAATTAAGTATTATATAGAAAGATGGGACCACATTAAATAGGCTAAATAATATTATTACCGTTGCATTGAATAAAATTTCTTCGTTCAAAACGTAGCCATGTTAAACAAAAATTTAGCACAAAATTCCAAAGTTATTATTATACATTGTTTATTTTATGTTATTTCTCAGAAAAAAAAAATACTCAGAATTACTTTTCAACAAAAATCTATAAAGTTTAATAGAATATTCTAAATTGCATTTATTTTAAAATTTTATTGTACACACTTATCTTGATCTAGCATTGGGCTTCATATCCTCCAAACACTGGAATGACCATGCTGTTGCTGGGTTCTCCACCAGAGTTTCGAAATTTATTTTTTTGGACCGTTCTTTCGTCTCAAAAATTCATTTTATGTTCCTTGTACAATTTCGATGGATGTTACGCGTTAAGCATTGGCTTGGCTTGTAATAATGTCTGGTATATTTAAAATGAAATGCATTTTCTTTTTTAAACTCTATTGGAAAACCCTAATACTACTATTAAATAACAAGATAGCATTATGAAATTTACTCAGGTGCTCTTAATTTCAAATGAAAACTCCAAGCACTTTGTCTATCGGTAGTCTTTAGAAAATACACATTCATAATTTGTCGATTTAAAATGAAAATTGCAACTTTTTACAATTGTTCGAAATATTCGAATTTCGGATTATTGCTATCTTTAAGACCGCGGTTCGTGCAAGTCTATTCGTCCAAAGTATATTTTCAGCATGCACGTTCTAACAATTGAATTAAATACAGGTAAAGTGCCAAAGGCTTTGCGGGCCACAAATAAGTTGTCGGCAGGCCAGTTGTGGCCCGCGGGCCACGTGCTTGACATGCCTGATCTAAATTATCTCTCTACCCCAAAATGTCAGTTTCTCTTACCCCCCCCCCCTCTATAATACAAAAATAAAAATTCTTAAAACCATTTAAAGAACCTGTATTTGTTGTTCTCGAGTAACAATAAATAATTTAATTATATTTTCTGCCAAAATGAATGCCCCCCCCCCCCCACAAGTAACTTTTAAAATCTTTAAAACACTTAAAAAATTCTTATGTCCTATTTGCTGCTCTCAAGTAACAAATAAATAATCATGCTTCTCCCGCATGTCATACAAAGTTTAAAAGTTTTTAAACTCTTAAAAAAAAATCTCCAGCATTATTTGCTGCTTTCTAATAACAAATAATCTGTTATCTAAATTATCCTTCTACCTCCAAATATCTACATCTTTCTTGCCCCCTTCCAACACAAAAATTAAAATCTTAAAAACCTCGCTTTAAAAAATAAATATTCTGCTGTATTTGTTGTTCTCTAGTAACAAATAGTCATCTAAATTACACTCCTCTCCCCCAAACCTTCTGCTTTCTCCTCCACTCCACAGCAAAAAGTTTAAAATCCTTAGTTATAATTAAAAATAATCTGCCCTATTTCTTATTTTGTAGTAAGGTATCAATTATCTAAAATCTCCCCCTTTAATGATCTCTAAAATAACTTTAAAAAATCAGAGGTGAGAACAGCCAAGCTGCAAAAAAGGGAAAATCCTTTCTTTGACCCGCCCCCCTCCCCCTCTCAATGTCTAAAAATTCATCAAGTTTTTATGATTGTAAGGGAATATGGAGAGTTAGAAAAATAGCTAGATCATAGAAAGTAACAACACAACAACAACAAAAAAGATCTTTAAAAATTTAGAGTTTAAAGGATTTTAAAGTTTATGTGCTGGTAAGAGGAAGGAGCAAAGGAGATAAACAGATTTTTTAAATTTTATTTTGTGGGGGAGAGATAATTTAGAAGATTATTTAATTGTAGTTGCAACAAAGTTATAAGCAGAAAAAATGTAAAAATTAAAAATTTTAAACTTCATAAGAAGTGGGGAGAGGGGGAATAGCATAAAATTATGTGGAAATTCCAAAATGTGAATACCAAGGGTATAATGATGTTCTATTACCACTTAATTTTCGATTTAAAATAAATATGCAGTTTAAATGTTGATGGAGTTTTGAAAATTATGACTTACATTTTTATACATATTACAATTTACCACTACAATTAAACATTCATAAGATGAATTTTTATGTTTACAAACTTATTATCATCTCCCCCAATTTATATAACCTTCTTTACTTTCTTAAAATAGCAGGTGTTGTTCCTGACAAACAGAGAAATGAAAATATCCAGCTTGTAAGCTTAAAACAAAATTTCAAACTACAAAATGATGAACAGAAAATAGTTTAATTTTCCTTTTTCAAATGTATTCAAATGTTTCAATAAACAATTGAAGCTATTTTAAATGAGATATTAAAAGGCTTTTCATATAAGTAATAAACATTACAAATTTAGTATAGATTAAAAATTACCAATCTTATTGAATTCAGTTGAAACATGAGAAATAACATTTTTCATGATTTGTTTATTGTGAGTAACTTTATTATATGTTTATTGCTGCTTTCCACATTGTGTCAAGTATTGATGTCACAGTATGCCAAAATTACAAAGTCCACAAAATGAGGATTTGAAAAATACAAATAAATGCTAAAATGCATTCCAAAATATGTATAAAAATGTTAAAGGGAACTGCACTTACCCTATATGCTAGCACAGAATCAGAACTGAACATTAAATAATTCATAGTCTACAAAGAAATATTACAATATGGAGGCAGTCATATTTGTTTGGGCAACCATCTTGTATGGTTGGTTGGTTTGGATGATGCATCAACTCAAAGGTTGCAATTACAAACTAGATATTCAGATGTATTAGCATCATTAATATATTATGGTTATAAAGGTTGATTAAACTTGCAAGTTAAAAAGGTTTGCTGGTTTTGGTGTAAGATCTCACAAATTGAGATAATTAGAAACAAACCAAAACTCATAAAGGTTTTGGTTTAAAGCAACCAAGAAAGTATTGTTTTTTGGGGGGAGGTTAGTCATGAGTGACAACAAAACTAACTGGGATTGGGAAACATCCTCAATCTGTGATTGGGTGGTTTATCCAATTTCATGTTTGGTACTTTAAATTGTATACTATACTGATAGTTTATATTATGTTATTATGAATATAATGCGAACTGGTTTAGAGTTGGAGTGAAATAGTTAATTGATTGAAGACATTCTTTAATAAGTTAGGAAAGATATGTGTCACAGTTATAATGAAGTTATTTGTTAAGGATGAATTTTTTTTAGTTGTGTTAAAATATTTTGTGATAATATACATCAAGTATGTATTATAATTTTGTGAGTTTGTGCAAAAATATACATTTTTTATTTCTTTCAAGTTTGAATTATATCACTTGTAATTTATCATGATCATCTTGATAATATACAATTTTATATAAAAGAGTTTGGTGTTTTACAAACTTTTGTTTTCATGGAAATCATTGCAAGTCATCTACTGGAAGTAGTGTTTTCCATCATTTTACTTTAGTTATTCAATGCTGGAAAGTATAATTAAGTCATAATAAAATCACTATGTGCAACTCTGGTAAACTTCAAACTCTTATTATGGGGAACAATATATTACGTTCATTTCATGTCAACACCACTCCAAATTTATTTTATTATAGAACCTTTCTTAAAAAGAAGGGGGGGGGGGCTGTATTTAAGTTTTACCTAAAAAAATAATAATACACCAAAGTACTTAAATATTTTCTTTAGAGCTATTGCATGAGGCAAAGGCACAGCATTTGCAGGAGGGAGGGGGGGGGGGGGATAGAAAATCAGTTATCGAGAATCCTACTTCCAGTTGATTTAGTTAATACTTCCAGAAAAATGTACCAGTTTAACATGTGCATTGTTTGATACCAAAGTATTAGATTCGAAATGGAAGCATTTAGATATAGGGTGTTTTGATTTAATGGAAGCATTTAGATATAGGGTGTTTTGATTTTTATGCAGAATTATAATTTTGAAGGGAATCCCATAAACTGTTTTCCTTTAAACTATGATTAATCTTTGACCTTGATTGGATCATAATCTGGTGAATCTATTAATTTCAAATCAAACAATGGCATAGCCACAAGTAATCTACGAATCTCATGAAATGAGCGTTGCTTTGAAGTCCAACCAGTTATCCAGAATACTTGGTCCCAACCATTCTTGATAAAAATGATTCTATACTGTATTAATTAAAAACTAGATTCTGTTCTTTTCTTGAAGTGATTGCACATTTAATTAACCCCTTCTTGGTCAGATTATTTTTTTAATTGCTGAAAATTAATATATGTTCTATCCTGAATTCAAAACTGCAAAATATTTTTCTCAATAAGCTTTTTTTGCTTGTTTTACAAATTATAATTACTAAAATTTACTACTTTACTTATTTTTAAAGTATTTTCTATAAAACTGAAATGAAGAGGAACAGGGCACACTATTTTTTCCCCTTCTACCCACATCCTTACTGAGCTCATATAATAGTCTCCTGATTCACTAGATTCTGAATAAATATCATTACTAGATAAATCAGAATTTTAACTATAAGCAGCTGACTCGTAGTTTACCATTGTGTTTTCCTGCTCCCAGTCCTCCATGTTTTCATACCTTTTGGTGCAGGAAAACACAATGGTAAACCTATGAGTCAGCCAGTAAAATTGGGTTTTCAGGTGTTTTCCACCAAGATACGAGTTGGCAGACCGATTGCGTTTAAATATGCAAATCAAGATTTAACTAATTCTAGAATTTCATCCATGAACTCGATGAGGTGATTGTCTGTGCTGCCAGCTCCTGGTCTATATCATCTTCTGACTGAGATATATTGAATTCACTACCCTTGTATATATTGAATTCACTGCATTCACTCAATGAATCCATCATAAAAGTAATTTTGACATGCAATAATAACTAATGAAAATGAGTTATTTGACAATATTACAGAAAATATAAACAAAAATAGTAGGACTGTAGTTGCATCCTCTTTTATCAATATTCAGAAATACAAAAAATTAAAAAAACAATCGTTGAGTATAATGAGGTGTGTAAGTCGCAATGAATTTACTTTCTATGCAGCAGTTTCTCTTTGTCACATGACTTGCAACACAATCCGTACGGCGAAAAAATGCTGAACACATGAGATGCAACACCAATCAAGGGATAAAGCATAAATTCATCTGAATTTGTGTTGCCCATTGATCAAGTTATTATGGAAGCATAGGCACTGACTTACAAGGCCAAAATAGACATTTGGGCATACTTCTACCCCTAAATTAAGAAAGTTTTTTACCCTATTTAATCACTGTGATTAACTAAGACAAAAATAAGTTTAAAATTAGTGGGGGACATTTGCCTGATTTGCCCCCACTAAGTCCACACTTATGTGTGTATGTGGGGGGGGGGGGACTATACACAATGCCGAAACCATAAATGGGTCAACTATCTCCTAATTATGTCAAAGTACTCTTTGTATGAGTATTAAAAAAATGATTTCAGAAAAATGATATTCAATTTAGTGGTTATTGCTCATGATTTCATTAACATTCATTCATTAAAAAATAAAACAAAAATCAATTAGATATTACATTCAGATGTTTAGTAAATTTAAAATAATTACCTTTAAACTTACAGTACTTTCAACACCATTATGCGATGAATAACCATTTGTTTCTGTTTGTATAACCGTTCCTTTTTTAGACTGGATTTCTTTTTTCTGTAGTGATTTTTCGCTCTTCACAGACACAGAATTAGTTGTGATTTTCTTGTCTTCTTTCAGAGTAGAATCTGTAGTTTTATATGATATCCTCTTTTCTGTTCGTTCACTTTTGGATGACTGCGATGAAGCTGATGAACTTGTCCTGCTTCTTCGATAAAGCTAAATTTTCAAAACATTCATATACACATTATAAAAAGAATAATTTCTTTAATTCAAACAATAAAATTTTAACTAGGCATAATAATTAAAAGGAATGCATAACTCCAATGCTTTTTGATTAATAAGGAGTCATGCCACAAAATCTTCAAACTTTATGTAAAGGTTGCTCAGTGCTAAAATATTTACATGATTTTCAGAACTTAATATTGTATACTTCGACATATGCAAGTTCAAAAGGAGAATTATTTTCATTTATGTACTGCTGTTAGAAAAAATGCACAATAACAATTAAGATAGTTTTAATGTATCTGGAGGGTGGGGGGAGACTAAATACCTTAATATGCAACACTTTTGTAACTTCTAAGGATACATGACGTATTAAAATAAGGGAAAAATCAATAATGGGAACTAAAAAAAAATCTATTAATTTTCATGGATAAATACGCTAATGAAGTATTGTAGCTAATTCAGTACCAGTGGCTATTGAGACTTGTACCATTTAGGAAACTCAAAGGAGTTTTTTTTTTTCTTTCCATGCTAATAGTGAGAAACATTATAAAACTAATAAACTGCAAGTAAAATATTTAAATACAGTACTTCTTATAAACATCATAAACAAGGGTGGGGATTTACATGATGCTACTTTTCTGTCTGGGTGAGTGAATTTTTAAAACACATTTAAAAATTACAGGGTAGAGATTGGTAGAACAAAAATTTTATGTTTTTATTTGTTAGCTATATTTTGTATCTCTTCCAATTTCCAAAATGTAGACATAGCATCAAGTTATACTCCACACACACTAAACTTTTCCCTGTTGCATAAAGTTCAGGCTTATATATATAAAAAAAAGAAACACGGGGGAAAAAATTAAGAGAATTTTATTATGAAAATGCATTGTAATAATGAATTATTTTTGAAGTCGTGTAAATTTTGCCCTAACTTTTTCAGCTGTACATTGTATCTAGCTGGCTGGTAAAATTTTCCAAAAATTCCCCATCCCTGATAATAAAACAATGAAAAGTGATGTTTCAAAAGAATGAATCTTTCATCTTCAAGCTAAAGAAGTGTCAAGCTACTACTACAATAGCTCAACTCTTTTACTTGAAAGAATAGGATTAATTTTCTTGATATGTATAACTTTGATTTGTTTTTATGGTGTTTTTAAGAAGTGTTACAGTTTAAGAACTATACATCACAAAACTATGGTACTTTATTAGATCAGATATTGTTAAATGCCTCAGATGACAGACCAAGACTGAGATCAGAGTATTTAAAAATATATTTAATCAAATTTTGAAGAATAGTTTGTTTTCTGTGTATATTCAATTTTGTATTTGACTTGAATCAGCCCATTATTTGCTATGTGTAGTCTGGTATGAGTTTCAGTGCAGGTAATATTACATGCTCATTAAATAATGTTTTCTTATTTTATAAACATAGAATGTTTTTTGTTTTAACTGCAAATCCACAAAATTCTGCTACCAGTATCTGAATTTCAGAAAGCTAATTGTAACATTTGATGCATATACTCTGATATACAGGAAGAAATGCAAACCAGATACATTAAAGAGTGAATGATAATTTCAAGAAGTTTAGTTTTCTTTTATGGTACAGATCTCATACAGATTGTCAGAACAAAATAAGGACAAAACACTTAAATTGCTGAGGTGACCAAATTCATAAATTTGTGTAACTACAAAAACAAAATATGTAACACAAAAATAGATAAAAGAGAATTTATATTAAGAGAATTGCACATACTGGTATGGAATTAAAATTTGAGGGGTGTGGTTATTTACAATTTTTTCGTTTGCATTTCAAGATCCTTATTCTTTTTACATAGGATATCTGAAGTCAATGTCTAACGGGATAGTTTTTACAATTTTGGTTGCAGTTTCATTCTAAGAGCACTTTCAATTTCAGAACTAAATTGATTGGTTGTTTCTGAAATTGAAAGTGGCCTCAGAATGAAACTGCAACCAAAATTGACAAAGTACAATACAGTCGCGTTACACATTGACTTCAGGGTATCAAACAAAAAACATTTAATAAATATTGAAATGCAAACGAGGAATTTGTAAAGAGCGGTTCCATTGTTTTAACATTACCTTGTGAATGTTGCCGTCTGGTAAGAGTCTGCTCTTAAATGTAGAAAGTATGCCTATTTCTGTTGAATTACTGAATAGCTGTAGAGTTTGCAAATTTTCTCTCAGGAGAGAAAAAACTCCTTACCACACAATATAATAAAAAATTTGCATAATAAAATTTGAAATTGATATTGTGATATCTGAATGACTAATATTTTCAACACTGAATATATATTTTGATATGGATGCACAAATTATTTGCAAAATAAACTAAACTAATTGGGTATTCCAATCCCAAAACTTTCTTCTATCTCATACATGTTAGTACTTTACTTCAAAATTCACTAGCACAGTGCCAAAAATAAATGGCAATCTATGCCCATCATGAGGATTCTAAAGATATGAAATTCCATCCATTAGTTCTTGAGATATAACTATCGCTAAAATTGTGTAAATTATGCAAAATGCAGCATAGCAGCACCACTTGTTGGGTGATTTACATCAAAACCTAATCAGCAACAATGTATGTCAACGTCTAACTGAATCTGAAGTTTGATAAAAATCCATGCATTAGTTTTTGAGATAGAGCTATTGCAAAAATCATGAAAAATCCAGCATAGCAGTGCCACCTATCGGGCGATTGACACAAAAACCTAATCGGCACCAATTCATATCAAGGACTAACCGAATCTGAAGTTTCATGAAAATCCATGCATTAGTTATTGAGATAGAGCTATTGCGGAAATCTTGAAAAATGTGGCATAGCAGCAGCACCACCTTTTGGACAATATACACAAGAAACTAACCAACACCAGTTTATATCAAGGTATAGCTGAATCTAAAGTTTTGTGAAATTCCGTGCATTAGTTCTTGAGACAGAGCGCCCACAAAATTTTTGTCACATACAGACTCACAGAGTGAGAGACAAACTCGCAGACAGACGATTTTCTAAAAACTATCAAATCGTGTAAAGGACCTTCTAAAACGTATAAATCCATCAAAAAATGGAAGTCGAAATTTTTCACGAATCCAATACTTTCTTCTTGTAAAGATAGAAGAAAGTATATATAGTTCTTAATAAAATTACAAGAAATAAGATAAATTGCCAAAGAAAAACAAAGTTTTAAAAATCACATTTAGAAGTCATGTGGATCATCTTTGTTTTGTATATTTTCAAATTATTTCTTTCAACACAGGTAAAAAATAGCAATGATCTTTTTTGAATTGATAATAAATCAGAATATTTGTCCTACGCAGAGCTTAATTTTAAAATGAAGACAATGAATACAATATTTTATAATAGTTATATATAATAGTAATTTGAGGAAAAATAGGAAATAACTATTCCTTAACAGTCATTTATAAAATCTTATTTAAAAGATAAAAGTAACCTAACACACACAAAATAACACCAGTATGAACTCAAATAATAAATAATGCCAATGCATATCAAAATGATCCACAAGGGAAAAAAAAAAAAGATTTTGAATAATTAAATCCTGTAGAACTGGGCTTTATTAAGGAAAAAGAATGATTTGAAACAGAAAGAAAACCTCTGTAGTTGTAGATTGTTCTCTTTTTTTAAATACTACACACACAAGTTTAAAATACAAGCTGTCAAAGAGATAAGTAAAAATATTCTTAGGGATATACTTTGATATCTATAGTTCTTGGGAATGAATAATTTTGGCATTTTTGATTAACAAACAAAAACAGCACTACAATGCAATTAAGTGAATCTTTCTAATATTAAAATGGTTTATACTGAGAATAATAATTTGAATTACAAAATATCTAAATCATGCTTCAAAATACAATAATAAGAAGCTTATTCTTCAAAGTTCTGCAGTCATGCATCAAAACTTCCAAACTAAGCACCTGCACTAAGCACTCGCCTTCCAAACTAAGCATCAAAATGACTTTATCATGTACTTTGATAAGAAGTCACATGCAAACTTTACAAAGCAAGTAACTCCAAACATGCACATATCAAATATTTTAAAAATATCTGAAACCAAGCAGTTATAATAAATATTGGACTGCAAATATATATATATATATATATATATATATATATATATATATATGTGTATATATATATATATATAGCTGACAATAACAATTATCCCATTTTTATCAAATTTATTTTATAAATACAACTAAAAATAATATTACTAGCTCATCAAACACACTATGATAGTTTATTTAAAGAAAATTCAGTGTCTGAAAATTAATGCATCATAAGGACACACTTAAAATGTAGACAAAATAGACATAAAAATATGGTATGTAATAACTCAAAACATATTCTGTCACCAAACAAGAAAAATCCTAGTTTTTATGAGGATTACAGTGTTCAGAAGTTTGTAAGTGCACATATGTAAATTCAGAGAATAGTAGGGTAACTTTTCAAAGATTTACAGATTGCAAGTACACAGCTTGTTTCTACAATGCTGCAATTAAGATATGGAATCTCTAACAATTTCAGGAAGTTAGTATGACATTAAAAAAAAAAAAAATGTAGAAGATAATTCCTTAAACATCAAGAAATTACCTTGAAATATTACCCTTCCCCCTTCTCTCTGTCATGCTTAATCATAAAAAATCCAGTTTGAACTTAAAATACAACAAATGCTTTGACAGATATAAAATTCGTAATCATAAATGTTAAAGCATGGATTAAAATATGAATAATTAGCTTATCAAACAGAAATATAGTACTTTACTCCAAGAAAATTAACTTAATAACTCTGGAATTTAACGCTAAAGCTTCCGTATTTTAACGTCACATTTTAGTTTAATAGTTTTCCGCAGTACACATTAAAAATCAACTATTACATTTTCCAGGTAATTACATTATTAAAATGCAATACAATCCAACATGTAATAAACCAATCTTTATTTAAAACATCGGCGTCGGCCCGATAGTAATTCGGAGGGCAGACAATAGTTTTACTCATATGTTTCATTATTTTAAGTACTTGAAAAAAAAACTAATTTTATTATTCTTTTATCAAAGTCATAAACAATAAAAGAAATCTTAGATAAAATTTCAGTATTTAGGGTGGAAGTACCGTACGCAGGCCTGCCGCAGGCAACTATTTTTATATTCTGTTTACACCAGTATTTTTCTAATATAAATTTTGAAGTATATTTCTCTTGCAAATGTTGTCAAAGTGTGTGTTACGGGTGTATTCGAAAAAATATTTTTTCCACCCTCAACAGCTCGAAATTTTCTGATACATTTTCAGACTCATTTTTAAAAGTAAAAACATGAAACTTGTTGAGGTGATTTTTGAAGAGATGTATAAGATGCCGTGTGATTTCATTTTTCGCTTAATTAATTAGAATTTGATTTTTAAACAATAATTTCTTAGTATGACTATTTTTTTTCATTCCCAGATCTCCCGCTTCGGAAAATTCAGTTCAAAACGCTACCTTTGACAGCATTTTTTACAATATTTTCTGCATTTATCAAAAAATCGAAAAGCACGGCACATTATGTAGTTTCTAAATAAGAGAATTTCCCAGTTTGATGCGTTTGAGAGCAAAAAATGAATTTAAACATGAATAAAAAAATAAGCAGTTTAGATTGGAATGCACCCTTAAAGTCAAAAGATTTCTGTTTTGAGAAAGTGGTGCCAGTTAGAATTAAAAAATAGTCGCCTGTGGCAGCGTACGGAAACATACGGTTTAAAATACTTACCATGTAAGGGAAAATGCTATTTAAAATTTATTAACTTAATTTCTAAAAGGAACTACAAACTGATATTTAAAATTTTAACAAATGTTAATAAAGCAAAGCAAAACTTTCATGGACGTTATTTCATGAATCAATACTTATTTATTTGTAAGTAAATAATGAATTAAGATAATTTTCAAGCAATATTTACATCATTATACACGATCGATATTTCAAAAGATAATGTATAATTTAATACTTACGTATTAACATAAAATGAAACAACAAGACGGGAACAGGGTAATTATAAGTATGTGGATGATTTAGAAAACAATTCATAAAATTTAAAAATAAAACATATGAAAGATAGTATTCAGTATGCTATTTAATAAACTTTAATAGCAAAAGCATGTGAAAATCTAGTTTTATACAGCAATTAATAAAACAATATCGAATTAAAAATAAATATTTGATTATTTAGAACTATTAAAATAAGTATTTGTAATTTCAGATAGAATACATACGCAGACCTGCCAACCTTTAAGGATGAAAAATCGTAGCACACAAAATTTAAATTCATCTGGAGGTTGGTTGGTTGGTTTTTCGTGTTTTGCAGCCATTTTTTGATATTTGTAAAAGGAATAAGTTTTCAGTCCTTCAGCTCCATGTAGTAATTTTTTTCCTCTGAAAATTTTTATGCTATTTTTAGAGTTTCTTCTCGTTTCTCAGCTATTTTTTTTTTTTTTTTTTTTTTTTTTTTTTTTTTTTTTACAGTTGTAAAAGGAACCTTGTTCCAATTTTTTAGCCCATTGCAGTAAATTTTGACGAAATTCGCGATTTTTTTCCCACGATCATTTGAAGATACTCACAATCCCCCCCACCCCCCGCAATCTTTTAACGAAATTATCAATTTCTTTCAGAACTCTTAACGAAATTAGCGATTTTATTCAGCGACCAATTCAAGATAATCACTATTTGTTTCTGAGATTTTTGACGAAATACCGATATTTTTACATGATCGTTTGAAAAAATTCTCAATTTTTTCTGCGATCGATTCACGAATCAATTTAGGGAAATTCCATAAAAGAAAAAAAAATCGCGGGCTTTCAAGGAATTTCAAAATATACTCGCAGAAGAATAGGTCTGTGGAAGAATTTGCAGGGGGAAATACTGCACAGCATTTCTCATTATGCAGGACTTTCCCTTTCCGTGTGCAAATCGCACGATTCCGCACACTATTTCAAACCTTGCCTCTCAAAGAACACCCCCCCCCCCCCCCCGGTTTAAAAAACTCCTAAAATGGCACCCTGTTTCTAAAGAAGGAAATTCCTGTATGAATATTTACAGAAACACGATTCCCTCGTGGTTAATATACATAAAGAGGGCTTTATGTTAAGAAGTTTGTTTTGCAGCCTAGCTTCTTTTATTTTCCAAGAGCATTTTTACTGTCTGAATTTTCGGACTCTAATGACCAATTATTTAAAACTTTCGGAAATGAATACTTAAAAATTTTGGAAAATTTCGGAGCAGAATCACTTCTGAAAAATATGCTGCACAGGCAATCGCAACTAGAAACAAAAAATGTATTTGTGCTTTTTTGCAAAAAATCGTAGTTTAAAACCGGTTTTCGTAGCATCGTAGTTTATAAGTCCAAATCGTAGCAACTACGATTTTTTCGTAGCAGTTGGCAGGTCTGCATACGAATACTTCATAACAATATAGATAGATAACATAAAATTCAAGATGCAAGGCCATTATAATACTTTATTTTCGCCATAAGTGTTAAGTATTAAATAATCAACAATCGAACAGAATGACGATTGAACGTAATCGAATCTCGAAAGATTACGCAATGTGAAATTAAGTATGTAAATGAGGATGAGGCCGTAATCCCAACTATGAGATTCATCCCGGGCAATCTCGTAGTTTGGTTTGGAATCTCCTAGTGCGATTTCCGTAAATTCAATTACATATAACTTTGTTGGCAGTTTAGTAATAATGAAATATAACACATGATTCCTATACGAAACTTAATGAGTAATCGAACTATGATATTTTTATGACATATTCCGTACACCAATGGTAACTTACTAATAAAAATGATGAAACAGGGCAGAAAAAATTAGTAACTTCAACTTTAAACATTGGTTGAATAAATGGAGAATAAATGAACCAAAAATGTTAATCACATAATTGTTTTAGAATTCACAACTGTTTTTTCACAGAGTGGCACACTCAGTACGCCGCCCATGTCTGGTATAAATAATATACTAACTCCCTTCAAAGAGTTAAGATTGGCCTATAAGTAGTTTTGCCCCGTACGTAAGCTACAATGCCATGTTCGGTACGAGAAATAGAAGCTGAAATTGCTAAGTCCGGCTCAGGCCCACAAAATAAAAAATAATGATAAAAAAAAGATTTGCATAGTTTCTGAATCAAAGCAAAATGTACATAGATTTGTCTATCAGATAAAAAAGGAATGCTCATAAAATGTACCGTTACATTAGAGGTTTGCACGGGCCCGGGCTTAGCCCGAGGCCCGTTCCCGGCCCAGCAAAATGAAGGCGAATTTTCAAACGGGCCGGGCCGGCAGAATTAGGACAATTTTTTGAACGGGCCGATAAAAAAATTTAAACGAAGCCGATAAAATATGAGCTATTTTCAATTAATATGACTTTGGCAAGAATAAGTATAAATGTGCGTCACGAGCCGATGCTAGTTTGACAACATCAACACAGAAATGTAACATATCCAGCGTAGAGATTGGTATCGGACAGTTACATGGTGTCTGACCTAGAGAAACTCCAATGGATAAGAGAAACGACATGATGGCAATAAATTCTGATTGGTCCAAAGCTGTTTTCAACCGCCGCGGGCGATCGACTGCAGCGCTTCCATAGACATTACACAGGACGAAAATAGAGAGTTTTTAAATTTATGTAATTCATAATATTTTGACGCTTGTTTAGATTTTTAACACCAATTTTGAGGCTCAGAAATGTTTATATTATGGATATAAGCACAATTTTGTCTAAGAATTTCGCAATTTTCTTGAACAAATATTTTTTTCCTTCCTTAAGTTTCGTTTTCATTCTGTCAGCACCAGCATTATTCTTTCTTTTTCTGGTTATATTTTAAGATATATATATATAATTTGGATTATTTTTATTTCTATGACTGAAATATATATATATCCTTGCTTTGTTTCAGTGTAATCGAATCACAAGTATTGTTTTTTTCCTATTTTCTGTCCTCAGTAATGAAAATATGTGTTGGCGAAGAATGAAAAATCGCCAAGCGCGAAATCCTCCTATGAACTTATCTTGGGAGTAATAGAGTCGTTTCGTAAACTTCGCATAGATGATTTGGGGTAATGGTTAAAGTACCTGTCTGGTAAGTTAAAGGTAGTGGGTTCGATCCTCTTGGCTTCCACTTTTAAAATTTTGTTTCTTTATTGATTTGTTACCAGTTACTCTGATTTTTTTAAATCGATTCTTGTCAATAAAACTAAATTTATTTATATATTTATTTTTGATAATTTATTATCAGTTAATAAAATATTATAATTTTTTAAATCGGTTCTTCTTAATAAAACTAAGTTTTTGTATTTAATATCACCCAAGGGCTATATTTTAATAATTAAAAACAAACATATATTTTAATGCAATAACATCGAATAAAATTACAATTTGAAACATGTTTATGAATTTAAAATATGTTTATGTCGTAATTTTAATAACATAAAAATATCTAATCACTAGAAGTAACATAATATAGTATTCATTTTTATTAAATTAAGAATAATGCTTCATACATCAAATGCGCATATAAATTCAAAACAATTTTGGGAGGATGGGTACGTATGTATTAAGTTGGAAATTAAAAAAAAAATATATATATATATATATATATATATATGATAGGGGAGGGGTGTTAAAGGAGATTAAAGGTGGAAATTTTCTGAAGTGTTAATTTAGAAGATCATTTTTTGTTCTTCTTATCTTACTGCACAATACCAAATAGAGAAAAAAAAGGGAGTTAAAAAAATTTAAACGAAGTTGCGCTCTCCATTCGACAAATAAATCTGTGTTATCAATCATCATTGTGGAGCGATCGATTATAATTAAAAATGTAATATATTTATAGGAAAACTAAAAACGATATTCGATTCTAAAGAACTGGAATATAAAATTTCATGCATGACTACCTGAAAATTTCATGCATTTTAAGACACACCATGAGATCCTG
The DNA here is from genome assembly GCA_963932465.1 of Maratus speciosus. Lineage (NCBI taxonomy): Eukaryota > Metazoa > Arthropoda > Arachnida > Araneae > Salticidae > Maratus > Maratus speciosus. The sequence goes on along the minus strand of OZ010796.1, from coordinate 457,899,911 downwards.
AATGTGTGACTTCGTGAAATATGTTTATTTATATAATTATTTATTAATTTCCTAGGCATCCTTAAAATAAATTGTGTATGGAGATAACCAATATACATTTTAGAGGGGGATTATACATTTTTTTTTTTTTCATTTTGTTTCCTATGCATTTCAGGAGAGTAAGAAATAAATTAAGTTTATTATGTAATGTCGGTTGAAGTATATATTTATGAGCAATATGTATATGCAAATATATGTATGAGCTAAGTTCTAAGCCTTAACCACAAAATCCCCCCCTCCCCCCCAAGAAAAAATATAAACATTTATGGCCGTTTAAATTCCCATAGTTTTAAAAATTAACACTAAGAAACTCCTGAAAATATAGAAATAATTTTTTTTAATATATTGTAAAATAATATTAAAATGCATAAATATATGAATACATTTTATCTAAGTGCACTGAAAACCATTGGACTGAATTTCCGGATGCGACACCGCAGAAAAGGGAAACGTTGCCTTCTGAGACAGCAATAATCTATAATTCAAGATGTAATTCGCTTATAAGAAAAATAAAAAAAAAACTGTTACATTGAAAATCCTTTTAATAATCGTACATGAAGAATCGTGCTTTTATGTTTAAAAATGATTCAGAAAGTTTCGCGTTGTTCAATGATGGAATTCTTCTTTGGAGAATCGCCTTAAGGCTGTTCTTAACTGCTCTGCTCAACAAGCGCAAAACGTTTTGACACATTTACAAATTCATTTTTTAATGGAAAGGTATAAAATTGCAAAGACTGGCTATGGAAGCAATTTGGAATCGAGCTGTTTTTTCCATTTTTTGATCAATCAATTACCTATTGAGTTATAAGCAATTTCGATCACGTGACAAACACTTTTTTCGACCTTTTTGAGTGCTCTTTCTTCCTTCGCGCGGAAATTCGGTTCAAAACACCCACTTTGACATTATTTTCTGAAAGATCTATTGCGTTTGCAAAAAAAAATGAAAAAAAAAAAAACAACTCAATTACATAGTTTCTGAACAACAACACCAACTAGTTTCATGTATTTTCGAACAAAAATAAATTAAAACTTATGTCAGAAAGTTGCCCTTTTGGATTTGAGAACACCCTTAAGTAAATTAAGGAGGGAGACAACCAATGTAAATAGAATACAAGTATTTTTTTTTTTTTTTAAGTATTTCACAATTTTTTTTTCTTTTTTCCTCAGGAATTTTGAAGGTTGTTTTCAAATTCAAACTAATTACTTTCTACCATATTCACGAGGTTTTTTTTTATCCGCAAATGTATACGAATTTGCAAATATTCTTTTCCAGTTGTGAGAAATCGAATAGCTTTTCCCGTTTTTCGATAAATAGAAAAGTCTTCTCCTAAAATGGCAATAAGAATTGCACATTCTGTCAATTTGTAAGGCACTACAGTCATGAAAAGTTTGTCATAGTCGACTAATTTATTGTAATTGAAGGTGTGTCAAATTTTTAGAAAAATGGAAAACGCAGTGCCATTGTTTGGCGAAAGAGATCGGCATTTTTGGGAAAGCACAATACCAAAAAAAAAAAAAAGAGACCACCTTTAATACATTGTTAAATGGCATATGTTCATAGTTTTTTTTATATTTTGGACAATATATAGGAGATATGTTCTAAATTTGAATATTCATAAAAATATCCATTTTAGTTGAAGGATGCTAAATTTATAAAGTTTTAAAAATAAACGCTAAAATTTCGTTATCAAAATCCCGAAGTTCGAGGAATATTAAAAAATGTTACTGATTATTAATGCGATTATGAATTCTGTTTTTGTAAGATCACTTAGTGATCCTATTTCTTTTAATATATGTTTGTTTAATACAAATTATAGGGATGGAGACAATTAAATGGAGATATTAAATTTTTGAGTGCTTTTAAAATATATGCTATATATAAAAATGTAAAAAATAATTGTTTTAAAAAATGCTTGGGGTTAACATTTATATTTTGTATTTTTCGGCCCAAATAGATTCACAGACACACAAAAGTTAACATAGATGGTTGTTAAATTCAAAAGGTTTAGAAAATTAACGATAAACCATACGCCCCCCCCCCCCCCCCTTCCCGCAAGCGAAGAAATGCTAGAAAAATTTTATTGATTAAAAATTTGCATAAGAGCATGGATAGTTTTTTATTCCTTTAAAAATGTATTGTAAAATAGTACTGAAATGTGTAATTTCAGTTATTCAATTCGATGAGTTGAGTGATTTGATTTACCATATTTTTATAAAAAGTCTAATGAGAAAGTCAATAAATAAATATCTCTTGTTAGATTCTAAATAATCAATTTAAAATCAATATTAAATGTGTTTATGAATAGAAAAATTTCCCTTAGAGCAAATTTTATTATAATATGCACAAAAACAGAAATAAAACCACAATTTGCAATATTTTGATTCGTTCTAAAATATGAGGAAAATTATTTTTTTTACTCTGTTCCATTTCGCAAGAACGCGCATTAAAATAATAATAATAATAATAATAAAAGTAACCAAAGCGCGAGAATGCGCCAAGCGTGGAAGATGAGCTTTGCATGATTTTTTCTTCCAAGGGACACTTTTCTTCCACAGAGCATGCGTACTTGCTCTCATGACGCTTCTCTTACCAAGTTGGAGTTTCTCTAGTCTGACCCGGGCTTAATATGTTTTCAGCAGACTCGTGCCGGGCCGAGATCAGGCTTGCATTTTTTTCTACATAGTCGAGCCGGGCTGGAACTGTACTTAATTGTTCTCAGGATGTGTAGGGCAGGCAGTATGTTTTGTAAAAACATAAATAGCGATAATGGTGTGTTGGTGTTGTTTATGACGATCGATTATCTACACAAGGGATATAGACCAGAGGGGGAGGCCCTCCGTGTGGGCCTCCGAACGATTAGGCCGACGGGCGCGATTGGGTTTGAAACCAGCACCTGCCGTCTACCAGCTTTGAGACGGACACTGGTGGGGCAGTAGCGATAATGAACTTCTGTTAAGTAATCTTTTAAAATATACCTTAATGTGGTTCTCAAATTCACTGCTCAACAACGCGAAACTGACACATTTTCTGACTAAATTTTAACTGTAAAGGCATAACACTGACAAGCCTGACTGTGGAAGGGATTTGGAATCGAACAGCGTTTTGCATTTTTGATAAATAAATTGCTTGACGAGATATAAGAGATTCTTGTCACGTAGCTGCAGGTTTTTCTCCTTTCCCGTGCCGTTGCTTCCGGAAATTCGATTCAAAACTCTAAATTTGACAGTATTTTCTCAGATATATTGCCTTTATGAAAAAAAATGGATAACGCCATTCGATGACATAGTTTCTGAATAGGAACACCTGCCAATCTTATGCGTTTCCGAAAAGAAATGAATTCAGAAATGTGTCAGAAAGTAGCTCCTTTAGATTTGAGAAAAGCCTTAATGAATGACAGAAATATTTTCATAAATCTACTTTTAGTATACGGCTTCAAAAGTTATGAGGTTTTTAAACCTCCTTTTTTTTTCTTTTATTCTAAACTACATAATTTTTTTTTTAATGAATCCTTTTTTGAATGTTGAAACGTCTAAGTAATCATTAATATTTCTATTGTGTATTTTTTGTCTTGCGAACACATCGTAATTATAAAATATACTGTAAAATTATCCCATAAATATGTATGCAGTATTCTTTAAAGGAAAATCTGAATTTTTTGTAGAAATTGAGTCGGGCCGGGCCTGTTTTTATTGATTTCTGCACGGGCTGGTCTGACCGTGAACTGTGAAAATATAAACGGGCTGGGCCAAGATATCTTTCGTTCGGGACGGGCCGGACCCATGCAGACCTCTACGTTACATGCCATATAGGATGTTGGTATGTCGAGGGAATGTTTGAGGAATTTGCACACGTGGGGAAATCAATCAACTTATCAACTACATATTTTTCTGATAATTCCAGACTCATAAATTGCAAAAATTGCATCAAAAATGTAAAACAACGGGCCAATAGTTTTAAAATTAGGTTTAAAGTTAAAAGAAAGCCGTGTGACTAGAAAATGCTGCGTGATTGGCTGAGACTTCACAGTTCACGATATGCCAATGTTTACATTTTGTTAGCAAGCGGCGTTTGTTTCTAGGCCTGTGTTTTGCAAGCTTTTAAAAATTTTCTTTACCTCCAAATTTATCTCTGCTTTGATCTTTATTATAATTTATCAATCTCGCATTTTCGTTTTATTTATGAAATAAAATAGCATTATTTCCTGCATTAAAAGATGGATTTAAAAAAAATCAACTACATTACTTTTTTCTTTTCAACAAACTGAAAACATAACTTCTCATTGTAAAATATTGGTTAAAGCTTTTTTAATATTACATTTAAAAAAAGTTATATAAATAAAAAATAATTAAAAAAAAACAATTATTTTAAATAAGCATCAACGCACAGATTTGAGAGAGACTATTATATGTTTTAGAAAGTATATGTTGTTACTCTGTATAAATTGCTTTAAAACATTCAATTGTCGCAAACACCATTTTTTTTCTTGTTATTATATTGCCTACTGCTGTTTTAAAACAAGCTTCGTGGCAAATTTCTACTATATAACGGTTATTGTTTGGAAATAGTGGTAGTCAATTAAGAAACTCCAGCGACAACCCTGATTTCTAGGTTCTACAACTTTGCTTTTTTCTTTTTCTTTACTGTATATTTATTACATACTAAATTTTGAACTCATAGATATATATATTAAGTTTTTGTTCTAGATCTATTTTTAACATTTCAGTGAAATTTTAAAACAAACTCAAATTTAAAAATACACTTTTATATGAAAAGATCATGGCATCAGGACCAGATATTTTTGAATCCAAAATCAAACAATGTTTCACAAAAAGTCAGAAGTAAACACTATCAAAAGACAAACGCAGGGTACAACAATGACTCTTGGAATCCCTGTGCACAGACTTGATAAGGATTCCAAAAATCAAGTCTGTGCTGTTTTCTACCGCACAACTCCTCCCCACTTCCATCAATGCTTATTACAGCATGTTGAAATAATTTCATGCAAGCCTCCATGGGTACCCAGACAACAAAATCCAGAGAGAAGATTTTGGAACAAATGTGCCAGTAGTCTGCTGCCAAAGCTGCTATTTTTTATTATTATTATTATTTTAATAAGGATGGAGAAAGGATGGATTTTTTTAAATGGGAAAAAATATTTTTTTCTCATTCAATAACGCGAAACTTTTCTATTCGTTTTCAGTATAAAAGTATGACAATTCAAGACCTGATCATCAAAAGGATTTATAATCGAACAGTTTTTTTCTTTAAATGATTTAAATTTTGAGTTATAAGTAATTCTAGTCTCATGACAGCAGTTTTTCTTCTGCGCTGTCACGTCTGGAAATTCGCTTCAAAATACCAACTTGACAGCTTTTCTACCTTTACCGGGGAAATAAAAACTTCGGTTATATAGTTTCTGAATAAGAGAACCTGCCAATTTCATGCATTTGTGAATAAAACTGAAATAAAAAATGTGTCGGGTTGGGTTGATTTTTGACGGCCGATTATCTACTCGAGGGATATGGGCCCTAAAGGGAGTGCACTCCGTGGGTCTTTCTAAGAGAACCTAAACCATATTTGCGCAAGGTTTCCCAAGGTTCGCAGAAAACCACGAAAGGTTATGCCGACGGGCACGAAACCATTACCTCCCGTCTGCCAACTTCGAGAGCAGAACCTCTCAGCCACTGGAAGAGCAAAAAAAAAAAAAAAAAAAAAAAAAAAAAATAGGTGTTAGAAAGAAGCCAATTTGGATTTAAAAACAACCCTAATGGAGACTGTAAGCATGAAATATACTAAATTAAGAACAACTAAGGACTTTTTGCTGGAAGTTTTCGTGCGAGACAAGTTTTAACATAGCATCATAAATAAAATACTATTAAAAATCCAAAAACAAGCTTCTATCATTTTTTTGTTCAAAATGAACGATTGAAACAGTATAATCTTTTTTCGGTAGGGGTGCTCCACCCCAATTTAGAATATTTATTTATTTATTTATTTGCTAAATGAATATAAGAAGAAAAAGTTAAAAATTGCCTTCTACGAATAGTTCAAGGGCCCTCTTGACGAAATAAATGTTATACATTTTTAATTAAATGTGAAAACTGTCCTACAGTTATTTTCGGCGATTATTATTATTTACTATTATTCCATTGATATAAATTCATCTTTTCGGATTTTACAGCCCAGGTTATTTGTTCCCTAACAACTCAAACTTAGAAATACATTAATGTTAACTATAAAATTTGGTCTTATATGTAAATATGCATATAAAATTCCTTTATGTCATTGTGATAACAGATAGAGGAATAACGCACAATTTCGAATAAATTATATTCCATGTTTCGTAAATTAAATTATAGCATCAGTTTCAACTAAGAAACTTAGACAATATGTTTTAATTTGCATACTACTATTAAGACTAATAATTAGACAGGGTATAAAAACTAAAAATTTAATGCACATAGTTATAATATGAATGTATTAATGTCAGTCATAATATATAATGTAATACAGACGAATTTTATAACAAGACATAAAAGCCGATAGGTCAAGCGGAGTTAGAGATCTGCACGGGTCGGGCTCGGGCTTATTTTCATTTGCGACACTCAGGCCGGGCCGGGTCCGGGCCTTACATTTTCCCGGAAGAATAGGGCCGGGCCGGGCCTAACTTATTTTTTCTGTACAGAGCCGGGACTGATTTCTTTTCTAGTCTTCACGGCCCAAAATTTTCAGTCCTAGTTTTGAGCCAGCCCGTATGAAAATCATTGTCTCGGCGTGACCTGTTCTTTCAAAGGTCAGTAAAATAAGGCCTGGCCCAAAGATTTTTGCAAAATGTGCATACATTTTTGAATCGCCATTATTCTACAGTTAATCATTTATTCTTTTTAAAGAATAGTATATTTCTATGCTAATTAAAATATAGTAAAACGTGTGAAAAGGAACCTGCCTATTACGGAATCCTGTTTTAAACTGAAAAATGTGTTGATCCATGCAAAATTAATATACTAATACGTAAGAAAAGAATATATAATACATTTACATTTGCTGAGAAGAGAACTTGTCTATAACGGATTTTTTTTTTCTTTTCTATGTAATTGAGTCTTAGAAGATTTTACTGTATAGCATTTTTCAGATTTTTAACAATTCAATGCATGGAATATGGATTAACAATATTAATGAAAACTGAAACACTTACATAGAAGAAATAGCGATTCATTAAAAAAATAAATATCGCAACCTGCAGCACTTACATAAAAGAAGTTTAGAAACATGAAAAAAAAAGTTGATAAATATTTTTGGTCAGAACTCCTCGTAAGAGTCAAATTTTTAACCAAATCGGAGTAAAAATCAATGTTTTGTAGCAATTCACTCGGGCCGGGCCTGGGCCGAACTTTTAATTTTTCTACCGGGCCGGGCCTGGAAATTTCGACCCGTGCAGACCTCTAAGCGGAGTATCCAACATATAATCGCTCTAAACGCGTATCAACGATGAAGTGCGCTTGTTGTCATGAACAGTGACGCCATAAGACCGGCGTAGGAAAGTATCGTTTTCGCGACACGATAAATAGTGCGATATAAAAGCCGTTATAAATCAATAATTATAGCTCAAAATTAAAAATATATATATACTGCTCTTCATATTTTTTCGTTTTCTATTGTATAAAGATAAAATTTGAAAACGTGAAAATTCCTCATTCCGGTTCGATTCGCCGTTGGCCCACAGAAAGATGTTTTCTCCAGAATCGCTCATTACTCCCTAGCACAGTGATACGGGGGAAGGGGGAGGGGACTGCGCTTCAAAGTCTGGTAGACCACATCACACTTACAAGCGAGCTAATTAGTAAAGAAACTCATTTTTCTTTTCGCTTACTTTTTTTGTGTGTGTGTGTGCTGATTTTTACTTTTATTTCTACCGCGTAAACACATCACTTCGGACGCTTGGACTGAATTCTTACATTCACAAAATATTTCCTTTTAATACGTTCGCAGCTGATGACTCAACTGCTGAGTCACGTGAACACAACTCACTACATCTATCACTATTTTTCGGTAGCGAACATGCTAATTAATAAATTTTCACTAGAAAATACATGAAATGTATTGACTTTTTAAATAAAGATTGTAATGGAAAGTAAATTGCAATATTATCAACAAGGCTGCGGAGATAAATGACGGGCCCTGGGAATAAACAGTTAGAGAACTCCCTATAATTCTTATAAAACACAAAAGGAGCATTTTATTTCTCTCGGACTCGTAAAACCATCGGGGCTTAACCGCAATAATCCCTCCCTCTCCACAGTCCTGATTAGCATAGTTGGAAAAAGAAAACCCCAATAAAAATGGAAAATCCCCATTTTAGAATCTATATGGAAGAATCAAACGTTTGCAAGCCTCAAATCAAAATTAACTGACAGCGATTTACTGAATTAGATATTCAAATGCTGTGTTGTTGAACAAGACACCTCTTCTCATTAGTAACAGCTCAAGGGTGTTCTCGAATTTCCCCCATTCGGCAAAGTGAACCTTTCTGACACAACTACAAAATCATTTTCATTCCTGCTTGCGCCAAACTATAGTTTGGTGTAGTAATTCTTATTCCGATGCCAAAAAATGGAAGTGTTTTTAATTTTCATATAAAATGCGATGTATCTTTGATTACAGTATAGTTTCCTGGGTAACTATATAGGGTGACCCCGCCAGTAGTTAGTTGATCAAATAAAGTCAGAGCTACGGGGTTTTTATTATATTTCCTTCCTTTTAAGTTTTAGAAGTACACTAACATGATTGCTACAACTCTTAATGAATATACTATAATGGACAAAAATTAAATCCACGTGAAACTAAATAGCAACAAATTTATAAATAAACAGTTTTTTTAATTGACATTCTCCGAGTGGTTGATTAGGTGGAAAATCAGTCAATGGAAAATCTAAAAATTAATTTTTAAAATATCATCCTTGGGCTGTGATTAACAATATATATATGTATATTCTCTTACGTAGCGCGAAAAAAAGGATGTATTTGTAGCTTGCTATTTTGCAACAACCACAGCGACGATTCTCAGTGATTAATTTACGGTCTCTCTCTTAACACAAACCGTTTGAGCGATGCATGAATAACAATTGATATTGGTCCGTTTTACGGTGACGTGTTGAATTCGGCGAATCAGCTTTTTATTCAAGATTGTATACAGACACAGCCGAAAACGTTTTGTTTACAGTTCGTTAGCATGATATGTACCATCTTTTATAGCGTCTTATTATAATTTTAAATGAATTTAAGCCGTGCTGTTCAATACTATAGGCAAAATGAAAGGAGAAGGACTCCATCGGACACTAACATGCCATTTAAATTTAAACGGTGTCAATTTCCAGTCAGCTTAGCTTTCTCAATGACGATCAACAAGTCACACTCCCAAACTTTTGATAAAATATGTTTAGTATCACCACCTAAATGCAATTTTATTTACATTTTCAAAAAAGTTTTCCATTACTGTTTTATACGTAAAAAATATTTGTGAATTTCATATGTTATAATGATTTATGGCTACTACTTAATTATCCCGTCGACCAATTTCCCCAAATTATATAAATTGACATAAGTTTTATTTTAAGTAACGAAGAAAGAACAAATAAATTAGTATAACATTAATAAAAATACAAGTAAAAATCACTTGGTGACGTAAACACGTGTAACTTGCTTAAAGTCAAATAAATGTGACATTTACGATCAACCATTATTGGCATTTAATCTTATAGTTCGGCGTTAAATTTTGGTCGGCGGGATAACCAGGCATTACAGATTTAAGATAGCACTCATTCTAGCTAGAGTTGATGAAAAAGTGGCGAGGTAGGATCGCATGCAAGTAGTAAAAAATGAAGTAAAGATTGTTCATGCAAGTAGTAAAAAATGAAGGCATATCAGATATTGCAAAGTTTTCTGAAAATTTTTAAGAGAGCATAACCATACATGTCCGATAATTCCCAAATTTATAAATGTTGTGCTTGTGCTGTCTGTCACAAATTTGCCTTGTGAAACAGGATTCAAGGCTCAAAATCGAATAAAATCTAAATTCAGAAATTCATTTAACAACTCTATTGTTAAGGACCCATGACATTTGGTTGAAAGTTGAAAAATAGATTGTATAAAAGCTTAACTTTCTTCCTTTTTAAATAAAAAAAACCCTTTGCATAATTATTCTGAGTTGTTAATTTAAATTGCTTCAATGGTATTTTGTCATGTCTGTATTATTAATGTAATTCTTTAAATAGCACGTAAAATAACAATGAGTTTTAGATTTTTTTCTCCCTCCCAAACAGCTCAAATCCCCTCCATTTATAAATGTTGGTAGGGAAACTCCCCTCTTAGGAAAAATTGAATTTCAAGCCCTGTCCAAGGTACTTTTTTCAGTTTATTATTTTGCATTTCATAAATTTTTAAATTGTATAATGTTAGTGATTTAAAACCATTAGCAGCACCATATTTTGATTTACATTTTCACCGAAGTTTTCCATTACTGTTTTATACATTAACAATATTTGTAAATTTAATATTTTATAATGATTTCTGATAGCATTCATTCTGACTAGAGTTGATAGAAATAGTGGCGAGCGAGCGGGGATCGCGTTGCGGTCCCAATATGAATTGCGTAGTAATTCACGGGGTTTGGCGAGCATTAACGAGCAGGGAGCTGTGCCCCCTAGTAATTCTTATAAAACTATTAGTTGAAATAAGCAAGATGGTAGTGGATTATTTTAACTTACCGTAATTGTCTAAAAACTAAATGTTTACACTTTCTAATAAAAAAAATTCATAAAATAGCTTCTTTTATAGCAGACAGCTGGACAACAATATGACAACAGGCTACATGAGAATGCTAAGCGATCCTACCTCGCTTCGCTTGTTCGCCACATTTGCATCAACTCTAGCTAGAATGAGTGCTATCTTAAATCTGTACTCTTGGTTATCCCGCAGACCAAAAATCTAATGCCAAACTATAAGATTAAAAGCCAATAATGGTTGATCGTTAATGTCACATTTACAGGGTGTCCAGCTAATAAGACCCCGATTTCAAAATTAAATATCTCAAAAACAAAGATCAATAGAATTGTGCGGGAAACGGTTTGTTTATTGGCTAAGCTGTAAAAATGTTATACAGAAGTTCAAAATTTAGTTGCAAAAACCGTTAACAGACGGCGCTGTAATCGCAATGTCTGTAAATCGTGCTTCGAAGTCCAGAGAACTAGTGTCTCATTCCTAGATGGCTCGCTACGGAAGAACGAAAATTGGGAAAGTCGACTTTTTCCTTGGGGTTATGTGCAGAAGAAGAGACATCTGATCACGGAAATATTGCATCAGCTTTAATTTTAGAGAATTTCAATTAATAGAATTTTCAATAAAAAGTTTAGAAATCACTATATAAGTACTTATTAAAATATTTTATTTGTAAGATGATGTGCAGAAGCGAAGCCATGTGTTGACAGAATTGAGATTTGTTTCAAGTTTTGTTATAAGCTATTTCGGTCAGGATACCAGTACCTCTGTGGTATGTCTTTTCTCTCCTAATTGGTAGATCGTGGAATAGAATGCAAGCAGAGGAAGATTTGAAAAACTGAAGATCTTTACTTTTTAATATTTATTTACATTGTGAAAAAATGTTTGAATAAAAAAAAATCAAAAGTTTCTAGTTTTAAAATTTAATTAAGCTAAAGGAACCCCCTTTTTTTAAAAAAAATCATTGAGCATCTATAATAATGATTCATAAATCATTTTTTAAATTGTAGAAAATAGTTTGAATGAAAAAATTCAAAGTTTCTATTTTAAAAAACTTAATTATGTTAAAAAAAACATTTTCATTTTAAAACTCATTTTCATTTTTTTTTTTTTTTTTATCATCGACCACAGAAGTATGTTGCAGCTTATAGCGATATGATCCGAAATTTTGGAAAGGAGTGCAGCATCCAAAATACTTTTGCTTTGACGTTAATGATATGACTTACCATCAATTCCTTTTAAAAATGAAATAATTTAATGCAAAATTTCTGTCCTTAAAACTTTGTTTACAAAGAAAATTAATTTATGAGTTGTGCTAAAAACAAAATATTATGTCGTGATTTAAAAATAAAAATGAAAAGTGCAAAATTAATTTTTATTTATAATAATTCAGGTATAAACAATAATACCAAAATATTATGCCGTCATTTAAAAATATAAAAAATAAATAAATAATGCAAAATTATTTTTCTAACTATATGCATTTTGATTTAAATAATTATATGATATTAAAAATTGAATTCAATAAAATATTTTAATAAGTTCTTATATAATGATTTCTAAACTTTTTATTGAAAATTCTATTAATTGAAATTCTCTAAAATTAAAGCTAATGCAACAATTCTGTGCCCAGATGTCTCTACTTCTGCACAACACCCCAACGGAAATCGAAAAGTGGACATTCCCCATTTTCGTTCTTCCATAGGGAGCCATCTAAGAATGAGACACTAGTGCTCTGGACTTCGAAGAACAATTTATAGGCATTGCGATTACAGCACCATCTGTTAACGGGTTTTGCAACTAAATTTTAAAACTTCTGTATAACATTTTTACAGCTCAGCTAATAAACAAACCGTTTACCGCACAATTCTATTGATTTTTGTTTTTGAGATATTTAATTTTGAAATCAGGGTCTTATTCACTGGACACCCTGTATTTGACTTTAAGCAAGTTACACGTGTTTACTTCACCAAGTGACTTTCATTTCGACGTTTTATTCATATTTTTATTAATGTTATACTAATTTATTTGTTCTTTCGTTACTTAAAATAAAAATTATGTCAATTTGTATAATTTGGCGAGTTATATAATTTGGGGAAATTGGTCGACGGGATAATTAAGTAGTAGCCATAAATCATTATAACATATGGAATTCACAAATATTTTTTACGTATAAAACAATAATGGAAAACTTTGTTAAAAATGTAAATAAAATTGCATTTAGGTGGTGATACTAAACATATTTTATCACCAGTGTGACTTGCTGATCGTCATTGAGAAAGCTAAGCTGACTAGAAATTGACATCGTTTAAATTTAAATGGCATGTTAGTGTCCGATGGAGTCCTCCTTTCATTTTGCCTATAGTATTGAACAGCACGACTTAAATTCATTTAAAATTATAATAAGACGCTATAAAAGATGGTACATATGCTAATGAACTGTAAACAGAACGTTAATACATAACGTAAACGTAACACATAACGTAAAAACAAAGCATAACATTCAAACAAGAACGTTATGTCTCGTTCACGTATAAAACTCATTTCCGCCTGAAATGCCGCATTATTTCAAAAATTTGATCAACTACTGGAAGGGTATCAATTACTGGCGGGGTCACCCCATTTGTTTACTTTTAATATTATATATCTTACGATAATGTCTGGAAAAATGAAAACCAACTTAATAAAGCACCAACGAAGAATTGAACGTCAGAGAAATGTATGCAAGAACGGATGAAAATAATTTCACAACTGTGTCACAAAGTTGAGAGTTTAGATTTGAGAATAGCGTTCAACGGCGGATCGAAGGAGGTTGTCAACCCTCCTGTTAAGCGAAAAGAGCTTCTTATACAACAATACATAAAAAAAAAATTAAATACAAATTAATGTTGTTTTTAAAACAAAATAAAGATTTCATACTAATAATGCAGATATTTTTGATACCCAAGAAATCATTTCAAAACTGAAATACGCAAACTTTGCAGCGCCAAAAAATCGAATAATGTTTTTCATTTTTCTTATACATGTGATGCATGCTTAATTATAACTAACTGATCGTTATGATGATCTTTCCGTGACTGTCGAATCCAAAAAAAGGCTTAAAATAGCAACTTCAGCAACGTTTTCAAAAATCGTCTTTACCTTTATAAGTAAATGGAAAACTGTTCGATTTCTTGATATCTGAATAGAATTTGTAACACTTATATTTTATGTATATACCTACAAATTTTATTCAATTACGAATGAAAATGAATTTATGAATGAATTAAAATGGCCAATTTGAAGTTGAGCATTCTTTGTATGTTAAGTTTATCCACATGAAGAGATGTGACCTCTCTTTAAGAGAGAAAAAGAGATGACCCCCTCCTTCTCTAAATGGAAGCCTGGATAGCATTAAGGCTGCTCCAAACAGGCTCCTTTTCCACATACTCATTTTCATTCTTAACCGCTTCCCTTACAGATTTTTTTGAAAAAAACTGCAAAAAATCATCACATTTTTTGTAATCACATCATTGCATTTCATATCACAAAACTTAAAAAACTGCCAATCAAATATTATATAAGAATATTTTTTTCCTTTTTAAGCTTCAGGTCGAGTAAAAACGTGATAAAACAAATCATAGTGACAAATTATGCCATACCTGAGTATTCTCAGGATAATAATCTATTATATATGAACCCGAGATAACTCGGGATAATCAGGGAAGCGGTTAAATGTAATGAAATTACAGGTATTTTTATTCATATAGCAAGAAATAAAACTGCATTTTCCATGTACATACCAAAATTTAGAATTTTTCAAAAAAAGTTTTGTCCAATTTGACGTTTTAAGATTAATTTTCGACACACGACAGTCAGCGAAAGGCCAATCATAGGCAGCAGTTTATTATAATTAGAAATTTAACACATTTATTAGAAATTGTAAACTTTGTTCGATTCTTTGGGCAATTAAATAACGAAACGTACGAATTTCATGCATTTATGTATAAAAATGACTTCGTTATTGTGTTAGAAAATTTCGTGTTGTTAAGAAGGGAATATACAAAATTTGAAAACAACTTTTCCTTCCTCCATGCTCTTATTAAACTATGTTTCTTTGTCAATTATCAAATTTTGAAAACATCACACAAGTTTGCAGTAGTATAATTTTATTCGCAGTTTGTCAACCTTTCCAACTTTTTAACATTAGAAATAAGTATATGCTAGAGGTCTGCACGGGTTGACATTTCCAGGCCCGGGCCCGGCCCGACTCAGAGAAAAAAAAATCGACCCGGCCCGTAGAAAAAAAAATATTGGCCCGGCCCGATAAAAAAATTAAAAGTTCGTCCCGAGCCCGGCCCAGAAAAAAGTTAAAATCTCGGCCCGGCCCGAGTGAACTTCTACAACACTGATTTTTACGTCGAATTGGTTAAAAATTTGTCACGTACGAGGAGTTCTGACCAAAACTATTTATCTTAACTTTTTTTTTCATGTTTATAATCTTTATTTTTATAGAAGTGCAGCAGGCTGCGATATTTATTTTTTTAATGAATCTCTATTTCTTGTATGTATTTGTTTCAGTTATCATTAATGTTAATCCATCTTCCATGTATAGAAGTGTTAAAAATCGGAAAAATGCTATACAGTAAAATCTTCTACGTTTGAATTGCATAGAAAAGAAAAAAAAATGCGTTATAGACAAATTCCCTTCTTAGCAAGTGTAAATGTATTATATATTCTTTGCTTACTTATTAATATATTAATTTTGCATGGATCAACACGTTTTTCAGTTTAAAACAGGGTTCCGTCATAGGCAGGTTCCTTTTCACACATTTTACTATATTTTAGTTTAGTTACATTTTAATATGCGTAGAAATCTACTATTCTTTAAAAATAATAAATTTTACTGTTTAAGTGTAGAATAGTGGCGATTCAAAAATGTATGCATTTTTTGCAAAAACTTTTGGGCCAGGCTTAATTTAACTGACCTTTAAATGGACCAGGCCACGCTGAGACAATGATTTTCATACGCGGGCTGGCTCAAATCTAGGACTGAAAATTTTGGGCCGTGAAGACTAGGAATGAAACCAGGCCAGGCCAGGCCCGACCCGAGCCTTCAGAAAAAAGTATGGCCCGGGCCCGGCCCGGCCCGGCCCGAGTGCCGTGAATGAAAATCGGCCCGAGGCCGGCCCGTGCAGATCTCTAGTATATGCTATCGGAATATTTTGTAAATTACACAGCAAAGAAACTTCCTTTGGGAAGAGTATACAGGAAAACAAATATATAGAAATAAATTCCATGGCCTTAAGTTTAACATTAGAGAAAGAAATTATATAAACAGAAATATTAAATAAACGTATTAAATACTATATATACAAATTATAATTTACATAATTATAATATATTAATAAAAAATAATAATTTTATTATTTAATAAAAAATAGAGAAATATTCTATTAATAAATTACATTAAAGGTCTAAATGCTAACAAATATTCAGATAAAAATTTTGGCAGCTGGTGAATAGTTAAAATGCGATTTTTCTTTTAATGGATAGTTCGTGGATACAGTGGCGTATCTAGACTTATCATTTCTGAGTGGGCTGAGGTATAGTAAAAGTTTGCAACAGGGAATCACAAGAAACTGGGGCAATTCCGCTTTAAAAAGGTTCTTATCATAACAGGTAACGCATCTATTACACAATCAAACCTGCTAAGATGGAATCGCATGGGACTGGGAAAATTTTCGTTTTCACAAGTATAATTCCATGGTTATACCACATTTTTTAAAACGGTTAACTGACAATTATCTACTAAAAGTTATCTCAAAAAATAGTTACTTCGGTTTTATTTCTATTTATTTAAAATTTTTTGTTTACTTCGAACAGCAAATTAAAAATTATTTAAGAGCGTTCTCACTCTATCCCTCCCACCCCCCCCCCCCCCCCCCAACCTCCTTCAACACGTTCTAGGACTCATTTTTGGAGCATACATGCATGACATTTGCAATACTTAAGTACTGAATAGCGTTTTTCATTTTCTTATAAATGGGATACATTTGGGATAGCAGCTCCCCGATGATGACATTTCCAAGACTGCCACAGGTCGAAAATCGGCTTAAAAAGCCAAATTTGACGGCATTTTCTGAATTCTTTTAAATCATAAATTGTGGTTGATAGGAAGCTTTTTGAGTATTCGAGATTCAGAATAGCTCAATGAGATTTATGATGTATTTTAAACGTAAATAAAGCTTATTTCTAATCAAAAAGTTACACAACCATAGAACAACCTTTTTTGACAATATTTTGTAATGCTATGGAAATAAAATAACACATAACGGTGCTGTAACTAGCTTAATAACAAGTCTATAACGTAACAAGCATTTACGCAAATTAAAAAATAAAAAAGAAAAGTGCCCAGCTAAACTGATGGCATTGAGCTCACAGACTATTCACACTAATTGTATATTATACTCTTATTTTAAAGAATAATGCCACTCAAAAAATAAGTGAAGGGGAATTAGCCCCCGTTTCCCCCTTTATACTTAACCAATAAACCTCCAAATATAATCAGGGAAGCTCCTTATCATAATAAACCGGCATACCAAATTTGAAGCAAATCGAATAATCTTGCAAAAAAAAACATTTATCTAAATTAAGGGGGTCGACTAACGCCCCTTTATCCTTAACCAATTAATCGCCAAAACGAATCAGGGAAGCTCCTTAACATAATAAACCGGTATACCAACTTCGGAGCAAATCGAATCATTCTGCATGAAAAACCCATTTATCTAAATTAAGAGGGGCGGGCTAACCTCCCTTTTCCCCCTTTACCCTTAACCAATGAACCCCAAAACTAATCAGGGAAGTTCCTTAACATAATAAACCGGTATACAAAATTCGCAGCAAATCGAATCATTCTGCATGAAAAACACATTTATCTGAATTAAGGGGGGTGGACTAACGCTGTTTTCCCCCCTTTATCCTTAACCAATGAACCCCCAAAACTAATCAGGGAAGTTCCTTAACATAATAAACCGGTATACCAAATTCAGAGCAAATCGAATCATTCTGCATGAAAAACACATTTATCTGAATTAAGGGGGGGGTGGACTAACCCCGTTTTTCCCCCTTTATCCTTAACCAATGAACTCCCAAAACTAATCAGGGAAGTTCCTTAACATAATAAACCGGTATACCGAATTCGGAGCAAATCGAATGATTCTGCATGAAAAACCCATTTATCTGAATTAAGGGGGGGGGTGGACTAACCCCGTTTTTCCCCCTTTATCCTTAACCAATGAACTCCCAAAACTAATCAGGGAAGTTCTTTAACATAATAAACCGGTATACCGAATTCGGAGCAAATCGAATCATTCTGCATGAAAAACACATTTATCTGAATTAAGGGGGGTGGACTAACCCTGTTTTTCCCCCCTTTATCCTGAACCAATGAACCCCCAAAACTAATCAGGGAAGTTCCTTAACATAATAAACCGGTATACCTAATTCGGAGCAAATCGAATCATTCTGCATGAAAAACACATTTATCTGAATTAAGAGGGCGGACTAACCCCGTTTTCCCTCCTTTATCCTTAACCAATGAACTCCCAAAACTAATCAGGGAAGTTCCTTAACATAATAAACCGGTATACCAAATTCGGAGCAAATCGAATCATTCTGCATGAAAAACCCATTTATCTGAATTAAGGGGGGGTGGACTAACCCCGTTTTCCCCCCTTTATCCTTAACCAATGAACTCCCAAAACTAACCAGGGAAGTTCCTTAACATAATAAACCGGTATACCAAATTCGGAGCAAATCGAATGATTCTGCATGAAAAACCCATTTATCTGATTTAAGGGGGGTGGACTAACCCCGTTTTTCCCCCTTTATCCTTAACCAATGAATTCCCAAAACTAATCAGGGAAGTTCCTTAACATAATAACCCCACCAGTGGCTGAGAGGTTCTGCTCTCAAAGCTGGTAGACGGGAGGTGCTGGGTTCGATCCCAATCGCGCCCGTCGGCCTAATCGTTCGGAGTTTTCGTGATTTTCTTCGAACCTTGGATTTCCAAGCGTTAATACGGGTTAGGTTCCCTTAGAAAGACCCCCACGAAGGGCACTCCCCCCCTGGGCCTATATCCCTCGTGCAGATAATTGGCCGTCATAAATACTACCAAATACAACCAACCTTAACATAATAAACCGGTATACCAAATTCGGAGCAAATCGAATCATTCTGCATGAAAAACCCATTTATCTGAATTAAGGGGGGTGGACTAACCCCGTTTTTCCCCCTTTATCCTTTACCAATGAACTCCCAAAACTAATCAGGGAAGTTCCTTAACATAATAAACCGGTATACCGAATTCGGAGCAAATCGAATCATTCTGCATGAAAAACACATTTATCTGAATTAAGGGGGGTGGACTAACCCCGTTTTTCCCCCTTTATCCTTTACCAATGAACTCCCAAATCTAATCAGGGAAGTTCCTTATCATAATAAACCGGGATATCAAATTCGGTGCAAATCGAATCATTCTGCATGAAAAACCCATTTATCTGAATTAAGGGGGTGGGGTGTGGACTAACCCCGTTTTTCCCCCTTTATCCTTAACCAATGAACTCCAAAAACTAATCAGGGAAGCGCCTTATCACAGTGAACCTAGGAAAAAATTTTGAAGCAAATCGGATGTTTCTATCAAGAGTTATCGCGTTACGTACATACGTACGTACGTACATACATACATACATACATACAGAACGGGCGGGCACATTAGCTCTCAGGCTTTGATAGCCTGTTTGATAGCCACTCTATCCCCCCCCCCCCCAACCTCCTTCAACACGTTCTAGGACTCATTTTTGGAGCATACATGCATGACATTTGCAATACTTAAGTACTGAATAGCGTTTTTCATTTTCTTATAAATGGGATACATTTGGGATAGCAGCTCCCCGATGATGACTTTTCCAAGACTGCCACAGGTCGAAAATTGGCTTAAAAAGCCAAATTTGACGGCATTTTCTGAATTCTTTTAAATCATAAATTGTGGTTGATAGGAAGCTTTTTGAGTATTCGAGATTCAGAATAGCTCAATGAGATTTATGATGTATTTTAAACGTAAATAAAGCTTATTTCTAATCAAAAAGTTACACAACCATAGAACAACCTTTTTTGACAATATTTTGTAATGCTATGGAAATAAAATAACACATAACGGTGCTGTAACTAGCTTAATAACAAGTCTATAACGTAACAAGCATTTACGCAAATTAAAAAATAAAAAAGAAAAGTGCCCAGCTAAACTGATGGCATTGAGCTCACAGACTATTCACACTAATTGTATATTATACTCTTATTTTAAAGAATAATGCCACTCAAAAAATAAGTGAAGGGGAATTAGCCCCCGTTTCCCCCTTTATACTTAACCAATAAACCTCCAAATATAATCAGGGAAGCTCCTTATCATAATAAACCGGCATACCAAATTTGAAGCAAATCGAATAATCTTGCAAAAAAAAAACCATTTATCTAAATTAAGGGGGTCGACTAACGCCCCTTTATCCTTAACCAATTAATCGCCAAAACGAATCAGGGAAGCTCCTTAACATAATAAACCGGTATACCAACTTCGGAGCAAATCGAATCATTCTGCATGAAAAACCCATTTATCTAAATCAAGAGGGGCGGGCTAACCTCCCTTTTCCCCCTTTACCCTTAACCAATGAACCCCAAAACTAATCAGGGAAGTTCCTTAACATAATAAACCGGTATACAAAATTCGCAGCAAATCGAATCATTCTGCATGAAAAACACATTTATCTGAATTAAGGGGGGTGGACTAACCCTGTTTCCCCCCTTTATCCTTAACCAATGAACCCCCAAAACTAATCAGGGAAGTTCCTTAACATAATAAACCGGTATACCAAATTCAGAGCAAATCGAATCATTCTGCATGAAAAACACATTTATCTGAATTAAGGGGGGGGGGGTGGACTAACCCCGTTTTTCCCCCTTTATCCTTAACCAATGAACTCCCAAAACTAATCAGGGAAGTTCCTTAACATAATAAACCGGTATACCGAATTCGGAGCAAATCGAATGATTCTGCATGAAAAACCCATTTATCTGAATTAAGGGGGGGGGGTGGACTAACCCCGTTTTTCCCCCTTTATCCTTAACCAATGAACTCCCAAAACTAATCAGGGAAGTTCTTTAACATAATAAACCGGTATACCGAATTCGGAGCAAATCGAATCATTCTGCATGAAAAACACATTTATCTGAATTAAGGGGGGGTGGACTAACCCTGTTTTTCCCCCCTTTATCCTGAACCAATGAACCCCCAAAACTAATCAGGGAAGTTCCTTAACATAATAAACCGGTATACCTAATTCGGAGCAAATCGAATCATTCTGCATGAAAAACACATTTATCTGAATTAAGAGGGCGGACTAACCCCGTTTTCCCTCCTTTATCCTTAACCAATGAACTCCCAAAACTAATCAGGGAAGTTCCTTAACATAATAACCCCACCAGTGGCTGAGAGGTTCTGCTCTCAAAGCTGGTAGACGGGAGGTGCTGGGTTCGATCCCAATCGCGCCCGTCGGCCTAATCGTTCGGAGTTTTCGTGGTTTTCTTCGAACCTTGGATTTCCAAGCGTTAATACGGGTTAGGTTCCCTTAGAAAGACCCCCACGAAGGGCACTCCCCCCCTGGGCCTATATCCCTCGTGCAGATAATTGGCCGTCATAAATACAACCAAATACAACCAACCTTAACATAATAAACCGGTATACCAAATTCGGAGCAAATCGAATCATTCTGCATGAAAAACCCATTTATCTGAATTAAGGGGGGGTGGACTAACCCCGTTTTTCCCCCTTTATCCTTAACCAATGAACTCCCAAAACTAATCAGGGAAGTTCCTTAACATAATAAACCGGTATACCGAATTCGGAGCAAATCGAATCATTCTGCATGAAAAACACATTTATCTGAATTAAGGGGGGTGGACTAACCCCGTTTTTCCCCCTTTATCCTTTACCAATGAACTCCCAAATCTAATCAGGGAAGTTCCTTATCATAATAAACCGGTATATCAAATTCGGTGCAAATCGAATCATTCTGCATGAAAAACCCATTTATCTGAATTAAGGGGGTGGGGTGTGGACTAACCCCGTTTTTCCCCCTTTATCCTTAACCAATGAACTCCAAAAACTAATCAGGGAAGCGCCTTATCACAGTGAACCTAGGAAAAAATTTTGAAGCAAATCGGATGTTTCTATCAAGAGTTATCGTGTTACGTACATACGTACGTACGTACATACATACATACATACATACATACATACATACAGAACGGGCGGGCACATTAGCTCTCAGGCTTTGATAGCCTGTGAGCTAAAAAGGGCTCAAACCTTTGCAGTTCATACTGAGAAGAGTCTCAATCTATATATTATCTTAAATCACAGATTCTCAACTGCTAAATATCAAGTGTAAGCCTTTTATTAATGTTTTTTAAACTAATTAAAATTAATAATGCACTTTCAATCACCACATATCACGTTTTACATAATAAAGCGCGTGTAACGAAAGCCTGTGTATAACGGAAACTTGGCTGAAATTGGTACTTCGTGGTCTCTGCGAAGTGACACACTTTCTAAGATGAAAATCTGTCTAAAACGGAATATTTTTCTGCTTCTTTTTGAATTTCCTCTTAGCAGGTTTCTTTACATTTTGCTAAACTTTGGTAATTAACCTTGATATTTTCTACAAATTTCGGAGGGGGCTGGCGCCCCATCAACCCACCCCCTGAATACACCACTAGTGGAAAATAAAAACAGAAGTTTCGTCTCTTGCTTATCTCGAAAACTCATATCCATATTCCTAGTGTAATTTATTCATTCCAACACTGCAGAAGTGTTTTTAAAACCACTAGGCATTTAGTTTCATTTATCCCTAAATAATCATTTACTGTAATTTCCAGTTTACGTTTTTTATATTAATAAAATTGTTTCGAACCTGAAATTTTACTTCTGATATAAAGCCAAATATGTATCAACGAAGATTATCTTGCATTTTATCAAGTAAAATTTTTAGTTGGAACATGTTTATTTGATCTGGAGATCACAGACGAGAAATTATGATAGTTAAAAACAAGTTTGGACATAGACATCTGTGCAGGAGGAATTTGTACTTAGTTAAGGAATATCATAACACAATAAATTACAAGCATTT
Organism: Maratus speciosus; assembly: GCA_963932465.1. Lineage (NCBI taxonomy): Eukaryota > Metazoa > Arthropoda > Arachnida > Araneae > Salticidae > Maratus > Maratus speciosus. Next base: position 457,876,880 of record OZ010796.1, on the reverse strand, counting down.
TTTATCTTTGTTTCACTTCGTTTCTCTTCTCGTTTCCTGCGTTTTGCTGCAATTTTAAAAATTCTCCAAATTTACTGTGTTTTAATGTTTTTTAGAGGATTTAGGCAAATTGAGATCCTTATGTTTTTTTGTTCTTTCAATGGTTGCACAAATACTCTCTGTTTCCATGTATCTATGTTAGAGGTCTGCACGGGCCGGAATGTCCAGGCCCGGGCCCGGCCCGGCCCGAAGGAAAGCTATTTTGGCCCGGCCCGGTGTAAAAATTGAAAGTTCGGCCCGAGCCCGGCCCGTTTACATTTTTACCGTTCTCGGCCCGGCCCGGCCCGTACAAAAATCAGTGAAAACAGGCCCGGCCCGGCCCGACTAAATGTCTACAAAAGATTCCGTTTTTTCTCGACATACAATTAAGATTCTTTTAATGAATACTACATGCATATTTATGGGAACATTTTACAGTATATTTTAAATTACTATGTGTTCGCAAAATAGAAAACACACAATAGTAAACGTTAACGATTACTTACAGTGTTTTAGTCAACGTCTCTACAGACGTTTCAAAATTTAAATAAGGGTTCATTAAAAGATTATTGTAGTTTAGAATAAAGGGTTAAAAAACATGATAACTTTCGAAGCTTATAATAAAAGGTAGATTTGTGAAAATATTTCTGTCATTTTTAAGGCTTTTCTCAAATCCAAAGGAGCTACATTTTGATACATTTATGAATTCATTTCTTTTCGGAAACGCATGAGATTGGCAGGTATTCTTATTCAGAAACCATGTAAATGCCGTTTTTTTTTTTTTTTTAGATAAAAGTAATATATCTTTCAGAAAATACTGCCAAAGTTAGCGTTTTGAATCGAATTTCCGGAAGCGATAGCACAGGAAAGGAGAAACCGTACAGTCACGTGACAAGAGTCTCTGTTATCTCTGTACGTAATTTATGAAAAATGGAAACGCTATTTGATCCCAATTGCCTTCAATACTGCCTGTCAATTTTATGCCTTTATAGTTAAAAATGAGTCAGAAAATGTGTCTGAGAGTTTCGCATTGTTGAGTAGTAAATATGAGAACCACCTTAAGGTACATTTCCAAAGATACTGTTAACAGAAGTTCATTATCGCTATTAATACTTTTACAAAACATAATGCCTGTCCTACACATCCTGAGAACGATTAAGACCAGTTCCGTACCGGCACAAGTCTGCCGAAAAAAATTAAACCCGGGATCAGGCATCATGTAACTGTACGATGTCGATCTCTACGATGGTCATGTTACATTTCTGTATTGATGTTGTCAAACTCGCATCGGCTCGTAACGCACATTTATACTTCTCGAAAAAGTCACATTCATTGGGAAATGACCTCGTATTTTATCTGCTCCTCTCAAATTCTTATATCGGGCCGATAGGCCCGATTAATTTTTTTTATCGGCCGGGCCCAGCCCTTCAGGCCCGTTCAATTTTTTTTGCCGGCCCGTCCCGGCCCGTTTATTTTGTCTGTCGGCCCGTCCCGGCCCGTTTGAAAATTCTCCTTCATTCCACCGGCCTGGCCCGGCCCGCGGGCCAGGCCGGGTACGGGCCTCGGGCCAAGCCCGGGCCCGTGCAGACCTCTAACCTATGTACTTTGCTTTCCACCAACTTCAAGTCAGTGACATCCAACTTACCAATAATATTTATTGCATAATGTAAAGCAGATAATTTATTTTTGGTTAAGATTTTGCCCACACTGTATGTGGATAAATGCACGCATGTACCTGCTTAGAGTCTGCTATATGCTCAGTTTCTCATGGACAATGTTGCCACAGGCGAGTATTTTTTAACCCTTTCCGACACGGGCAATTTTTGTTGTAAAATGATGAAATGGTTGACTGACACCGGAATTTTAAAATGACTTTTTTAGAAATTAAAAACATGTTACTTTAACTATTCATTGTAAAAGCAAAATTTTACTAAAATATTCTTGGTGCCGTTCGTAAGTTTGGAATTAAAATTAGGTATCCCGGCCCGGGCACACTGTGCCGGAAAGGGTTAAACGAATACCACGATTTGAATACTACAGGTGGCTACAAAATATTGTTACACTCCAAAAATAAGAATTAATTTTAATCGTTTGTTTAAACAATTTATCTTTCTATTTCTGCGATTGGCAATGTTCTATTAGTGCAGGTGATTTTTGTATAAAGCAAACATTTAGAGCCAAAAAGATGATGGTTAAACCGCTGTTTGATTGGGGATTTCCTGAAAGTAAAATATTTAAGCAATTAAAATGCCTCAGTTTTAATAGGACTTTAATATATATATATATATATATATATATAATAAATTTGAAATCACAAATATATGAACAAATTGGCAAAGTTCTAAAGATGATTTAGAAATGAACACACGAAACCAGTATGTAAAATAAGAAACTATATATATATATATATATATATATACAACTATAAATCGATTATTGGATACATACTAATAGCTGTAAAGAAGGTCGACCTAGATCTAGGTCTTGTCGTCCACGCTCAATTCGTGCAAAAGGATGCATTCAAAGAATTCGTGAAAAGATACGAAGAAATCCACAACGTTCTGCAAGTAAAATGTCTACAAAAGAGAACGCGACAAAGAAATATTCGAAGTTATCATATTCGAAGACCTGGGTTTTCGCTCTTATCGCAAAAGAAAGGTTGAAGGTTTGACTACCGCACAAATAATAAAAAGGTTAGAGAATTTCCTGATGAAAAGCTATTTTGCACTGAACGATGTTATAATGCAAAAAATGCCTTATATTCCGCAAACTTCGAGGATATACCTGAAAATCTTCAAAATGTTAAACGCTTCTAGAACAAGAATTCTGTTTATGTTTTGGGCTGCCAGTGTCAAAGAATCGAAAATTGTTCCTGAAACTCACCGATAAAAAGGGTTAAAAATCAATGCGGAATATCAAAAATAGAAGATATTGGCCACATATTTATGGTCACATGCTGGCGAACTATATCCCAAAAAGAATTGGCTATTTCAACAAGATTCTGAACCTTCGCACCAAGCCAAATTAACACAGGCTTGGCTGGAATTGTTTGATGTTTATCATGCAAGAAGATTAGCCACCTACTTCGCCTAATCTAAATCCTTTATACGATTGTATCAAGAGGATGTTAGAGGCTAAAATAAATGCTAAACAACACAGAAGTTTGAACTCTTTCAAAACTTCTATATTACATGAATGGAACAGATCACGCCTCTTAAAATTATGAATTCCTCTTAATCGATAAAAATGACGGTCGATTCAAAATTATTTCAAGGCAAACTTTCATTCTGATGTTCATCATACTGGTGTGTTTATGATTTTTTTTATTACTTTCTTCTTTCTAAAAAAGAAAGTATTGTAAAAGAAATTTGTTTCAACGGGTTCACAAGTTTAAGGGTCAGAGATCCCGAAAAACATGTTTATACAAAATGTCTGTCCTCCCGTGTGTCCGCTTTGTATCATCGAAAAATGTATGAGGTTATGCATAGAATTGAACGAAATTTCATATATATGTTTTTGGCTATGGCCATCAGATCTCATGTAAATTTGGAAACATCTCCCAGAAGGAGGCACTGAAATAGCAATTTTTGTGCCCTTTTCATTATTGTATCATCGAAAAGTGTATGAACTTATGCATAGAAGTGAATCAAACGTCATACATTTGTTTTCGACTATGGACTTCAGGTCCCAGTTGGAAATGGGGATTTCTCAGAAATGGCGCTGCGATAGCGATTTTTTGTACTCCTGTTCTACATCAGCTGTTCAAGCAGCGACGGACAGTTCGCATCTAGCTAAGCCGCAGATTCTCAAGCAACTGATGGACAACAGAATAACGAAAAATATTGACTTTATTAAATATTATGATCGAGATAAACTCGTTTTTACTCAGATTAGTAAAATGAAGCAGAAATTTAAGATGAAAATCAAAGTTTGTGCAGAATTGAAGTAATACCACTGAAATATTAACATGTGCGACAACTTTTTGAAATATTAATATGTATGAGAATGAAGAAAGTTTTGGGATTGGCACATCCGAATAATTTTATATCTGTAAAATAAAGTGACTGTTTTTGTAATAGTATTTAGTAGCCATCCTGTATATTCTTCCGGTTAGATTTTGCGTAGAAATCTCTGTATTTTAGGATATAGCACAAGTGTGCCTTTACAAAAATAGATTTGCTGGGACATAGCTTTTATCGTTTTTTATTAATTTCGCGCTTTGTAATTACAAACTGTATTTGAAACGCATGTGGTCTTGACTCTACCTTTCAAAACGATTTCAGTTTTGCCAAAATCTCAGATTTACTAAAAAAGGACGCAGTGCATCTATGCTTTTAGGTGCTGAAATGAAATAGCGGGAAAATTTATAAAATTTACTACTTTTTAATGAATTTTAATTATTTTCCTTAACATACTCTTGAGATAAAGAGGCACATTTTTGACTGAAAAAAGAAAAAACAAACATTTTACATACAAACCAAATTAAAAGAATTTTTATTTTGTATTTTTGCAGTTTATGTTCGGTTTTTAGTAGTAAGGCGCATACATTTTCATAAAAATACGTAACGTGTAACAAAAGGATATTTCGCGAAAATCTGGCTAAAACGGGATAATATGAAAATTATACACCAATCTACCTTGATACATAAATGGATGATGCAATTTGATTAGTTTCTCAAAATTCAAATTATATTAGTTCCGGACGGCTCTTAAAACTTACTTCTATTAATACTTTTTTTCACTAGCAACATTTCAGTATAACTTTGAAATTGTTACATTATAATAAACATTTATTTACTAGAATTAAATTGTCATACAATAGTTTAATATTACTAAGCCAGGTATATTTATTTTATTATGTAATAATAATAACTAGTAAAAAATATTTTACAATTAAGTAAATTATACATTTACTTATATAATATAAAATTTGGTTAACTTTGAGGATTTTAAAATGGAAGACAAGCGAAGCAGCCTGGTAGTGGCATTCACATTAAAATTCAATGACGGGAATTTTCAGTCTGACTTGTACACTTTTCTATATATTCAAAATGAGGAAAAAATTCAAAGATTTGGGAGGAATAATTACCCTATTACTGTACCTTCCCCTTAAGTGTTAAATCTACCATTGTAGAGGCCTTCTCAAGATAGTTTTGAGCTAGCTGCATTCTTTCGAATCATATCCAGAAAATTCTGGAAATGCATGCATCTAAGGTTAACGCATGAATTTTCGTTGATTATAATTCAGATTATAGAACATGATAATTCTATACACTCACCGTTGCGATTAATAATTGAGAAAACTGCCAGTTTCGCTTTAAGTGATAGCTTTAAAAAGGAAAAATCAGTTCGACTTCAACTATCAGAAAAAAGCTTTTTACTTGTGAGCCCCGCCAGAGACAAAATATATTTTCCCGGCAAATATTCGGTAGATAATATAAAGGGGATACTATAAGGCACTTCGAACCAGGTCTAGGTTACTGATAGAAAGCGAAAAATTGCAAAGCTGAAAAGCAAAAAGCTGAACAAATTATTATCCAGATTGTAAGTATACAGGTAATAATTCAGAGTGCAGCTTTGTAACCAGATTAAACATACTGTTTAAAAATGATAATTTCTTGCAGCTCGGAAACTTCGACGTTTCAGCTGATCAATAATCACATGACTGCATTTGTTGAAACAATATCGCACAAATATTTGTTAGAAATACGGTAAAAACCTCCATAAAGGACACATCTATTTAGCGAACACTTTCTCAATCCCCCACACAAATACATTTGCATATTTTTACCGCTGAATAGCGGACACTTCGAAATAATGGACATATTTGAAGGCCGTCTAATGATTCCGTTATTTAGAGTTTTTACTTATATCTACCAAACATGCTATTTAGCAATAGCCGCTACGTAGAAATGCTACTATAATTTATTACATACGGTGGTAAAATTAGGAATTTATTCTGTTACATTCGAAAATAACTTTGTACGAGACTTGAATATCTATCAAAATATACTGTATTTATGAAAAATAGGAATAAAACAATATAGATATGCACATGCAATGTGGTTAAAAAGTACCAAATCTATTATAAGAACAATGTTAAAAACATAACTTTTGAAACATAGATAAAGAAAATGTTAAAAATAGTTAAAATTTGTACTATTTGATTTTCTGATGAGTTCATCCACAAACAATTTTCATTACATAAAAACTGTATGCTTGGTACTTTTTAACTATAATGATTAGTATTTTTTTAGTACACCAAAGCATAAAAACGTTATTAATAAAACTAAGCACTAAGTGTTAAGTAACTTACATCATCCTCTAAAGTTTGATCATGCTCAGAACTATCATGCTTGTTATCATCAAACACTTGCTCAGTTACAGGGGAAACACAAGTCTCTTCACTCCGAGTTTGCTCTAATTCTGTTATAAGATCATCCCCAGTTATTTCAGATTTAGAACTAGGTACAGGAGAATGCTCTGAGTTAGGATAATAATCAGCAATAATTTCATCAGCTCTATCAACAGCATTATTAGACCTATCTACCGAGTCTTCAGATTTATCAATGGCTTCCTCAGTTTGATCTACTATGCCATCAAATCTATCAGACGTATCATCAAGTTTATCTGATATATCATCAAGCCTATCAACTGGTTCATCCAGCCTATCAATAGGTTCGTCAAGTCTATCAGCTGGTTCATCCAGCATGTCAGTCGGTTCATCGAGCCTGTCAGCTGGTTCATCAAGCCTATAAATTGGTTCGTCAAATACGTCAATTGTTTCCTCAATTCTATCTACATTATAGTCAAGTCTATCGACAGGCTCGTCTAGTATGTCGACAGATACAGGAAGTTCATTCATTTGACCATCGTCAATTGATTCTGACAAATCTAAAATTTGGTCATTCCTATCACTGTTACCAATGTCTATTAAATCATCCTGAGATGTTTCATTTAAAACCGTTTTATTCTCTGACTCTTCATAGTCCGCAAAACCGTTTGGGAATTGCTGTTGTGGTTGATCACATAAAGCATCAACCAATGGGTCTGAAGTTTGACCTAACATAACATTTGGATAATAATCCGTTGGACTTTCCTCTTTAACTGGCCAAAAAGGATCAAAGAAGTCCACAACATCAGCATTTTGAGATGGACTAAGCATTTCACCGATTTCTCGATTGCTATCCGTAGGAGAGGTTAGAGGGGAGTCTTCTTTGCATTGAAAGCTCATGGGATCAAAATCCAGTGTTATTGGGATTTCAAGCAGGGCACTGCCAGTGGGGGATTGGGGGGAATTAGTACTTACAGATGTTCCTTCATTCACATTCACTAGAGAATTTGGATTAGCCATGGCCACCTAAAAAATAAGGCAATTAAAAAATTAAAATAGTTTACAGTAACATCCACTAAAAATTTATATTACATTTAAAGATACCTTGTAAGAAATTCAAATCATCATAAATGAATTACATGCACATATTAATATTTTTTTCTGCCAATCCGTCGGACAAACATCTTCAACAGTTTGAAGGCACACAAATGAGAAAATATTCATTCTCTCTCTACATTCTTCTGTCCTCTGATATTTTTTTAATTCTTTTTTCAAAAGCTACCCCACTTTAGTTTGCAACATCGTTCATTTCTCTTCATAAATGCAGATTTAAATCAAAAATACTAAGGTGTCGCGGTTCAAGGTATTTAAAGAAACTGAAAAATCTAAGGGGGGAAAATCCCAGGAAAAGAGCAAGCTTAACACATCAGCACGATTAGAAGAAAGATACAACCTTAATGATTTTTACAAAATCAAGAAGGTAAGAAAAGAGATAAAGCAGAAGGCATTAACATTGTGTTATTCTAAAACAGAAGTATTTTACCTTTGAAAGTTATAAATATATACGTTAATACTATACTAATAAGCTGGGGAATTATTACGACAATGTTTAACTCTACACTGCGCAGCGATACATATATGAATAAATAAAATTTGATTTTTAATAAATAAATCTAGTTCCATGCAACCACTATACTCAAATAAAAATATTCGCCTTATTTAATCGCAGAAGTCTGCAATTAAATGAGATAAAGAATTCCTCTTCAAAAGTTTTGGTAGCTAACCTAAAATATGAGTATTAAAAAACATACTGTTATTCCAAAAGAAAAAATCGTGCTGTATAGTGTTAAAAGCAATTCATAACAGTAAAAATAAGTTACTAACAGAATGATTAGAAAAAACTGAATAATTTTTTAAATAATGATTTCAAATGAATCAATCACATACCCTTAAATTAAAATCAAGAAAGAAAACACACATAACTTTCACATAGGCAGAACACACTTTCTAATACTACAAACATTAAGTTAAATTATCTATATTTTTTCCTCATTGCCACATGCTTTAATCGAAAACAGTCATATAAGCGATAATGCATTGTAATTATTCAATGTAAGCTCTAGCATTGATATCTAGTTGGGAGAGGTTATCAACCATAAAGAATGATTTAAAAGAATGATTATCCCTGTTTAATGTTACACTAAATTTTCCCAGAGTAAGAAAGAAAATATTATGAAAATGTAATTAAAAATATACTCATAAAGCGTTCGTTCCTTTGAATACATTTGAGTTTCACGCAATCGGTGATGAATTCAGGGGGTGGCCAGGAAGTTTCCCCCGGAGTATAGAAGTGAATTCCCAGAAGATTTGGGATTTCATGAACAGTAATTGTCTAAAAGTGACATCTCCCCAGAAGTCTATAATGTCCACGTTCTGGATTACTATAAATCCCTTTCCAAAGAAAACTATCCGATTTCAACATTTAATTGCAAATGAAAGGAAAACTACAGACAATAGGTGTAGCTTCTGGTACGAGAGTGGAGACAAAATTCCACCACATTTTTTTGAGTAGTAATATTCACCAGCACTGTAAAAAACGGACTAAAAAACGGAGATTCTACTGGCAATCTAGACGCCAGTACTATTTCCGTATTTTTAAGGAAAATTTCCCCCATAAATTACAGAAAATTTTCCGTTTTTCTGATTAAAAATGTAAAATTTTCTATAATTTATGGGGGAAAATTTCCGTAAAAATCGGAAATAGTACTGGCGTCTAGATTGCCAGTAGAATCTGCGTTTTTTAGTCCGTTTTTTTTTACAGTGAGGAGGTTTCTAATATTAACCAAGTTTAAGATCTTCGTATTACAAAAATAAGGACATAAGTAAAAGTTAATTTATTAAAAATTGCTGAAAACTACGTGTCTTATTTGGAGAATAAAATTAAATCGTTAAGCATGTTTCAGCATTTATTTTCATGATTGTTCTTTCCGAATTGATAAATAGAGAAACATGCTACAGAAGAAATCTCCTTTTCCATTTATTAATCCTAAGTTTGAGAAAACTTCTCATTTACGTTCATGTGTTAAAAAAAGGTAAAACCTTCATTATTTTAAAAACGATAACAACGATTTAAAAAAAAAAATAAAAGTTGCAAAAAGGATAATACCTTTGAGATGTCAACACTGTTCTCGTTGCATCCGTGCTCTCTATAAATTAATTTATCTCAGCCAAGACCAGCAAATATTTGGGGAATAGTTTTAGAACAAAATTTTCTGGAGTCCCTTTAAATAACATGACAATGTTTCTACAAGTTTAAAAAAGGACCCTGACTGACATGCAATTAAAAAAGTAACAGAAAGTGGACAATGACTTAATCTTGCGAAGACTGTTTTCGATTAGAAAACTACTACTGTCCAGAGTTGGGCGAATTCGTAATTGCAATTATCTTCAATGTAATTACAATATACTTGCGTGTAATTATAGTTAAAATTACATGGCGTAAAAAATTCTTGCAGCACTGTAGTCGAAACTGCCCCCATTCCATTATGAGTGCGAAATTTCTGCGTTTGAATGTGTCTAACTATAATCAATTGCATGCAATTAACTTGTGATTTTAATGCGGATAATTGAAATTACAAATTTGCCCAGCTCTGCTACCATCTATCTCAATGCCATAATGTAAATTTCGTTCCAATCAAATCTCTCTTGAGAAAGATAAAAGTGTGGCATGAAAGGCTAACAAACCTTTCAATTATGCTAGAAAATCTAAAAAATCAGAAAAAAATAGTGTTAATAAATGAGAAACTATTACGAATGGTGTCAACATATTAAATACTCTAAATTGTAATAATAACTTAAAATCATAAACCATCTGTTGATAAAATCAGATACCCTGAAACATCTTTGTCTTTTGTTTAACAATAAATTATGTTATCACCTTTTGAAATAGTAGCTGAAAAATAATAAGTCACGAATATTTTCCAGCTAATAACTATTTAGAGAGTATTAGTAACGCGAGAGAAAATATTTGTTTAAATAAGCAGGAGGGAGATTTGTTATAATTTTCAAAACTCGAGAGGCTAGAAATCTCTGACGGAGGCCAGCCATCAAGGTTGTTTGATTTAAATCAGCTTTATTTAAATCGTGATTAAAATCAAATGACTTTAAAAAAAAAAAAAATCTTTGATTTAAATCAGTTTTTTTTAACATTGATATTTACAGGCTAAATAAGAATCAAATTCAACATTTATGTTATAAGAAAAGTCATCATTCATTTCAGATTAAAAATCACCTTTTAATAACACTAAATGAAACTTTTATAAGTTCAAAATACTATTATTTTATAAAAGTAAATGCAATTGTATTAACAATATTATCAATCCATAGTGCATTCCCAAAATATACTGATAAATGCTCTCTCATTTTTAAATTGTTTTCATTTTTAAATGATCACTTCACTTTTGCAAGGTAAATGCTTAAGCTATAGTTAAATCTATTTAAAATAATATATTTAATATAATAGTACTTTCAGTGCCGAGTTACTTTCTCTGAAGCAGATTACATACAATTCACGAATTTGTTTTATGCTTAGTTGCTTAGACCTGCAAATTACTGTATCCCATATGTTGGTGATTTATATATTGATCAAGTAATATGATCAATACTTGGACTATAACATAATAAATATTTCGACTATTTTTCTAACGCAGAATTATAGAATTCCAATTTCATCTTTCTTCTATAACTGAAAATACTTTAATAGCTGTGACTAATCCCTTTTTCCTTTCTTTTCCTAGAATTGATTGCGTACTGCAATTGGAAATATAACGAATATTACTGTACCTTATTCATGGGTCTGTGCAGAATTTATTTGTCCTGTTTTTGTGAATTTGAATATATCATTATATATAGGTTCTTGTTTATGTTTTTAACAAGATCGTTTATTTATTTAAAAAAAAAAAAAAAGTATATAATAGGTACTTCAACTGCTGTACTTCAAAAGTTGACTTCAACTGTTTTGTGACAGGTTAAATTTTATTTTAAAATAATTTGCGAAAGTTTAAATTTGGCGACAGAAAAGTTTAGGGAAAGGTCTATTTTGAAGACAAAAATTTTGTGAAGGGATTTTAAGATGAAAATTTACGTGAAGGGTCTTGTCTAAATATTTAAAAAAAATTGTGAAAGGCCCTTTAAAGGACCCAAATTTTTCGTAAACAAATCCCTGTTATTTCTAAGGGGCAAGATAACACTGACAATTGGTAATTTTAGGCTTCCAGTTATGTGATTATTTTCATCTGGTAACTGTTTTGTCAATCATTAGATTAGTATAGTATAGTGCGAATCACAAGTTGAAACAATAATGTCATTTACTAATACTAGGTACAGTTACAGAGAGCTTTTGTATTTCTCGATACATTAAAAAAAAATGGTTCACAGAAAGAAAGATCCAATGTGGCTTTATTTTACAGAAAAAAAAATACTATTTTGGAAAAGGCGTAATAGCAATATGCAAATAGTGTAGTGATAAAATGATCGGGATTATGGAAAGAATGTAAACACACAAAGAAACTTGCAGTGTGTGTAATAAAGATAACATTAGCGAATCTGAATCAGTAATGGAATACACATATACATTTAAAATTCTTTGTTGCATTTATTATGTGTTTATATATTATATATATTATTGGAGTAATACATTAATTAATGAAAAATAACTTTAAATTGACTAAAAATTTATACACAGAATTTGCAGAACATGTATAGATATATGTGTAAAAATTTAAATTTAATAGTAGAATAATAAAAGTTTAAGTTTTAAGTGAATCTTTTAAATTTGTTTGCAAAAATTTTTAATTTTTATTTAAAATTATCTTGAATTCTTATCTAGGAAATATAATGAAATTAATAGAAATGTGTAAATCTATAAAGAAAAAATCAATAAATACATACACGTACATAAATAAGTACACACATAATAATAAAAAAAATTTGATTTAAATAAAAAATTCAGATTTAAATCAAATAAATCTGATTTTTTTTTATCGCGATTTTTAACAACCCTGCCAGCCACTGATTTGTGAGAAGATTTTCATATCTTTTATAATAAATTTTTATTTCATTTGGCATGTTAGTGTGTTTTAGGTTTTCATACCGCACGTTTTCAATCTACGTTGCCATAAATGTATGTAACACCAAATAAATCTCATTATCAATAACTGATACGCGGAGATGATATTTCTCGACTGATAAGGAATGGCAATTTGGTTATCTTACTTCTTTCTGATGAACCGAGTTCTCTCTAAAATTTTCAAACAAACTCTTCTGTGTCATACTCCAAACTTTATATATTTTCCATAAAAAAAATTATTCAAATTCAGATAAATTGACCAAATTTATAAAATACAGTATTTCAAAAGCAACTTTCTGGGAAAATTTTGAACTTTGGAATTTAGGTTACTCTTGAACCATTAGTGATACGACTGTGGATTTAGAGAATGGACATAACAAAGCAGCCAAATTGCATATCGGTGTTTCAAGACTATTTCTACGCAAAATTAAATGCCATGTTGGACTGTATAGAACGGCGGAAGCTGGTACTTAATCTCAATCAAAATGTAGTGAGAAGTTTTAGCTTAAAGATGAAATATATCAAAGACTGCATGCATACATAAGAACAAACTGCTATAAATACTGTCACGTACAGCTGACAAGAAGTATTCATTAATGTAATTAAAAAATGCTAAAACTTGTGAAATAAAATAAAGAACATTAATAGGGAAAAGGAGATGAAAATTTTAATATCTAGACTATTTTTAGTATCGATGAAGGGGAAAAAAAGCCTCTCTTACCCTTTAATCATATGCCCAAGATCCCTTTTAGAATCATATACTCTGAAAACCGTCAAACAACGCTTCAAATCATTTCTGTAGGATAATTCTTCTGATTGTCGCACTGTCCACAAAAAGATCTTTATCACCGAGTTTTCGGCTCACTAACCGCTGGAAACTCTTGCGCTTCCTCCGTACATTACTCCTTCCTTTCATCACTTCTTCCTCTTGTTGCCTAGAAACTCCATTTAGGATTTCAATGTCAAGTAACGCCATCTAGTGGTCGAAATACTTATCCCTTCCTTGAATGAATTCCAACACGCAATCCACGGATTTTTTTTCTTTTCACCGAATAGAGAAAACAAAAAGTGATTCTGCGCGTACTTTTTCAGATGTAAGGCCGAATTAAAAACATTTCTGTGCGATGTTAAATTTAATAGAAGAAAATGACGTTGTTGAAGATATATATATTTGAAGGGTTTGGGATGTAAAACAAGGTAAAGGCAACTAAAAAAATGAAAGTTTCGAGATATTTAAGAATCAAGTTTTCTACTACAAGCAAAAACGCTATTGTCATTACTTCCTCAAATAGCTGAATTTTTAAGAATGGACCTTCAGCTAACTTATATGTAACATTTTTTTCCGATAGATTTTATTATATCGGACTTCTGGGCAAAAAGTCCCTGTTGTTAAAATTCATATCTAAAATTTACTATTATGGCATATATATATCGTGTAAAAAAGAAACCTCGTACTATTAAAAGTTTGAAAGGATGCAGTTTAACAATTTTACGTAAAAATAAAAAATGTCCGTTACCATGTTTTACGCTCGAGCTCTGCATTTATCAATAATTTCCAAATCATATAGCATTAAGTTGCTTAACCGCTTCCCTTACCAATTTTTTTGAAAAAAAAAAAAAAAAAAAGAAAAAACACAAAATATTATCACATTTTTTGCTATTACATCATTGCATTTCATATCACAAAACTTGAAAAACTGCCAATCAAATAGTATATATAATTATATATATTATATTATATAAGAATATTTTCTTTCTTTTTAAGCTTCAGACCGAGTAAAAACGTGATAAAACAAATCGTGGTGACAAATTATGCCACGCCCGAGTATTCTTGGGATAATTATTAATTGTAACATATACGAATAATCGGGGAAGCAGTTAATGCTACAGTCAGGGCCAGACTTAGACTATGTAGGTCCCCGGGGAAACAGCATTTTGCCCCCCCCCCCCCCCCTTATATCCATATAAATTGTTCATGAATTATGCTAGTGACTAGTACTAAACTTCATGCCTTTTGTATATATACGTAAATTTTATATTCACATCTGTATGGAGGGTATCACAACAAAGATAGTCAGTAGAAAAAATTACTAGTAGGAAAAAATAAGTAGGATTTTTTTTTTTTTTTTGAGGGTGCGGGGGGGAAATGGGGAAGCGCAGAGAGAAGCGGCGGATCAAGCTCCATTCCCAAATCTTTGAACATGTTTTTGGTCAAAAAGTGTTTGGGTCACTTTTGGCCAATTTTAACCATTTGGCACCCTCTTAACGAAAATCCTGATTACTCGCAAATGACCCGCTTGCCCTGCATTAGGTAGGCCCCAGGCCATAATCAGGCCCTGACTAGTATAATTTGTAATAAACTGTTCTTAAAAGTTAAAGGCATTATCATCTTTTATTAAATTTTAGGTCTAATTTTGAGATTATTATTATTATGAGCTTGAAGGCCGCTAATATTGACAAAAATCTAATGCTTAAAATTAAGTTTTATAAAGCCGATATTATTTAAATATTCAAATATATATAAAAAGAATTCAATAATAAAATAACCAAAAGCATGTGCCGCTTAATGAAATTACGTTTGTGACACAGATTTTGATTCATTTATGCGGCTGATTTCAATACGCGAAAAAATAATGATTCCATTAACTAGTGATTTGTATAGTACAAAATAAATGCTCGTCGAACAAATTCCATATTTATTTAATTCAGTTTCTATTTAATATTTAATCATGAAAACTAACATATATAATACAGACTTATTTTCTATTCAAAGTACGTTCTATCGAACTCTTTCGGATCTGAATTATGGCTACTTAACTGTATGCAGAAAAATCATTTAGGAGGATTTTGACCCTAATTACAGATTGTTCAAATCAAACGCAATTTTCAAAATTTATACAGAAAATATGGATAATTAGAAACATCAATATTTATATAAAAATGTAGTTGATATTTTGTTGTTATAATCTAAATCTATATTATGCGCAATTAGCGTGTTGCGATTATTTTCTCTGGGGGTTACTTTTAGTACAAAGTTTACACCAAAAACTTCCAAAGACTGGCAGATTTGCGAACAGCCATCGGACGTGAAAGTCTAAATATATCCATCTACATACACTATAGCGTCCTGTAATGGACATTTTTCATTTAGACTTCGCCTGGTTGTCTGAGAATACTTTCACACGGAGTACACTGTTTCATAAGATCCACCCTTTTTTGAATGGTTATGATATCTCAGATTCCCCTGAATCTATGGGTGTGTAATACGTTCTTTTTTTTTTTTTTAAATATTTCATCAGAAAATTAATATTTTTAACTGCTTTTTTCTGTGTTTTCTTAAGGCAGTTCTCAAATACAAAAGGGCAACTTTCTGACATAAGTTTTAATTTATTTTTGTTCGAAAATGCATGAAACTATCTGGTGTTGTTGTTCAGAAACTATGTCATCGAGCTGTTTTTTCCATTTTTTTGCAAACACAATAGATCTTTCTGAAAATATTGTCAAAGTGGACGTTTTGAACCGAATTTCCGCGCGAAAGTAGAATAATCACTCAAGAGCGGGCGAAAAACGTGTTTGTCACGTGATCGAAATCGCTTATAACTCAATGGGTAATTGATTGATCAAAAAATGAAAAAAACAGTTCAATTCCAAATCGCTTCCATGGCCAGGCTTTCCAATTTTATATCTTTCCTTAAAAAAAGGAATTTGTAAATGTGTCAAAACGTTTTGCGCTTGTTGAGCAGAGGAGTTGAGAACAGCCTTAACCCTTTATCTACTGAATTATGAATTCATGAAAATTTTAACTTCTAAAGCGTTTTTCGTGAATTGTTTAAACTACATTAGAAGATTTACATAATCATTTAATAAATTTTAGAAGGATCGAAGTATTTAGATGGATTAATTATGTTTGAATTTATAGGGATTTTGTGCAATATTTATAATCCAACTCAAATCTTTATTTTAAATATTTTTCTTAGTATTTTGTAGAATTAGGAAATGTACAAATTTAATGTTCTTACAATAGAAATATTTCTGAATTGAAAAATACCCCCCCCCCCCCCCTCCCTCAGCGCTAAGAAAGCTGAAGAGATGCAAAGGCAAAAGAAATCATCCTTTTAAAAATATTTCTGTTTTGTGTAGCCCATAATGCTTTTGGAACAAGATAAAGTAATGTAGCTATAACTCATTCTAAATTGTATTACAACTAATCGATGTATTAAATGAATTTTATAACAAGTTATTTTAATGGTGCTTATAAGTACAGTCAGTAGATAAAAGGTTAAAAGATGCCTTTCTTTATTTTAGTTGTCAAAATATTTCTAAAATGTATGTTTAGCTTAATGTTTTGTGAGTTAAAAGCTGACGAGCTGCATGTAAGATTTCAACACTTCAAATAAAATTAATTATATATTTTAGAAATATTTTGACAACTAAAAAAAAGGAGATACATTCTTTAACAACAGAAAACTGAAAAAAAAAAAAGTTTAAAATATTAATTTCCCGATGAGATATTTTTAATATGTACGATTGCATTCTACGCCCATAAGTTTAACATTAGCGAGGGCAATATGAAATTATTTGACGCTTAATGTACTGTTTATACACACAGAAATAATAATTTATTAGTTAGAAATCGATATCAAAAGTGAAAGCACAATTTTGGTGCCAAAGGATGTAGGACACACCATAGCGATTAAATAAAAAGAGCCCAAACATTTAAATTAAATATTCTTATATTTAACCAACATTTAACTATCATAAAACAGCAGCATCGATTTTCAAAAAGATTTTAATACTTTAAAAAAGGTCACTTTTCTGTTGCGCGCAACGCATGAAAATTCTCTTTTTCAGATACGAAAATGTTTTAGAAATCGTGCTGCTATATGACAAATATTGGTTAAATATAAAATTATTTAATTTGAAAGTCTGAACTTTGAATCCTTTAAGTACAAAGCTAATTTAGGTGTAAAAGCAGGAGACACACATCCATTGATCGGGTCCTCTGATTTTAAGAGCTATTGTGAGGCATTTCTGTATTTTATGAAACCTCCGTATCTTTAAAAAAGTCCTTCCGGCCAGTGCCGGGAGGAAGAGGTAGCTTTCATAATCCTTATTTAAAAAAAGCCAACTTATATCATGCAAACACACGAAGCTCAATTTAGTGGAAACCGAATATAGGAGATTCAATACTAATTTTTATCAATATAATGAATGAGAATTTCGCGAAATTAGTCAGCTTTATCCAAGCTGTTTTTCTTTGAAGTAACTTATATTTGGCTGCCAAATTCGGCAATTTCTTAAAGTTTCTGTCATTTTAAGACAACATGGTGGATGAGGCTAAGCAGTGAACTTGGTCGAGACCTTAGTAATTGCTGTGCACATGCTCACTCACATCAGAATCGGTTAATATATAGGAGTGCTGTCGCATGCAAAAAATCAGATTTTTCAAAATGTCACCCACAATAGAAATTGAAACTGCTATATCTGAGCCATTTTTTAAGGTAAAGACAAACAAAAAATGCTCCTGAATCCTTATATCAAGATCAAATACTTAAGAAAGAAACCTTTTTCAATTTCTAATTTTTTTGCACCTCACTTTAAATATATATATATTTTTTAATTTAATGGCCGCCATTTTGAAACAAGATGGCTGATGAATCTGGCCAGCGAACTTGGTCGAGGTGTTGATGTATGCTACCCACATGCCTTCTTACATCGAAATAGGCGAATACGTGTGTTATCGCGTGACAAATACAAGATCGTTTCAAAATGTTAGCCATGCTAGAAATTCAAAGTGCTATAAATCAAACATTTTTTAAGATATCAACAAAAGAACAAATTTTCAGAAACAAAAACTGCTCCAGAATCTTTGTATCAAGGCCAAACACATAAAAAAAATCTTTTTCATTTTCCAATTTTTTAATACCTCATTTTGAATTTTAAATTTAATTTTTTTTAAATGGCAACACTTTTGAAACAAGGTGGCGAATGAAGCTGGCCAACGAACTCGTTCGAGACATTGGGTATGTACTATGTACAGACCAAGTTACATCCAAATAGGTTCATAAATACGCCTGTTACCGCGTGACAAAAATCAGGTCGTTTTAAAATGTCAGCCACAAGAGAAATTCAAAATGCTATTACTCAGCCATTTTTTTTTAGATATAGACGAAAGAAAAACTGTTCCGGAATCTTTGTATTAAGGTCAAACACATACAAAAAAAAATCTTTTTCATTTTCCAATTTTTTGGTATCTCATTTAAATTTTTTTATTTCCTAATTTTTTTAAATGGCCGCCATTTTGAAACAAGATGGTGGATGAAGCTGACCAACGAACTTGGTCGAGATATTTGTATGTACTATGTACACACCAAGGTACATCCAAGTCGGTTCATAAATACGCCTTTTATTACGTGAGAAAAATCAGGACGTTTCAAAATATCAGCCACGCTAGAAATTCAAAATGCTATAACTCAGCCATTTCTTAAGATATAGACGAAACAAAAACTGCTCCCGAATCTTTTTATCAAGGTCAAACACATAAGAAGAAAATATTTTTTCAATTTTCAATTTTTGGTACCACATTTCAAATTTAAATTTTTCTTAAAAATTTAAATGGCCGCCATTTTTAAACAAGATGGCGGGTGAAGCTGGCCAACGAACCCGGACGAGACATTGGTATGTACTATGTATAAACGAAGTTACATCCAAATCGGTTCATAAATACGCCTTTTATCGCGTGACAAAATTCAGGACGTTTCAAAATGTCAGCCACGCTAGAAATTCAAAATGCTATAACTCAGCCATTTTTTAAGATATATACGAAACAAAAACTGCTCCGGAATCTTTGTATAAAGGTCAAATACATAAAGAAAAAATATTTTTCCATTTTCAATTTTTTGGTACCACATTTCAAATTTTTAATTTTTAAAAATTTTTTAAATGGCCGCCATTTTGAAACAAAATGGCGGATGATGCTGGCCAACGAACTCGGTCGAGAAATTGGTATTTACTATGTACACACCGAATTACATCCAAATCGGTTCATAAATACGCCTTTTATCGCGTGACAAAATTCAGGACGTTTCAAAATGTCAGCCACGCTAGAAATTCAAAATGCTATAACTCAGCCATTTTTTAAGATATAGACGAAACAAAAACTGCTCCGGAATCTTTGTATAAAGGTCAAATACATAAGAAAAAAATATTTTTCCATTTTTAATTTTTTGGTACCACATTTCAAGTTTTAATTTTCTTTTAAAATTTTAAATGGCCGCCATTTTGAAACAAAACGGCGGATGAAGCTGGCCAACGAACTCGGTCGAGACATTGGTATGTACTATGTACACACCGAATTTCATCGAAATCGGTTCATAATTACGGGAGTTACAGTGTGACATAGGTCAGATATATATATATATATATATATAGATATATATATATATATATATATATATATATATATATATATCAATTTTGAACGGAGGGTGGTTTCGGGGTCTGGGGGTCATGATCGATGAAAATATACCAAAATTTTTTGAAATCGCTTTCCTCCGAACGGCTGCAATAGGTAGCTTTTTTGTAAAGAAAGCTACCTAATAATTATGCACATGTACGTTTTTACATTTGTTACAGCATGAGAAATACAAAGCTTATTTTCAGATTTACTATTGCACGCTACATCTTCAAATATTCACCGCATCTTTCGCATGTGCTACTTTATATATACACAGAAAGCCATTTCAGCATCTCTTAATTAGTTTTATTGCGACCGAAATAGATTCATTCATTAAATGTTGCGTGATTCAGTAAGTTTTATTGAACTTTTGAAGTATTTTAAAAGGATTAACGGATTTATTTAACTCCAGCTTTCGAAAGGCATCATTCTACTAGGGGATTAACTAGAGAACATTTCTAAAGACAGTAATCCAAGTAATAATGAAGCCTTTCATTTACGGAAATTGACGTCATGAAAACTATCAAAGACCGAATTGCCATTCATGCTATTAATTTACGAGAACTGGACCAAGATGACGTTAATGTTATTATCTGATGTTTTCGTATGAATGAAGACGAGGAATACAGATTACGTGCAGTAACAAGGTAAGATTAAAAATGCCTTGTAATAAAAACAAGATGGCATATCATAATAACATTCGGAATACATAAGATTGTTTTTTACTGGAGTAAAACACGTGACAATGTTTCTCAAAGTGAGTACGCGTACCCCTTGGGGGTATATAAAGATGTTCTAGGGGGTACGAGTTGGTTTTGTCTACAACCAACATCCAGAGCAGAAAAGAGATTTCAAGCATTGATAGTTTTAAAAACAAAGTATAAAAATGCATTAGATGTTGAATATAACTTCTGACTCTATTTTAACAAATTAACAACACCAAGCATTTAAAAAATATGCACACATTAAAAAACTTGCTACTCAAAAAGCTTATCTTAAATGTAACAAAAAAATTATGTTTACATGCTTGCATTTTTGGTTTTCTTTGATTCATGGTTTTTATACAAGTGAAAAAAAAAATTGGTGTACGTATAGACAATGCAATTCTTCTAGTTGTACGCGAGGTATATGTTTGAGAACTGCTGTAGGAGGTCAAGCAACTTTTTGAGAAAAACATCCACAGCGGAGTCCAAATAAACTTCTAGCACCTAAAAAAAATATTTGCTTAATGATTAACTTTTAAACGAAACCGTGGAGTCTAATTAGACCCCAAGAATACCACAATAAGAAATATTCGAAATTATTGGTAGCCCTCACCTTAAACCACTTAAAAAAAGAATAGGACCACGATGGGTGAAAAACAAAGTCATTCGTCTGGCCAGTAACTTTCTGTTCTCTCAGATAAGATGAATTAAAGATTAAATAATCAGAATATAATCATTTTGCAAAGATATTTTCTTCAATCTCTCATTTTCAATTTTTTTTTTAAATTATTTATTAGCGTGCGTTTAAGTTTTTGGATAGCGGATTTAACCAACAACAGAGTCATATTCATAAAAAAAAGAGAAAATCTTCCTAGCAATATTGAGGAAAGATATACAGGGTGTTCGGGATATAAGTATCCAAAAGTTATGGCTTATTATTACGGGCCTACCCATTTGAATATAATAGACTTCACCTCCGTGGATTGGAAACCCCTCCGAGATTTTAAAACACTGAACAAAACAAAAAACAAACTGTGGATGAGTGGAAAAAGCGTATCATAGAAGCAATTTGTCTAATAACCCCTGATATGCTACGAAACGTTTGGGGAGAACTGGATTACCGTTTAGACATTTGCCGTGCTACCGAAAGGTGCACACATCGAAGTCTATTGATATTAAAACTTTGTGGGATGCTATTTTTATTTAAACATATATATTTTTTAAATTCTAATGGGTAGTTCCGTAAAAATAAGCCATAACTTTTGGATACTTTTAGCCCGGACACCCTGTATAAAACAACAAGATATAGCGAGTGGATCAGTCGTAATGTCTGCGAACTGGTAGATTCACATGCTCTCTAGTCCTTAGAACCAATGACATATTTTTCATCTGTAATGCAGCTTATAATGTTTAAGAGCTCGCTTGCTACGAGTACATAAAATTTCTAAAGCCAAATTTTGCTGGTTTGACTTTTAGCGATGCAAACAAGATATTCGAAGATTCATTTGATCCATATGGGACATTCTCACAATCTTTTGACTTTCGGGAATAAAAATCTAGTGAAATTAAACTTGCTACAATAAAATTTTAATCTGATAGACAATCTGCCTGATCTGCCTTAATGATTAAAAATAAAGAAATAATGGTCAGCAGCGATTTTTTTTTTTTTTTTTAACTAAGGTTTAAGTTAAACTTGCGATTTTAATTTTCCTTACCATTTTACCACTATAACTTTCTATTTTCTTCAAAAGTTTTACTTATAATGAATTTGCATAGTACCCACAGGACATTCAAATAAGGAATAATGAAAATGTAGCATTTTTAGTACAAAATTTTGGTATAACATTGTCTTAAAGGGGTGTTAAAGAAGGGACGGTAAAGTAAAAAAAAGGGGAAGGTAATAGGAAAAATGGGACGGTAATGGAAAAAAAGGGATGGTAAGGATGGGACGATAAGGAAAATTACCCCTATTTTTAGGCAAATCATGTTAAGACTAAGTGATAGCCACAATGTTCATTAATTTTTAGAAACAGTTATTTACATTGGATTAAAAAAAAAAAAAAATTACCTCGAAAAGTGCAGGAATAAACGTTGGGGGCGGTAAAACTACCAATAAAACCACGATGCTTGAAATTGATATTCAAATGTTGATTTAAATTCTGCAGTAAATTTCCTGTCAAAGAATTGTAGACATTCTTTCTCTAGCATACTTCTGCATGAGAAAAAACTCGAAAAAAATTCTGTGGCTACATCTGAAGTGATTTTCTGTATAAGTTTAGCAAGAGCGATGGTAAGGAATCTAAAACCCAGGGACAGAGTTCAAAAAATAATATCAACCGTAAAAATGTGTGCAGGTTAATTTTTTGCTGCATATTTATATAAAGCAAAAAATTACATCGAATTACTTTTATTGAAACAATTTTATAGAGACAGCTCCAAACTTAAAAATCAGCACCAGGGACACGGGACGGTATAGGAGTTTTCCTGGTATTTAGACCCCCAAGATCGTCCAAAACTTTTTTATCTTGTTAATATTGTTATGCAATCATGGAATGAGATGTTTCCCAGTATATAAAATAAAAAACCCCACAAGAATATGTACTAAAATAAAAATTATTATTCAGGGACTTAAAAGTCAAAAGATTGTGAGAATGCCCCATATATTTAATAGAGGCTTAGTAATACCTTGTTAAAATGCTTAAGCGATTTCGAACGTGTAGTCCAAATAAATACGAAATGCTTTATGCATAGCTGTCAACCTTCTGTTTTGTTTTGTTTTTTAATCAAATAAACACTCTTTGAACAAAAAATCTTTCTTAAGGGAAAAAAAAAACAAACAAACAAACAAATAAGTACGGCAGGAAAGTAAGACACATTATTAAATAATTTAATTAAATATATTTTATGGTACCGTGTATGTTTTCTAACTTGTAACAAACGGAAGGTTGTCATAGCTATGTTTATGGTAACAAATCTCGAAGATAAAAAATGTAATATATAAATTGAAATTTATTCCAAAATCAGCCTTAGGTAATAGTGCATGAGACTTTTTGTTTGTTTTTATTTAAAAACAATTATATCATAATGAGCCTTTTCAACTGATATCGTTCAAGAGCTAGGTTACGTAACACATTAAAAACATCCTTACATCCTTGAACGGCTTAATTGTAAGATTTAAATAAAACGGAAAAAAATAATAAAAAAAATGTAACAGACTAAAATTACTGGTTTCGTAAGTCATATTTATAGCAAATTGCTAATAAGAAGACTCAAAGTATCACTTTACTTTAACGTACTTGACACCGCTTAACGTTTTCAGATTTCAGCTAAATTAATTTGAAATATTTTTTCGTCATTTGTTACAGAATAACTGCTGATTTGTCAGATAAACGAGCCAGTCGAACACACCATTAACAATGTTAAGACTCGGAAACAATGAGCACTGTGTTGTATAATTCATTGTCCAACCTTGAAGAGGGAAAAAAAGCCTCAACACGATATTTTAATTCAGTCACTGTGCTCTCGCGTATTTTAATTATTACGGTATATAGTTATACTATACTTACGTAGTTAATCATGGTATAAAATTTCAACGCAACAATAATTGCAATTCAATCTACGGTGGCTTAACTAAGAAACTCTGCATTACTTATATCAACTGATTAAATTTAAAAATAGAAAAATAATTTCTGAAGCTGTGATACGGGGTAGCATAAAGCAAAACTTTGATAAACTGTGGCGTGATTATCCAACAATTTCTGCGAACCAATGGCAATCTTTATTCACAATCCCACAGCTTTAAGATTACAAAAGTTATTTGTATATAACAATTTTAATGAAATGAAACGATGAAAACGGTTTTTGAAGAAAATCCTGGACGCTCAAAACAATTATTTTTTGCTTCGAATGAGAATATGGATTAACAAATACGGAGAATAATATTCTTTTTCATCCTTCTCCACTAAAAAATGTATTGATGTAAGGTAAAGTACCCAGTAGTTGACACTGGACCAATAGTTGTCACTTTTGTAGAAACAGTAGTGTAACAAGAAAACGTCACAGGTAGGAACATGAGAGGCACAGAATTTTTAAAATTTATCACCTTGCGGCAAAACTGAGAACTAAAACTATAAACAGTCGAGCCCAATTCCAATATGGCGGAAGACAACAAAGAAGCATGTGTGCAAAGTTGAATTTTTCCAATTTATCTTAAGAAAAGTGATAAGGATCGCACGTTACAGTAAGTATTAAAACCCGTAATTTATTTTAATTTCTGGTTATGGTTTGATTGATATTGATTGTTACGATGTCCAGAATTGTATTGGAATAAAATTGATGCATTTTATGCAAAATAGCGGAGTGAGTGTGAACTATTGAATATGAAAAGAAGCAGATTTTCAAAAGTTGACACCCAGTGTCAACTACTCGCTCATGTTGGGATTTTGTTAATCTAATTCAGTGCAATGAAAATAAGCTGGAATCTACCAGATAAATTCATGACTGACCTTTGAAAAACTAAAAATGCATTTAAACCAATAGATGACACGGGGTGTCAATTATTGAAATTAGGGAGTGTCAACTACTAAAATTAATTATTTATTTTTTTAGATGCCACCTACGAAGGGAAATTTTAGGAATTACAAGGAAGAGCATGAGAGCTGCCGTAGAATACGTTAAAGTCAACAAAGCTGGGTACAAAACAGCGGCTAAAATATTTAACGTGCCTAGAATAAATCTGAAATACAAAGTTGAGGGGAAAACCCCAATGAAAAGGTAAAATATCGGCCGTTAGTGCTTGATTTTGCACTCGATCTTTCATTTTTGTTATTTGAGATTAATTAAGTAAGTGGTTTTATGTTATAATTTCAGATCTATGGGACTTTTTTTTATTTTCATTAAAACTTCTGATCTTTCATTAAAACTTCTGATTTCTTTAAAAAATTTTGCTAATTAACGGTTCTTATCATTTTGTCTTCATATGGGGCAATTAATATGCAATAATATGCAATATAATACTAAAGAGTATTTATTATTATTAATTTAGGTCCCGTCGCAGTCAGTGTCAATTACTAGCTCACGAAGGTGTCAACTACTAAACTCTCACGTTCACGATGGTGTCAACTTCTGGACAAAAATCATGTTTTCTTATCCCCTAGTAATTTTTACAAAATGTATTCATTTCGGGACATTAAACGTTATGATTTTGTGGAAAAATGTTCAGACTCCCTAGTAATGATCAAACTGTTTCCCTTAATTGAAAACTGCACGAAGCAAAGGCGACGAACGCCGAAAAATTCCTTAAGGTGTCAACTACTGGGTACTTTACCTTACTTGTTTCAAGCAATGATTAAAAGATTTATCATAGGTTGTACGTATCACGTGGGTTACACTAAAGAAGCAACCGATAAGTTATTTTCTTAAAGGTAATAAATCAGACTATTCACCGAGTTTTATTTGGTAAATAAATACGCATGGTAAATCAGTGTGATCAAATTGTAGACAGAAAAAAAAAATCGCCTTATTTAATCTCAGAATTTCTGTGATTAAATAAGGTGGAATTTTCTGTAAGAAAATAACTGTTCCACGCGGTCCGCAGTTGGACAACACTAGTGTAAATCATTACCGAAAATCTTTTGATCTTTTCACATTATCCACCTTCTTTTTTTAATTAAAACAAATTTCGGATTATAAACAATTACCTTCATCACTTATAATCAAGTAAAAGCGATTTTTAATTGATTGCCACATGAAAAACAGATTTTATATCAAACCTTCAATGTCATAATGTCCGATTTAAACCTATGATCAAAATCTTTCCCGAAGATGTTAGATGCTTTTAAAATATTTGAGGCTGACTGCCTTAGTTCTACTGGCCGTATTTAATTTCCGTGCTTTCAGGAATTTAACAAACATCTATATTTGGGGGTTATATTCAATTCAAAATTAACACTTCTTTTCTATTTATATTTGAAATAACCATTAGATTTTAAAATAATGGCTAATTTAATAGACACTGAGATAGATATCGTTGAACATACTGCTACCAAATGAGTGCAACTATATGCTAGGAGCCTTGTGGCCTTGTTAATATGAATAATTGTTTGATTAATTACCTGTTACAAGTTTAGTATTAAATGATTTTTATCATTATGTTTATCAAAAGGCTCATTCTTTTAACCCGTAACCACTGTTAGCGGTCTCACAGACTGCTGCATTTTTCAATTTTCACAAATTTTTAGTTAGGGGAAACCAGGAGAATGGCGCCACTCGGGGTTATGCCGCCACCCCTCCTATTTTAAAAACTAACAGTAGTTTGAGATAGTGAATGCGCCTGCACTATAGCGGCCAACAATAGAAACCGTGACTAGAGTGAGAGTGATTTTGTTGTATGTACGTCGTTCGTTTGTTCTAGTGAAAAATTTAGTTTTCATCTCGTTGCTTCTTATTTTGGAGCTTCAAATGAGTAGAGGTAAGCACCTTTTATTGTAACATTAGGTACTTAAGATAATATTACCCATAATCTACATGCATTCGCCGACATTTTGATGCAATTTGTTGAACAAGTTTGGTTCTTCTTTCGGCTATATTGCCCTCTCGGGGTAATGCCGCCACCATTGCAAATGGTGACTTTTCCAATTTGAGTTAAATTGTAAGCTTAGTGCATTAATAAATCTAGCTTAAGATACATTGTAATTATTCATTATTTTGCTAAATTATTGCTTTCTAAATATTTTCAGTAGGTTATGTGTTTCCTACTATCCATTTTATGTATTTACTAGGTCATTAAAGAGTGGTGTCATTACTCCGATACAGTGGCGGAATTACCCCAGTAATCCCGCCACTGTACAGAGGTTGAAAGAAATTTTTTTTATGCGTGCTTACTTTACAGTTATGATTACGGTTAAATTTATACAGATACTAAAGATAATGATTCAGCTTTATAATTTTTACTATTAAAAAATAAACATTTTTTTGAGGTGAAAAAAATTTAAATTCCCTTAATGTGTCGCCATTCCCCCGGTCTCCCCTAACTATAGATACTGGTTAAATGTTGTTTTATTTGGGGTCCTTTTACTTTCACTAGAGACTTTTGAATAGCTGAATTTAAAATATAATAGTCCTGTACATGAAGTTCAGTACAGAAATTGTATTTTGACAGTTAATGTAGCATTTTATTCATCTTTAGATTAAGTGGTCTGACAGACCGCTCACGGTAGTTATGCGACAATATTTGTCTTGTCACTCCGGTTACGGGTTAATAAAGAAAAGCGAATTTTTTAATTAGTGTTGTACTATTATTAGGTATGTATTGAGAAAAAGAATATATTTCAGAATTTTACGAAAATCTCACAAGCCAGCAAAATGCAACATACTGTCAAAAACCGTTAGGACAATTACTTGGCTGCAAAAACAAATCATTACTACTATGCATTTTCCTTGCAACACTTGCATAAAATTAAGATATCTATACAATAGAGGAGAATGTACACTCTAAAATTGGGAGGAGTGAAAAGCTCACTTTTTGAAAGAGTGACAGGCATTTTTACTCTTTTTGGAGTGAATTTTATAAAAATACACTCCTTAAAGAGTGGCATTTTCCACTCTCTAGAAAGGAGTGAAATGTCTCACTCCTGAAAGAGTCACTTACGTATGCATTGCTTATTAACCAATCAGAGCAGCAAGGCGACGACACCCTTAAAAGATAAGAAAAATGATCACTTTTTCGTCCGCCATTTTACGATTAACAGATTCGGATATCATTAAAATTATTCTTTATGGAATACATAAAATAAAGGTAAGTCTTATTTAATTTTAAGCATTTATACGTGTAGATATGTGAAACGTTAAGATTATTAGCTAAATAGTTGTATGTTGTATAGGGAAAGATTGATCGTTAGAGTGTTCAAAAGTGATTGTCTATTATATTTCTTCATGTAGCGGTTTGAAATATAATTCTTTTAACAATTGAATACGCACTAGAGATCTGCACGGACCGGCTCGGGCCGATTTTCACTCACGGATCTTGGGCTGGGCCGGGGCCACACTTTTTTCTGAAGGCTCGGGCCGGGCCTAACTTATTTTTTCTGTACAAAGCCGGGACTGGTTCATTGCGAGTCTTCACGGCCCAAAATTTTCAGTCCTAATTTTGACCCAGCCCGTATGAAAATCATTGTGTCAGCGTGGCCTGGTCCATTCAAAGGTCAGTAAAATTAGGCCTGGCCCAAACATTTTTGCAAAAAATGCATACATTTTCAAATGGCCATTATTCTACACTTAAACATTAAAATTTATTATTTTTAAATAACACTAGATTTCTGCACTTATTAAAATATAACTAAATTAAAACATAATAAAACGTGTGAAAAAGAACCTGCCTATGACGGAACCAATTTTAAACTCACTAACGTGTTGATCCATGCATAATTAATATACTAATACATAAGAAAAGAATATATAATACATTTACACTCGCTAAGAAGGAAACTTGTCTATAAATGCATTTTTTTTTCTTTTCTATGCAATTCCGTCGTACTGTATAGCATTTTTCACATTTTTAATACTTCAAAGAAAAAAAAAAATCAATGTTTTGTTGAAATTCACTCGGGCCGTGCTTTTAACTTTTTTTTCGTGCCGGGCCGGGCTCGGGCCAAACTTTTAAGTTTTTTACCGATCCGGGTCGGGCCAATTTTTTTTCTACAGGCCGGACCGAATTTTTCTATGAGTCGGGCCGGGACCGGGCTTGGAAATTTCAGCCCGTGCAGACCTCTAATACGCACAATGCTTAGCAAATCATTAGTTCGGGAAATGTGAATAAAAAAAAATGAGTAAATATTTTATTCTTCTCTTTCAACGCTGCGTTGCAAATTTTTGCCAAAGATCAAAACAAAAAAAGTTTTATCTCTTTCGTTTGAAAGGGTGACTGACTCATAAGAAAAGAATATCTGGAAGTTTAAATTTCGTAGGAGACACATTTGGAAACATTAATTTGCCGTTACACGAGATTTATTTATTTATTTATTTATTTTTTACTGATTTCGGATTATATACAGTTAAGAGTATTTATTATTGTTTCGCTGTTAAATATGATATTTGATGTTTATGCTATTTCGAAAAGGTTGGTACAGTGAAACCCCACTGTGCGACCACCTCCCTGAACGACCATTTTTTCATGGAACGAAATTTATTCCCATAGGCTCAATACTAATTTTACCTCCATTCAGAGACCATCCCAGTTGAACTCCCTCCACGAGGAATCAATTTCTTTGAAGAAAATGAAATCAATTTCGTTTTTTCTTGGTCGCTTGAAGAAGGTTTTATTAAAAAAATAATTCCGGAGAGTGCATTATTCATCAAACTTCTAAACTAAGTTTAGATTTTCTTTTATCCCGGTAACTTTTAAGTGTTTTTAAGAGTTTTTAAGTCCATTTGTGGGCAATGAATTTAACTCTGATTACAAATTAAGAATGACGGTCAATAAACTCCTCTGCCCTATTCTGTCGGAAAACTCTCATAGAAATAGAAAAAGTAATGAAACCGTCATTATTTGTTCCCGTCCACAAAAAAATGCATTTATTTACCGAACTTTGAAAGGACTTGGAGATAAAAATTATAAAATACAAAACTGTAAAATTAAAGCAAAGCTCACACACAATGTATTCATTTTTAAAACTCTACAGTAATTAACGTATGTAATTAACTTTTATTTTGATACTTAAATTTTTATATTTTTTCCAAATATGAAAAATAAATTTTAGTAACATTGTTACCATTTTTAAACAATTAAAATCTAGATTTAATCATGACCTCCATTTAGAGACCACCTCTCGGAATGACCCAATTTTATTGGAACGGTACGTGGTCGCCTTAGGGAGGTTTTACGGTATATTAATTTTTTTAATTGTATGTAAATATTTTTCTGCGGGTTATGATTTTAAAATTTCGAGACTGAGTAATATAAAAAAAAAATTAATTATAGATATTCTGCATCAGTTATTAAATTTCTTTCTATTATAAAAACATTTTCTACGTTTTTGATACACGTAATTTTTGGCTCTAAACAATATAACAATGATGTTTAAGCATTGGAATAAAATGTTTTTTTTTTTTATGCCTGTTTTGAAGTTTATGAATAAGACTGCTTTAGTATATTTTTTAAAATGCTCATATTTGCTTACATAATACAGGACTGAATATTTTTTTAAAGAGATTAATAACCACTTTTTTACACTAAAATGTTTTAAAAACAATAAGAATATTTCTAATGAAGTCATTTACTTTATTTTTAAGTTTCCTTTTTTTCTATTTCCGAGGTCAATCTTTTCCTATAAAACATATAAAATCTATTTTGCTCATAGTCACAAAATACAATATCTACGCGAATAAAAAATTTAAATTAAATATGGCTTATCGTGGCTTATGGCAATAACGGACGAAAATTATCAATCATGATTAAGTTAAGGAATGTGTTTAAAAGAAAAAAATATATACATATTCCAGAGAACTCAAAATTTAGACTTCATACTAAATAAAACAAAAGCAAATCACAGCGGATAAAAAAAAAATTACACATTCTTAATATTTAAATCATGCTTAGAACTTATTTAAAAAAGAAGTGAATTTATAAGCATTGCGTTTAAATGGAAAGATTAAAAATATTTTAGAACAATAGCACTTTGCAAAAATTGCAATAATTTAAGGAAAAAGTATGGTTTTATATTTAAAACAAAAATTAAAATGAGATCAAACATTGTTAAACATATAACATCCACCTATTAAAAAGTTATTAATAAAACTTTAAAAGTAATATCTTTATAGGGCATGAAATAAAAGCAAACACAAAGGATAAGATTCGAATAAAATATTTTAGTTTATTTCTGTCAGTAATCTAATTTAAATTCGTATGTAACTTTAACTGATTTTTTCCTTAAAAGTTCAATTAGTGTTATAAACTATGAATTAAATAAATATTGCTAATAAAGTATTTTATTACAATCTTTACTACGCTTGTATCTATTTCCATTGCATGCCGTAAATGATGCGATTCTTTTAAAATGACCATAAAAGCAAAATAAAAAAACCACCCACTACAAAAAAAAAAAATGAACATTCACTCCTATGAAAGAGTGACTATTCACTCCTACCAGGGGTGAAAAACTGCACTCCTTTAGCAAGAGTGAATAGTCACTCCTCCGAAAGAGTGATTATCCCCTCCTGTTTAGAGTGGATATTCACTTTTAAGGAGTAACTATTCACTCTTTCAGAGAGTCAAAAATTTCACTTTGGCTCAGAGTGAATAGTCACTCTAAAGAGGTTGGGCATATTTTGACTCTGCGATAGAGTGACTATTCACTCCTCCGGAGTGAATAGTCACTCTTTTTCATTTAGAGTGTATTGTAAGACAGTTTCTTAGTGCCGTGTTTACGTTAAAATAGGAGAAAAACCGAAATGTAGCCAACGAATAAAAATATATCTATGTTTTTAGCATTTTTTCTACTAGCCTACCGTTTTTAAGACTTACCTCATCGGAAAATTCACTCGCCAGTGTTGAGTAAACTAATGTTATTCCAACACACTTGAATATAAAACATTATTTATTCATTTTTGCGATATACGTGGTATGAGTAATCATATGTTGAAAATTATGGTCAAAAGGGAAAAAAAAAGTTCCAAAATTATGCCTTTTAGAGCTTGAATACTGGTGTGCATGCAATATAACCAACCCTACTTTAACCACAGCGATAGCTCAAGAAATAGTAAACCAATAAATTTAGAATTCAGAGAGAAAATTTTGACGATACGCCTAGTTAAATTGAAAAATTATACATTTAGCTGAGAATATCACGGGATCCGTAACACTCATGACTGCTGAAAATTTAGAATTAACCATTTCAAGGACAAAAAATTCAAATAAGATCAGCTTCTGTCTGCTTTATTGCTTTACAAGATCCCGATTATACATGCAAAAAAGTCAGCACACGATTTACACCGACTTAAAACAGGTTTTGCGTCGTTTCAAAGTTTTGGCAAACATGATCTCACTAAAGATCAGACTTCGAAATTTCTGTCTCATCTAAAATCATGAATGACCGGCCACTCGCAGAGAATTTATATAATGGCTTGGTCA
Source organism: Maratus speciosus (assembly GCA_963932465.1). Lineage (NCBI taxonomy): Eukaryota > Metazoa > Arthropoda > Arachnida > Araneae > Salticidae > Maratus > Maratus speciosus. The sequence goes on along the minus strand of OZ010796.1, from coordinate 457,844,117 downwards.
AAACACGAACACAATAATAGATAGCCCGTTTGGCATCAAAACCACTGAGGCAGTAGCACATATACAAATGGAGCGAGAGGAATTTGAAATGACAGTAGCGAGGTTATATAAATCATTCATACTTATAATTTGAAAAGCAAGTGCCAATTATTAACTCAATTTGTAGAATTTTGACTTTCACAAATATGTCACGCTTTCCCGCATTCAAATAACAGCTTAACCCTTTAGTGCGCAGCTTTGCATATATGTAAACAACAGTGTTTTGAATTTAATAGATTTTTTTATTCGCATATACCTAATTCACACCAGAAAATTAAAATAGCAATATTTGCTTTAATTAATAACAGACATTTCGTATTTAAATAAAGCGAAATTAACCATTGAAACTTTCTGGTGTGAAGTCCGATTCTCTGGAGTACGTAATTTCTAGAACGTATTCTATCATGGGAATTAAAGGGTTAAAAGTTAAGTTTTATAAAATAAATAATTATATAATATAAGGTATTTGGAGACATACTTATTAAAATATTTACTAATTTGCAATATTTTAGCGTAAAAGAGCCACATGGCAGTAGTTTTTACTTGTATTGCAGATGTGCAACAGAAGAAAACATTAACGTATTATATAAAATATGTATCTCAGATTTTTTTTCATTATTTTTCCTGCGTAATAAACCTTTCAGAGAATCATATATAATTTTTTCGAAACAAAATAAAAAAAATCGCGCATTTAAGGGTTAAGGTAGGCCTTTCGGAACAAATTCTTTGAATTTTTGTAACTTTTAATTTTAAAATTGCTAATTATTATTAAAAATGTCATAAAAATGTGAAGTAATCTATATTTAATTTTTTTATTTAAAAAATAGTATAAAATTAACAGAAAAAATGCTATTTTCTTAAAACTAAACGCGCTACATCTATAAGCGATAATTTAGCATTTTCACGTGTTTGATTTTTTAATTACTAAATTTTTTATCCAATTTTCTAGATTCATGAGTAATTTTCCCTAACTTTTCATTAAATTTTTTAACTTGCGATTTTCAGAAAAAAATTAAATATTTTTCTCTAATATATCTAGGTATATTTCTTAGCTGTTCAATAGCATTGTATTATATAATATTTGAACCTAAAACAAAGTTTTCAGCTTCACTTTAGAAGTAAAAAAAAGTAAATAATCTTATTTATGCAAATTTGAAATGAATATCAGAATACCAAATATATATCAATATAAAATGTATATTAGAATATAGGCAAATACCTGAAAATAAATGCACCAACTAACAAGGTTGGGCAAAAAATGTCTTTATTGTTGAAGATTACAGGGTTCCTACAAGGTCTGTATGCTGAAAGAGAATACTAAAATTAATTAAAAGTGACATTATAAAAATAATTAAATAATAAAATGGATTAGATAAAAACTTTACATTTATTACATTCGTTATATATTCTTCACTCTTACAAGCGAAAGTGACATTCAAGAAGCCATTTTTACATATACATCAGTTGTGCAATTTGCAAGTATGATGATTGAAATGATTTAGAATCGAATTAGTGCTTTCAATTCTTTAATAAGTTTAGTGAATCTTGAGTTACAATCAATTGCTACCCAATGACAGCCTGTCCCGAGATGTCGCTTCCAGAAAATAGGCCATCTTTACAGCATTTTCTAAAAGATAATATGCCTTTACAAAAGCATGGAAAATGCCATTTGATTTCTTAGTTTCTGAATAAGAACGCTTGATAATTTCGGGCGCTTAAGAATAGAAAATTGCTTCGTGAATAGCCTTAAACTTCTGTTAGTGATAACGGTGTAATAGACAGGACAATGGACAATATTTAAGTGACGTCACTGGGGGAATCGCCACATCCGATCTCCATATGAAGATCGGCTGTGGGGAATCGCGTAGCGTAAAGTAGCGGCTAGAGCTGGTTTGTTTACAAATTTCATCACTTGGTGCAGCATAAATACAGGTAAATAAATGCGTAAATTACTTTAGATTTATTTTGTACGAAGTACTATTCGATAAATACATATTAGAAACTTCATATATACTTATTAATTAAAATTAGCAATCTTCATTTTATAAATAAAATGTAAAATATGTATTAAGTAGCATTAGAATAGAGAAAATAATTCATTTATAACTTATACCTGTTCCTGAAAGGATCTAAAACTTGAGATAAAAGTAAGATAAGCGTAAATTTTCTAAACACAGTGCTTTTCAGTGGCGCGGTTCTGAATGTTATTCCTAGGAGACGAATTCTTATAGCCTGGAACCCAAAGGAAGAATATTGCTGCCTAAACGTCGGAGGTGGTGGTGTTGTTGTTGTTGTTCATGACGGCCGATTATCTACACAAGGGACATAGGAGAGGGGGGGGGGTGTCCTCCATGGTGGTCGTTAAGGGAACTTAACCCGTATTTACGCAAGGTTAGAAGAAAAAACACGGAAAACTTCGAATGATTAGGTCGATGGATACGATTGGGTTCGAACCCAGCACCTCCCGCCTAACAGCTTTGAGAGCAGAATCTCTCAGCCACTGGTGGAACCATTAAAGGTTGGATTGTCATTCAGTGTCAACATCGGATATACACCGTTAAAATGCGAGTAAAAAACTAAACGGATATATTACCAGGGATGTAGTGCAGGGTACATGAAGGTTAAGGTATACGCCGTATACCTTCTAGATTTCTTCAAGAATCTCCGTATATTCTCTGTTTCTCACGTAGAGCTATAGCGTATGCTCTGTAGCATATACCTTTAGCCTTTCTGTCTATAGATTATATCGCGTGGTTATTTTACGGCTACATCACTGCATATTACAGGTGCTCAGCATGAACTAGAATAGAAGACTACAAAAGCTTTTATCGCAAATTTCATAGACGTGAAAGGGAAAAAAGTTCGTATAAGAAGCGTAAATACAGTCCGATTTATTTATAGTTATACGTAGGATGGAGCAAGTGTAGATATAGAATACAATGGGAAGAATACCTGCTCATAAGGAGAAGAAATTCAACGGCGATATTTCTAAAAATAGAACTAAGAGTATTTCGATAATACAGATAACAAGGAACTCAGTTAACTGTTAAAATTATCCGACCCCTCTCTCTATCATGAAGGATGATACACAGGTGAAATAATTAATGCTAATAACTAACTTTACTATGACTTAACTCGCAAGTACTGGAGAAATATATTAAGAATTATTTTCTAAAAAGAAAGGAATTAAAACTGGCATCAAGAAGTAGATGCAGTAATGTCATAACGATTCAGTACCGCCTTCTCTAGCTCTTTAATATAAAAAAAGGTTCCTTTTTTTATTAATACATCGCACAATTTAGTTTTTATTTATTTATTAAAGAAAACGAGCTTAAAATCTACATATTGGGCGACAATATATTAATTGGAAAAACGACATTTCTGATTCAGATATAAATCATATACTATTTTCTGATGATGCTACCAATATAATTTTAACATACTTGAAGTAACGGCAAACTTGAAGGCAAGGGAGAAAGAAAAGTGCAAGTCCAACCCTGTGGCAAAATATAAAAGCAACGAAAGTTTTGAAAGTAGTTTGCAGCCGCTACTTTTAAAAACAAGTATTAACTTAAGTAACAAATAATAACAAATTTTAAAAACAAGTTAACTACATTTTCGAAAAAGGAGTTGTTATTAGCTACTAAATAAAAGTAGTTTTACCGACCCCTAAGTTGTGACCTACGATTTTTTTTTTTAAATTTAAACCAAAATCGATTTCCAGAAGTTTTAAATATGCGAATCCAAAATTACAACTTATTCCTCAGAGTAGTTTTTGAGTTATGCTTCAAATCTACACGCATTGAATTATGTTCTGTCGATTAAAAATAATTTGCCATTAGGAGTTAAAAATTTTAAACCTTCTTAATTCCTAAACTATTTGACCGAATGAATTCCCGTTTGGTATCCCAAGGTAAATGTACCGAAAAAAAAATGTCGAAATTGTATGTTCGTATTGAAAAATGTAGAGTTTGGTGCAATTCCTATACGAAGAAGACCTACCTCCGAGGATTATATTTATTAAAACGTAAATTGAAAGAAGAAATAATTTCCTGTCAAATGGCAATTTCAGTTTTTTTTTTCCCGTGGGACAATTTGGTGACTAAAATGTTTCCCCTCCTCCCCCCTTTTTTTTTCTCATTTGGTTGACAGTACTTAGCACAATTGTGTTAAGGGAATTAGAAAAATCAAGGTTGCGTTCAATTAAAACCAATTAATTGAAATGATAGCTACATGTAATTATATATGTGTTTTTCAAATTCTCATTGTAGTTTTTCTTTTTTCTTTCTTTCTTTTTTTTTTTTTTTTTTTTTTTTTTTTTTGAAGGGAAAAAAGTTTATATTATTAATTGAGTAAAATATGATCATTGTGCACCACAAGGTTTCGCGAAATGAATCGAGGTTTGAATATATATATAGCTTGGCTTGTACAGTTACTTTGTTTACATGCTTGTGCAGTTGGGTATGACACTGTGTTCGTCCCGGATCTTTTTTAGAAACGATACTTGGACCCACTCCCAATGCAATTAGGCCAATCTTTATTTTATTGGAGTATTTTAGGATTCAATGTAAATGCCACCGGAAATAATTCAGTATAAACATTGGAGTCTTTAATTCATTGAGGTTTTTAACAATGAGGAAGAAGATAAGATACTACAAGTCGAATTAATCTTTAGGGAACTATGGCTCAATGGTTAAACAATTAATAACATGGTACAAAAATTTCATTTGCTTTATGTCTGTTACAAAACATTGTTCGGATAAACTGGAATTTTTTTTGTTGATTTAAAAAAATTCTGTAGTCTTTAACCATATTGTAACAGGAACAAACGCAAAACAGCAGCTAAATCAAATTTTCGAAAAAGGAGTTGTTATTAGCTACTAAATAAAAGTAGTTTTACCGACCCCTAAGTTGTGACCTACGATTTTTTTTTTTAAATTTAAACCAAAATCGATTTCCAGAAGTTTTAAATATGCGAATCCAAAATTACAACTTATTCCTCAGAGTAGTTTTTGAGTTATGCTTCAAATCTACACGCATTGAATTATGTTCTGTCGATTAAAAATAATTTGCCATTAGGAGTTAAAAATTTTAAACCTTCTTAATTCCTAAACTATTTGACCGAATGAATTCCCGTTTGGTATCCCAAGGTAAATGTACCGAAAAAAAAATGTCGAAATTGTATGTTCGTATTGAAAAATGTAGAGTTTGGTGCAATTCCTATACGAAGAAGACCTACCTCCGAGGATTATATTTATTAAAACGTAAATTGAAAGAAGAAATAATTTCCTGTCAAATGGCAATTTCAGTTTTTTTTTTCCCGTGGGACAATTTGGTGACTAAAATGTTTCCCCTCCTCCCCCCTTTTTTTTTCTCATTTGGTTGACAGTACTTAGCACAATTGTGTTAAGGGAATTAGAAAAATCAAGGTTGCGTTCAATTAAAACCAATTAATTGAAATGATAGCTACATGTAATTATATATGTGTTTTTCAAATTCTCATTGTAGTTTTTCTTTTTTCTTTCTTTCTTTTTTTTTTTTTTTTTTTTTTTTTTTTTTGAAGGGAAAAAAGTTTATATTATTAATTGAGTAAAATATGATCATTGTGCACCACAAGGTTTCGCGAAATGAATCGAGGTTTGAATATATATATAGCTTGGCTTGTACAGTTACTTTGTTTACATGCTTGTGCAGTTGGGTATGACACTGTGTTCGTCCCGGATCTTTTTTAGAAACGATACTTGGACCCACTCCCAATGCAATTAGGCCAATCTTTATTTTATTGGAGTATTTTAGGATTCAATGTAAATGCCACCGGAAATAATTCAGTATAAACATTGGAGTCTTTAATTCATTGAGGTTTTTAACAATGAGGAAGAAGATAAGATACTACAAGTCGAATTAATCTTTAGGGAACTATGGCTCAATGGTTAAACAATTAATAACATGGTACAAAAATTTCATTTGCTTTATGTCTGTTACAAAACATTGTTCGGATAAACTGGAATTTTTTTTGTTGATTTAAAAAAATTCTGTAGTCTTTAACCATATTGTAACAGGAACAAACGCAAAACAGCAGCTAAATCAAATTTTCAACAGATATGAAAAAAATTGAAACTTGAGAAATATTTTTAATGGGATAACGGGACCGGCGGTATTATCAATACAGTTTAAAAAAGTAAATAATAATAATAAAAAGCCTTAACTCCTTCGAGACCATGGGTGCATATATACATCATTAACCCATTAACGCCCAGTGGTATATTTTTAGATCGCTAGATTTAGTGGAAAGAAAGTGCTTTTCACACCAGTAAATATGAAGATAAATATATTTTTTCACGAGACAAATTCCTTGGTAAAATAAGATAAAAATTACTCTTCAAATGTTGGGAAATCCAAAATTTTAATTTTAACGATGGAAATATATAATATTGGGAAAACGCAACGTCAGGCGTTAATGGGTTAAAAGGTCCATACAGCAATTATTTTTGGTACCAGTAATAATGAAAAGTAATATTTGCCTTATTTAATTAGGGCGTTTCTGTGATTAAATAGATAAAGTTAATCGTTTAAAAAAAAAAAAAAAAAGTGGTGCCAAATGAGACGCTGGTCCTAAAGGGGTTAAAGATTCATCCGGTCTATCTAAAGTGGAGGAATATATTAATATTACCCAAGAACAATAAAATTTCGTAACTAATATACAAACAAGAAATATTGCATGGATAAAAAAATATTTTTAAAACGTGTAAGTATTTTCAGCAATACCATATTTATTATAGAATTATGTTAATTCGGAGATGACAGTAAATTTACGACATAGTAATAATATAAGGGAAAAAATATCGAAAAGTGTAATTATGTCGATTATATTACTAATTATACTGCAATACAATGTCAATATATGCCTTTATATTATTGTTGTTTTAGTAAGACTTTTGCAACAGAAACTACTTCGGAATCGATGAAAGATCAAATGCAAGCTAACTAGGAAACACCGGAGTACACTAACATTGTCGCATTTTCTGCTATGATTTTTGGACTGTTTTATTTACTAACTCTGCAACTAACTTTCAAATCAGAGTCATGCTTGTAGTACATACTGCATGTCACATTTTGCGCAATAGAAAGAAAGGGAAAGCTTAATGACCACACGCCTCCAATTGATGATAACAACCTGATATTAATTAAGAAATTTTCTGGTTAGGATTTTATGACCCACTGGGCGCCTAATTTTGAGATAGCAAGCTGGGAAAACATCCGTGCAATCAATTATCTTATACGTTAGTACAGATTGCACTTTAGGATAACGAAAGTTGCAACAAATCTAAGAACAGGAAACGTATTGCAGTATAAAATACATCTGGAATGAACTTTTTCTTTTTAATGAGATATACACCTGAAATTTATTTCAGTTACAAAATGTAGCTAAAACATATTGTGAGAAATTTAATCATGGATAAATAAAAAAAGTAGCCATGTCACTCACACGAATAAATATATTCGTTTTTCTAGATTCGAAGCAGGGAAAATGTCGGTATTTTCCAGTTTAACAGCTTAACCCTTAAATGCCCGATTTTTTAAAAATCAATGTAGATGTTTTTTGGCTTTCATTTCTTAAATAAATCATGGGGAAAATACTTTTAAAAAAATCATATTGTTTTTAGTATGGTTTATGGCTTAAAAACGGGTTGTTTCTTACGACAACACCGGGCTTTAAGGCTGTTCTCAAATCCAAAAGGGCAACTTTCTGACATAAGTTTTAAATTATTTTTGTTTGGAAATGCATGAAACTAGCAAGTGTTGTTGTTGTTCAGAAACTATGTAATCGAGCTGTTTTTTCAGTTTTTTTGAAAACGCAATAGATCTTTCAAAAAATAATGTCAAAGTGGGTGTTTTGAACCGAATTTCCGCGCGAAACAAGAATAAGCACTCAAGAAAGGTTGAAAAACGTGTTTGTCACGTAATCAAAATCGCATGTAACTCAATAGGTAATTTCTTGATCAAAAAATGGAAAACACAGTTCGATTCTAAATCGTTTCCATGGTCAGGCTTTTCAATTATATATCTTTCCGTTAAAAAATGAATTTGTAAATGTGTCAAAACGTTTTGCGCTTGTTGAGAACAGCCTTAATTGAAAAAATAATTTTCCTTGATAAAATTGCATAATATTAAACACACACGAATTTTAGAAACCATGATAAGGAATAAATTTTACTTGCTCACTTCAGAACAAAATAGGGTATTTCGCAAGCTTCCAAACAAAACAAAAAGCACGTAAAAGCAACAATTGAAAAAATAAATCCATCTTTGTTCTTAAACAGCACTATTGCTGCTATCTACATGTTGAAAATTGATTTAATAATATTTTCAGTATGTATTTTATTGGCAACATTAGGCATTAAAGCTTCAATATTATTCTAATAGTATTTTAGAAGACTAAATTGGGTATGTTGCCGAAAAGCTACACGCGGCATTTAAGGGTTAAGAACAGAAAGGCAAAAAATATTTACATTGTAGTGAAATAGGGCCCTCTATGATTGCTTAAACTTATTATATTGCAATTATTGGCAATTAGCTTGTAAACATCTTTAACACAATCGTGACGAACGTCGCGTATACTTGACACATAAAATGCTCAGCATCCTTATTATTCTTACCAGTAAATTTTTAGTTGAAAAATCCGCCTTATTCAATCAAAGCATTTTTGAAATTAAATTGGGCACAAATTCCTATTCTGAAAAAAACGGTGAGAAAAGATTGCAAATTCTGGGACGCTGTTTGCAAAAGGGTTAACAAGAAGCAATAAAACAAGAGAAGAAGTGTATTTTGATAGAAAATGAGCAATTTTGGATACATTGCAATAGAAGACATATCCTTCGAAAAAATAAAATGGGAATAGCCCTAATTTATTAATAAATCCTGATTAAAAATCTCATTAAATTACCTCTTAATTTGAGAACATCGAGATCAGTATCCTACTTTATTTGTATTAGCCATAAAATTTTAAATTTAAATCAAATTATGAGTTAAAATTAAAAGGCAAATATCTTATTGAATATTTTATGGCCCCCTCTATACGCTAATCTTCTAATCTTTATTGCTACATCCAGGGCTGGGGTTTTGGACGCCCAAAACTAGTTTTGGACAGGACATGTGGGTTTTACTGTCCAAAACTGTACTAAAGTGTCTAAAACTGTACTAAAGCGTCCAAAACTGTACTAAAGTGTCCAAAACCTTAAAAAGCAACATGCCACATGTAACCACCACACACTTTTTAAACATATGAATAAATATAAATATCTCACAATATATTTTACTAACATTCCATTTAATTCTTTGGTAAATGAAAAAAAGTTCAAATTTTTCTAATATCTGTGTAACATAAAGAGTTCTGTTTCTGTTAAAATTGAGTTATAATAATAAGAAATTCTTTATAATACCACACATGTAGTATACGGAGGGAAGATTTGCTTTTGTTTCAATTTTTGTGCAAGAAAATGTTACAAAGAAATTTCTTTTAAATAATGTTTCATTGTAAATTATTTTTTCTAGATTATAGGATAATGGAAGAAAACACAAATATTTAATTTAAAATCTAGAAGTTATTTTTTAAAATATGAATTTTTATTATGAATTTAATCTAATTCTAGTGAACATTCTATTTCTTAAGAGTTAAATAGTGTTGTTATAATAATTATCATATAATATAGTGTTATAATAATAGTCAATATCTAAATATCTCATAATCAAACAAAATAAATTATTTTTATTTATACTATTTCTTATTATACACATATATATAGTTGCCAGCAGTAAGCTGATTTAATTAGTATCCTGAACCTGAACTCCATTTATCTATTATTTTCAGTAACAGAATGTATTCTTCATAAAAATTGTTAGTACTTCTATTAACTACTATTATTTAAATGAATAACATTAAAATTACGATACATAATTAAATTTAATATCTTTTTAATGTAATTACTTTGTTACGTAGGGCAATTAGGTTATTAATACTAAATTGGTATTTTTGTATTGTAATCTTTTTGCCAATTTTTTAAACTTTTAGCATTGTTTTGATAAATACAATTTTACTACAAAATATAGATTTGGACAGTTTAAGACACTTTTAGACAGAAGGGTTTTGGACAGTACGGTTTAAACCATGGATTTTACCGTGGTTTTTACCGCTGTGTCCAAAACCTTGCCAACCCTGGCTACAGCTATTAGCACAGTATTAATGACCAATACAAATAGCGTTAGTAAAACACATTCACATATTCCTTGATAGAATATTAGTTATAAACAAAAAGCATTCTCAATCATTTCTTTGTCTTACGGACATCTTAATAAGTTCCCCATATATCAAAACGCATTCATATTATAGAAAACATAATAAATATGGATAGCTTCAGAAAAAGGATGATTTAAAAATGCTTGTTTATTTCGTTGTATCGGCAAGGTCTTAGAAAATTGGGGTCCCAAACACAGCTTTTCTTACACGAACTGTTTGTTGATTGATATGTAATCTTCAAATATAATCTATGGCTAATTCCATGAAAATTTGTCATGTCTGTCACACAGTTGAAAATCGTCATGCCTGTTGGCCACCGTTATTTTTGAAAAGTTTGCTTCGCTTTATTCGATTGATGAGATATCTCCGGTAAAATAAGTCACATTTTTCCGTTCTAAAATACTGGTAGCCAACAAAAGTATAGCGATTTTCAGCTGTGTGACAGACAAACAAAGGCAGGGGAAGAGCGAATGACTAAAGATGGCAATACAAAATTATATTATGTTTTTTCTAAGGAAAATATAAAATTATTATAATTTAATTCAATTATATTCACATAAGTTCTTCCTTATAAATACATTAATATTTATTTTAAATAACATAAAAATTGCTAACTACTGAAAGTGTAAAAACTAAATGTCAAGAGAAACATGCAATTTAGTCACCTAACTGCTTCAATTCAAGACATTAAAACAGATGGCAGAATAGGCAGGAAATATGTTTTTGAAAAAAAATTAATTATACATCCGCTGAAGTTGAAGGGGCTTTTAGCACTCCTGTAAGTTTAATTGATGTCCTTACTATTTTTCAAACAAAATTATTTTGAGAATGTCAACAAAACAAACTTTCTTTTCAGAATTAAATAAATAAATAACGAATTAAATCAATTGAAATTGGGTGGGCAGAGAGATCAAATTATTGGGTGGGCTCGCGCCCCATGGGCTCCTATAATTCGGAGCCACTGCCCAAGTATAGCCATAAATAAATAGAAATTAAAATATATAAACAAACTTATTTCAAACATCTCTGTAATTCAAAATCGAAAGCAAATAAATTATAACTTTAAACTACTGAAGGCCGGCGCTTTACACCTGCTTCACTCCAAATGTTCATGTAATGTCATCGGATTAGTCATTCATGCGTGTTTAAATTTCAGTCTTCCCAACAAGCCAAGTGAAGGTCAGACAATGTAAGTCACGAATCTCATAGAAGTCGGTGCCCTTGATCACAAGAAGCCTGTTCTACAGAAAGCGAATTTAGAACCTTTCAGTAATTCTTTTATGTTGGTAATTACCTTCTGATGATACGTCTTTTACAAGAGCAAGTAAATTTTTATCCAAAGAAAAAGGGTCAGAGATGTCAGACAGGTATATAAGATCACAATGCATACAGATTTATATATCCGAACCAAATTCATTTTGAAGTTCAAGTAAATGAAAGAGGATATTGGGCGGTTTTCCCCTATATCTTTTTAATCAACAATAACCGGGGCTAAAGACTTAATATTTTGTGCATAATAATAATAATAATAATAATAAATTGATGAAAATAATCTAATCGTTCTATAATGTAAGGATTACTGTGACAATAGAAATATAAATGATATATTATATATGTATATTAAATTGAACAATGCCAATAGCACGAATAAATATCTTAATAAAACCGATATCAAGCACTGTAATTTGTTTTTTAAACGAAAAGTACCACTAGTGGATATACAAAGGCCATGCATTTGAATTTCTTTATCTAAATTTCTTCAATAAAGGTATAAATACTGCGATTATTTTCATAAAAACTACTTATTTGTGCACCGACAAAAATAAAGAAAAACAAAAGGTACACCGTTTTACGTATAAATCCAAAATGATTACTTCAAGAAAAAAAGAAAGACACCGTACAAAGTTACGCAATGCTTCTTACTCTCTCTCTGTCAAGGCCTTTTTACAGCATGGGCAAATCGGGACTTTACCCAGGGGACCCGGACCTCAAGGGACCCCCATATATTAAATTATAAAATAGTTACTTTTTCCCCCCTAATTCCAACTCTACCATAAGTTGAAATTATTGAAGTCATCTTAAAGTAATATAATAAGTTGCTAAAGTCATATAAAAGAGTTTTGTTCTGTACTAAGAAAGAAGGGGTATTTTTATTGATTAAAGCACTTAATTTAGAATTGACGGAGCTAAGAATTTTCTTCCATTTAAAATCCAAGTTGCGAAAATATTGTTTATGCATTACACACACACACACGACTGACCATCAGTTCTTTTTGAAAAATGTTGCAACGATTCGAATGGGACCCCCTAATTTATCTTTGCCCGCGGCCCCGATTTGTCATGATTGGGGCCCGCTCTCTGCATGTGTACACATACTTACATGAACAGAAAAGCATCAATATATCAGGGTTGGGTTGGGTTGATTTTTGACGGCCAATTATCTGCACGAGGGATATAGGCCCGGGGGGAGTGCCCTCCGTGGGGGTCTTTCTAAGGGAACCTAATCCGTATTAACGCATGGAAGATCCACGGCTCGAAGAAAACCACGAAAACTCCGAACGATTAGGCCGACGGGCGCGATTGGGATCGAACCCAGCACCTCCCGTCTACCAGCTTCGAGAGCAGAACCTCTCGGCCACTGGTGGGTCCCAATATATCAGGACCTTGGGAGAGAAAGGGCGAATCTCGAAATTGGGGTGTTGGGAAATCAAGCTCAAAGTTTTGCAAGTGGTGTTATAGAATAGGGTACTACTCACTTTAGCTCAACACTGTGAGAATACTAAGGGCGAACCAGGGCAAAACGACTTACCTACGGTTGCCTACATCTATCTGACGCGGAAAAAACAAAAACAATAAACATATTGAATTTAAAAAATCAAAAAACCCGACTGCGTAAAAACGAACTAGTTAATTATTTCTCATCAATGTGAAACTATTTTTTATATTACTTACCTATTTTTTATTTACTTGTTTTGATGAGGCCTATAGATGTCTATGAAGGTTAGAGTTGCAGTAAAGCTAGAGATCCTATCTACACAACTTCCAGGATGTGTAATATTTAAACGGAGCTTCTGACTGTAAAATAGTAAATTAAACACCATCTTCATTTTGAAACACCTATCCAATGATATGCCACTCAATATGGTGAGTAAAAAAAAATTTTCGTCTCTACCGCCATTTTTTATTTTACGGCCGCCATTTTGAATTTATAAAAACAAAATCTAGCTTATAACCGTCGGACGGTTAATACGAATCGATAGAGACCTCATTCATTAAAATCCATTCAGCCGTTGGGATGTTTCGAGGGTATAGAGAAATCCAATATCCAGATACGCGTGAAACACATAACCCTTCTTTGGCAGTCGGGTAAAAAGATAGATTTTTCGGGTTCGCCCTTTCTCTTCTAAGCTCCTGATATGTATAAACAGTGCCTTTGTGCAAAGAGTTTTCCAGAGCGCTTCTCCCCATATGGAAAATTATATGTATACGTACTAGCAGTAAATATATGGCGTTCCCAGATTAATGAAGAAAAGGATAATAATGTAAAAAACACGAAAAATGAAATTAAAATACAAAATAATAACAAAAAAAAAAAAAGAATAAATAAAATACCAGGACGATATAACCTGACCAGCGGCCACATTGCATAAAATTACTGAATTAAGATGGAAGAAATACTTACGTAAATTCAATACAATTTCATGGTTAAATACGATTCTGTAAACTTTATCTTATCCTAAGAAACGTTTAACCCCTTGAAGGGCAAGCAAAAAGTCTCTAAATATCGAACTCTCACCGGAAACATTTTATTTTTAAATAAGGAAAAGCAATTTTTCAACTATTTCCCCCCAAAGTTAAAAATATAACATTTAGTTAAATTTTTCTGGTGAGAATCTTGTTTAAATTAGTTGAGATATATTTTATCCCACCGCCCATCAGGGGGTTAAGGGGATATTTCAGTCACGCGAAGACATTTACAAGCTAATGTTAAAAGTATGGGAGGGTTCTTTTAAAATATCACGTTTGCATTTGATTTTTCTTTTTGAAGGGGGGTCATTGCATAGCTTAAGTCGATCTCTACAAAGGCCGCATTTTACTTCTTCTATTTTGGTTGCTTTTTATGAGGACACTTTTACTTTCGAAACCGGTTCCGAAAGTGAAAGTATCTTATTAATAATTTTAAAAAAACTTCAACCAAGATCGAAAACGGCCTTTGTAGAGATCGACCTAAGCTATCCAATGCAATATACATATGCAGTTACATAAGAGGAGAAATTTTTATAGGATATGTATGCAAGAGGTCCCCCAAGGATGTAGTAGATTTATATTTTAGAAATTATTATTGATTCGGCGAATATTTTAATTCGTGTTTTAAAAGTTCTAATAATATACTATATCGTTCAAAACGAGAAGAACAAAAAGAATAAAAATACTGAAGATTAACTCTTTTACAGGATATGCTTTTGCAGCCGAGGAGAATTGCTAAAGGTATTAATGTAAAAACGCCAGCGCTCTACAAATTTCTTTTTGAAAAAAGATTGTGCTATGATAGCATCAAAGATTAAATATCTTAAACCGGATTTAAGGCACTTGAACATTTCTTTTATCTTTTATTCGTGCATATGTCCAGATTTATAAAACCTTTTTATCTGGACACAGATATGGATTATTTTGCGCCAGCTCACGTATTTTTTTTTTATCTTCTAATATCGCAGCATGACGGCATTTACGAGTGCACTATACAGCGTTTCTACTTGACAAAAAATTAAAATAAATTATTTAAAATATAACAATTTATTTTAACATATTCAAAATAGTTATTCTTACGTCAGTCCAAACTTTTATAGATTCAGTCTTTTGAGCAAAGAGATCATATTATATAAGTGAGGCAAAATTAATTCAAATCCATAATTAGACGCGGTACTTGACAGTAATAGTAATTGAAAATAGGTTAAATGTGTGTTAGTGATTTTCAAAATATAGTGTGAAAATAAAATGCTTTCAAATAAATGACCACTTCACTTAAAGGTATCAATGCTACTTCAGTCAGGCGAAAACACCCGTTCGCTAATGTTAATCCAATGGGAGAAAATTTTAAAGATATCTCGTTTGCATTTTAATATTTTTAAATGATTTTTTATTTTTGCATTGGATAGCTCAGATCGATCTCTGCATCGGCTGTTTTCTACTTTTTCGTTTTTGTTTTCAGGCATTTTTAATTAGAACACTTTTACTTTCGGCACCGGTTTCGAAAAAGAAAGCATCCTTAAAAAAATCTGCAAACAAAATCGAAAAAGTAAAAAACGGCCTTTGTACAAATAAACCTCAACTATCTAATGCAAAAAGAAAAATCATTTAAAAATATTGAAATGTAAACGATATATCTTTAAAATATTCTTCCATAGGATTAGCATTAGTGAACGGGTCTTTTCGCGTGACTGATGTAGCCCCTTAAATCCCATTTATATCAAATAAAATGTCACTACCATTAAAAATAATTTATCCATTTTTACTTAGCTATATTAAGTTAGACAATAATGAAAAATTAGCTTCAATTTAATACCGTAAAAAGTACAGATTGAGTTCAGCTGTTACTCTTGGAGGAAAGAAAGAAAGAAAAAACAGAAGAATGAGAAATGCTTTTTTTTTTTTTTTTTTTTTTTTTTTTTCAAATAAAAAAAATATAAAGTTACAAAAAAAAGGCAATATTTTCTCCGATTACTAGCATAAACCATGTCTAAACATTTTCAGAATTCTGCTAGAAAAAACTGTAATTAATGCTTTTTCTCCAATATATTAAAGAGATTGATAAATGAATTAAATATAGTTAATAATTTTTGAAATTAACAAACTTTATAATAGTACACACAGAATTAATAAACTAAAATAAAATGTGTAGTTTTTTTTTTTTTTAAATTTAACCAACAAAGGCAAAAATAGTTCAATTCAAAGTGGATATTAAAAAAAGAGAAAGAATTTTTCTAGTTCAAACATTTAAATCGATTAATTTATCAGAGTAAACAGTTACTTCATCAGTTTATAACCATGTTATGATATTAGAATACTATTATTTTACACCGGTTGGCATAAATTTTTACCGCCGGTAGTATAAGGGTTAAGCCCTTCTAAAACGCTTATACAGAGTAAAGATTTTACACTTGAAAATTAATAAAAATATTTGATATTATCGAGGTTAAACAAATGTACGAGAAAAATAAGAAAGCCACCAATGACTAAAAGGACCTTGGGTTCCCAAACCTATATTGAAAGCCTTCATTGAGAGGTTGAACTCTCCCTTAAAAAATTTAAATTGAACAAAGGGTGCACTTATTTAGTTTGTAAATTAAAGATAGAATATTCTTAATACCTTCCTTTTCTCCTTAATATTGAAAATTCGTTTCTCTGATAAAACGAAAAGAGATAGGTAAACAAGCATTGACTTTCACCTTCCCCCGACAGTATCCCCCCTCCCCTCCTCCCCAATATGTTTTGATTCTTTTAATATAACTAAGAGATCCGACTTTGGCTTCTCGGGTATTAGAACATAAGTGAAAACCATTCTTTTCTTATTGAATTTAAAATTCATTAAAAGCTATACTTTCATATTAGACGCATCTCAGGATTTAATAGCCGAAGAAATCGCCAAATATTTCGCTGCTTACAGAAACCTTTTTGATTCTGACAATTCCAATGGCTTAAGTGCTCAGTACAATTACACATTTACATGAAAATCAATGCCCATCCTTTAGTTGCTAATTTTTTTTTTTACAACATTCTGAAAAGTTTCATAAATGCATCGACATTTCAGCGCCACCAGTTTGAGAAATCGATTTAGAAAAGCTGTTTAAAATTGTACAAAAATACAGTGGGTGATCAAATTATTAAAGCCGCTTTTTGAAAAAAAACTATTTTTAGCTTCAGATAAAAATAAAAGCATATATTTTTTTTTATTTCAAATTAATTTCACTTAAATAAATACCGTACATCAGGGTTTCTCTCTCCGTTTTATTTATTTTTTTTTTTCTCACGGACGGGTTTACTATCATCACTCTTTTTTTCCCAACTAGCTAGTTTGTTTTTATCCCCACATCCATAAGCAACATTATACAGAGGTAGGATAAATCTATTGGTAAAATAAAACAATTTGAAAAGCCTCATATGCAATATTCAAATAGTATAATAAAAAGTATTTTCTCTTAAAAAATATAAAAAAAGGGGGCACAACCCAATTAATGTGAAGTAATTTCAACCCGACTCTGCAACCCTTCTGTCCATTTCTATTGAATTTTTATCAAAGAAGAGGTAGGCAGGCTGCGAATTAACTTTCATAATCCTTAACAATTTCAATTGAACATTTTATTTTTATCAGAAATCAATAACGAAATGTCTGTCACTCATTGAGATTTTTTTTTCTTTTTTTTTTTGATGACCAATTCCTGGTCACGGATCGTCGTTTGGGAAACATAATAATAGTATAATAGTAAACTTATAATACTATAGAGAATTTCTTCCCTGAAAACTTCAGTATTTGCTAAACATCTTTTTCAACCTACAATATCACTGGAGAGAGAACTTTCACCATAACCATGAAAAAATGGACACTTTCTATATGGAAAAAATTAGTACATATAAAACTATAAAATATATGAATTTCATATAGCTTAGAACAAATTCATTACAAACAATTACATGCTTAAGTAATCTAAAAATATTCATAAATGAACAGCGTGGCTGTAAAGAAGTACTTCAAAGCACCAATACAGAATTTCTACACAGAGCTCATATATGGGGTTAATTATGACAACAATGTTTCTCATTACATGTTCATATAATGGTAAAGCATTATACTTTCACATTAAAAAAAATAAATTTTCCCTTAAGAGGCTACTTCAGTCAAGTGAAAAGACTCATACGCTAATGCTAATCCTATGGAAGAAATTTATAACGATATCTCGGTTGCATTTCAATATTTTTAAATGATTTTTTTTGCATTGGATTGCTGAGATTGATCTGTATAAAGGCCGTTTTTTAATTTTTCAATTTTGTTTACAGATATTTTTAATGAGGACGCTTTCATTTTCGGAACCGGTTTCGAAACTGAAAGCATGCTCATAAAAAGAATCTGTAATAAAAATCGAACAAGTGAAAAACGGACTGCATACAGATCGATCTCAGCTATCCAATGCAAAAAAATCATTTAAAAATATTGAAATGCAACCGAGATATCGTTATAAATTTCTTCCATAGGATTAGCATTAGCGAACAGGTCTTTTCATTTGACTGAAGTAGCCTCTTAATTATAAATTACTACAAAGAGAAATCGTCAATTATTGGAGATGGCTCTAAAAATGTATGATCATCCACTATACAAATACCAATTAAAGGTTTGAATATATTATGTATAGCGCACTTGCTTGTAAAATGACAATTCAGAAAATAGGGGGTTTTGAAAAAAAAAAAAAAAAAAAAAAAAAAAAACCTAAAATTATTTTCAAGCATGAAATCAACTAGTTCTTTTATGTAAACGGGATCGAGAAATTATTCAAAACTTTTGTATCCAGACTCAGAAGTAGTTTATTTCCATATGAGCCCAGTTACAATCGATTATCTGAAGATTTGCATGCAAGTAGATTGTACAAAGCCAGATGAGAAAAGCAAAAGCGATTAATAAATTATCTTTTAAATGGCATTCATAAAGATGATTAAATGCATTTTAATGACAGGTCGAAAAGTATTTAAGACTTACTTCTATTAATATGTCGGAATATAAAAATAATTCATTCAGGAAATTATTAAATATCTTTATGAATGATCATTTCAAAGGTAGTTTTTTTTTTTTCTTTTTATTACAATTTTTCTCGTCTGATGTTGTACAATCCTACTGTTTACAAATCTTCGAATAATTGTAACTTCGATAATAATGGAAGTAAATTACTTTTGAGTCTGGGTGCAAAAGCTTTGAATAATTTCTCGATTCAAAACTTTTGCACCCAGGCTCAAAAGTAATTTACTTCCATTATTATCGAAGTTACAATTATCCGAAGATTTGTAAACAGTAGGATTGTACAACATCAGGCGAGAAAAATTGTAAAAAAAAAAAAAAAAAAAACTACCTTTGAAATGACCATTTATAAAGATATTTAATAATTTCCTGAATGAATTATTTTTAAATACACGAAAAATATACGTTGCACTACAAACTATAAATGGATTAAACAGAATGTAGAATTTTATAAAATCTTACGTATACTTAAAAATTATAAAACGAATATCATATGGTGTTTACAAGCTCTATGTAAAAGAACGAGCGAAATTTCTACATGTCAGAAAAAATCGTGTGAATAAATGCAAGCAAAATACACTAAGTTATTTAATCTTTTAAACAAAGCGTTTTAAGGCAATATAATGTTATAGACCGGGAAGGCGGCTGTACAAACCATCACCTCATCGAGTTGGGGGCTGGAATTCCAAGATTAGTTAAAACTCGATTCGCATATTAAAATGCAACTGGTCTGCAAAAGTCACATCTTGGTGGAAAGCATCTGCAAACCCAAAGGTATGAAAATATGGAGGACTGGGAGCAGGATAACACAATGGTAAACCTACCAGTCAAACACTAAAATCGGGTCTGCGGATAGTTTCCACCTAGATATGACTTGGCAGACTAGTTTCATTTTAATATTCTAATCGAATTCTGTCTAAGCCTGGAATTTCAGCTGCCAACTCGATGAGGGGATGGTCTGTTCAGCAGTCTCCTGGTCTATTATACTTGTATTTATTCATTGTATGTGACACGCATGTGCAAATGTATAATAATCTACTAGACGGATGAAATAAGTACAATAAACTGTTTTAAGGCGGTCTGGGACACAAAAATGTCGAAAATATTACACTTTCGCTGGGTTGGCTTGAAAAACTTTCTACATTTTTTAGAATAAATTAACGCAAACCACATTTAAATACAATAATTAGATCTAGAGTCAGTACGGAACCCGGAAATTCTATTCAAAGTCAACTCGAAACCGAAGCTGTACTCGAGAAAATAATTTCGTCAACTCGAAACTCAAACAAAACCCACCACATTTTAACCCCAACCAAACCCGAAATGGAAGAAAATGAATCCGTATAATACTACAATTATGGAAAGATAGTCTACAGTTATTTCTGCAATATCAATTTTATCGCTCATATTATTAAAAAATTAACATTAACTTTCAAATAAGATAGTTTTCTTTTCACGTGAAAAATATTCAAGGATTTTTTGAAAAATCAGTGTCAATACGAACTCGACCCGCAAGAGTCGAATCTCAATACGAACCCGACCCGGACCCAAAACAAAGTCAACTCGAAATGAACTCGGCGCACACCGGGGAAAAAAAAAAGTAACGTCGACCTGACCCGAGGGCTCGGGTAAAATCGGGTTACCCGATTCAATAAAAGACTAGTTAGATAAAAATATGTAACCCTTTTTATGTAGAACTGTCTGCTTAAAAATGTAAATCCTTTTCTGTTAGAATGTATTGTTTCAAGATTCGTCATATTTAAATTGATATATCTAAATTTACATGCGATAAAAAATTATGTGACTTCGTGCAACTATTTTTAGTTATATAGTGATTCAATTGCATTCAGGATTTTTTTGTTTTGAGAGCAATTTTGAAAAAAGGGATTCTCGTAGTAAAAAAATACTTTAAAAAGTCTTTTCCTTTAAAAAATATTAAAAATTTTTAAATGATTTTTTTAAATAAATACTCACAGACAAAAAAAGTATGCAAAAAGCGTTATTCTTTCAAATATATATATATATATATATATATTTGAAATATATATATATATTTGAAATATATATATTTGAAATATATATATATATATATATATATATTGTTACAAGAACTGTCATCTTTTGTCTTTGTTGTTTATCTACTGACCAATTTGATATAAAGGAATTGAAAACGACAGGAATTGTTTTGTATGACATTTTTAGCCAGAATTTTTCACTTTCAAATTAGGCAAACTACGATTCTTGTTCACGTTTGTGAACTAGGTAATGTTCAAGAATTCTACGTCGAAAACAAGCAAAAATTGTCTGCTTTATATTTTGAATCTAACACAGAGTGATAAAATCTCAAAAGTTTCTTCAATTAAAGCAAATGCTGGAATAGTTACAAGGAGAAAATGCACTTTTATGAAGTTTTATATGGATGCACATTTATATAATGGATTTTGGAATAACTGAAAAAATCCACGTTACCGGCTACATTTAAGGTAAAACACAGCTATTATCAATTATAATTAATTTTTAAAAGTATATTTCCAATGCGTCAAAAGCAAAACATAATTAAATAAATGTATAGTAGACAAATCTTTGGAAATTTAATAATTTTTACACACTTAATTTATCTAACGCGTTTCGCGATTCAACGATAACAACTTAACGATGATTTTTAAGAAATCGTTTAATATTATCTAAATATACATTTCAAGGAAAAAATGATTAAAAAATATTTATAAATAAAATTTTGCGTCCCGGACTACCTTAAAAAATGATCAGTTGAAAGGACGAACTCAGTCTCCAATAAAACAAAAAACCACTAGAAAACCGAAAAGAGCAAGCACAAAATGTTATTAAACAGGCAAAAGGTGCCTATAACATTTTTATGAAAGTTTTTCCTGAGATTAAATTTTAATAAATAATGTCGAAACCTCAGATGCGAAGCAACTAATCAGTACGAGACCGTTTGATTGCTAGACAGGAAGGTAGTAAATTTTGGTTTCTTCTGCTCACAGGATTTCAGCACTTAATCAGCGATTTGAATCTAAGCAAAAAAAATACAGGAAGGGTTAAGGGTAATGTACGGAAGACGCAAAAAGGAAGTTTCCTTAACTTCAAAGAAATAGAATGTTTGCATCTGCTTTGTGTAAATAACGACAGGAAATTGTAGATGACTGAAAAGCCAGAAAAAATCAGAGACGATAGCACTCAAAGTAAACTAACTAAAAGCTAATGAAATACAAGTTTAAAGAATAACATTTGTGTAAAAAAAAAGGGGGGGGGAGGCTTAAAATAAATAAGTCATACATTTTGGTCTTCGTTTTTAACAGTGCGAAATATTCAAAATATATATTTAAATCCCAAATGAAAATCACTTCACCGCCCCGTCCTCATTTTATTATTTTGATAATAGAAACACGACTACGAATTAACATCAAGTACCAACTGTTTGCAATAATTGTGAATGTCCCAATAACGACAGCATTAGAGAGTTTAGGATCATTCACAGATCGAGTTATACCCGACCAGATTCCGAAAATTCTATATAAAGTCAACCCGAAACAAGGAGAAAAAAAGAGGCCTTTTTAAATACAATTATGGAAAAATAGGCTACAATTTCGCATTTAATATCAATTTTATATTTTATGCAGAAAAAAAAAAAATATATATATATATATATATACTCGTTGATTTTCAAAATAAACGTTTTTTCCTCATAAAAAAAAATAGATAACGTATAATAAACATCCTTTATGGGATTTGGAAGCACTTCTTTTTGATAAGAATTACACAAAGCTTTTGAGGAAGACACATGTTTGAACACATGGGCGAAGGAAGGGTACACTGTAAAAAAAATACGACCAGGTTTCCTGTAGGAATCGGAAAAATAGTTGCCCTTATCGTACCGGAAAAATTTCCGACCCAGATCGGAATATAATTCGTAAAATCGGAATAAAATCCGTAAAATACCGTTTTATTGATTATTTCCTTTTTTTTACGGATTTTATTCCGAGCTGGGTCGGAAAATTTTCCGGTACGATAAGGGAAGCTATTTTTTCGATTTCTACAGGAAAACTGGTCGGATTTTTTTTACAGTGTAACGTGACCACTTGAGTAATTTTCACTCTAAGTGGGCCACGCTGGAACTGAGCAAAACAGTCGTTACAGATGTTGGTAATTAATATTGTCTCGATTTTGAAGCGGAAGGCTACATTTTTCTAGTTTTAAACTCATTTTATTGTTTTTTCGCATTTTTGATTTTAGGCAAGTGGTACGATTTCTTGATTATAGCTAAATAATATGTAGTGTTATAATTATTTGTTCTTATGTGTTTGATCAGCGTGAAATAACTTTTTAAATGATGCGTATTTGAAAACGCTAAGTCATGTAGATTAAATGCTAGGCCACTGCATTTGTAATAGCGCCATCCTGGGCAAAGTGGACGACACAAAGAGATCGGGCAAAAGGACAAGATGGCAACTTTTCCCGGAAACGATTTTTATTCATTGTCCATAACAAAATACTATCCAAAAGTAGTTTATTTGAAAGAAAGAAGACAGGTCTGGGCAATAACTTCTTCAGAGAAAGGCTTTTTATCTCGACAATTGAAGTCTGCATGTCTTCTGGGGGAACTTGTATTCCTCCATTCGTCATATTGATACTCATTACTGTTAACTTTATTTTGTAACGATTTAATATTTAAAATATTACAAAACATAATACTTAAAATATTCTTAATGGGTGCTAACTTTAGCTTGTGCTGATTAAATATACATACTGAATCAATGTTATTTGTTCATTTACCTATGCTAGCCACTTTGCCCAGAAGTGGCCATTTTGTAATTTTTCTTTTAAAGAAACGAGTACATCTTAAAATAAATTTAAAAAAGTAAAATAGCAATTGAAACTACAGTTATTATAGTTACTATTGGTATTTGTTTCTAGAACTTTACTAAATAAAAAGGTATCATAAAAATTCATCAAACCTTAGAGTGGTCACTTTATCATTCCTTCCCCTAAAGGAAAAAATTGTTTTTCTTCGTAAGATATTCTGCGATATGCCCCAACACAAAAATCAAAAAGTTATCTAAAATATTAAAACGCCATTTAACTAAGTACTTTCACAATCGCTCTAAAATCACAATAAAGTATCACACGGCGCTTAAATTTGAGCTCCGATTTTTATTAGAGAAAGCCCTCAAATGTATAATAAAAAAAATTCACTATGCAAGTCAGGGAAAAGTTGAATTTTCTAAATTTCGTATGTCTATTGGAGGCAAGTTTAAAATTTGATATACTTTATAATTTATGTAACTGAAAAGTTTCTGAAGATTTTCCAGAAAATCCTGTGCAACTTTTAGAACTTATTTCATTCTACATCCATTATCTTGATTTTTTCCCTGCTTGCACATAATTAATCAGCTATAAGCCCTTTTCTCCATTTCGCTCTTCTTTTCGGTATTTTAATTTTCGGCAAATTCTTCGGATGTATTCTCGTAGCTGCTTAAAAATAATTAGTAAATAAGTATTCTTATAAGCATTCAATGTCTACCTTGAAAAACGCGCCTAATTTTATCACTGCAATTCATGTTTTTTCTCCCAAATTTCCTTCCAATAAATTAGTTTGTACTGGGCACCGAAATCGATTATAGGAAATTCACTGCTTTTTTTTTTTTTTAAACGATAGACAGAAAGCGCGAGCTAGTGAATTTAATAAATGTCCCCCCCCCCCCCTCTTTTTTGAAAAAAAGATATGCATAAGAAAAGAAAAAAAAATCTAACATTATTTAAAATACCTTTTTAGGATTTCTAAATTGATTTCTTAACGTATAAATCATAATTTAATAAATATACAACTATTAATTGATTAAAACGTACCTTTTAACGATCAGAAATTTTAAATTGATACCAGAAATCTCGAAAGAAGATATTTTACTTTATGTTATCGCTAAATGTCTTTTATTAAGTAAAGCGTAAGATACTATTCTTTATTTCTGGTATGAACACTAAATTTCTGGATAAAAATGGAGGCCAAACTGGCAGATCTGTATGGTGGCATCCAACATGTTAATATGAAGACGCGAGTTTCAAAACTCGCCTTATCCAGAAATTCAAATTTTGAAAAATCACGAAAAACCTCTTACTATGTCCAATGGTTTTCATTGTAAACCAAGATTTTGCAATGACGGAAATACAGGATAAAACTAGTCTGTTTGCAGATTGTAGTGTTTTGTCGGTGCAGGTTTATCAATAGAATAGATTGATAGAGAAAACTCAATTTTTTAAATTTTGGATAAGGCGAGTTTTGAAACTCACGTTCTCATATATATTACTCTTTATTTTTTATTTATATTTTCTACTTTTAACTGTTTAAAATATTTCACTGTTGAAGTTTCGCACCCACTATTTTGGCGAGCGTGTTTTCGCGCATAATTAAATCCAATGTTGTTTCAACTGTACAATTGTAACCACAAAGTATATTTGGAGATTTTTATCACCGGCTAACGGAAAAGTGCCTTAAAATTAATTGATTTATATAGTCCAAATTTTATATATTTATTTATTAATATATTTCTTTCTTATTTTTTCTGATTACGGTTAATTGGGCAATGGTAGAAATATGCATTTAAGCGGTTGCTTATTATTTCTACTTCAGAAATTAACCATATTTTACTAATGATATCGTAATATTGCCCTTGAAAACGAGTTACGAATCATTAGTTCCATTTTTATTCATGATAGTTCTCCCTTTTTGTATTCGTTTTGTAGTTTTTCTTATTGAATTAATGTATTTTCAATTTTGAGATCCTACATTTAGTACAATGGATTTATTGGTACTGACAGCGATTCTTTTTTTTCAGGTCTTTTTTTCATTGGTTAAATTCTTTTAGTTACAAATAGCTTGACAAAATATTTCAAATATTTATGATTTCCTACATATTTATCGTTATTTATTTATTCTTTTTATGCATTCACCTCCCTGTTAATATTTACCTTTCGCGTATTTTAAAAGTTATGATTTTTTAATACTTCATTTATAAGTGATTGGATTTAGTTTAAAAAAAAATTCATTAGTGATTAGTTAATTTAACAATTGTTGATCCAAATTTAATATGCATAATGTCTGTATCATGTCTTGATACTCAATTTATAAATTTTATTTAAAAATGATGATGAATTGTAATATTCTATAATGGTTACATATCATTATAGAATATTACAAATCATCATCTATTTCAGATATAATTTATAAATTAAATATCAGGAGATGATACAATTATAATATATAATTTTTAAGTTCTGAAACTGTTAAAAGGTTGCATTGTCATCGGAAACAAACCTATGAACATAATTTTTATAATTCTAGTATATCAAGAAGCGAGTGAAAAATCTGTTACAAAATTCCATCTTTACATACAAAAACCAAGTTAAATAAAAGAGTTTAAAAACACACACGTTATACATATTGCGCAGAATTACTACTAATAACATTCTTGCAAAATACTTTATATAATTTCATATTTAGGCTTATCTTCTCAATCTCTGCATATTCCTTCCCTTAAAATTATAAGCAAAAATCTCTCTTCTGGAAAAGGAGAATATCTAGTACAAATAAAGCTTTGTTTAGCTTAAAACAAAAACAGTCTAATCTTAGTTACGATATGACAGAAATCAGTGTAAAATGGCATCAGAAATATTTTCGTTTTTCTTCTAAATCAGGTATGGCGAATATTTCGATCCGCGTGCCAAAAATTAAAAAAAAATTATGTGCCTAGAGTAACGTACCAGTAACATTCAGACTTAAATTATAATTTAAAAAAGAATTAAATTTTACGGAATTTTTATTAAAATGGTTTTTACCTATCCTAAATCCCACTCCTAAGTTATTTATTATGATGTTGACTTTAATAATATATAGATGCATTGAAATCCATATTAGGAATTCATAAATAAGAAAGTTCCCTTTTGTGTGCATTCGAGCCGAGCCTGACTCCTTGTTTTGTCATATTTAGATATTTGGCTACAAAAATGGGTCCATTAGACATTTTATTCCTTAAACTGTTACTGAAAATTCAACTGAAAAAATGAAGCCCTTTAAAAATCATAGCAAAGAAAATGACTTTGAAAGTATATTCGTGAAAGGGTTTTTGTAAAAAAAGTAGAACTACAGATTGATCATAATGCAATAATTTGTGCAAAAATAATTGAATTTATTTTTAAAAGTGTATGCATCTTAACCCTTTATTGCGCAGCTTTGCATATATGCAAACAACAGTGTTTTGAATTTAATAGATTTTTTTTATTCGTATATACCTAATTCACACTAGAAAATTAAAAATAGCGATATTTGCTTTAATTAATAACAGACATTCTGTATTTAAATAAAGCGAAATTAACCATTGAAACTTTCTGGTGTAAAGTCAGATTATCTGAACTACGTAATTTCTAGAACGTATTCTACCATGGGAATTAAAGGGTTAAAGGTTAAGTTTTATAAAAATAAATAAATATATAAAATAAGGTATTTGGACACATACTTATTTAAATACTTACTAATTTGCAATATTTTAGCGTAAAACAGCCACACGACAGTAGTTTTTACTTAGTGTGGCAGATGTGCAACGGAAGAAAAGATTGACATACTATATAAAAAATGTATCTGATTTTTTTCATTATTTTTCCTGTCTAATAAACCTTTCAGAGAATCATATATAATTTTTTCGAAACAAATTAAAAAATCGTGAATTTAAGGGTTAACCCCGTCGTGACGAGAACCAGGTACAGAATTCTTAATTTTTTGGTCATGAGTAATTCCAAATAGAAATGTTTGCCTGATTTAATCGCAAACTATTCTGCGATTAAATAAGGCAAAAATTTCGGTAAAAAATTACTTACAGGAAAAATGCAGGATTCTGAGAACCCTATACGCCACGGTATACGCGATGTTAGTCGTGAAGGGGTTAAACAACTTTAAGTTTTCAAAATCGGAAATTTACATAAAAGTGAATTTCTCTCAAATTAATTATTACTAATCAGTTTGCGTGGCAGAGGAATTTTCTTGCGTGCCATCTCGGACACTCATACCACAGGTTCGTGTTCCCTGTTCTTCTAAATCACCAGTCTCTAACTAGAACGTTTATGGAACAATCATTTTTTGAGTGAGTAAAACAGAGAGAAGTAGAACGTAATACGGTTACAGTTTTTGGGCAAAATCTTTAATATTATGTTCTGGGTAAAATACATGAAATAAGCATTAACAAAATTAGTTCTTCCAGTTACAAAACATTTGACGTATAAAAGATGGCGGGGGGGGGGGGGGGGATGTAGCTGATAAAAAAAAATACATGTTTTAGATCAGGTGATTAAAAACTACCATCAAAAGATCAAGGGAAGAAGAAAAATTACATATTTTGCTTTCCAGATATTAAAAGCGAATATTATAAATCTGAATAATTTCATAGCGAAAATGTTTTTAAATCTTCGAGAGTTTTAAAGCTAGAGAGGTTTTTTTTTTTAAAGAAATTTTGATATTCATTTAGCATTTGCATAACATTTTCTTCTTTTTTTTCCCATATTGTTTTTTATTATCCGTTTATTCGGCCTCTTATTATTTAACACTGCCCTCAGCTAAAATTAATTTAATTACACGTTAATTAATTTCTTCAACAGGAAAAGTAAATATACCCAGTATTGTTTCAACTAGGAAAAACCTTAATTTGATTTTCGTGATCTAACACATCGTAAATTTATTTTGACAGTAAAAAAGAGATATTGGTTTAATGTTTTAGAATAAGTAGGCCATTTAAAAGGCAAATTTTTATTAATTTTTAAAAACTGTGCTAAAGGTTTTTAATTTTTTTTTTTTTTTTTTTTTAAGGATGAAAGCAGTTCTTTTCAATTACAGATAATTATTTTTCGTACGCTATAGAACATGAGAAGGAATTAACATTAAAATGCAGTTATTATAAACTTATTTCCTCAAAAGATACGAAATATTAGACTATTTAAAACAGTGTTTCAGCAACACCCTTTCAATAATAATTTTTCTCTCGAAAAAAAAAATAAAAATTAAAAAAATCTCATGCGCTTAGATATTCTATGATGTTTTCTCACTCATTATGGCATATCTGATGTAAACAATGTTAAATCGCTTTTATTCCCAAGAGCAAAATCGGCTGTTCTAAAATGCAAAGGGGAAAAAATTGAATTGACGATTGAATTAAATTATAAATAATTGTACCATGATAATTTTTTTCTTCAGATACACACTTTTAGTATAAGATTCCATTCATTTTATCCAATCAGTGTGAAATTCTTTATCAGATCAGTTACAGTTAAATACAGATTGTAATAGGAAAAAATACATCTTAATCATATATATATATATATATATATCTGCACTGTAACTAACAAAATTTAAGAATTATAAATATTCAATAAATTAAACTAAAAAAATATTGAGTTCCCAAACAAAAAATAAGTATCCAGACTGAATGAAGGTGGGCTGGTATTGAAAATCTGTGATTTACAAGAAAGAACCCAAAGATAGTGGGAAAAAGAAAACACCATGACAGGTTGAACTATTCTTTAGAGTAATTATAAAGAGCAAAGATAGATTTCCTGGTACTGCAAATTCAAATTCTTAGTCTACTCAGAAATTTCAAATTTATCTGATTTTTTCCTCAGGAATTCTAAATTTTACAGTCTTCTCCATTCCAATATAAAAAATCCCTGCCGGCCCGGCCTACAGGCAGAGGTAGATTTCGAAGTCAAATATACTAATTTCACAAACAAAAACTAAATCATGATTAGAGATAAATCCACTTTAACAATTTTATCAGGCCGCTCTTGACGAGTTTTTATTTCATTTTTA
Source organism: Maratus speciosus (assembly GCA_963932465.1). Taxonomy (NCBI): domain Eukaryota; kingdom Metazoa; phylum Arthropoda; class Arachnida; order Araneae; family Salticidae; genus Maratus; species Maratus speciosus. The sequence continues at coordinate 457,814,138 of OZ010796.1, read as the reverse complement.
TATAATAGCTGGTTTTATCAGAATCGTGTTAGGGCGGTATTTAAAAAAAAAATACTTTTCCATGCTCAACAACTCGAAATTTTCTGGCATAATTCCAGATTCATTTCTAATTTTAAAAAAATATGAAACTTGCTGACGTGATTTTTGAAAAGATTTATAAGCGACCTGTGTTTTTATTTTTTGTTCAGTTAATTAAAACTTGATATATATACAATTATTTTCTCAGAAGGACAATATTTTTAGTTTCTAACACAATCGCTTCGAGAAATTCCGTTCAAAATGCCCACTTTGACATAATTTTTTTCAAATATATTCTGCCTCTATCAAAAACTCGATCATTACGGTACATTATATAGTTTCTGAATAAGCGAATCTACCAATTAAATGCGTTTGAGAGCAAAAATGAATTTAAAAATGGGTCGGAAAATAAGCAGTTTGGATTTGAGTGCATCCTTAATACAATGATTTTTCCAACACAATCCGCTTCGGTAAATTCGGTTCAAAATGCCCTTTTTAACAGCATTTTTAAAAATATACTCTGCCTCTATCAAAACATCGACCATTACGGTACATTATATAGTTTCTGAGTAAGAAAACGTACCAATTGGAAGCCTTTGAGAGCAAAAATGAATTGTAAAATGAGTCCGAAAACAGGCAGTTTGGATTTGAATACACCCTTACTCAGATGATTTTTTTCTCCAACCGCTATGTATTTTTAATTTGTTTTTGCTGTAAGAATTGGTCCTATCCAAAACTTGTCTATATAGATGTTGTAGACAATACTAAGAAGATATATGATAAATTCATGGGGATTTTATATCTTTTGAATTGACGGAGTTATGGATTTTTTTCTTCTTTAAACCCCCTTTTTGATTTCGTTTTTATTTTTTTTTTCGCGGTACGAATTGGTCCTATCAAAAACTTGTGAATATAAAAGTTGTAGATAATGTTAAGGAGATTTATAATAAAATTATTTGGATTTGATATCTGGAGAATTGACGAAGTTATGAATTTTTTTCTCCCAAAAACTCTATTTTTTGCGCCCCTTGAGCCCATTTTTAACTTTATCAAAAATATGTGATACATAAATTTTTGGCCCTATTTTTAGAAGTAATAAAAACTTTAAACTGATTTGATATGTACAAAAGTAAAGAAGTTATAGGGGTTTTTCTGTTTTCACAAAACCCCTCCCTATTTCCATCCCCTTGGTCCGATTTTGCCCATTAACGAACTTGACCGAGAATTTATGCCCATTGATTTTATGTATCAGTTTGGAAGAGATTGGTGCAGAATTACGAACGTTATCGTGTCCAGAAGAAAGTGATATATATAGATAGATAGATAGATAGATAGATAGATATATAAAGTTTTTTACTGAGGGTGGTTTTGGGTTCTAGGGGTCATGATCGGTGTAGATCTGCAAAAATTTTTCAGAAATTCCAACATAGGAACGATCCCAATAGGTAGTATTTCATACGAAATCTACCTAATTTTCCTGACTAGTTCAGGTTATCCAGGTGGATAGCCAGACGCTCTGCATCAATATAAATAGAAAGGGAAATTACCATCAGAAATAAATCAGAAATTCAGAAATTGACATCAGAATTAAATAAAATAATATTTTCTGTATTAAAATACTGGTATCCAAAAAGCCGAACACTTGGCAGCTCTGCTATCAGTATTTGTGTAAACACAAATACAAACTTTTCGTTCAGCTACGCGTATGCTCGCTCATAGGTTACGATATGTAATAAACAATAAAATAGCTGCGTATTTCAAATGTAGAAAAAAAAAAATGTCCAGTGGAGTTTATATATATCTAATAGCTTAATATTATTCAAATGAGCATTTTAATAAAATGCTGAACACAAAAAGAACGAACGTTTCCTTTATCATTTTCGGATCATTTCATATCGTTTTAAATCAATTACCATCATCTTTCAACTGCGATTAAATGCTATTTTTAGCAAATTTATCGGCATGATACAGATATACAAGCAGTCTTGCATAAATAGTAACAGCGCGAAAATGAAAATTGAGGTTATTGAAAAAAATATACATAACATATGTATTAAAAATTATTTTACAATGGCAAAGATATGATAGATACAACTCCTCTAGCCTCTAAATTAAACGGAGGCTAAAAAATAACACAAATACAATACACAAAACAGTAAAAAAGGCATATGAAAGGTCGGCTTTATTCTTGAAGGAGAAAGGGAAGAAAAAAAAAAGCAATATCTTAATGACATTCGGATGAATGTTAGTGGCCCAGTGGTCTGAATTTAATGCTCTAAATCTTAATCGAGCAAATGTTTCTTATTCGGGTGATTTTTTTTTTTCTTTCTTTTTCTTTTTTTTTTTTTGTTAAAGTAAAAACTCACGAAACTTTACACTTTTTTTTTTTTTTTTTTTTTTGGTGAGTGTGAGTGTGTAAGGTTTAAAGAAAAACTGCAAAACTTAAAATGTACAGCAGTAAATTGGATGTATTGTACCTTACATACACATGAATAATTCAATAAATTCATGTCTATCTTAGTTTGTGCTTCTCTACAAAAGTAAATAATGAGGTTTATATATATCTAATAGCTTAATGTAATTAATTCCCATGAGCATTTTAATAGAATGCTGAACACAAAAAGAATCAAACAAAAATATAATAATATAATAATTATGGTAGTACGTAATTAGAAATATAATTAGCATAACAACTATAAAACTACACAATTTCTAGGTTATACTAAATAATATTATATAATAATATATAATATAAAATACTAAGGAATAATAAAATAAATATTAATTGAAGTATTAATAATAGTGTATTTAATTAGGATAGTACGTAATTAGAAATATAATTTGCATAACAATTATATAAAAACTACACAATTGCTGGGTTATACTAAATAATAATAATATAAAATATTAATAAATAAATAAATAAATATACAAAAAATAAATAAATAAAAAGAAATCCTACGATGCAAGCATTATTAGGTGTTGTTACTGGTCGTTGATTATTTTAAATGTGAAAAAGTAAAAATGATTAAAAAAAGAAGTTTGCAGTTTAAAAGATAACAACACATTAAAAAACTATTTATAAGAATTGAAGGGCTCGGTTATGAAGCGAGGTAAATAACAAAATGATAGTTTCTGCATAGTCAATATTTCTAATGAAAACTACAAACAAAACTATTCTGATAACTTCCTCTAAAACTGCAGATTTGTTAAGAGCGGACCTTAAATTAACTTACACAACATTCTTGTCCGATATATATTTTATTTTTATTGGATTTATGTGCAAAGTGTCTATGTTATCGAAATTCATATCTAAAATTTATCTGATGAAAATGTCATATATTGGGTAAAAATAAACCTGGTACTTTTAAAGGGTTTTCAGAATGCGATTAAACAATTTTGCATAGAAATCAAAATATATATAAAAAATGTCAGCTACAATGTTTTACACCCTAACCGTTCAATTTTTTACCTTTAGCAATTTGATAAGATTCCATTTTCCGAGAAATAGAAAATATTCTGGATAAAATAAGGATTTTCGTAATAGGAGGATAGGGTTTGCGTCGACTTAATTCAATTTGACTATAAACTTTTGTGTAGAGTGGCATATGGTGTGTTTTGACCCCCGAGGGAATTAATCACGCGGCTGCTTTTTTATGCCATACTTCTTTATGCAACATTTTTTTTGGCGTCAATAAAAGTTCAACAACCGGTGAAATCCCCCTCCTCCCTTTACGCTACGCCACTATTTACATATTTGAGACGCATTTTTTAATTAAATCCACCCACATTCCCTAATTAATATATATATATATAAATAATGGCTAACAAAGGTAATGTGATATAAAAGCAATATATTTAATTATGATAGTACGCAATTAGAAATATAATTAGCATAACAATTATAAACTATACAATTGTATTTTTTACTGAAATATCTCTGTAAATCTTCGTATCAACAGTCATATAAATTTCGTTCATTATTTTTTCATCTTTCCAACAAACTCTGGGCCTCTTTGAAGGCCGCGACAAAGTGGTTGGGAAATGCTGGTCAAATTAATGACTCAAACAATACAATAAAATAGCTAATAATCTTTTGAAGACATTGCATGGAAATCTAAAAACTAAAGCCTGACATTACTAATGCTAGGTAAATGATCTGTGGTACTGTTGATCAATTTTGCACTTATTTCTTCACAAGTTCTAATATAGTTAATGTAGCTTCCCTCCTTTACTTTAACTTGTTAAAGCATCATAATTACAAAGCACATAAAGTGTGATTTTTGTTGTTGTTGTTGTTTTTGTATATTATATTATATTTTGCTTACGTTATTGGCAGCTATTGATTTAATTATAATATTAAACTACATGTCAATATTCTTGCAGGTGATCCGTGGTCAGCTTGATAACCGTTTACTTATACAAAACGAAAAGCCAAAGATTGCGGGTTCGATTGCGCGCCGTTCGAATAGAGGGACTGCAAAAGTTTTCCAGGGCTTTCTGCACTACAAAAAATAAAATTGAGTTTATGAAAAATAAATGATAACTGATGAATTTAAGAATCATTCTACAATAGAGAATTTGAGACAGGCCTACAGTGCGGCTCAAAAGTAGGACAATTTTTTGAAATAACGGTTAAAAAAACAATAATGAAAAAAATAATTAGCATATGGAATCATAACATAAGTTTTTTTATAATATGCATCACATACATCATATACTAACATACATCATGCTTATATCACAGATTGTTTGTAAAAAATAAATAAATAAATAAACTTCAAAATAAACTGTCCCAAAAATATATGGACAATGAAAAGAATCATCATTATTACCACCGTATCAAAAAAGAATTCTGCGTTCTGTACATGTGATGTAACCATTTCGAAATATAAAATCACTACTCGTTCTTGAATTCTGGAGTAGTTGGAAAATGCTTCGCAGGGTTCAATTCTCTGCTGTTGATATAGCTAAAATTTGGCGTTTAAAGGCTCAAAATGTTAAAGTTTCTGATATTGTTAAACAAATAAAGCGTAGTAGATCTGGAATTTATGGAATTTCTCGAAAGGTGACAATGCGATTTCAAAAAAGTGTTCAGGTCGACCAGGAATAACTTATCAGCGACAAGATATAGAGATTTTGCGAGCAGTTACAAACAACCCAAAAGAAGTCTGTTCGTAAAATTGCGAGGACTTTAGTGTTTCCTATTTCCTACTGTTCACCGTCGCATATAGGCAAGCAAATTTCACAAATATCGAAGAACGTGTCGGACACCCAAGCAGAAATTGCACCATAAAAAGGCACGCGTTCTTTGGGCTAAAAAACACATGCATTGGACGAATGAATGGTTAAATGTATTCTTCAGTTACGAAAAAAAAAAAAATTCATTTTGTATGAATCTGACGGCTGGGTATACTATTGGTATGATCTACGAATAGAGCCTCACGAGTTCTTAAGGCAGGTCGTACACTGAGGCGACAGGAGGAAAATGAAGTACAACTTAGGAGAAGAAATAGGTGGAAACAATAAAGAATGTTGTTTCGACCTATTTTTTCCCCCGAAGTCGCACTTCATTTTCCTCCTGTCACCTTAGTGTGCCACCTGCCTTAGTCGACAACAAGGATGGTTCTGTTTCAAGTTCTGTTTCAATGGACGATATTGTTCTTCTTAATAGTCGACAGTGCACTGAGGATTATCAAAATGTCCTCAAAAGCAATCTACTTCCAATTAGAAACATCTTAGGAGGGGAAAACTAGAAATTCCAACAGGACATTGCGTCGATTCACACCTGCCACTCAACAACAGCTTGGTTTATGAAGAACTAAGTGACTATTATAGACTGGCTAGACATCAGCTCAGACCTGAATCCTATTGAAAATCTTTTGATAGTACTTGCAAGAGAGGTGTTTCAATGGACGATATTGTTCTTCTTAATAGTCGACAGTGCACTGAGGATTATCAAAATGTCCTCAAAAGCAATCTACTTCCAATTAGAAACATCTTAGGAGGGGAAAACTAGAAATTCCAACAGGACATTGCGTCGATTCACACCTGCCACTCAACAACAGCTTGGTTTATGAAGAACTAAGTGACTATTATAGACTGGCTAGACATCAGCTCAGACCTGAATCCTATTGAAAATCTTTTGATAGTACTTGCAAGAGAGGTGTTTCAATGGACGATATTGTTCTTCTTAATAGTCGACAGTGCACTGAGGATTATCAAAATGTCCTCAAAAGCAATCTACTTCCAATTAGAAACATCTTAGGAGGGGAAAACTAGAAATTCCAACAGGACATTGCGTCGATTCACACCTGCCACTCAACAACAGCTTGGTTTATGAAGAACTAAGTGACTATTATAGACTGGCTAGACATCAGCTCAGACCTGAATCCTATTGAAAATCTTTTGATAGTACTTGCAAGAGAGGTGTTTCAATGGACGATATTGTTCTTCTTAATAGTCGACAGTGCACTGAGGATTATCAAAATGTCCTCAAAAGCAATCTACTTCCAATTAGAAACATCTTAGGAGGGGAAAACTAGAAATTCCAACAGGACATTGCGTCGATTCACACCTGCCACTCAACAACAGCTTGGTTTATGAAGAACTAAGTGACTATTATAGACTGGCTAGACATCAGCTCAGACCTGAATCCTATTGAAAATCTTTTGATAGTACTTGCAAGAGAGGTGTATGCCCATGGTCGTCAGTTATCGACTATTCAGGAATTAAAGCAAAAGGTAGAGCAGAGTTTGTTCTCTTTACATCCACACATTCTCCAAACACTAGTTGGAAGCATGTCTGATAGGATTTTCAAGATAATACAAATGTAATGGATCCAAAGTTTAAATTTAAATACAAAATACTAGAAAAGTCCATATATTTTTAGGACAGCTTACTTTGATTTTGATTTTTTTTTTTACAAAAACAATTACTACTTAACAATATATACTTAAAATAATTCAACTCAGTTAGGTACTTAGTCAGAGAGATCACTTAACATGAAACAGTGAAGAGATAATATACTGAACAAGAATCAGTGGGTAACTCTAAACTTAGACCTCTTTTTATCTCTCAGAATGTTACGCATTGATGCAACCTCCACAAAGCAGCCCAGTTTCTCAAAATAATTACAGATCTCAGTCTGAAAAAAAAAATTTTTTTTGAGAAAAGATAAATTATTCTGTTAAACTTACTGTATTTCTTTGTTGTAATAAACTTATGTTATGATTCCATATGCTTATTCTTGTTTTCGTACTTATCGCTTCATTTTTTTTGAGGTTTTATTTCAAAAAATCACCTGCCCATATATTTTGAGATGCACTGTAAGACCTGTGAATTTCAACACTTTGGAGTAAAAACATACAAGATCTTATGGGGTTTACAATTTTTAAATAAGTAGATATAATATCAGCATTTATATCAGTAGTGGTAGAAAAGGGTAAAAAACACTAAATTTGCAATAGTGTAATTGATAGATGACCCCATAGCTGGGATTAATAAAAATAAAAGAATAATACATTTTACATCCCATAAACCTCCAAAATAAAGAATTTCAGTAGCAGTCAATTACTAGTTTCCATCATTAGACTGAGCAAACACGATTTCACCTTAAGGACATTTTTTTATTCCCCGACACGACACCGATAAACGTACACGAGTGTCGTGAGCCGACATTAGCGCAGGCAAATTCATATTACACCATGCACTTTTTGACCAAAATAGTACAATATAATCGTCATCGAATTGGTTGGAGAAAATGCGCGTTATATGAACTCATTTTGTGTGGGCCGATGTCGACTCCCGACAGTCGTGTACCATTTATCGGTGTCCTGTCAATGAACGAAAAAGGAGCCCTAACACTTCAAGCAACTATCGAAAGGAAAATCTTATATTGATAGTGAAAACGAAAATGAGTACGGGAATAACAAAAACCCATTCCTAATTTGCAAATTATGTTTCCTCGTGTTAACTGTGCGCATTGTATCCTTAAATCAAAATAGTCCTTCAGGCCGAAATCATCTTATGAAAAATCTTAAGCAGTTATTACTCTTTATGAAGATACTTATATTCTATGGTATGTTTAACATGTTTATCTTATTAGTAATCCATTTCTTAGTATATGATTATGTGAGTAAGCTTGGCGAATACGCTGTTTTAACGAAGAAGCAGTTCTTCAATAAAGATAGATGTAGCACATTTTGCGTAATCTTTTGAAAGGAGATATAAACAAATAGTCGCTTTTTTAGGAATTTATATTATTTTAAAGAAGTTTATGTATTTTAAAAATTGTTAAGGCTAAAAAGACTAAAATCTTTACTGACAAATAACCGAAGATAGACTGTGCTTAAAATAATTCAACTCAGTTAGGTACTTAGTCAGAGAGATCACTTAACATGAAACAGTGAAGAGATAATATACTGAACAAGAATCAGTGGGTAACTCTAAACTTAGACCTCTTTTTATCTCTCAGAATGTTACGCATTGATGCAACCTCCACAAAGCAGCCCAGTTTCTCAAAATAATTACAGATCTCAGTCTGAAAAAAAATTTTTTTTTGAGAAAAGATAAATTATTATTCTTTATCATAATATTCACAAATCATCACATCTGCGAAGTGTGAAGTGTAATAGTAGAGCATACAGGTCAGATATCCTATATGAACGTTAACTTCTCAAAGAATGCTTTTAAATATCATAATTATACGGCTTAATGTTCCATCAGAAATTTATTTCGAGAGAAAATAAGTAGAGAAACCCAATCTTTCATGCAGACTCGTATAACCATGTACCAGGAAATAGATTATTAGTAATATAGACTATGTTAAAAATACCACAGAGTAGAAGTCTGCTTATAAAGAGAAATAACTGTTCGCATAAGATGTTTCATAAGATGTTTTTGACGTAAAGGCCTTTTTTTTTTTTTAACGACTCAAGAAGCAGTGGCAACATGAGGAAACCTAACTTGGAACTTGGGAATGTGTTTTGTAATTCCTATCAACATTTTCAATTTCTGTATCTAGTGCCCTTTTAAAAGAGTAGGTGGACCCCCATTCTCTTACGCAGTGAAGTTTCTCACGTAAAACACTTGGAATTTTACCAAAAACTCAGCCAATCCGCAAATCAATCAGTAACATTTGCAGATGCCAAATTTTTTATGACAGCCAAGAAAAATATGCTTGTGGCTGTGCCACGATGCAACATACGCACTCTGTCTCATCTGCAAGTCACAAAAAAGCCCACACACATCCCAGTATTCCGTTATTTTTGACCCGCATTATTTTCTATTGTGGGAGAAGAATTGCATCTCTAAAAAGCGTTGCATCAATATGAAAACATTACAAGGAATCCGTTTAAAACAAATGATTTTTTATCTAATAGCTTGTTACAAGTACATTTATGACCCTAAAAATGTTGCGCATTTTTCTTCTTTTATTCCACCTTTACAAATGAAATCACCGACTATATTCTTTTAGAGTAAGTATTAATTACAACTAAAATACCTCTATAACAAATCTAAGCGGACGCCAACCATTATGTGAGAAAGGAACACTTATGACTGACCGTGCAATAATGAAACTACGCCACTACGTACTCTATCTCATCATCGGATTTTCGAAATGAAAGAACTTTGGCCTTCGGCCAGCTAAGGCTTAAATTTAGTGGTTAAAGAGCAATAGCTCATGCTAGAGTTCAAAAAACAGAATGGAAAAAAAAGGAGATCTAAAAATAAATACAGAAAAATGGAATAAAATAAATTTCAAGCCTCCACACTTGGCATAACTTAAAAAAAAAAAAATGTTTTCTTAAAGTTGAAAAGATTTTAGAAGTAATGAAGAAAGTTTCAAAGATAGACGAAAGAAATTCTTTCAGCATAACATACACATGCAAATATGTTTACCCCGGAAACAGAACATGAAAAAAGAGACCAGACAAGTCTAGATAATTTTACCTTAAATTAAGAAATATTTTAGTAAGTATATAGTAGGTGATTTTTTTTCTTGTTATTGCAAATTACTTCAGATTTGTAACATATATTTTTTAACAGTCAAGTTCAGGTAATCTTCAGCAATAAATGGACAATTTTAATGGATAATCTTCAATACTATTGCAAAACTGAATGCCAAAGGACTGGGAGGAAAAATACCGCTTTAGATAAGTTTATATTGTACTGTTTAAACTGACAGTGTATTGTAAATTTTATTGTAAGTTAAATATTTTTAAATAAAATTATTTTTACTTTTCTTTTTAGCGTTTAAAGGAAAGCAAAAGTGGTATTTCATGGTCTGTTAAGCAGCAGTTGATCTCTATTTACGTTTTCACATGTGAATTTGTAACAAAATTCAGAGTTTACTTTTTCAGTTCTAAATGAAAACATATTTAAAGTTGCAATAGTGTATTACTGGAGCATTGAAAGTTATTGTATGAAATAAAATAAACATTCTAGCAGTAAAATTCTCCAAGTATGCTTTAAAAAGTTTCTTTTTTCATTGGCATTTTTTCACATACCTAGAGTTTTAACAAGACAAACATATTAGTTTGGAAACTATAATTTTTTTTTTTCAGATAAGGGCAAATTATCTTTGAAATTTTAATATATAATATAACTTTTTACAGATGAAACATCAAAAGATCGATCTAAATGCAAATAGATCTGGGAAACTTTCAACCATGAAACCTACATTGTGACGAAAATATAAAGATGTATGTTACAAATACATTTCTGTGACACACAATTTTTTTTTCAATATTTTTTAAACTGATGATGGCATCAGAAAATAAGAATATTTAAATCTATATTTGTAATTATATGATATATATATATATCATATAATTATAAATAAAGATATATATGTATATGATATATATATATATCATATAATTATAAATAAAGATATATATATATATATATATATATATATATATATATATATATATAAACAATTTTCACATAGACATCATCCGTGAAAGTTTGAGCCATTGAGTAGACATAATAAAGATATAAATAACAAAAAATATTAAGATAAATTATAATGTAGAGATTTAGCAAGCAAACACCAAATTGATCCTAAAATATATACCCGTACGCTATAGGGTCAATTTTATTTCTTCAGAAAACAGGCAGGGGGTGGAGGGGAGGACACTTTAGAAGTTTTTGATATTACGTATCAAATTATAGAGTTATCTATTAGATTATCTAGGGGTTTAATTTAGATTATTTTTGAAATCATTATTTTTTTAATGCATGATAGAATTTGCTTTGATCGGTGAAAATTCGCTAACGAGAAAAGTGAAATGTTTATAAATTACAACAACTTTTGGAAAATGAAAAATACAATAAAATTATTTTGCCACCGACCAATTTTACCAACTAGACGGGTTTTTAAATGGGAAAAAACTTAAATGGATACACAAATCATACTAACACAATGAAATAGGCCATCCAGAGAGTATTGTCTTTTAAAAAATCCGAATAGGTTCACAACAAAACTTAACTGGATAGACAAAACATACTAATACAATAAAATACCGTACGGACCATTATTGGATACATAGGGCAGTCTCCGACTTTTTGGATACCAGTATTTCAATACAGAAAATGTTTTATTTAATTTGAAAATGTTGGCGTTTTAAAAGAACAAGATTTTCTCTAAGATAATAGTGGTGTGCAAAAAGCCAGAGACTTGGCAACTACATAGGGGGGGGGGGGGGGGGATTTAACCATTTTCATTTTTATTTATATAAAGATGTGCCAGATTCCTGAATATCATGAATAGCAATATGAATTAATTCGTTGCTCTTTATTCAAACGCATTTTTAGGGGATCATAAATGTAAAAAAATAACCTATTCAAAACATAGCCCATGCCGTAGATCACTCAGAAAACAGTCTTTAAAAAAAAATCAAAATAGGTTAATCGATACCTAAATTATATGAAAATATGCAGTAAAAAATATGCCGGAAAATTATTCCTATTCCAAAGAAGAAAGCCATTTAAAAGACGAGAAAAAGCATGACAACTGGATGTTTGGATGTCTGGCATAAAGCGTTTTAAAGATCAATACCACACTTACAAGTTAAATAGTGAGATTGAAAAAAATGTTCATTTTTCTGTTTTTATTTTTAAAAAAAATCCTAACATGGAATGCTTTTATAAGATGTTAGTTCGTTGATCGAAGTCACTAATAAAATAACAGCGTAAAAAGGAATGATAAAATGTTTGGAAAGCTACCAGAATCGATACTCAAGAAAAGGAGGACAATGTTTAAAAAAAAAATTTAAATAAATCTCTGAATCTTAATAAGGTTAGAACATAATAGATCTTTGACAAAAACAAAATTTCTTAAGAAAAAATATTTATTTATAATGAAAGTTTAACTATGTAGATGTGTAAAAAAACATTTAATACAATACGGCATTAAAAGTTCTAAAAAATTGAATAACAATAATAAAAAAATGATTTGATCATCTAATATTTTCTCTCAGAAATAAAATGATTAAAATTCTGACAAAAGATATGCTTTATTTATTTATTTATTTATTTGGTCCAATCTAATGTGCAGTTTTTACGGAGTGCAATTTTTAAAATTGCCAAGCCGTAACTTATTTTTTATATAGCTTCATATTTTAAATCACTTAGTATAGTTCAACCAATTCAAATGTAATAAAAGATTGAAAGCATAAAAAATAAATAATTTTTTAGCAAGCTATAGAGCTATAACTACAGGACTGCCAACATTTATGAGTACTAATGTGTAGTTCAAGTTTAGAGAATTTGTAATTATTTCAAATTGTCAAGTGTAGGCAAATATTCCAAAATATAAAAATAAAAACTGATATTAATATTTATGGAGCACATTAAAATATCAAAAAATTTAAATGTCACATGCAAATATGTTTAAGAAAGATTTCACTAATATAAATTAAAAACCCTTATACAAACATGCAAAGCCTCATTATTAGAAATTCTCAAATTTAAAATTATCTAGTAGGTTGAATAGAATGCATTTTTTTTATTAAAATTGATTACATGAAAACAAAAATGTTGGCAAAAATATAAATAGAATATTTTTGTTTAAAATATTTCATGCAGCAAAAAGCCCTGCAAAATGCACATTTTAAATCATAGTAAAATTTAGAGAGAGAAATTTATACATACTAAAAAATGAAAAGAAACCGAGTACAGACCCAAGACAAAAATCTCTCTTATTAAAAAACAGCTAGACAAAAAATGTAGTTTCTAATAAGTAATGTATAGATCAATGTGAGTAGTATGCAGCCCTCTAACTGCTACAATAGTAATTACTAGAAAATTCTAAGAAAAGGATAAAAGTTTTGAAATGAACAGTTTTTTGCATGCTCATAAAAATAGAAAATTTTTAGGAATAAAGAAAATGCAACATTTTCTTAGGTTTGATAATACACATCTTTATTTGGTTATGTAAAACCATAGTTAATTTATTTATTTTATTTACAGATATTCTTAAAATACTAATTACTTCCAAATACAGAGTACGCTATAAGGCAATACGTATTTAAGTCATCATAGTCCACATAATACGGCAGAGATGACATAACATGATGCCAATTTTCAATTTTACATTTAAATAAAAATGGACAATTTCGAAAATTATTATCTAATTCCACAACATATAAACATCTAAACTAGAGGGTGTTAAATCTGTATCCTGCGGTCCACCATACTATCATTATTTTAGAATTGGAAAATTTATCTTGTTTAATGACGGAAACTCTGCGATTATATAAAATGAAATATTACCTTTCGAAATTTGTGGTGGCGAAAGACTTTCAGAAAAAAAAAGTTGAATATGTATTTAAGTTATCATAGTCCACATAAAACGGCAGAAATGACAAAAAATGATGTCCATTTTTATTTTTTAAGTGTAAAATTGGACAATTTCGAAAAATATCTAATTTCACAACATATAAACATATAAACTAGAGGGTCTTCAATCTATAGCCTGCGGCCCACCATGCTACCCTTATTTTAGCATGGGAAAATTTACCTTGTTTAAGGACAGAAACTCTGCGATTATACAAAATGAAAGATTACCTTTCGGAATTTATGGTGGCGAACGACTTTCAGAAAAAAAAAAGTGGAAGACACTCTAAACAGAGTTTTAAAGTTTGTAAACAAACAATACCCGCCACACATATATTAGCAAATCTTTTATTCAGCTTTTCTCAGAATGCATTTTTTTTAATATGTTAGATACACTTTTTCATAAAATCTATTAAAACTAGAGAGTTGAAACTTCCCACTATTGTATAACTAATCTGTTTCTTTAAAATTACCTAATTATAATTGAATCATATTCATAGTTTAATGCAACTATAACATCACAGAACATATAGGGGAGAGTGGTAATGAATGGGCCAACTTTTGGTTTTTAATTTTTGTAATTTTTTCTAATAATTTTTTTTTTTTGGCTCAGAATTGGATCTTCAGTTACTTTACTTATTTGGTTATATAAAAAAGTCATAAAAATTAGATTAGTCAATGTCTATAATGAATGATAATAGAAAATAAAAATATAGAAATTTGGCCCATTCATCCCCCCATGGGGCTGAATGGGCCATTGAAGGTAATGAATTCAATGAAAAAAATGTGGAATTAATCATTTATTCACCAAATATGGCAAAATGAATGGTACTTGACATGATATGATCAAAGCATGCTGAAATAGTAAGTAATACACAATGATTATCAAAATTTATGAACATCAAAAGTGATATTATTAAATCACATAATTGTAGCAGAAAAATAACAAAATAATGAGATTATAAGAAAGAAAGAACATAAAATATACATAAAAATAATAGATAATACACATTATGATTTAACGAAATTTATATTTTTCAAAATTAATATTAATTGACTATTTAGTGTAAATTTCTGGTGTTATTTATTCTACTCATCAGATTCAGAATATAAACAATTATTCTAGTTTTATATCAAATGGAAAAATATTGGTAGGTGTGGTCAACAACTTGACAGTTCTCCTTAATAACTTTTACAATTTAACTTATGTTTCTAATAAATAACTGATATTTCTTAGGGTGAAAAAGTGCAAATTATTTTTTAGACATCACTATAAACCTATTCTAACTAGACAGTAATTTAATATAAATCCATTACAGTCAGTTATGTTTCATATTAAAGAGAAAATCAGAAAAAAAGAAAGAAAAACCATATTTTCATGATCAGGGCAAAGGTGGCCCATTCATGACCATGATACAGTGGCCCATTCAGCCCCACCTATACTTCTGGAAAATATTCAGTTTTTTTTTTTATTACATTAAATTCAAATAACATCTAAATGCATCCTAAAATTAGTTTACAGATATGAAAAGACTTGCTAATACACATATCTGCAATGAAATAATAGATACTTTTTAGCTTATTTATTTTACTGAAAAGGGAAAAAATTTACTTTTCAATCAGATTCTTGACCATCCTACTCTAGTGGGCAAATGGCTTCTCCCAAACAATGGAAAATTTGATGAGTTTGGTAGAACAAATAGCTTCATCTATTGGTGGCATCTAAAATAATTTTATGCAAATACTTTTTCATATTTTGTTAATGGTCCATTCATCCCCATGGCCCATTCATTACCACTCTCCCCTACTGGATATTGTTTTGGAGATTTTCTGGATGAAGCTTTAATAATTGTTTCTTAAATTCATTTCTTTTAGAAAATAAAACAATGCTAGATGATATATTTTTAAAAATCAGGTACGGTTTAAAGAAGTTATTTACAGTACTCTTTTAGAAAAGTGTACCTAACTAATCTATAATCACAGAAAATTAGAAGGAGGTTAGTAAAAATTAAACAGTTACACTGACTAAAATTGTGTATGAAGCAAGTTTGTTGTTGTTGTTTGTGTGTGTTTTTTTTACGTAAATTTTTATGATATATTTTTAACAATCAGGTATGATTTAAAGAAGTTGTCTGCGGTACTTTTTTTTAGAAAAGTGTGCCTAACTGATCTATGATTATAGAAAATTAGGCAGAGGTTACTTAAAATTAAGCAATCACACAGAATAAAATTGTGTATGAAGTAAGTTTTGTTGTTGTTTGTTTTGGTGTATGTGTAATGCATAAATTGAAATACATCTATTTTGAGAGAGAGGGAGAGAGTGTAGTTAACTTGTATATGCTAATAAACTAATTACATGATTATAAACACTATGTCAAATCTGTTTAGGTAACACTGTCGATATGTCACATGTGCCCCTAAAAAGATCATTTAGGATAAACCACCTTCGAGAAATATTTAAATTTAAAAAAATTGAAATGATAAAAAAGGAAAAACAGAAACGCCGAGTATTTTCTAGATTGCAATGTTATCGCACTGATTTAGTACATTTTAGGCGAGAAGTGTATATATATAAAAAAAAGAAGTTTTGTTCTAGACATTAGAAAACTTGTATTACAATTATGTCTATCGGCTAAAAGAAAAATTTAAATTCACAACCAGATAAATTCCAGTGTTACTTACTTTCCTCTGTGTTCAAAGGAACTCATAAATAAATGCATCATTCACAACAGTTTCAACCATCATCAATAATTCAACACTAAAGATGAAAAAGAAGTTATTTTTCAGTCGGGTAAAAAACTTACCCAGAAAGAACTTTAATAAAATTCAACTTTCATCACTCAAAGGAATATTCTTAAGACTATATTCCCAGACTTATTTAAACTAGCGTATTTATTTATTTATTTATTATTATTATTATTTAATAACAATTTTTTTACATGCTTACAAACAGACGTGAGTTTACGGAGTAAATAAAGGTGTAAACATGTTTTAATATTGGTCAGTATATATATTTATCTGCTTATGAAATTTTTTTATGCTTCATGGTAAAACAATGAAGATAATTTACAATTTTAATTTTTGAATATATTCTTAATGAAGTAATTGAAGGGTTCGGTTGTAAAACAAGGCAACTAACAAAATGCAAGTTTTGTGATATTCAAGATTTAGGTTTTCTGAAGAAAACTACAAACAAAACTATTGTGATTAGTTCCTCTAAAACAGCTGATTTGTTAAGGTATCTGTATGCATAGCTGCCTGCCAACTTGTACGGTTTTTTCTTAGACAAAGTGTGACATGGTGTTGGTTAATAAGACGTTGTGACGCACATCTAAAATCATTTAGGTTGGCATTATTGCGAAGCAGCATAATAAAGTTCATTAAAAAATACGTATTATAAATTTATAAATTCAAGAAGTAATAGGTATATTTTTCCTTTTCTTAGACTGTCAAATATCGTATGTAATATTAGCACTAAATTAAGAGTTTCAGAAAATGTGACGTCACAACAGCAGAGAGGGTATCATTCAAAAGGGACAGACAACATGTGACATAAAAGGAAGGGGGGGGGATAAAAAACCCCACAAAATTTGCGTGACGCAATGGATGATACCATACCATACTTTAAACTAGAGTCCTTCAATTATTTCTAAATATTCAGTATTATATTATAGAATGCCACGTATTTATCGAACAAGATTTAAATAATCAAATGGGATATACCACCTTTAATGTATATTTAACTGCATCACACGATAAATTATGTAAGGGTAGTTCCATGAATTTTGTAGTGTAAGTCACATTGCTGATAATTGCTATGCTTATTAGCCACCGTTATTGTCGAAAAGTTTGCTTCGTCTTTTTCAATTAATGAGATATTTCCCATAAAATAAGTCAAATTTTACCATTCTCAAATACTGGAAGTCAAAAATCGTAGCATGTGACTTACACGACAAGTGCTCATAGAAATACCCGTAAAATATCATAAAACTTTTTCTCATAATTTTATTTATTGGACATTAAAAGAAATACAATTGACAATCGGATAGATTCCGAAGCCAGTTACCTTCTTCTGTTTTCAAACAAAATTATAAACTAGAGAACAGGAATTCTGCCTTTCAGAATTTAGTGTCGCCCCCGGCATTTCCATTACTTCATTTTCTTCTGATGGACTGATGGCTTCTATTATCATGAAACAGCCATTATAAATGAATCGTTAGGTGAAGATGAAAGAGCAGCCGTAAAAGCCGAAAATAAATTATGGCCATTTTTTCCCCCATTCTGACCAGAAAATCAGAGTTCTAACTTTTTACGGTTGCTCTTTTATTTTCACCTAACGCTTCATTTATAATGGCTGTTTTATAATAATAGAAGCCACCAGTCCATCAGAAGAAAATAACTCGGTTAAGCGGGACTCTACTGCAGTACAAAACATATTTCAATTTTAAGACAAAGCACACGTTTTATTTTATGTAAAATGACGTCATTCGCATCCGCTTAAGAATTCCACATTTACGATCTACTTTTAAACATCTAAAGTAAAGCATGCATAGCACATCACTATCGCGAAATAATGCACAAATGCAGCAAAAAGATGCCGTCATTCAAGAAAATTGACAAAAAAAAAACGGCTATCTAATGATTTATAGATATTTAAAATTAAATATAATTTATAATAACTCCATTGTTTTACCAGAAATAATTCGTTTATATATTTTTTTTCAAAATAGCACGTATTTTAATAACATTTTCTTTCGGTTGGTATTAGAAAATGGCAACAAAAATATATAATTACTATTTTAACTATTTTCCCTTTACTTTCTACAGAAATGGAGTACTTCCGTTGCCAATATTAAGCAAATGGCTCTAAAAACTACAAAAAAATTAATATTTATAAATAAATGGAGATACAGTTTTGAAACAAAATGAATTTAAAAGAACATTTTTTTCCCCAATGCGACGGTATAAAAATCAAAAATGTGCAGTGTTTGTAAGTTTAAAAAATTGCTACAGAGTATTTAATCATACTGCTTTGTTTTACGGGTGGCTTCTGTAAGGTAACGTTATTTTTTGGGAGACACAAAATAAGCTGGGAGAAAGAAATAGCATACCGTACCGGAGGCTAATAAATGCATAAATGCGTGGTATCATTCACATCAGTACCATGCATCATCAGTAATTTAACATTGCGAAAGAAATAAAAAATTGTTCGTGATTGCACAACAGAAACTTCGTTTATTCTTTATACAGATCAAATAACGCACCGTAATACTAAATTTTATCTCTTCAAGGATTATTCTTAAAGGCATCCCCAGACAGAAATGGCATTACCACACTGAACACATTTATATTACAATATACACATCCAGGGTGTAAAAATCTAGGCGCCAGCGGGCAGTCTCTCACCACTAAATTTTATTCGTTATTTTTCGTCTAAAATTTCATCTAAATTTGTAAGCATGCTTATAAAATTTAAGAGAAGAAAACTAATAAAATGTAGTGGTGAGAGACTTCCCGCTGGCGGCTAGATTTTTACACCCCTGTACACATCATTATACAGTACATGCTTATTTGCTTTCTAAAACCATAGAGGTAATATGATTTAATTTTAAGGTATTTTTTAAATACTAATTATTAATAAATATCCATTACGCTATAGAACAATATGCACTTATAGCACCGTAACCATTAATATAATAATGTAAAACTAACTTCAAAGTTTGTATTTTCTAAAAAAGGTATCAAAAGCAATATTTGAACTTTTTTCAGTCAAGAAATGAAAATGTGAGCAAAATGTGTTTCATTCTAGACTATCGTAGAACTGTTTCTGAGAATCCTATATTATTAGACAAAAAGAGAAATTCAATCCAGAACCAAATAAATTCCGGTACTACATATTTTCTTACATATCCAAAGAAACTCATAATTTTTTTAAAGCATCATTCACCACCATTTATTTCACCAGTTCCATCCATCATTCATAATTCAACATTAGAGATGTAAAAGAAGTTATTTTCTGATAGGACAAAAAGCTTAATAAATTTAATTTTAAATATAAATTAAATACATACCGTATGCTCACTTTCATCTATCCGAGAATTCTTTTTAAGAACGTTCCCAGAATTAAGTAAACTAACTAGCAAAATTTTGAAATTATAATATTTTTTTACATGCTGAAACAGACTAAGTTTAGGAATAAAAAATGGTGACAAAATGTAATGTTTGACAAGATATATATTTTTTTGCTTATAAATAAAATCACAGAAGTAACTTACGATTCATTTTTTTAAAACATATTCTTAATGCAGTCGAAGCTCGTTAACATGAACACGCTTAAAGCGAATTACTTTTAAAATGAATTGTTCTCACAGTCCCAGTAAAATTGAATAGAAAGATTTAGTTACTTATAACCTGAACTAACTACACTTCTAACATGAACAAATTTTAATTCCCCTTGAGATTCGCGTTAACGAAGTTCGACTTTATACTAATTATTCCTAAATACTCTGTCCACTACAGTAAGATATGCATTTATATCATCATACCTTACATTTGAATAATCATATGATATAAGATAAACCATCTTCAAGATATATTTATTTTCATAAACAAATAAATTCTGTAAGACATCATAAAACTTTTCATCAGAATCCCATCTATTGGAAAATAAGAAAAATCAAATTTGCAACCAGAATATAAAAAATCACGGTACTATCTACTTTCCTTTGTGTCTTTAAAATAAATAAATAAATACATATCTCATAAATAAATACATTACTCGCAGCAGCCCCATGCATCATCAATAATTCAACACTATAGTGAAAGAGAACTTATTTTCTGATCGAGCAAAAAAACTTATCTAGAAAAACTTTAATTTTTAATACAAATCAAATATGTATCATGTACTCACTTTCATCTCTCCAAGGCTTATTCTTAAGGACGTTCCCAGACTTAGATACGCTAGCTTACCACACTGCACTCTCTAATATTTCAATACATACATTATTATACAGACAGGAAAGGTGGAACCTTTACAACTCACTTTGGATGAAAAGACGAACTTTACGGTTGAGTGTCCAAATCTAGTTTCTGGAGATACCAAATGCCATTAAAGGCAAACAAGTGTCTTATAATATGCCCAACTCAGGGAAAATACCGATAAAATGCACTCCTGACTTACATATTCTGTGGCATCGAAAAATTGAGTCAGTGTTTAACTTAGCGGTGTTGGAAACTCAAGCTTCTAAAAAGAAGCTAGTAGATTAGGAAGACAGATAACTCAGGTTGTTGCTCACGACCTTCCACAGGATGTAACAAGCAAAAACCATTCGGTCGGTAATAAGGACGTTGCCATTGTGATTACGTGAAAGTAATTTTGAGTGATGGGAATTAAACGACAGAATAAATAAAATCACAGTTCAGGAAAGCTCTGCATTTTAATGAAATTTTAATATATTTTTTATGCGGATTTTAGTATGGCATTTTAAAGAGAAAACTTCAATAAAACTTCAGCTAAATCTGTAAAACTTATGAGGTTTCTTTTTATTAAAATTTATTTTAGTGAGAACATGGATAGTGATTGTAAAATAAAAACAGACTGGCTGGATACGCTACATAGTTTAATGAAAACCACCACGCTCAAATCCTTTTTAGAAAAAGAAGAGACTTACGCAATACTAATAATTTTTCAAGAGTTAAAATTAACTAACATATATGCTATAACATATTACCTGGAGGTGAAAAAATATATATAAGTAGCTCTTTTTTTCTTCCTTATTTAAAGAATACAATTATAGTTCCGAGAGCAATTATCAGCTCTCAGGTATCCGGCAGGAATAAAAACATTCTGCACGGAGGTATTTGATTCGACGATATTTCGATCTGGGTCAGTTTTTAAGAAGCTTTATGTGTATTTTTAATCTTCCTTTGTACGGCTGTGTGGGTGGCTATGTCTGCCCCCTTCCCTCCCACGCATTTCCTTTGAACCTTACGCCGTATTGCCAGTTTTATTGGTGGGGGAGTTCATCGAACTTTTTTTCAATTTCAAAGAATAAATACCTCTATGCATATGGTTTTATCCTCACCAGATAACTACTCTTTGCTACCACTCATCTGATGATGGGAGCTGAGAAACCAGCAGCAGAAATTTTTTCTGCAGTCTACAACACAAGTAGAAACTTCAAAAACAGTCTGCAGAACTTAAGGACAAACGCCCTTTTTCCAATCCCTCATGCACTCAACCCCCCCCCCCCCTCCCCCAGTATTTGTGATTAACATAAAAGGAAAGCATTTTTTAAAATAATTTACCTTTGTCCTCAAAATTTTTAACACCACTATCTGAAAAATCTTTCATAGAATTTGTCAAAATTTCTGTGAAGTTAGAAAACAGAATAACAGTAAAAATAACATATGAACACCAATTACTAAAATTTTTGAAAAGATTGATGCAATGTGATAATATCAAAAATTATATATAGATGTGACAATACAGGGATGAAAGTGCACTAAAGCCACTTTGAAGCAGCAAAAATCTAATTTTTTAGCAGTAAAATCCATTTTTGTAGCAGCAAAAATCTAATTTTTTAGCAATAAAAGCTGTTATTGGAGCAGATTGAAATTCTTAGAAAATCAAATTTGAGTAACTCATGCAAATACTATAAGTAATTCTAATGCAATGTTTTATTTAGCAATCTTAGCTAGTTGTGCAATTCAAAATTTAACATACTTTCACTCAAAACAAAACAAGGCTAACTAATATTTAACCTGCCACTCAGCTGTAAAAAAATCTCGTGAAAACATCAATGTTGCAGCAAAATTTTCTGCGATTCTTTGACGGAATTCACCTTTTTTTTCCTCGATCCTTTGACGAAATGCGCGTTTTTTCGCGATCTTTCGATGATTTTTGCGACATTTCCATGATGTCCGCCTTTTTTATCGCTTTTTTTTACGATGTCCGCTTTTTTATCGCGATCTTTCGGCGCTGTTTGCGTTTTTTTCGCGATCTATTGACGATGTTTGCGTTTTTTCGCGATATTTCGATGATGTTTGCGTTTTTTTCGCGATCTTTGGATGTTCGCTTTTATTCGCGATCTTTCGACGATGTTCGTGTTTTTTTCACGATCTTTGGATGTTGTTCGCTTTTATTCGCGATCTTTCGACGATGTTCGCGTTTTTTTCGCGATCTATCGACGATGTTTGCGTTTTTTCGCGATATTTCGATGATGTTTGCGTTTTTTTCGCGATCTTTGGATGTTCGCTTTTATTCGCGATCTTTCGACGATGTTCGTGTTTTTTTCACGATCTTTGGATGTTGTTCGCTTTTATTCGCGATCTTTCGACGATGTTCGTGTTTTTTTCGCGATCTTTCGACGATGTTCGCGTTTTTTTCGCGATCTTTTGACGATGTTCGCGTTTTTTCTGCCGATCCTTTGAAAAAAAATTTGCATATTCTCCGCGATCTTTCGACGATATACGCGTTTTTTCGCGATCTTTTAGCGAAATCCGTGTTTTTAGCGATCTTTGCGCGAAATTCACTTTTCCCGCTATTTTTCGACGAAATTAATTCGTGTTTCTTCCGCGATCTTTTCACGAAATTCGCGTTTGCTCCGCAATCCTTTGACGAAATTCGCGTTTTTACCGCGATCTTTGTCAAAATTAACGTTTTTTCCCCCGATCATTTGACGAAACTCGCGTTTTCCCGCCATCCTTTGTGGAAAGTTGCTATTTTTCCGCAGCTCTTTGACAAAATGGGCTTTTTTTTCGATCTTGTGATAAAATTTTCGCCATCTTTTGACGAAATTCGCCTATTTTCCACGATCTTTTGACGAACATCTCATTTTTTAGCGATCCTTCGATAAAATCTGCGTTCTTTCTGCGATCCTTTGACGAAATTAGTGTTTTTTCCGCAATCCTTTGATGAAATTTACATTTTTCCGCAATCCTTTGAAGAAAGTTGCTATTTTTCCGTAGTCCTTTGACGAAGTTAGTGTTTTTTCCGCGATCATTTGATAGAAGCCGCAGTTTTCCGCCAGCCTTTGACAAAAGTTGTTATTTTTTCGCAGCCTGTTGACGAAATTGACGTTTTCTTATTGATCTTATGACAAAATTTCGTTTTTTCTTTGCGATCTTTTGACGAAATTCACGTTTTTTTCGCGATCCTTTGGCGAAATTGGCTATTTTAACTGCAAACGATTGACGAAATTGTTTTTTCGGCGAACATTTGTCGACATTCGTGATATTTACGTCCGAATTTTTGGACTAATGACCGATTTCTTTTTTAATTTCTGAAGAAATTGCCCCTACGAGGATTGACTCATTTAATAATGGGCGTTTCACGATCGCGTGTCTAGTTCTCTCCGTGAATTATTTATATTTTAAAGGGAATCGGAGCTTCGTCAATCGCATGTGGCGTGGATCGTATAATTATGGCACATGGCAAATAATTTCTAACAAACTTTTTTTTTCTAAATTTTAACAGTTGAAAAATAGTCTGCAGACCTTCTCAAGAGTCTGCGACGTGCGTCGCAGCGTTGCGCCGATTCTGCACCCGGGGCTGAGAATTAACTGCTACCGAGACCAGCTGTGTTCTTTAATCATTATATGGAGAATAGAAGCATATATAATTCTATATATAGATTTTATTAGATACCTAAAATTAAATGATATTACACCGTAAAAAATCGTGTATGTCACACAGTTATAATATTTAAGTTTGATAGAATTTCACATGACATGCGTACCAACTGGCGTACATGGATACAAAATAATTTGAAGACATGTGCCCAAGATCAAAAGTGTAGAGTAATTTTTATTTTATATGAATTTTGTGTATAGTAACATTTGACTTGAAGGTGAATTTACAAAATCACCATTTCATTTTTTCAGTATAACTCAAACAGATTCCTCCTCATAAAGATGTTGTCAGAACAGATATTTTTTACTATTTCAGTCAGTCAAAACACCTTTTATACAATATCGACTTGGTTACATTTTTTTCCATTTATTCGTCATTACCTTAAACATGGTTTCCTTTACGCATCAAAAATAAAATTCGATCATCGCCCTCTTTAGAAATCGGGCGTATACTCACTTTCTGTGAACATGAGAAAGCCGGTGACAAAGTTTGTAGGTTCGATCCTACGCGAATCAGCAGGGTGACAATGTCAGTTTTCTAGAATTCTCTTTATACAAAAATGCGTTAAATTTTGTTTAGAAATATCTGTTAAAGACATTTCATCGGCGGCAGTTTGGCCAAAACAGCTACTGCGTACCGCAGTGTTGAATTTAGACGTTTTTAGCCAGGAGGGATTTCTACAGCTCGGGGGGGGGGGGGGGGGGTGGGGGGGGAGAGGCGCAGTATGAAATTCCAGGGGGATGGAGGAATTTTCACTTATATAATTAATAAGCACAAAATCTGACCTTGCCACAGGGGGATAATGGTGATCCCCTGAATTTATTATTAGGCTACGGAAACCTTCTTTCCCCCAATTTAGGAGAGGGGCTAAAATAATAAAAAATCCTGAATTTGAAAGATCGTGTGTATTTTATTATTATAGACGATGATAACATATATTCGTTTATGCAATAGTTATAGTTAAACGGTATTGCTCATCGTGCAACAAAATATCCCAATATCAATAATCGGTCCCAAAAAATGTCCATTAATTGTAGAGCCAAAATACAGAAAATTTATTGTTTAACCATAAGACAGAAAAAAGTTTCTTCATTTAAATATATCAATAATCGCAATTAATTATTTTTCCACAAGCAGCACTGATAATTCTTGCGCTCGATTTGAAATATCAAATTCTGTGAAACGAACTGCTGCCATACACTGATAAAATAGATAATGTAAACTGTTAAAATATGTGAGATAAATATAAAAGACTCTAGATAATCAACGGAAAAGCTAAGATAAACCCAAACCTCAAAGAACTGAAAGAAGACAAATACGGGAGGAAATTGTAAATAAGAAAAGGGTAAAGAAGATAAATTTGTATGCTTAAACTATTTTCAGGTCCTAGTTTTCCAGATAAAAACCATATTTGGTTCAATAATGTATAATTCATATTGTATATGAAAGATAAGATATGTGTGACCCGATTCAATAAAGAAATTTAAATAAAGTCATGGAAAGAGAGGAATAAAAGGAAGGCAATACGCATGAAGGCTTTATGCAAAAATATGACGTAATGTAAGCCGTAGAGAACAAATGAGAAGTAAAGCACATGATAAAGGATACTTCATATTATTTCACGGAGAATAAAAGACAAATATTGGAAGAAATTAAATTAGAGTAACATGGAAAGAAAATTCAATTAACATACGAATGACATGCTATAAGCGCCTATATAATGACAATACATAAGAAAAATACATTTCTTGAACATAATCACGAAATCTGAATCTTATCTCTCAGTGTAAAAACAGAATTTTTTGGAGTAAAATAATACAGTCTGCATCTGCAACAGAATCAATGCAAACGCAATGAAAAGACTACGAGAACAAGGTCAGCTTTTGAAGGTTTGGGAAAAAATAAAATGATTCAGGTGTCTTGCGCAGCTGTACTTTCAACCTTCAAAACATTAAGTTTTAGGTTAAGACAAGAACTGCGTTATAAACAGTTACTATTAGTTGGAGCTTTAATAGCCTATCAGAGCGGTTCTAAAACTATACGCCGCAACCCATTGGTGGATCAGGAAATGATCAGGTCTTAAAGAAAAGGTACAGTCGTGAAACAGGAAAAAAAAAACAAAACAAAAAACGAACCTCCATCTCATTTATTTTATCACCAAAAAGACAGAGAAAAACGAAAATAGGCAGTCTTAAAAGATAAGCTTAGGGCAGTTTTTTTACAGAAATTATATCAAATTTTGAAAATTTGAAAACGAATACCTAATTTTTAGATCAAATTTAAAATTTTCGGTAATTATTACCTTAGGATACCGAAGAGATTTTTCTGATGTTAACTTTTTTTCTGCATATACTAAAGGCAGAGTGGTGAAAGAGGTATTTTCGAAAGGTTCTGCAAGCGGCTTTTGATGTAGTATGCTTGTATATCTTTAAAACGCGTTATTTGATTTAAAACAAAAAAAAAAAAAAAAAAAAAAAAAAATCAGTTAATGAAAAAAATTGCCAACAAATAATCTCAAAGATTGCGGTGACGGCTTCGCACGTATCTGCTTTTTTTTTTTTTTTTTTTTTTTTTTTGAAGACAAAGATTTTTTACATATCATATATGCTTTAGAATGCCCATTAACAATACTAAAAATCATATTTATATGAAAGGCAGCAATAATGCATTCAAATAAAGTTTGAAATGTATTAAAAGCGATACATTCAAGAGCTTTTTATATTAATTTAAGAGCAAACGGACTTATCTTTCGCAATCGTCTGCACGCGATATAGAGACAGATTTGAAAATAATTCATGCTTGAAAATTATTTTAAAAACAATAAAAACTGAGTAAATTTCGATACTGTTTTCAAACATATTGCATTTGAAAGTACATTTTCCCCCTATTCGACGGTGTAAAAATTTAAAATGTGCGGTATTTAGAAGTTTAAAAAAAAAAGAAAAAAAAAATGCAGCAAAAGTGAAATTTGGTCGCCTGATGTTATCATACGCAAAATGACGTCAGCATTACGCACAGACCCGTTTATCTTTTATAATATAGATAGGTTTATTCATTTATTAATAAATGTACTTTTTTCACGTAGTTATAAAAGAAGAATTTATTTTATAATTACACCCCATTCACAGCAGTATTACCTTTTACGTTTCTCGTGCGTATGATGTCTGAAACTTCATCTTTTCTATACGTACAAATTGCTGGGTCATGAAAAAAGTTAAAGTTGGGTCGTGCAATAATAAAGTTTGGGAACTGTTGCTCTATGAAATGTATGAGTTAAATAAGGGGATGCTGAGGTTTGGGGATGAAAATGCCCAAAATTTTCCCACAATATTTTAACGTTTTTGAAATATTATGCAATTTCTACGAAACTCGTTTTTACTGTATTAAGAGATCGTCGTATTTAACTTGACAAGTGTCCAACTTCTGAAAAATTTGGCTAAAACCCAAAAGGACATTTTTAGCAACAACAACAAAAAAAAAAAAGTGATTTACATCGAAGCGGAGTCTCGCTTTAGTCAGTCTTCCCTTAGTTTTTATTTCAATGCAAGATAATGATTTATTTTATACGGTGTAAGTAAATTCTTAATTTCATTCTTTCTTTTCCCTCGAAAATTTGGAGACCGGCTAACTGCGCCTATGCCGACCCTTCTTTGCCTCCCCCTGTATGAACTGCGCTCGGCGTCACGGAGAACGGATATCATTGTCACCCCCGTCTCTTATACTTATCGGCACGAAGTGACAGCTTTGTTGTTAGAAAGACACTTTTCTGTTGGCATTAATTCGCTAAATTGGGCGCTTTATCGATAATTTGGGCTACCAATAATGTTTTTTCTTAAACTCAGAAAAATTTCATATACATATATTTTACATATGTATATAATAAATTTGTTGTTAATAATAACTATTAAATCAAAGAAAAACAGTCAATATAAAAATGTATATCCTTTAATATAAAATGCACAAATTGAAAAAAAAAACAAACAAAGGGAAATAAATAAAAGTATGATGATAAAATATCCATATATAAATATATATTTACACAAGAAATTTAAACATTGGAGAATTTTTTAAAATTAGAAACATATATTTTTTGAATATTTGACATAGGATAATTATGTATGGAAACAAATATTTTCGTCAGGTTTAAACTAATTTCTCATTGACTGCGTGCCTTTGGATGTTTCATTCTAAGATTCTTCAAGAACCTCAAACATGAAATATTAACATTTATAAACAGATATTTCGTATTTCAATTAATATGCTAGAAATAATTTTCACCTTAAAATTATTCTCTGTATTAATTTGAGAGAAAGATGTTCGGGGGAAAAAGAACAACATTCTAAATATGAAGGATATTCTTGCTGCTGAAATATTCCTATGAATGCTAATTAGTACTTCTTTTATTGCCCTTAATATTGTTGTTTTTATTATTATTATTATTATTATTATTATTAACTTGTTTGAAACTATGGTATTTAAATATTGATCTATTATTTTCTTTCAAAACTTAATTTTTTTTTTCAAATTCTAAAGTAAAATTTTAAAATTCCAAAGCGGTTCCACGGTGTTTTATAACTGAAACTTAAATATGTATTTATTGATAAAATTTTATTTTTACTGAATATATAATTCTTATAATCACGCACGATTCTCTTATGCACATGCTTATAAAATAATAATAAGAAGAAGAGCATTAAATTCTCATGAATTCAAAACTGAGAATTGCGTTTTCATTTGAAAAACATGCATCCAAAAGTGGATAAAGAAATTTAATTTCTTAAGTTGCGACACAAAATTTTATGACACATTGTCTGATTCGCTTTTATACTTCAAGGAATAAAATTAACAGGCCTATTGAAGCGATTTTTAATTGAATAGCGTTTTTCATTTTCAGATAAATAAACTGCTTATAGAGTTATGAGCCATTCTTGTTACGTGACGACAAGTTTTTCTTCTTTCTCGCACTGCTGCGTCGTGAATTTGGTTCAAATCGCCAACTTTTACAGCATTTTCTGTAAAATCCTCTGCTTTCACCATAAAATGGAAAAGTCATTCAATTACATAGTTTCTGAATAAGAACACCATTCTTATTTAATGTGCTTTCGAGGAAAAATGAATTCAGAAATGTGTCAGAAAATAACTTCTTTGAATTTAAGAGCAGCCTTAAGAATGTTTTCAAATCCAAACTGATTACTTACTAGAATTCATATTTATTTGCACTTGCGTGAAAGTGACAGATGCTGATTTAAAAACTGTGAAATCGGAAGGTTTTTCCAATTTTCATTAAAGGCAATATTTCACAAAATGCTGTTAAAAGCATTTAGCATTAGAAATGAATTTCCACAATACGTTCTAAACTGAATTTCCAGATGTGACAGTCCGATAAAATTTTCTTCAAACAACAATGACTTATAATGGACTCTATTCAGGTGACGCCAGAGCTGGCGGTATGATTATCTGTTATTCTAGTTACTGCACCGGCAAAATACCGGAATGCGCAGGCGCAAACACCGCTAGCAGACGACTTTAGCCTTGACCCAGGTTGAGTGCATATATTTTAACTGAAAATTTGCAAACTTAGGGAATTTTTTCGGATACAGAACAACATTTTGAATTTAAGATTACAATACATTAAGTATATGCTGCTGCATCAAAGAATTCTTTTTCGGTATTTTTAACAAACAAGCATTAATAATTCACACTCCATACATTGCTATGTTAAACACCGCCAGTAAATACCGCCAGCAGACGAATTTTAGCCTCGACCTCAGGCCGCGTGCATAAGGTCCATTCAACATGTAATTCAGTTATCAAAAAATGAAAGATCATCAGATTCTAAATCAATTTAATAGTCATTCTGCAAGTGACATGCTTTTACGTTTAAAAATGAGTTTGTAAGTTAGAAAATTTTGAGAGAAACTCTTACAACAGGAAAAACAAAAACAACAACAACAAAAAAAACTTTTATACTCATAAGATTATGATTTTCTAATTTCGTATTAAATCAACGCATCTTCTCCAAACATAGTTTTAAGGTTTTAAAAGATAAAATATCCTTTTAAATAGATGACTTCCTATTAAAAGAAAACAAAAAAATGTACTTTAAATAATAGACTATAGTTGACTTTAATTAAAAAATATTTTGAGGATCAAAATCATAAAGTTTTGCTGATTTTTAAAAGCCAAATTTTTAAGTAGAACTCACGGATTAGATATTTGGTATCTGAAAGAGAATATAAATACATGAATGGATGAAAATTATGTTGTGATAGAAAAATTTAACATATTAGTGATTTTTAAAATAATCCTAAATTAGAACCTTCTCGATTCTGCTTCATTTAAAAAATAATACTACCAATAATTAGTAATACTACAATTTATGGTAATAATCTTGTTAATTTAAACATGCTACTGACAGATTGGTATTATTTGAGGAAAAAATTTGTGAAAATCAATGAACTTTTGATTATAAAATATTAAAAATCGCGACAAATAGTATATAAGAGTGTCAGCTCTAATTGTTGCCCAATAACTATTTTCCTAAACCATTAGCTTTAGAAGTATAGTTTCAACAGCAAACGTGATTTAAAGTTGTTCTTCATCCTATTAAATCTGTTCATATAAGAAAAGTATTATTTTTAAAAGTTACAGAAATTTAATTTTTTTACGTGATTCAAGTACTTTATATTTAGTAAAACCTTCTTCGTGTACTAATAAGCAAAACAATAAAAGTTTCATTTTTGTACAAATAAAACTTACCGAGTTATGAAAACTTGAATTTTATGAATTTTGAGCATTTTTTGTCATCAAAAACGGAAAAATGCTTTTTATCCAAATGTTACAAGTCAAAATCAAAATTTTCTTAACAATGGTGTTTTTTTTTTTTTTTTTTTTTAATTAACATTAGATATTACTTGGAATACCTTGAAAGAGGTAACAGAATCCGGGGTGGCAGTTTGCACCGGGCCCATTTAAATGGGGAGTCCCCCTTCTTTCGTAGTAAATATTACTAAGTATCCTCTACTCGGGGAATTATAGTTCATTTTAATATTTTATTTGAATTTATTACGTTGAATATCTTATAAGATGTAATGGAATGCTAGATGAATGCAGACCATTTTCTTAAGTATTGTGATTATTGTCGCCAAGATTTACCATGGCTGGATTTGTATCCAGAAGACCTTTTTGGGAAAAAAGGGCAACCCTCATTACAGTGATTGCTTATCTCCCCCCTTCGAGCGCAGTTCATACAGAAGGGGCCGAAGCTGTAGGCGCAATTTATGATCTCCTCCTACCGTAGGCGCAATTGATGTACACCCGAAAATTTTAAGCCCGAATTTATTTTTGAGTAAAAGATTTTGTTGTTACTTACTTTACCTATATGATTTCCTGTAAGGCATCTTTAGAGGAAAAGGATGATAATTTTTGGAAAGATGTATTAAAGATCGCTGTTTAAAATACCACCAAGAGCATTTAAAACTTTAAAGGAAACAAAGTGTATCAATACATAATTAAAAAAGGAAAAATTTAATTTATTAAGTTTTATTAATGTTTTGTATTAATTATTATTTTTATTTATTCAGTATTTTAAAAATACTTGCAAGAGATCACTTTTTTAAAATGCTTATTTATACATATAGCGATCTTTTTTTCGCGAAAGAAAGATTTCTTTTAAGTTTGCTATTAAATAACGAGTAAAAAAATCCGTCATTTTTAAGGTTAAAACTAATTTTTTTAAATCAAATTAAATTTGTAAGTCAATTGTTTGGGGTTTTTTTTTTGTTTTTGTTTTCTTAAATACTTGAATCTCTTTAAAATGTGTATTCCTCACTTAAAATATTTAATACTTCTAATCAATGACTCATAACTACTGTTTTAAAGTTAGTGAAAGAAAAATTAGAAAAGAATCTGTAGAAAACACTCTCACCCTCTCTCTCTTTTTTTTTTTTAATTATTTATGATACCGCCTGTTTAATCTCAGAATGATAAAAAAAAAAAAAACTGTTAAGGTTAACTGTTACCATCATTCAGTTCCGAATTTCCCTTCTCCATTGTTAAAACCTTTT
Source organism: Maratus speciosus (assembly GCA_963932465.1). Classification (NCBI taxonomy): domain Eukaryota; kingdom Metazoa; phylum Arthropoda; class Arachnida; order Araneae; family Salticidae; genus Maratus; species Maratus speciosus. The sequence continues at coordinate 457,781,576 of OZ010796.1, read as the reverse complement.
TTTTTTTAAATGGAATGCATGCGTATTTTTCAAATTTCTCATTAGAAAGTTAAAATTTTAGACCATTATTTTTCTGTATACTGCTCTTGAAAAATGTGTATTTTTTTATTATTTGACGAAAAAAAAAAAAAATAATATGTGAAACATATACTTAATGTCATATTTTTACACAAGGCTGTTTTTTTTTTAATCAAATCATTCCCCGAGCTTTCTACTGAACAGATTCGGCAATTTATTTATATATTTATTATTATTATTATTATTTTAATGAAGGCTATTCATTTGTAGGTTTGCACGCAGTAGCTATTTTTAAAAATCTCCCCATTTCTATATTTTAATTTTAATTAAAAAAGTTTTTGAAATTTCTTCAAAATGGTGGCAATCGGATTACTTCCATTGTTTCAGAGAAATAATGAAAAGTATTCAGACACGTGGCTTTTTGGACGTATTTTTTTCATTTGCAAGTTATTTTCGGTAAAAAAAATACGTATTACGCACATGTACTTTATTTTTATAAACGAATAAAAATTCATATTTATTGAGACATCACGAGAATATTGCTTATTGGGTTTATTTTATCTTTATGCATTATGGCCTTATTGGTTTTTTTCATTGCAATTAAATATAAAAAATATTTTTATTTGAATATATTATGATTAAGCATAAAAGTACATATTGAAGACTGCTCGAAGTAGCTAGGAGTCGTTCGGTAGCTTCATCGTCCCAAGCCCAACCCTTCCCGCTTTTCGGTGTCTTTAATTTGTGTAATTTCCCTTTTAAATTTGTCCGGTTTCAGTTTTTGATTTTTTTTTTCCAATCCTGGCTTTCGTTAGAGTATCTTTCACTCGGGACGTGGTTGGGGACCTACGATCCTTGCTTCCGCAAAAGAGTCGGAATAAGTGGATGAATAAAGGGCTGCTCGCCACGGACACTTTCATATGGGCACTTTCATTGTCATTAAAGTATGTTTAAAAAGTTTGTGCCGCTAACGTTATGTTTAGCTTGAAATGTATTTTTACACTAATAAAACTAAGGAGAAAGATTGATATGATTGTGTCAACGTGACGTTACTTTAACTGATTTTTCATTTCTTAGAATCGGAGCCTTTAGTGATCGTTGAACTATTTCAGAACTTGAGTACTGAGTAAGAAAACAAAAAAAAAAATATCCTCATCATTTGTATTTGTGTAATTTCCTTTTTAAATTTGTCCGGTTTCAGTTTTTGATTTTTTTTTTCCAATCCTGGCTTTCGTTAGAGTATCTTTCACTCGGGACGTGGTTGGGGACCTACGATCCTTGCTTCCGCAAAAGAGTCGGAATAAGTGGATGAATAAAGGGCTGCTCGCCACGGACACTTTCATATGGGCACTTTCATTGTCATTAAAGTATGTTTAAAAAGTTTGTGCCGCTAACGTTATGTTTAGCTTGAAATGTATTTTTACACTAATAAAACTAAGGAGAAAGATTGATATGATTGTGTCAACGTGACGTTACTTTAACTGATTTTTCATTTCTTAGAATCGGAGCCTTTAGTGATCGTTGAACTATTTCAGAACTTGAGTACTGAGTAAGAAAACAAAAAAAAAATATCCTCATCATTTGTATTTGTAGAAATCATTTGTCATTTTTAAAATGTACTTTTTTACAATACAAACCTTTCAATAATAAAATCTTCATGCTGTTTGTATGAAGTCTTATGAAAATGATACGCAGATCATCATTCCGTGATTTTTGACGGAGGTTACTAAAGAGCACAATTAGCACTAGCCTCCAGCCACAGGGCCACCAAATGAGAAAAAGTGGGCTAATAAAAATTTGTCAGCGGCCACTTTATGGGCACTTTCCTACAAGGAGAGAATAAAAATTTCTTGCATTCCATTACATTAGGGATTTTATTTATTTCTGTTTTAAATATGTTTATATTAACATATTTATTTGGCTATTCAATTTTAGATTAATACTAAAAGAAATTTTTTAAAAAGTTTGCTGTTTAGTACATTTAAGTAAAAAAGTGGCCACTAGTTTAAAGAAAGTGGCCACTTCTAAAACTATTACTACAGGCCCCTGTAGCAGAAACTGTGCAGCACGGCAGCAGCGCAGCAGATTATTTTAGACCTTGCAGATTAATCTACCAGCTTAAAAATAAATGCTGGGCTTAAAAAAATTACTAAAAATTTACTTTATTTTAAGAGTTATTGTGTTTCTTATTACATTTTCTTTGTAAAATGAAATTTTTTGCTTATTTTATGGGTTACTATAAGCATTTATGATAGTAGCTGGGTTCAGCCTTGTTGTGTCGCAGATACATTTTAGTTTTCTGCAGATGGACACTGAAAATTCAGCTACTGGGCTACTGGCCGCTAATGAAATTTCATAGTTTTGCCCTTTATTATACACTAGTAGGGTTATAAAATGCACCAGGTCTCAATGCTAGGTGCGAGTTTCAGTAAAAGTGGTACCCTTGTCAGAATCCTTGATTATTCCAACCAAAAACTTTTAATTTAAAACTATGCCTTATTTAAAGGAAGCATTACAGCGATTACATTAGACAAATGATTCTCTTTTGAAAAAAACGGTGATAAAAAGAATAAAAATTCTTTAAAGGACGTTCGTTGAGAAAGGATTAAGATAATTAGAAACATTTCATTCCGGAATTTAAAAAAAGAAAAGGGATTTTCTTTCTGCATTACAAATGAACTTTATATGTTCAGGCAATTCTCTTAACCTTCAGCTTTGTAAAAGAACATCGGAAATGTCAGGCTATCCGTTATTAAATTCAGATTTGAGAACATAGAAATGAAAGAAAGAGTAGATAAAAGAGTTAAGAGTTCTCAAAATAGCATCCGTAACTCCAAAGCGCTCCGGCAATATTAAAAAGTTTCGATGATTTCTCACTTTGACTTTTCGATGCTTTCAATTTTTAAAGCATAACATATAAAACTTTGCGTGACAGTTTCCCAGAATATTTCATTCTTTTGTATTATAACTATTACTTATTTGCAAAAAAAATTTTTGCTTTACACAATAAGTTTCACTAATATGAGTAATATATAAAGACAGTAATTACCAATCAAAATAATAGGAAACTTTTAGCAAGTATCCCACAATTGCACTTGACACTGCCTAACATAATTGAAAAAATGAGTAGAAGAACGTGTTATGTAACAAAGATTAAATTTTGAGAAAACAGAAGTGAAATGCTTTCGCCACCTTTCAAAAAGTGAAGGTAAAGGGATTTTTATTATGGGTTGAAATAGAAAAATCTCTCAAATCCATAAGTTAGCAAGATTCTTTATGGTCATCCATGCAAAAAGAATACTTTTTCATTTCATTTAAATGAATTCAAGAGGAAACTACGAGATCTATAGGAACACGCAAGTTACCATATAGTGGAGACTGCGGGGCACAATGGACCACTTTTGCAGTTTACATTTTTGCTCTCTTTAATGGAAAGTCCAATCTGCCTGAAAATATTTTTGTTCTTTCCTTAAACATTTTTAAATGCCTCAGAATTTTTTCAGAACATAGTTTCAAATGCATTTTTCATATATATATATATACATATAACCATTAATTAAACATTACCGACCATCATCAAAAAACGCAATATTGTGAATGAATTGACAATAAAAATAAATGCCACAAACCTATAATATAGAACTGCATGTATAAAATAAAGTGCCTTATACCTAATTACAAGAACCAACACGGAAGAAAAAAAGAAGAACATGGACTCCGAAAAAATTGAAAAACTTATATATTGAATTACGTTTTCAAGAGTACAGAATTCAATGATATAAGCAAATCGGTTGTTTTCTGTGAGAAAAAAAGCTAAAAGCTGAAAAATTTTCTTCTCCTGTACCCAAACAACCAATATAACCAAATGAATAGTCCCAAGATGAAAACAGAACATTATCAAATGGCATGAGATGGAAAAAATACTACAAACCATTAAACATCTAATTTATAGCAACAGAAATCACACACACACACACACACACACACACACACACACATATATATATATATATACATATATAAACCATTAAATAAACATTACCTACCACCAACAAAAACTGTGAAATTATGAATAAAATGACATTAACAAATTGACAACAGCTCCCCCAACACACCCAACATAGATTCTAAAAAAACAGCCAAAAAACAGCAGAAATTGAATAATAGAAATGGAATAATGGAAATTTGTAGAACTTAGACAGAATCGTCGGGTCCCAAATGCCTAAAGTTCCACAAATAAAATGTGTAGTTTCATCTTCATATCAGCCATAAATCAGCCAAAGAATATGAACCCCGGACAACCACACACACAAAACAGAGAAATAAACCACTGAACACCAATTAAGTTAAGAATAAAACAAGATCAAAAAGGATAGATGAAAAATAAAAAACAAACCACCAAATTAAAATCCATACTGTCCCAGCATTAGGCATAACAAATACAACCATTGGAGTTAACCAGCACACTTTGCCAGAAAAGTTTCTTATATGATGGTGGACCAAAGCTCAACGATACACAGCATAGCCAAGCACACTCCCACTATATACAACCAACGCCCACTATATATGTGCGTGTGTGTGTACATTCATAAAGTGGACCAGTGTGCCCCAGAAGCGGCGCACATTATTCCACCCACTAAGGCACAGTGTTCCACTATTAAATACTTTTTGAAATACAATACAATATAACTCTATTTTTTTTTCTTTATGTTTATCTAATTCCTCTTTATTTCCAAAACAACGTAATAATGCAAATTTGCAATTAACATTTTCAAACAAAACAGAAAAATTACAAATATATATATTTAAATAATAACAGATTAAGATACAGGAATAATTGCAAATAAGGTGAAGTTATTAAGTAAAATAAAGTCATCGCACATTAAAATTTGCAAATGAAACTCCAAAATACTATGAAGCCTGAAATTTTCCTGAAATACTTTTGGGTCTGAGGGCGACATTACGATAACACTGATATAAACAACAGATTAATAACCATAAAGTTTTGATTCGAAATTTGTTTTATGTTAAATCTAAAATGAGTAATAAAATTTCAGAACCTGCAGAAATTCTTTTAGTAATAACAGACTACAGTCAATAGGCTACTTATATGTTTTTCAAAAGCAGTATACAAACCAAAACATTTCTTACTATGTTAAATAAATTGCTATTTTTCTTTGTTTACTTTATTTTGCAGTTAAATAATCACTTTAAAAAATATTTCTTTATAAAGAATAAACTATTATTAAACATTTTGAAAATTCCGCATTGCAGGAGACGAGTGGATTGTGTACCACTGTACCCCAGCAGTGAGTGGTCCACTGCGCCTCATGTTGAAGTTAAATACATTCTCATAAAAATATTATTTAAAGCTTGCTTTTAAGCATATTAACTCTAAAATTAAATGAAAAAAGGTATCTTATCGTTACAAAAAAAAAGAAAAAGAAAATTATCCTATTTATCTATAACCTTTAATTACTAAATAAAAAAAAGTATGAAGATCAAAAATTTTACTTTTAGAAGCTCAAAACTACCAGTCAGGATAAAGTGGTTCATTCTGATCTAACTATATGTTCTGAAGGCTATAAGTAATTAATCCAGTGCTGTAATCGATTAGCCTAAAAGAAAAGCTTTAAAAATTTTTAAAGAAATAAAATATTAGGGGTGGTCCACTGTACCCCACTATCCTCTCGATATCAGCATTTTAAATCAAAATAGCCATCACAATGGAAAAAATATGCTACATTCTACACACCAATGATCCTTTTCAGTAATTACATTTAGAATGTAGAAAAAATTCATAAAATTACTGTCTTAGTTCAAATAGTAGTTTTGGGAAAGAGAAACTTTTTTTTTTTTCCAAATTCATTTTATAACTCCCATACCCATTTCATTTTCTTATACATGTCCTGTTTCCCGTCTGCTTTTTCAAATGCAAATAAGAAACCGAAGAACATCAGACTGCAAAATGTTATTTCTATGCAAAAGGTCCCTAGTAGAATATAAATGAGTAATACGGAATATTTCTCAGGATTTTTTCAAAAGATATTCAAAGACATATGCAAAAAGTATTCGATACATTAGCCAAATGCCACCAAAAAGCTTCAAAATCACAAAAAAAAAAAAAAAAAAAAAAAAAAAAAAAAAATTATATTCTTTGTCACCGTTTCGTAAGAATATCATAGAACATAAAAAATGTATTAATAAATTTAGAATTAGGATATAGGAATTTGGTGCTAAAAGGATATCAGAGTCTAACCAATTCATCTGCTTTATTACAGGTTTATTGTTATTAAAATAGGCATTCAAATACAAATGGTTGGATACATACTTCAATAATACAAGCCTTCAAAATTGGGGTTGTGTGATGATTTTTAGCTTATTATAATTGATTCTTATGTATGTTTTAGCGCTGAATCTGAAAATGATGTTCATTTTTTACGATCACGTAAGAATGTTTTGCAACTAGCAAATTTTTAAATTGTCAAAATATTGCGAAAATCAGATTATATAAAATAGGCGCAAAACGTTTTTTCATAATAATTCATTATTATTTTTTTTTTTTGCTTATACTGTGCATAACGAACGTTTCCTTTCACTTTGCTCCACGCTCTAAGTTACATCTCTCATGTGGGTCAGTGAACAGCCCCCCTCTCCCCACCTTTCCCTTGTCAGATTCTTCAACTGCTTATCTATAAGAATCCCCAGTATAAGCTAAAAAAGTGAATAAATTATTATGAAAAAAAAATTACATCTATTTTACAGTATCAGATTTTCGCCTTTTCGATAGTCTTTAAAAATTCACTATTTTCGGAAAATCCTGACGTCACGGTAAAAAAATGAAGGTCATTTTCAAATTAAGTGCTAAAAAATACATAAGAATCAATTATCAAAAGTTAAAAAACATAACCATCGGAGGCTTGTGTAATGGAAACAATTACTATCAACAGAGAGCAATGATTGAAATTTTATTATATCTTGGGACTTACATTTGTGTTAGTCAGCTCATGTAAATAGGCGACTAACACACAAGCCTATTTTACAAAAAGAAGATTATTTCGAAAAAAAAAAAGCGTTAAAAGTTTTGTGTTATAATTATAGTACGAAACTTGTTTTTTACTTACACAGAATCATCTATTCCAACAAAGTAGTCTCTCTTCAGTTGATTAAGCATCTAAAACAAAAATCCGATTTTTCGAGAGTTATGACTAGGCGTAATCATTTAAGCATCTACAATTCTACATATAGCTAAAATAAATATTATTTACTATTAATTTTATATATGAGTAAAAACTTCTTTCATTTTTTTAACGTCCTCTGTTTTATCTCGCTTTGGAATACAGTAAAGCTGATCACCCTTGTATATTGTCTACCTGTTTGTGTTGACCTGCATCCTGTGCTGAGTGTACCAAATACGGCTTTTATAAATTTGGTATTTTTATAAGTTATAACCCTATTTAAGATGGACAGAAAGTGGTTACACAGCTGGTTGTCAACTTACACACGTATCGCTCTACATTGCGATTTTTATTTTTTATATTTTATTATTATTTTCTTTTGTGCGTGTATGTGTTTGTTTGTTTGTTTTCTAAATATATATATATATATATATATATATATATATATATATATATATAAATAACAGGGGGTCTACTATGTTGATTGTTCTGTGCATAGTTTGGTACGTTTTTACCTCATTATAGAAAAATAGTTTTAACTAACGGAGTAGTCGAAATTCCCAATAAGTAAACATTTCTTGCAAAACACTGTTCACTCAGGCGAAAATATCCGCTCTCTAATGTTAATCCTATGGGATAAATTTGTTTTTAATATCTTGTTTGCATTTCAATATTTTTTAATTATTTTATTTATTTATTTATTTTTTTTATTATTATTATTTTTTTTTTTTTTTTGCATCGGATAGCTGAGGTCAATTTCTACAAAAGGCCATTTTTTACTTTTTCGATTTTGTTAGTTTTTTATATTTTTTTATTATTAGGATACGTTCACTTTCGGAACCGGTTTGGAAGTGAAAGTAACATAATTAAAAAAACCTGTAAAGAAAATCGAAAAAGCAAAAAGGGGCCTTTGTAGAGATAGACTTCAGCTATCCAATGCAAAAAAAATCATTTAATGTGACAATGGACATTTTTTTTTTTTAAATATAATTATGAAAATAGATGCTCAAATTTATGAGATTCAAAAAGATTTTTCAATTCCGACGCATTTTTGAAAAGATATAAGCTTTTATATTTGTAAAGACTGTATATTTATACAGTTTTCTTTATTTAAAATGCTGATTTTCCAAAATTGAAAAAATTTCTCATTTCCAACTTTTGAACCTTTCCATGCGCATTCCTACTTATCAAATTCTTTTGAAATTTATACCGTATATCCGTTATACAGTACTAAAAAAATGAAATGTTAGCATAAAAAGTTGCCTATCAGGGGTATTTTAATGTTGAAATTTATATACATATGATAATATATAGCTACTTTTTTAGAAAAAACAAAGCATAATTATAAAAATATTTTTTTTTTCTGCTCATAAATTCAGCAAACTTTTACAATTCATGCCAACTTCCATTATAATATATAATATGTATCTCATAAATAAATATTGTCATATTTTATGCAAAAGAAATGCGCATGGAACATTTTAAAATCTGTCAATTATTCGTTATGTAAAAATTTAAATACTGAATAATTTAAAAGCGTTTTATTATTTTAACACAAACTTAGAATATAACTATTTGAGTTTGCCATTAACAAGACTTCCAATTTTCAAATAAATCCATTGAAAATTGAAGGATTTTATTTTTAATGTCAACTGTCCCCTTAAAAACATTGAAATGCAAACGAAAGAAAAAAAAAAATTCCCATAGGATTAACATTAGCGAGCAGGTGTTTTGGCGTGAGTGAAGTAGCCTCTTAAACTGAAACAATTACCAATACAAAATTTCAAATGAATAACTATTACTTTTTTTTTTTTTTTTTTTTTTTTTTTTATCTGCATGTATGTAATGACAATTCAAATAAAGAAATTCAAGTAAACTAAAAAGATAAACTCAACCACATTAGAACAAAATCTGATAAATCCAGTGGGGTGTCCGAAATAAAAGGCATTTATCTTTTTGACAGAAGACGTTGATTGACGGTTAAGCTTTCGTGGCATTCACATAAATCACACTCTGTCAACATAACAAAGATACCGTACAAAGCTTGACAACAACAAAAAAAGACTGATAATGTTTCTAGTATTAACCTTTTTTTTCCCCCTTCATCCTTTAAAAAGTAAATATGAGAAATGTCAATCTGTATTAAATTAGGAGAATGAACTTATAAACAAGCCCTTGTGGCAGGTATTAAAAAACACTGATAACAATTTTAGTTAATTATCACTAGTTTTAATCTTCATTAGTGATTACTCATTAAGAGGTTATGCTTATTCATAAATCGATTTTTTTGCATGTAGCAGTTTTAGAATTTTTTTCAACTGAAGATGGATTACTTTATGGTCCTATAATAGATTATTCTATGTATGTAAAAAAGAAAAATATACGTATCGTGCAATAATGATAACAAAACTTTCAGCTTGTTTTACGCAATAGCGAGTTTTCCAAATCGATGACTACGATTACTCAAAAACTACTGAATCTATTCACTTCTAATTTTGCCAGCCCTTTTCTTATATAATTAAGTAGACTGAAAAAAGAATTTTTTAAATAAAACCATAAGACTAAATGCAATATTTTACCTTGATTCAATCATAAAATACACAATATGTACTTTAAAAAGCTCACTGTTTTACTTAAAAGGCGGCTAAAATAATAAAATAGATGTTACAAGTACAAAATATTCATTTTATTTAAAACATCTTAGTTCTTTTGGCCGGCATTTTCCCGAGGCCATCATCAGAGAATATTTTAATAACTATTCACTAAACAAAGTACAACTAGTTGTTCATTTTTATACAAATACGTCACTTCGTAAGCCAATAACTATTATTGGCTTTCCCATTTCAAAACGATGTGACGTACAGTGAAATGCGTTTAACACGAAACAAAGGGGATAAAAAAAACTTTGTGTTAAAAGAATTTCGCGTTAAGAAATCCCTAAAAAAAGAACAAAACGTACAAATATTTTCGACATCATCAAATTTTATTTCGATTTCCTGTTAAACAACTACTAAGTTGCATCCATTAGGATAAAAAGCAAGTAAAAAAAATATTGTTTTTTGGGGAAAAAGTCAGATCTTTTTTTTTAAGTGTCTTTTTCAGCATTCTGAGATCTAGCCTGTTTGAACCAAATAAGCAAAGCTGTCTCTAAATATTCATGCTTAGCAGTACTCATACGTTTTCTCTCTGGCTTTAACATACTGCTTTCAAACCTTAACGTAATGGGATCCTTGTTTTTTATTATTGTGTATAAAGTAGAATTGGCAATGCCAAACTCTTTGCAGATTTCTGTTTACGTCGTCCTTTTTCATCAACTGCATTAAACAGCTTGATCTTCATTTGAAGCGAAATATCAGTTTGTTTTCGCACCGATTTCTGAGCCATTGAGCTAATAAAACATAAGCTAATTTACAAAAAACACGAATTTACTGATTTTCACCTAAAATCCAGTGGTTTTAACACAAAATTCACCAATTTCAACTCAAACTAACTAGCTCGAAAGGGGATTTTCTTTGTGTTAAACGATTTTTGTTTCGTGTTAAAAGAAAAAAAAAATGCATTAAATTGCATAGTATACTGTCCGGACAGCTATATCATTTCGTGTTACACGTATTTCACTGTATTTGTTTAAATGAACAGCAATTAGTTATTAAAATATTCTCTGATGATGGCCTCGGGAAAAATGCAGGCTGAAAGTACTCAGAAGTTTTAAATAGTATATTTTTTACTTGTAACATCTATTTTATTATTTTAGTCGCCTTTTAAGTAAAACAGTGAGCTTTTTAAAGTTCACATTGTGTATTTTAAGAATTATTTTTTATTTTAATATCATAAAAACAGTTAAAAAAACTTTCTCTTACGATAGTGGTATAAGGTGCCAGAACGGAAGATGTTTCTCAAATATTGTTACTGTTCTGATAACTGAGTTCAATTATATTTTATTCTGGAGAAAAAAATTAGAATTCAGTTTTTTTTCTTTCATTATTATTAAAACCCTCTGACTGCCTATCCCGCGATTTACACGGGCAAAACATTTGTAGAAAAAATTTAAATAATATACAATTTCTGAAGCAATTTTGTTTTAAAAATTCCATAGTCAAAGGGTAAAAATGCGAATGATAAATACACTACGCATTTCAAATACATGATGATCTCAAATATGTAATAATGAATAACATACTGGTCGATTATACATTGTTCGAGTGGATTTTGAAAAAATAAAAAAGCAGTCAGAGGGTTAAGGAACCACAAAATCCCCAATATTTTTGTTGATTGATGATTTTACAATTAAAATTTTAAATTAAAAACTTTGGCATGTAATTATTGACTAAATAACTTGAAACTATCTAAAATTTTTGGTATATTATTTATTACGATTGATAAATTACGGCTATACTAATAAAAGTAGGTAATTATTTTCAAAAACACAGAAAGAAGGAAAAATAATTATATAATAAACCCTGGTGTCATTTATTGGTACTGTAATAAAGTTAAACGTTTAGACAAATGTCAGACGAACGACTTTTTGAACGCTTGTGGTTTCAACAAGAAAAATAAACACCTGCGCTATCCCGGTCAGACGAGCGATGTATGAACCGTTCCCGCCACACAGAGCAGACGACATTATTCGCCGCAACAGAATGATTTCCATTCGATGTTTTCAATAAGCAAAATGGATCTTCTGCAGGAAATAAATGATTTTGTAATTTTATATTAGTTATTCAAGAAATTAGAAAAAAGAAATATACACAGACGGTACTAGGTTCATCCTATTTTAAGTAATCGGTAGAAAATTAACTTTTCTGTACACAAAATTTTACAAAAAAAAAAAAAAAAAAAAAAAAAAAAAAAAGAAAGAAAGGAAAGAAAACGGAACGGCCACTTTACCAAACTTAACGATATTTGCTTTAAAAAATACCAAAGAAGATAGATTTCCTTTTAACGAGGTTTATCAGATTTGAACCGGTATATCAGATTTGAATCAAATCGAATAATTCTGCATGAAAAACCCATTTATCTACATTAAAGGGGAACTATCCCCCGTTACCCCCTTTATGCTTAACCAATAAACCTCCCAACATAATCAAGGTAGTTCCTTCACATAATAAACTGGTGTACTAAATTTGGAGCAAATCGAATAATTCTGCAGGAAAAAATATTTATCTAATTTAAAGGGGGCGAGGACTAGCCCTCTTTTCCCGATATATACTTAACTAATGAACCTCCAACTCTAATCAGGGAAGCTCCTTAACATAATAAACCAGTATACCAAATTTGGAGCAAATCGAATAATTCTGCATGAAAAACCCATTTATCTAAATTAAAGGGGAGTCTAGACCCCCCCCCCCTCTTTTCCAACATTATAATGAACAATTAACCCCCAAAACTAATCAGAGGAGAGCTTTATCGGAATGAACGTAGACAAATTTTTTGAAGCAAATCGGATAAATCTGCATTAAAAAAAACATTTATCTAAATTAAAGTTGGAATTAGCCCCCCTTTGTCTCCCTTTATACTTAACCAATGAATCCCCAAAACTAATCAGGGAAGCGCCTTATCAAAATGAAACTAGAAAAAAAAAATTGAAGCAAATCGGATATTTCCATCAAGAGTTATCGCGTTACGTACATACGTACGTATGTATGTACGTATGTACGTAACAGAACCGGCGGGCACATTAGTTCTCAAGCTTTGATAGCCTGTGAGCTAAAAAAATAAAAAATAAATTACAGTATTTTTAAAACTACATGCTCGCAGTAAATAGAACAGGTACCGGATATGACCACAGAGGCTCTGTTTTGCTGTCTCCTTTCCCATACTGGATTTTCAAAACCAGATATAACTTGTAATGATTTTAATTTCAAAGAATTATTATTAAGAATTCATTATTATTAAGAAATGCAACATTTGCTGTCTATTTAGGTCCCCGTCACACAGGGCCGAAACTAAGGGGGGGCAGAGGGGGCACGTGCCCCGGGCGCCAGAACGAAGGGGCACCAAATAAAGGATTATACCTTTGGAAAGTAAATGAAGTGTTAGGTGAAGATGAAAGAGCAGTCGTAAAAAGTTAGAACTCTGATTTTCTGTTCAGAATGGGGAAAAAATGGCTATAATTTTTTTTTGCAAAAAAAATTATGGCCATTTTTTCCCCCCCATTCGGACCAGAAAATCAGAGTTCTAACTTTTTACGGCTGCTCTTTCATCTTCACCTAACACTTTATTTATAATGGCTGTTTCATAATAACGGAAGTCATCAGTCCATAAGAAGAAAGTAACTCGATGAAAGCGGAAACTCGGTTAGGCGGGACTGGGATAATCGGGACTCTACTGAATGTGTCATTTTAAAAATGATCTTTAGAATATTTTTGTTGATGTTCAGAGGGACCTCCCCCTTGGATCCGCCACTGTAGAATACGTAGTTCAGTATTACATATTTTATGATTACATATTTTAAATTTTAAAATAAGTAGTCTATTATTAAATTAGTAAAATTCTCTTTGTAGATATACTTTGTGGAAGAGGGGGGGGGGGGGGCGCCAAAATCCATGCTTGCCCCGGGTGCAAGAGAGGCTAGTTTCGGCCCTGCCGTCACAAAAATCCATTTAATAAAACAGGCTTCTCAAAAATCGTAATTATAAAACAGGCCCTTTCACAAATTTATATTCCATAAAAACATGCTATTAATTAATTATTTTAACATTGTTAGGTTTAAAAATCTGTAATTTGTAAAGGAAATAAGTTCCCCCGAAACGAAAACTTTTGCATTTACTTTTCGCAAAATGCTTCCTTCGCTCCCCTACCCCGCAAAGAAAAACCCCTGGATTATCCATGAATTTAATTTAGTACATACTAGGACAAAATAGTATTATTATTAGTAGTATTTGATAAAGATTACATTCAATTTTTCCTTATAATAATACTTTACTATTTAAATACTTTTCTTATAAAACGTTAACTTGCAACATTAGCATAATTTTAAATGATTTTTTAGGTGCATTCGTAATTATATAAATACGTAGCACCTATAGTCGTCGTTCAGTCCGTCTGTCCGCATATAACACAGCAAAAACTATAGCCTGAAATTTTGAATATATAATTGTTGCAAAAGTTTGTCGAGTCTTTTCAAATTTTATGAAAATCGAATGTATAGTTTAATGACAGGGATAGTCAAAAGTTTTTCATCAGATTACGGCCAATGGGAAAAAATTATTGCAAGTGCATTTTAATGATGTTACAGCCTTCCGAATGGTCTGAAATTTTAAATATATAATTTTTGCAAAATCTTGTCGAGTCGTTTCAAATTTTATGTAAATCGGATGTATAGATTAATGACAGAGACAGTCAAAATCTTCCGTTACATTACGGCCAATGGGAAAAAAATTATTGCAAGTGTATTTTAATGATGTTACAGCCTTTCGAACAGAATGAAATTTATATGCACTTATGAAGTGCACTCAAATATACAATCAGTACAATTCGGTGCAAAAAATATTTATAAAACTATTTATATTACGAATGCACCTCATTTGCCACGTTTGACGAGCAATTCCCAACTTGTTTGTTTATATGAAACAAAATTAATTCATATAATTTATCGATAACTTTCTAATCTTCTTTAGATTTTTCGGATTTTTTTTTTTTTTTTTTTTTAAATCAAGGATGTCTTTAACCAAGTTATTATATTTTAATTTTTATCTTTATATAACGTAAGCATGAGGTGTCCAACTATATTGAACACTTTTGTATTTCAAAAATTAGTTAATCTACGTGTATTAAATCCATTTTAAATTCTAGCGAAAAAAATCGATACGCAACCAGAACCAACAACTTACGAATCACTGGTAAAGAAAATTAAAGCCAGCGTCAAAACTTCGGTTCGTCTGGACAACATAGAAGAAACAAAAGACTTGAGCACGCCACCAGCTCCCAGCGAGTTGGGGGAAACGCCGAGCCTCGACGTGCAGCTTTTCGGAATTTTTACCGCAACGATTTGTGGGCGCTCGTCTGAACAGACCAGAAGATTCGTCTGCTCTCAAGAGAGAGCGTCGAAAATGCTGATTTTCAAAATCGCTCGTCTGACATCTGCCTTATACTTAAAAAAAAAAAAAATAATAACATAAAAAATTTCTTTATTAGTAAAATCTTAAAAACTTGGAGTTGCTTTTTATTTTTAATTTATTCATTTGGAAACTGAATTCTCTGGTGAATGTTCTGTTGTCTCTATAAGACAGTTAAAATGCATTCAATATCCTACCCGGTTACAAAAGGAGAAGTTTTTATTTCTTTTAACTATTGCTAAGAAACATTCAGTAAAAATTTTTGACATTTTAATGATGTTATGAACTTTTTTTCTGTAGAACCTTTAAGATGTTTATCTTCTAGTTTTGACGGGTACTATCTAGTATACATTAGAGAGAAAAACGAAATAAGTTTAAATTGATTTTAACTTTATTTTTATTATAAATTATAGTAAATTATTATGTACTTTTTATTTATTTATTTATTTATTTTTTTTTGGGGGGGGGGGGAGGGCTCGGGGGCTCGGAAGGAGCATTTTATTTGTGTTAGGAAATAAATTAAAAACGGTATTATTTTCTTTCATATTTATTTCATTATAATTTTAGTCAGCCGCGAAAGTTTAATCATGTGATTAAGTGTGCCATCAGGTAAAAAAAAAAAAAAAAAGTTAAGAGGCGCTTCCCTACCGTATTTAAAATCGAATTCGCTTCTTCTCTTTGTCGTTCGGTCGGTTTAAATGCTTCATGTCTATTGTTCCTTTAAAGGAAAACATAACCTTGAACTTACATGTTTTCATTTCATGAAACAGCTTTTTTTCAGAACTCACCGTGCTGTTATCTTACGGGTTAATGGCCACATCCCTGTTTGACGAGACGGCATTACGTAACAATAAAATTTTTCATAGCCTTCTTAACTAATTCGAGAACCATTCGTAAAGCATGTGCAGAACCAGGAAAGAAAGGGTAGTTTTTAAAAGAATCACTTGAAATACAGGGTCTACATGTACATAAATCAATTAGGAGGAAAAGAATAGTTTTTACACGTAGTTATACCAGCCAAACATCAGAATACACATGATTCTAAGATAGTGAAACGCACACAGCTGAATTTTTTTACATAAATGCTCGATGTGACTGTCCTTCGTTTACTCTGCAAATGCCCAATTGGTAAGTCAGTTCTTGTTTCTGAGCCTATTAACGGCTATCAAACTAAGTGCAGCGCTAAGTGATTTTAATTCAGGAATTAATTTTGGAAGCGGCACACTGTAAACCTGTTCTTTAACAAAACCACACACTTTTATATATGAGTGAAAGGGCTGGTGATTGTGGTGTCCATGGAATAACATCTCCGCGACTACTCCAAACTGAGACATCAGCACAACAGATTTATGATATAATCCCAGTAATCTGTCACTGAACTTATACCTTACAATCAATATTTCGTAAATTATTTATTACGAAATTCCGCAATTAATGTATTCACCCTGTATAAGAGAACTGTTCTTAACTATACTTAATCTATTTATGCACAATGGCACAGTCAAACGGAGAAAAGTATAAATTACTTTTTTTTTCTTTTTTAAGTTGCCTTTTTATTGAATTAATAAATATACAAGGTTCCCACTAAACTCCTGTCTACCAGCATTAACTTAAAAAGGCGACAGCTATAGTCATAACCGTGGTCTTTAGATATTGTTAAGTGGCGATGCGCTACGCGATAACGAAAGTTATTTTTCATTATAAATAAAAAGTTTTGGATCCTCCTCAAAAAGACCTGCTGACTAAGCCATTGTTTGTATGAAGAAACGTTCTAATCAATTACTTGCACCTAAAGTTATTTAATCAATGATAGGTATTTAAAAAAACCTTAGCACATTTAAAATAAGTCAAAATTCAATAAAGGGTGACGCACCGTGTCAATGAAGATCAAGCGCAATTGGGCACAACGATTACCCAGTGTCTCAAACAAGGTTTTTATTGCACTTATACATCTTCCACACAACTGAGAATGACTTACACGAAAAGGATCATTACAACTAGCTCATTCAATTCATTGATGATCTAATCCTTTTTCTTTCTTTCTTTCTTTTTTTTTTTTTTTTTTTTTTTTTTGCAATGTTTGTTTATTAGTCTTCTGTATTCGCCGATCCGCATCTAATGAAATCAACAGCCAAGTTGACGAATACTAAGAAGGTCAAGGTTAGACGGCTAAGTTAACCTTGACCTCTAGTCTGAGAATGGGTAAGATGGTTAACGCCTCGGACTTTCACGGCTTTTGAACGCTATTCGGCTATCAAGCATGAACGCAATTCGTTTCTGTTTGAATTAAACTAAAAGGGATAGATTCATTCAGAAACTACAATATACGAGTTTAATACAACCAGCATAAAGAATACTACATAATAAGGAAGCTTGTGGAGTTCAGAGTTAAAATCCTTTTCTGAAAAGCTTTCTTTCGAGGCAAACTAAATGCTCAATTATATAACCGATACGATTTGCAAACGAAGCAAAATGAACTATGGTGAAAAATTGTGCAAAGAATTCTAGACCAGATATGTAACATTTATTAAGGACTATAAACATAATAATAATAATAATAATAATAAAACAGATAAAAGAACGCAAAATTTTACTCAAACACATTCTCTCTCTCGAACTCACACACACAAACGCGCGCACGCAAAAGAGATGGAGATAAGGAAAAGGCAAATAAAAGAAATCAGAACTATTTCGAGATCATCTTTAACCAGCTAACAAAAGGACAAAACTGAAAAAATTCATTAGTATCCGGTGGCCAATATATAGTAGCAGTTTTATAAGTGGCCACTTTGTAAACTAATGGCACATTTTCATTTAAAGTGCAAAACAACAAACTTTTGTTAAACTTTCTAGTAGTATTAATCTAAAATTATATAGCCCATATAAATATAATAGTATTAACATATTGCAACCAGTAAAAGTATATAGTAAAAGCATTGATGAAATGCAAGAAAAAATTACGCCCTCCTTCTAAAAAAGGTGGGCATAAGGTGGCCGCTGCTAGCCAATTTTTTAGTAGCCAGTTTTTTCATTTAGTGGCAGTTGGCTGGTGTCTGCCCCAATTTTGTCCTTTATCGTGAACTCCACACTAGTGCGAATTCATACCGATAAAAATTTCAAATGTTGGCGTTATTCGAAAACATGCTTTAATTAACGTAATGAAATTTTGGATAAAAAATAAATATTACAGTTCGATCCCTCATTAAATTTCGTATAGGAATCATGCGTTATATTTCATTATCACTATATGGTCAACAAAGTTATTTGTAGGTGAAATTACGGGATCACAAATTCCACTCGTGTGGAATTGCGCGGATGCTCAACCGAAGTGTGGAGGCCACGGGTTAAACATTTTCCCTACAAATATACCAAATAAAGAATTTATAATTTAATTTCATGAAGTGTACGTGGCCAATACTGGTCATCGCATGGTGCCTTACCGCCAACTCCTAACACTGCGATACAACCCAACCCAATGCATTGAGAGGGGCCGGAAAAGGTCCGGTCCCATTGCTTGGCCGGCACATCATCGATTCCTTATCGTGGCAGGTCATAGGAGTGAACCACTCCTGGAGACTAGTGAGGTACCCTCACCATAGAATTACTTTACCGCCAACCACAATTGAGGATTTTTTAATATAAACCTAACATAGGATAAATATACCTTAGTGCATCTGAAAAAACATAAATTCATTGAAGATACGCTTCTCATGCGCGAGACGCACTTTATCTGTTCAAAATTTAAAATACTGTTTATTGCCTTTAAGGAAAAAATAAGCAGGAAATTTTTTATCATTAGAATTTTCATTTTTGACAAAAGTGTTATTAACCATTCGATTGCCTATGACGAGATATTTTGTCTTCACGCTGAAGAATGCTTTAGAACAAGAAAAATGTCCATGTAATTGAGGTGGTTAACCTTTACAAATCTTTTGTAACAAAATCCAAAAACAACACTCTGAAAATTTAGTATTCACATCTTAGGGACTTTATTATAGAACGAATGTTAAACGAACAATATTTCTTTTTTAATAGAATATATCGGATATTCTATTATGACACAGAACCATTAAAGATATGAACGGTGTTCTGGATATCGTGCATATTTAAAACTGAATGTCATTTGTCTAAATTCAGCCAATGTTAGACAAATAGGCCAAGTTAATGTTGCAATCAGACGTACTCTAACGAATTGGACAGGAAAAATCTCCGTTGGGAATAGTAAAATTTCAATTTCCTCTTAAAAAGATGTTTAAAGAAATTGCAGAATCATATGCAGTCACGAACAAAGTTTTTAAAAATAGACAAAGAGTTTAAATGCGCACATTCGAGAAAGGAAACATAAGAAGTTGATGAAAGACAACGTTCACAGAAACATGAACAAGGTATTACCTTCAGGCAAGATTCAATTAACATGGAATATTTCACTCGGATTTCTTTTTATGATAAATATTTCGAACAGTAAAAAGGAAAAAAAAAAGGGAGGGAAATATACGTATGTTGATTTGGTTTCTAATGAACATCTACATAAAAGCTTCTTTCTCCCATTGCAATTACTTATCAATCACCTTGAAGAATTTCTTTCATATCAAAGCACAGTAATATATATATATATTACTTACATTGTTAAGTAAGGTTTTTGCAAATATACTATTGTACGTTGAACAATTTTCGTTTTGTACTACAATTGCACCGTTAAAAATATAGCAGTGACATTTTATTCTTTCACTTCTTTCTTCCTGGTGTACATAGCACATACTTTTACATACCGTATTTACTAGCGTAATTTTCGCCCTCTCGTATTTTACACACCCCAAACGTTTGAAAGAAAATTTTGGCAAATTGTGTCTCAAAGAAGATAAAGTTGTTTTCAGGCTTCAAAGCATTAGTTTCTCATATATTATTCGAGAATGCTCCAAAAACAAACAAAGAAACAAAATTATATTGTCCCAGTTAAAATTTACCAACTCTTGAAAATGTTATTAATTTCTTTTAATCTTAATTATTCATTTTTTAAATAATTATATTAATCTTATAAAAGATCATTTCTCTGCTATTCCAAGTTGCTTTTTTGAGGAAAATTAATGCTAAAAACTCGCATATTTTATCCACCAAATACTGAAGCAAAGACATGGAGAAAAAAAGTAAGCAAAATATGCGAATAAATACGGAATTGTTAAATAATTAAAACAATATCGGTGATTGCATATGCTCATATATACCATATATGTACTTAAATCTTTATATTTCTATTATCTCTAAAAAGAATTAACCTTTAAACCTTAACGGTCACATTAAATTACAGTTTAAAAATTCAAATTGCTCACTGGCATCACTTTTTTTGAAAAAGAAATATTTTCCTTATTTAATGACAAGTAAAATGATAGCATAGTAAAGCGAATTACACTGTTTTATAAAACTGGCGGGAATAAAACAATCTGAATAAAAGACACAGCTCGTGAATATCGCCCGTGAGCGAGAATTAAAGGGTTAAAGACACGGGCGGCGCATTCTATGCGTAATCGGTTTTTAAAGTCTAAATATAACAACTTTTAATGATATCCTGTCCATTAGTGCATTTGTATTAGCAATGTCCATTAGTGGTATAAAAGTGAGGATGGCTATACAGTTTCAGCCGAAACTGTTGGAAGAATTTGACTTTTTACTATTTCCATTTTACACTGCTTTTAGCATAGTACAGTTATGTACTATTTATATTTTAAATATTAATCAACGATGTAACGTCCATTTTTAATGTTTTTCTTTAGAAAACTACTTTAATTAGAATCAATATAACATGGATGGTTTGTAGTAACATAAAGACACGGTTAGCGTACTCCATGCACCAGTGCCTATTAAAGCCTAAATAGCAACCTTTTGATGCTAAAGAATAATAGTGTATAGTGTTTAATAACAGTATAAAAATAACAGACATCACATTTACATAAACAAAGTTTATTACACAAATACACGGGCGGCATATTCAGTACACCAGTGGTGGGTTGCCTGACTAATAAAAATAATGAAACAGCTGAAAAATTGTGAACTTCGACTTTAAACTTTGGTGGAACATTAAAGGGACTTTTGGAAATGGGTAAATGAAGTGGAAATATTAGTCGCGTAATTATTTTAGAATTCAATTCACAACTGTTTCACTGAGTGGCGCGCTGAGTACGCCGCCGGTGTCTTTAAAGGTTAAATAATGTGGCGTAACCAAGCGAAAGAGTGCCTGGATAATGAAAACTCAATTTTGTATGAATAAGCATTTTAATGTTGTTCTTGTTGTTTAGCATGTAAATTGTCTATAAAAAGCATTTAACTGTCTTTAGGAACAACTTTAGCATTATGTTTATTTAAGAAAAATACTTAATTGTATTTTAACATTAACATAATACATGATATGGTTCAAAGATAAATTAGAAAAAATGACAATGCCTGATGAATGTTCTTATAAAATCATTCTTTTTTTAAGTAATAGACAAAAATTAATAAAATAATCTAAATAAACAACAACAACAAAATTCGATTTAAAGCTTCTGTTCTGAATTTAAGCACAACTTGGATCACTTCCATCTCACAGCTGACGCGATTATCAAATGTTGAGCTAGTTTTGAGGTATCAAAAATAGACTGACAGATGACATGCACAGAAACAGACTGTCGCTAATTTTAGAGAGCATGCTAATGATATAGAACAAAAATCAACATGTACAGTAAATCACAGAAATTAGTAAAGCACCATTTATACGTCTACTTAAGGGTCATTAACAAGTCACTTATAAATTAAAATACCTATAACCGAAATCGTAGTTTCAGGGTGTAAAAAAAAACCATGTTGATGCTCGCAAATAGTTTTATAATTACATACCTGAAATACAATATATATAAATAAATAATTGTATATATAAATATCTTGTCGCACTTGTTATAAGGATCTTTTTCAAAGAATTGTATAATGGTTTATACACCATTTTTAATTTGAATAAATTCATTTATGATTTTTATATTCGCATTTGTTAATGATACGATAAACTGAATAATAAAAAAAAGAAAATAGTCACGTTTTCACAGCTTTAACTCCAATAACCAACAACAAGCAGCAATATTTTGAAGATTATATATATATATCGAAATTTCATATAACAGGGCCTTTTTTAAACTTGGAGTCCATTATTGACAATAATTTTCCATTTTTGAAATTGTTTAAATAAAATCGAAATTTTACAATTTTAATTTTTTAAAAGGTTTGCCCACCAACTAAAAAAAAAAGTAAGATTAATAATGTAGGGGGTAAAAAGCGTCGATAGCTTTAATTATTTAAGAGTAAGAAGTTACAGATTCAAAAAGATTTATTTCAAGAAAAGCGTGTTTAAAGATTTGATTAGTCCTTTTGCCAAACACTGCGTGCCACGATTTAAATATTGGGTGGAACAAAAAATGGTTTAAATGGTATATTTTAGACAATTAAAAAGGTTCAAAACTGAAAAATTAACTTTTTGTAAGTTTTCCGGAATAACCTCCTCACCCCTAATTAAAAACCTTACCAGGCCACAAATCTGAAAAAGTTTATATTATCAGAGATGGCCCCTTTCACGGATTTTCAGAAATCGTAGTGATTTTTAACGAGAAATGCCAATTTATGATTTTTTAACACTTTTCAAGACAGTTGAAAAGTGTTGCCTATCCGGGCTCTAATTCTCGTAAATGTACTCGGATGGTCATGTAATTGATATATGTTGTTGCCGTTTACTATGACATGATTGCTATCGATAAGTAGTTCGTTTACGGGGACACTCAAAAGAACCCCGTTACGTTACGGTCTATGGAAAATAATAGTTTGCGGTGTATTTTAAAGATAGTGCACTATTTCAAACATATTTATACACAATATTATGGTACAGTACAAGATGCTTACTGTAGACTATTACGTGCATAAAAGTTATCATTCATAAGACCCGTGCTTTTTAATAATTTTGAGTAATTGCTCTTCGTAATGCAGTAATCTTACGTTAAAACCGTATCGATTACTGTAAATCCGTAACTGTTAGCATCTCTGTATTATCTAAAATCTGAAAAACGGTTCTAAAGAAAAAGTTTGTTGGTAAGAACCTAATTACACAAACAAATGAGGTGGATAATCGATCGGTCGGGATGTTAAAAAGAAATAAACCCTTTCAGCGGCTAATTGCACTGTATGACAGCAGCCTTGTTTTCCCAAAGAAAAATAGAATGGTAGGGTAGGAAATCTTGGTTTTTGGAATACATGCGTGTACATAGAAGTCGAGCAGTCACGCTACAGTTGTTTTTAGTGGGATCATCTAACCTCATGAAGCTGTGCCATCCACGCCTACATTTAAAGGGCCAATTATTCATGGCTTCTCACTCATCTCCCTAGTTCCTTCCCCCTGTTTTAGATGACCTAGATGCAGCTGGATGAAAACGACACTGAGGTCTTTGTATTCTATGCAATTTCCAACAATCAGACACGCTCTCACAAATATCAATTAACAAAATTGAAATATGCGGTAACGAAATCAACGTTTACATTCAGTTAAGCAAGCAATGCATCAGTGGTTCGAATCAGTCAGTCCCTAAGTAAAGCTACTTTGAATGGAAAGGAAAGCTGTGAATGGAAGGATCATTTTTCTGTTAATTCTCATTTGGAAACGTCGCCCAGAATACCTCATCATGTAAATTCATGTCATGTTTTTTAATAGCTCGAAATATATCCAAGGAATTCAATTTTAACAAATGATGCGATTGTTAAAAGCATAATCAAGCCTTGTCTTCCAAGGTACATGTGTTGTTAGATTTGACAGGTAATTAAAAGTCATGACGAGGGTGTAACTATACCTAGCTATAAGAAAGCATATTATTTATATCTGGAATCAAAATGTGAAATAAATTTTCTCGAAGTAAGCTTTAAGTTTTTAAAACATTTTTCACAGTCACAAAAGTTACACAGAGTAAATCTCAGTAACACAATTTTTCCAATTCCATGATGCTTTAATTTGATATAACTATAACTACAGGAAGAAAGCCTATTTACTTACATCTAGAATGAAAATTTGAAATTTTTTTCACAGTCTACAAAGTTAAAAAAGAGTAAATATCAGTAACGCAATCGCAATCCCAACAACTCTATGATACTTAAATGTGACCATTTGTGATCTATTGTCCAAGCAGGCGCCATATTACAATTAAATCTATCTACTAAACAGACATACAGATACTTCAATGTAACAGACAGACACTTCAATGTAATAGACATAAGAGATACTTCAATGTTTTAAGAGATTTATCTACTGGAAATTACGAATGTTATGGAAATATATTTAATTATATATATATTTGTATTTGTACGGATAGAAATTATATAATACAAAAGATGCGGTCATCCTTTGACCATTCCTTTGAACATTAATTTAAATATAACGATAGTAAAGAATGAAAAAACGAATTAACTAAGGTGTTAATAAGCTGCTTCAGTCACACGAAGAGGCTCACAAGCTAATGTTAAACAGATGAGAACGTTTTTTTTTTTTATATCTCGTTTGCATTTCGATACTTTTTCTTTTCTCGAATATATAATACCAAAAACACATACTATACATCCAATCCCAAAACTCAAGAACTACAAATATATACATAAGATATATATATATATATATATATATATATATATATATATTATGTATATTTTACATTACAAATCTGAGGTAGATTTTTTTTTTAAAGACACTTTCACTTTTGGAACTCGTTTAGACCTCAGGTGTCCAATGATTTATCAATATATATTTAAAAATATGGAAATGAAACGAGATATTTTGAAGGAACGTTTTTATAGATTTAACACTAGCTATCGAACGTCTTCGCGTGACTGAAGTAGACCCTTAATTATGTGTGTGCCCCACTGGACAGAAGACAACAAAGGATTTAGATAAGGTTGATCATACTTTTGCCTGAATACCGTTTGCCACCACAATTTCCCAATAGTAATATTCACTTTATTTAATCGCAAAGTTCAGTTATTTCAGACAAATTATTCTATTATAAAATAATGGTAGCGTGGTTGACCTCGGGCTACATGTTGAGCGACCCTAATTTAGAATATAATTTTAAATCCGATAGTTATATTTTCTCCATTTTATTTTGTTTAAGAATTTGACATATACATTTAAATTTTAAAATAAAAGTTTCATCTCCCAATTCAACAAAATCAAAAGGATTTACAGAGTCATTTCAAATCTGACAGTTATATTTCTCTATTTTATTTATATTTTAAAATTTGCCTCATAGCACATATTTAAATTTTAGATTAAAAGTATCTTAAACCATTCGAAGAAAATTATTTTTGATCAAAATAATACGAAAGTTTTCGTGCAACAAGCCTTGTGAATTGCAATAATCTTAACTAGGTCAATATAAAAAAAGATAGTTTAACTACCAAGCAGAGACTAAAACCTAGATTCTACGATATTTTTGTTAAAGTTTATCACAAAGATCAGGTCTTTTTATTGCGAAACATAAACGCAAAAACATATCCTGCAGACATTTAATTGCAGGTCTTTACATCTCGGGGGTAATAACCATTTTCTGCGATGTCAGTACCATTGAACAATGGACCACAATGGTTTTAGAGCATCATTCTAAATACGATAGTGATATTTCTTCATTTTATTTATGTTTACAAATTTAACAGAACACAAAAGTAGACTCCGGAAAACCCTTTTAGCAAAATCATTTTTGATAAAAATACAAGTTTTGTACAACAAACGTTCTGAATTTGAATAATCTTAACCAGGTCGACAAAAGTAACATTTTTTACTATCAAATCTACTAAAACCTAGATTCTACTTATTTTTCTTAAAGTTTACTAAAACCTAGATTCTACTTATTTTTCTTAAAGTTTATCTCAAAGATGAAGTTTATTTGCAAGAAACAAAAATAAAAGCATGTTTAGCGCTTACGGACTTTTTAATTGTAGGTCTTTCTCTTTGGGTTTTGACTGTTTTCTACTGACATAATTTCAAATCGCAGAACAAAAAAAAATAGCAAGATGTTTAAATAAGATGTTAAACAGGATACGAGGCAAAGATATAAATATTATCTAACTAAATAGGATATACAGTAAAGAACCGTTTATACGTCTTTGAAGGAACTGGATACAAAAGCCGTATAAACGAAATTTTACTTCTAAGTTTCGATGATATATACATCATGATATATGTGTCATCTAGTTGCAAAACCGGCCATCTCCAAAAAATAAAATCTTGGGGGAAAGCTGATTTTTTTGCAACACTTAGCAAAAATAAGATTGGAACCAAAATTCTTTAGTTTTATAGTCATTAGGACAGTATATTTGACAGACTTTTGCATGGTTTATTGTTTCAAGATGGTAGAAACGTTTACTTAGAACTGAAAAAACACATTTTCAATTTTGAGGAGTTGGCCAGTTTTGCAACTGACGGCACACATATTCGATATTTATTTATTTTCAAAATATCACGTTTAACATTTGATATTTTTATATATTTTATATTTATTTTTAAAATATTGTGTAGGCTATTTTTGACATTTTCTATCAAGTGAAGCACATTTAAGTGAAGATAAAGTGATTTTCTCTGGCACTGACTTTTGCCAAAATAAATAAATCTTTTCCGAGCCTTACGTTTAAAACTAAATTTTTGAAGGCAGAACTAATAATCATGTGGACAATATTAACTTAGAACAGCCATCGAAAGAAAAACTGTGTAATTTAGATAATAAGTTATTTACAGCTTCATCAAAAATATTTTTTTTTTTTTTTTTTTTTTCCCAAGGCCTGGTTGTTGCTCAGTTTAAATTGCACAGGTTAGGAAATGAAAAAGCAGACAAGCATTACATTTATGTTCAAATATTTCAATTAAAAAATCTGAAATATTTATGACCAGCACTAAATTGACTATTTTGAAAATACCAGATATATACTAAAATATCGGATATTTTTTATATATTCGAAAATATGTTATTTACCAGCCCAGCTCACCTCTAAACTATATTTTCAGAAAATTTAAAGTCGTGCAACTCGCTCATATGTAATTTTCATCATTTGTGTTAGTTATAAATAGCTGTACATTATTTAAACAGACTAAAAAAAAAAAAAAAAATTATATAAAACATTAAAAGTGATTTTTTTGTTGCATATTTATATATATATTTCTTAACTTTCATTCACTTTTAAATTTAGCACATAAAATCATTCATTGTCGTTTGACAGGCTGACTATTGTTGTATGATAATTAAAGATTTGTGCAATGAATTGAGGTCTTGAAGAATCTTTTTAGTTGTTTTATTGCAAACGAAAAAAGTTCTTAATTTTTAAACGAAATTTACTGCTTTTTGAAAAGACGAAAGAACAAATTCTTCACCGTCCTCGTCATCTTCACTTAATTTTGAGGATTGTTACTTCTTCGTCACAATTCACGTCTTCTTCTGCTTTTAGAAAATTGCAATCATTTTTTTCCATTATGTCAGTTTCGTCATCATTGTTATTGTCATCTAATTTTAGATGTGTAAATCTCGCTGTTATATACTGAAGACCAAGCCAGCGAAATCATACTCATCTCTTGGAAAACATTTATTTTCTTAGGATTAAGCTCTTCGATGTTCTGAAGAGCAAGTTGGGTCAACTGCTTTCTATAATGCCTTTTTAAATTATTGATTACGCCCAAGATACATGGCTGAAGCAGATATGCGCAATTTGTAGGAAAGAAAAAAAATGGTACATTTTTCATAAAATCTGTATCCAACTAGTACGTTGTACATCGGTCCACAAGAAGAAAAATTTTCCCTTTATGTCGCTGCATAAGTCTGCATAAGTGTCGCTGCATAAGTGAAAATCTCGGCTGTTATCAACGCATTGTTGTTGGAATCATATTCCAGCAGTAGTGTTTAGACTTTCTTTGCCTTTTTTGCCTTTCCTATCACCAAAGGAGTAGTCATCTCGCTTCCATCTGAATTTACATAAAATCAACACAGTAACGCTACCTTACTGTTTTTATCACTTTTACACTGTTCCTCTTTAAACGTTAAATTCCCTGTTGGCATCAGATGATATAAAAAGCCAGTCTTGTCTGTGTTAAAAACGTCTTCTGACTGGTGTTCACCGATCATGCTTGGCAAAATATCCCATTTTGCCACAGACTCAGCTGGAACTGGAACATCTTTTGATTCCCCATTTACAACTTTTACGTCATTCCATTTATCCTAACATCACGTTGAGAAGCCAGAATCATCCAGGTTTATCTTTAATCCCGTTTCTTTCACTTTCTACTTCAACACTGGTCCACTGACTGGAATATATTGTCGCAAGATACCGAGTGAAAAACTAGATCAGAAAGTTTTCCACATCAGGAAATTATCCTTCTTGTACGCCCATTTTCTTTGATGCTGAAGACCCACAAGATTTAGCCCCTCAATTGTTTGGCGATCACTTTTGAGCTAGAAACGAGAATACCTACTTTTGTCAGCCCTGTACTTATGGATCTTTTTCGGGTTGTTTGATTATGTCATCTGTAGCACGACAAAAGAAAGCAGCGATAACAGAGGAGAGGAAGGTCCCTCTTGACCTGTTTATCACCTTTACTGGGAAGAATTTATCATGTTGATTTTGTGAACTTCGCTTCGAAATTTTTGAAGTGCAATAAAATAAAATCGAAACTGACCACAGAACCTTTGGGAAAAGAAAGCCCAAAGAAATAATTTGTGCTTCTTGTTGCAGTGTTTGAATTGTACGCAACATTAAGGCTCCGTGCAGATCACATTTTTATATTCTACGACGAGAAATCAAATTATTTCTTTGGGCTTTCTTTTCCAAAGGCTCTGTGGTCAGTTGTGATCCTTTTATATTGCCGTTCAAAGATTTAGAAGCAAAGCGCATAAAATGGACAAAAAAGTTCTCCCCGGAGTAGGAGATAAACATGTAAGGGACCCTCCTCTGCTATTCCTCACATTCTCTTGCAGTGCGACAAAGATTTCGAACATCAAAGAGACCGACAAAAGAGCTGCCGTCGCAAAACGTAACCTGAACGGACTTTAACAAACCAGTCTGGTAGGTTGACCAAGCAACTTGCCTCTTGACCCTGCCCCTTTCCGCTACAGTTTAGCACTTGTTCTTGTGTCTTATATTGGCAAAAAGTCCCCCCCCCCCCTCCTCAGATTTCATCTTAAAAAAGCAAGAAAACGAGTAGATTCAATATTAGGCGTGGAAGAATTTAACCATAGAAAACGTACTCCACTAATAAAAAACAACGTATAACGGAAATTGCTCATAAATAATTCAATTTTGGATTAAAATGAATAGGAATGATTTGGGACCACACGACGTATAAATGAGAAACGTATAAGGGATCACCCATTAATTACATATCTTAAATTTCGTGTTTGTTTTTTTCACCTTCCCCAATGTCACAAACTGTCATACTCGATATCCCTCCCTGTTTTGACGTCACTTTCTTTTCTTTTGCTACTATTAAATTAGTGCTTATTTTATGCAAATATAAGTTATATACGCTCTATTTATTATTTACTGATATAAATACTATCAAAAGGTTAAAATCTGTGTGCTTTTACTTCAAGCTGTTAAAGTTCAAAGAACCCTTATACGTCCAGAATAAAGAAACATATTTTTTAATAAACTTTATTCTGCTGCTTGCAAATATATCTACCTAATTCTTTTCACCTTTTAGATGTGATGTTAGAATATGTTGGCACCCCCCCCCCCCAACACCCTATTACACTGTGTCACACTTAGGGGCAATCCCCCCCCCCCTCCCTCTTGAAATGTGGCAATTAAAAATTGAAGGAAAAATACAACAAAAAACCTTACGTCCAGAATAATGATACATATTTCCTTAATGAACTTTATTCTGCTTCTTGCAAATAATGTCTACCTAATTGTTTTCACCCTTTAGATTTGGTGTTAGAACGTGTTTATCACAATGTGTCACACTTTGCGACAGATTCCCCCCCTCCCACTTGAAAATTGGCAAAATTAATGGATTACACCTAAACAGGGTTTTTTTTTTTACTCTACTACAAAGACTTGACTAAAAAATGCTTCCAAAATTTAGGAATATAACTATTGTAGATATCCAATCCTAAAAGATATATCGTAAAGGATTTATCACAGCAGAAAGTGGATATTAAACAGTGTAAAACAGCACAGATCGTTTTATGGCTTGAAATAAATTAGGTTGAGGGGCAAATTGAGTATTCTAGTCAGGCATCGCTATATGGTACCAAAAACATGTTTCTAGTTGCAAAAATCCAAGATAAGTTCACCATAAGAAGAGTGAGCTGCAGAATGTCAAGTTTAAAGTAGAGCAGGGATATGTCAAGGCAATAAAAACGTAAATAGTTATAATTCTCTTGCATTCTTTTTTTTATTTTTCCACCGCAAAAATATGCATAAAAACTAGCCATTTTTGTTTTAGGTTTGTTCTATCTGCATTGAATTTCAATTGCAAAAACACATCACAAAATCTTCACACAATTGTTCGCCTGACATTCTTTATATTCTGTAAGTGTTTTATCACACAGAACGTTTATCTCAAAAAATATTACCCATAAAAATACTATAAATGATACATTATAATAAAGCACTAGCTGCTTGGTAATCCTGCATTTACATTGCATGGGATTTTTAGACTTCTTGAGTAAAAAAAATCCTATATTATTGTAGATTTAGAACAAAAATTATAGCATTAATTTTATTAAATACTGAATTTCAAGTAAGAAATTTTATATACAAGGCAAGTTAAACACAAATTGCGAAAATTACATTTTGCAGATTACGCGATTTTTAATGCGAAACATTTGTGAAAAGTATATTGCTCTTTTAAGATTTGGTTAACTTGAAGAGGCGGCGGGGTGTATTATATCCCAACTACTTTTAATCAAAATTTACACCAGAAGCTTAAATTTTACTTTTTTAGCTTTGACGGAAAAAAGTTGTAAAATTGATTTTCCCTATTTTAAAATAAATTTGTTCGAAAATTCCGGTGTGAATTAAACATCACAGAAACACAATTATTTACCCCTGAGACGGTTAAGAAAAAAGTATTGTTTTATTAATATAAATAAATATTTAGCATTTTTTTTCGTTATTACCTGATAAACCGATTTACTAGCGCCCTTGTGGGAACGTTTTAAAACACTATCTTTCAAAAATAATTAATTGAAAACTGTACATGCTTTTCTTTAAATTAAATTCTTGTGAAAAGGAGACAATAATTTCCCACCTGAATGCAAGGAGTTTAAATGTTCCTCTTGTGTTGAATGCAGCGTCGCCAACTCGTGAAGAGCCCATGGGGGCCCGAGCCCACACAATAATTTTGCTCTTAGCCTTAGATTTCAATTATTCTAAATTGTTACTTGTTTATTTTTCAATCACTGAAAAAAAAAAATTCTTCTATTGAAAATAAGTTTGTTTGAAAACACAGTACTGATAGCAGTAACAAGTACACAGGACCATAACACAAACCGTCTAATCTAACTCAAATAATCCAATTCAAATATTACTGTTTAAATATGACAGAGATGGTAATGAATAGTTACAATGCATAGATGCACTTCACAAAGAAATTATCTCTGAATACATTCAGGATCATCCTTTTTATGTGTTATAGACTAACTTTATAGTCTAAATTAGCAAATAAAGGCATTCAAAAGAAGCAATGGTAGGTTGTTTTCAAATAGAGATTGGCTATTTTCTGACGCATTTGAGAAATTCATTTTTCGTCCTAAATGCATGAAAATCGCAGGTGTTCAGAAACCAAGAAATCAAATAGTTTTCCATTTTTTAAAAAAATAAGATTAAACGATTTTTCAGAAAATGTTGTAAAAGAATTTTTTAGTCCTTTGAATTTTAATTTGCACTCATATTCGTAGTATAATAGTAAATATTAAAGTCCATAAAATGAAGATCTCATATGGGAATAAAATTTAATAAAATCAAAACTTTTTATTCCATTTAATAAAATTCTAACTTCACTATCATACCTTTCCCATCCATCCCCATATCCTCAAAGAAAACAAAATGTCCATGTCCTTTTTACCCTAAAATGATTGAGCCTACCCAATATTTTTCAAAAATTGGCGCAACCAATTGGATGTAAAGTTGAAGAAAATCTACTTTATAATGATTTCTAAATGTCAATTTGTTGACAGACTATTTTTGGTTTTGTAAAATAAATTGGTTCATGAAACTTGAATATGTGAAAATGTGTTATTTCTTCGAATTTTCCGTAACAGTCAGATTTTAATATAATGGATTCTGAAAAAGCCAAAATTAAAAAAAACACGTAAAAATTGAATCTGTTTGTCATAAAATGTAATTTTTTGGAAATATTCTGAGAATTTAAAGATCATTATTACAAAACGGTGAACAGTCCGGGAAGGAGTGGGGCGGGGTGGGGGGGGGGGGGGGGTACTTTTCTTCCTAAAAATTTTTCACAAAATAGTTTCGCTCGAGTTCCATATTTAAAAAATAGGAAACTTCTGATAGTGCTGCACCGATACACAAAGAGTAAACTACTGGGAAGAAATGGCTTTGATTACAAAACAAAGATTTAAGAAAATCAGCTAAAATTAAAATATTTGAAAAAAATAACTTACATGAAGAAATTTTAATTGCTAAATCTTACTGAATTAATCATTCTTTTTGCCCAACTAATTTATGTTCATCCTCTATATCCATTTGCAATATAAATGGATATGCAGAAATTCTTTCTTAAATAATACAACGTAATAATGAATTTCTCAGGTACATTAAAACATGCTTTCTGTAGAATACGGGAAGTAAAGCAATTATTATTCATTTTCAGGTCACTCAAACGAATTCTGTTACGTTATGCTCTAAAGACAAAAATAGTTTGCAGTGTATTTTAATGATCATGCACTGTTTAAAACATATTGAACTTGATATACATCGCTGAGGTATACTCTAAAAGATGCCTGCTATAGAAAATGATGGTCAGGGCATAGCGTTTATCGTTCATTTACATTTACAGGAACATATATATATTTAAAAAATCGGTTACAGTACTATCTATTATTAGCGATAATTGATGAAGCGAGTTTTCAGATATGGTTAAGTGCTTTTAAGTTTAACTAAATTTTTGTATACTACATGGTATGTGTAAATTCTGTAGATAATATACAGGGCGGGAATTGATTAAAGGTAGTTTTTAACTGAGCCTTGCATTTTCCAGGTGAACTATACTTTGTATACTAAGAGATGTTTGCAGAATATAAATAAATTCATATACAGGGCTACACAAATCAACTGGTATCATTTTTGCCCATGTAGGGTAATTTCTGGAAGTGTGTTTTCAGTAGTGTTATTTTTTTTTATTGTGTGGATTAAATTTTAACTTAATATCACGCATGCAAAAAAATCAATAGATAATATACAGGACCGTACAAAAGTATTAGAGTACATTTCAGCTATTGGCAGAAATTGTTAAAAGTTCCTTTTCGACTGTGTTACGCTTTTTCTAGCTATGCTCAATTTTAATATAATATGTAGAATATATACAAATCTACAGACAATATACAGGGCTGCACAAAATAATTCGAGTACTTTTCCAGCTCAATACAGTAATTGCTGAAATCTGGCTTTCAAATGTGTTATGCATTTTCAAGTTCATTTCGATATCTTCTTTACCTTATTAAACAGCGATTTTTTTTTTTTTTTTTTTTTTTTTTTTTTTTTAAGTATTCTGGAAGTGTTGGAATATGTTTTAAGTTCTATGCTTCACGCATGAATTTTCTTCTTTGTTTATCCATACAGAAGAAAAAACTTTTTTTTTCTGTAGTTTTATTCATTAGCAGACCCTTAACAAATATTTGAATTAAACCTTGTTTTAATTATATCTGTATAGTAAATTAATTAATAGTTTGAAAAAAAAACAGCAGTTACAAATTGTACATAAATGCTACTGCACTTATATTTTGAATAAAAGGAATCTATTGATATTCATTCAGTATTGCCAATAAAGGATGCGAAATGTAAAATATTCAATGTCAGTCCTTTTCCCACAAATGAAAGAGACGAGCTTGGAAGATATTATTTGAGACAGTTTTTTCTTTTTCTTTTACCATGTCAAATATGCTTGCAGGTCACGTTTATATCACGTTTTCTCATTTCTTTTTCTTCAGATTCATGAGATTCATGACAGTTTGTCTTGAACTTGCATATGTGTTTAAAGAAAAAAAAAAAAAAATCCACTGGCTATATTTGCTGCGATGTGCAAACTACGACAAAGTATTCCAAAAATGGTTATTGCTCATTTTGATGAAGTTTTGCACTGGAACCTTTTATTAACTTAAATGCATCGGCTTGAATGCTGAGGAATATATATATATATATATATATATATATATATCCCTTTAATACCTTTTATCTGATTTGATGAATAAAGATAGATTTCCTGCAGTGGGATTTCAATCCCCTTTGGATTTTATATGGTAATTTTTATGTTATGATTCCATATGGAAATTTTTATGTTTTGTGATTGTTTAAAAATATGGTGACATGATTATGAATAAATTATATATTACCCGGGTCCCGGGTTTGCAAAATTTTGTTTAATAAAAGAAGTTCCTTTACAAAATTTCATTAATAAAAGAGTACCCTTCACAAATTTCCATTCAGTATAAGAGCATCCTTCACAAAATTACATCCCATAAAAGCCAACTCCTCATAACTTTTATTTAGCTATAGAATTTTAAATGTGTAATTTGCAAGTTCGCCAGAAAGTAAAACTGTTGCTCGATAACTTAAAAAAAATTAATATTAATAAATGCTTATTTCAAATTCCATTATCAGGACTTGATCTTTCGTTACAAAACTCTATTTTTCGCAAAAATAACTTTTCACAAAATGGGAACCGAAGAACAAAACTTGCATAGACTCTCGATTATTAACATGTGTCTTATTACATTAGGAAAGTATCCATTGATCAGTCAATGTGGATTAAACTATTGTGGATAATACCTGTGTAGAAAATTGGAGGACGCACATATTGAGTTATTCCGATCAGGTAATGTAATGAAAAATGCATGACTTCGTCGTAAGATTAATACGTAGATAATTTCTTTAAAATGATTTCTGATTAAACTTAATCACGGTTCAATCAGTTACCGCCCATTTTTTTCCGTCTTAATCAGTTCAAAGAAAATTAAAAAAACATATCCGTTAAGAAATAAACTTTTTCTACAATATTCTTACAAAAATCGTGGGTAATAAGTAACAATACAAAGAGTATTAAAAGGCTTTAAAAAAATCTGTATTTAATAAACTGAAAAAAATGATACAAATGTTGTGATGATAATATTTAACAAAATTAATAATATTAAGTTTTGATAAAAAACCATTTTGAAAGAATAAAAATGCAGCTTCAGATAAGCAAGAATGCGCAGCACAGACACATTAATAATAACGATAATAATAATGAAATATTTTTGGTTTAATATAAAAATTCTTGCTATACTATTTAAATGCAAATAGTTTTAAATAAATTCTTAAAGTGTCTTAGTTTTACTCAGAAAAAAGATAATTTAAAGCGCTTTGTTAGATTCTTTTATATTCAAAAATAAATCTGACAATGCATGTTTCAGGCAACTTCTAACGGTCAAAAATCGGTAAAAAGTAAATTGGTTACATGAATATTTGAGTTTATATAAGAGAATTACGAAAAAGAAGATATTTTTTTTCTTTTTAAAAAGAAGATTTCTATTCCGATTTCACTTTAAAAACTTGATAATAAACTAACACTTTCGTGTCTGACGTCCTGATAATAGTAAGTATTTGCACTTACTGTGTTTTGTCTTTACAATTATTTTTGGTATCGTCCGTATGCTAGTAATTAATAGTATATGGTCTTTACATTCACTATTATTATTTTCTTCATGCAACAGCATTTAGTAATTTAAGAAAAAGTTCGCTTTGAAAAGAGCTTTAAACTCTTTGCTCCGTTACCAAGACTTATTTCAAACGCGTTTTTTTCATACTTGAACTTTAAAAATAAGGCTTTTTTGTCCGAACCAATAATTTATGATAAAGAAAAGAAAAAAAAATACTAGAAAGTGGTTATGTTTATTTAATTCGGTTGTAATATAAAATTTTACAAACGTCTTCAAAATTTCTTCCATAGTCTATTATGATTAGTATTGCCATGCATCCGTATTTTTATGGGACGACCCGGATTTCATAGGTTCCAAGGCCGTCCCGCGGAACTACTGCGCTGGGCGGCAAAAGTCCCGATTTTTCAAGACGCACAAACTCTTTTAAATACCTTCTAGTACCACATATGTCCTATTTAGCACTACCACCTATTCTTTAGCCAGCATCAAGTAGAACAGAACTTAATAGAGTAAAACCTCTGAAAACAGAACCCGTCTACAACGGAGCATTTCTATGGTTTCGCCGAAAGGAATGCAGTACAAATCTACTTGCTAAGGATTTTACAGTATTTTTTTAACGTGTGTAAATGGTACCTGTCTATATAGGAATCTTGCTTTAGACATACAAATTTCATAAACCCTACGGAATGAATATCATAAAATTATTACATCTCATTCAAAAACCTCTCCGAAAGGGAATTTTGCTTTGGTCTCTAGTGATTCTGTATTATTGTATTTTACTGTATAAAATTGTGTTTATTTAACACAGCAGAACCTTATAAGACGGAATTTCAAATTATCATTGAACAATTCTGTTTTATACAGCTTTTTATTTAAAAGTTTTTTATTCCTTCCGTAAAAACCACGAACTTTTTACGTTTAAGACCGCATTCTGTTATATACAGGTTCCGCTTTCATAGGATTTACTACACTTATACCCCAATTTAGAAGCCACTGTTCTGTTTTTTATTGTCTTAACACGTTCACGCCGGCGCGGTGGGTCACACTCGAATGTCTGAGAGCTGGTAAGTCTCCGGCCTTTTGGATACCAGTATTTTAATACAGAAAATGTTTTATTTAATTAGAACAATTGGGCGATTTAAAGGAACAACATTTTCTCTACAATAAGAGTGGTGTGCAAAAAGCCGGAGACTTGACAAATCTGAGACAGCCGAGTGTGACCCACCGCGCCGGCGTGAACGTGTTATGTCCCGATTTTGGTGACAGTAGACATGGGAACACTAATTATAATATTAATAGTACGCAAAATAACTACTGACATATTCGTTAGATTTCAGCAAACCTTAGTTTTTGCCATTTCGATAGCTTCTTTTATTTTGAAAACTAAAATGTAATTTTTATCAAATAAAAAAAATATATATTCGGACCCGAAAGAGTTAACTTGTAAATGATAAAGACATTCGGGTTCAATGGTTTAAAACTGCTAATTTAAAGCTTACACTCCGGACTATATAGAAACAAGTGGAGAACTACATAACTTGCCGCTAGGCAAAATCATCGTTCCAAGAAATCCCCGTTGATGCTAAAAGATTTATTAAAGTTACATATTTTATCACAGAGATTAAGTCTATCAACTACAAATAAATATTCTGAGGCATCCTTAGGGGCATAAGAATTCGCAAGTTTTACATTGAGATAGTATGTTAACAGGAATTTTCACAACTTCATGATAACCTATTATCCTATTTACTGAGCGCACGATACATAGCGAAATAAAAATGAAACTTAATGTGCGAGTTGTATGTACCACACGCATATCCGTTAAAATCAGGTTGAATACACTGATAGGAAGCCATTTATGAAGCCAGAACGGGTAAAGATAAAAAATATAATAATAAAAAGTAAACTGAAGCTTCATTTGATAGTACATGTCATTGCTCTGGGCTAAATAAAAGGTATATATTAGCTGGTTAAAAATAATCGCAAGCTACTACACATAATTTGTTTGTATTATCTCTAAAAAGCAATTACTATTCAATACCTACAGTAAGAAATTTAAATTCATGCAAACGCAGTTATTTATATTGTAGATGTTTATTGAAAAAGGTATTA